>OX421857.1:12107500-12735000 GCA_949127965.1 Pandemis corylana | reverse complement strand
TCGACCGCGTTAGCGTTAAAATGTTAAATACTAAGGGTCTGTTTCACCACTCTCTGTTAAGTTCCAGTTATCTTAAGTGTCAGTTATCTATGATGACGTCTCTGTCTGTTTCGTAGTAATAAATATAACTGGAAGTAAACAGAGAGTAGTGAAAAGGGCCCTGAGTATGAGATCAGTTTTCCGGTGTTTCGCGCTGTCAATTTGCCCATACTAAATAAGGCGTTAGGGCTCTTACACACTAGCGATTTGTTCGGCGATTTCGCATCAAATAAGAAAGAAGTCGATCGAGACGTTTCTGTGTCAAAAAGTTAAACTAGAGGCGCCACTAGCAGGACGTAACGGCAACAAACTGCTCTCATAGTACATAGTTGACAGTTTGCAAGTGCATTGGACACGTTGTATGTACCGTTTTGTGACTGAAAACTAACAGTACCTAAATACTTAAGCGTATTGTGTATTTAGGAAAACTAGGAATGCCTTAAAAATAGCACAATTAGCCGGAAAAGTCTAAAAATGTGCAGGTTTTTATGAGTAGTGTTAATTACGCGATAGACATTTCAAATCAAAATACATACATACACATACACAAATCACGTCTTTATCCCTTACGGGGTAGACAGAGCCTAATGTAACAAGACCTACCAGCCACGTTTAGCAAGACTGTGGGCGTATAGGTGGAAAGTGGAATCAAAGTAGTGATGGGTTGCTAGCGGCATCACCTAATAACACGATTCTTATGATTTTCCCCCATTCCCTCGATGGGCTTTTACCATCTGCACGGCAAGAGAAGCACATACACTTTGCTCACTCAGCATGGAAGTCAGTATCAAAATACATGCTCCCAACATTATCTTGATTCCTATTTCCACCTACATAAGCGTGACATTTATTGTTTACCTAGGCTCTGTCTACTACGTGAGGAATAACGAAGTGATTATAATTTTTTTTTTATGTTAGAGAGGCCAGACAAACGAACTAGTGGGTCACCTGATGTTAAATGATCACCACTGTCCATAGACACCCGCAGCGCTTTACGCGATGCCAGTGCGTTGTCGGCCCTAATTAATTTTATTTACTGCACATTTTACTCACTTGTTTACTAGCACACTCTGCCTTATTTCACTCAACACATACATTGTGTTAAACAACAAACACAATATCACTCTCATGTTGGTGGCCAGCGTTACAACCGCGGAACATTGGCAATACGCTCTTTTAAAGCAAGCCTCCTTATCTCGATGATATGAATGGGTATTGTTGTTCTACAATGAAACAGGTGCAGAGAGTTCTTTTATTGCATCTTATTTAATAGGTATTGTACTGGCTTAAGCATTATTGGCATTTCAACTTAAGATTTACTTAACACCAGCCGCAAGAAGTGTTCCGGGAAAATAATTCTCAAAGTCGCTGGGGCCTTAACATGACGTTTTTAAGCGATTCAATTCCGAGGTTTTAGCTGCCATTTTTAGTATGGATCTGACAGCGAATGAACTTAAACTGAATCGGAATTGAATCGCATTAAGACGTCATGGTACCCCTCAGTGCAGTCGCGCGTGGACTGATGCGAACTGTCTTAAGAATTAAAAGAAAACAAAATAACTATAATGCTTCTATTTTCAAAACGTCGCAGGAAATCATCGGATTTTTAAATGTTCTTAATGGATCCTGTTATTAAAGTGCAAATCTGTATGGTATGAAGATTGACACCGGTTAGGTATTATACTAGTGACAATTTGAAAATCAAAAACAAGCATTTAAGAATTTTGAACCAACAATTGCTTTGGGATTTTGGGAGATACTAATCTTCGTCTCCGATAATAAAGCACGATAAATAATTAGTTATAAATGCATTGGATATTTTTGTGGTGTTGGTATGATGCTAATCTAGTGACATATTGATTTGCATGGAAGCAGTAAGCCGTTTTTACATGAAAACATACGCATGTCACATACACGTAGAGGTATGGAAAAGGTAAAAGTAAGTAAGGAATTAAAAAAATGCAGTTAACCAAACAAAGTTCATCAAGGTTTATCAAGGTCAGTAGAATCTATTCTTCTTCTTCTTGTAGGTGACAGTGTCTAGGGTCCAGGTTTGGTTGCCGCCGCAGGAGACGAGCGTGAAGCACCCGCCGTACACTATAGGCGGGTCTGTGTCCGGCACACAGATGTTGTCCTGGCAGAATGTCGCCGTGCCTGTGTCAAAAAAAGCGTGATGTGACTACATTATGGTCTTACTTTTTTTAATTTGATTACAGTCGAGAATACGGAGCTGGGATGTGCATGATCCGTAGTCCACAACCCGTTGAGAATATGTCTTTTGTGAATGATTTAAAACTATCTCTTCCATGCTGGTCTGTGAGTAAAGATAAAACATAGAATGTACCAGTTGCTTCTCTTCTCGCGTAGATGGTAAAAGTCTAAGGAATCATGTTATAGGCGATGCGGCTAGTAACCCATCACTATTTTGATTCCCCTTTCCACCTATACGCCCTTAATCATGCTAAACGTGGCCTTAAGATTTTGTTACCTTAGGCTCTACCCTGTAAGGCATGGAGACGTGATATATGTATGTATGTATGTTTAAAACTATTGTATTTTACGTACCAACGTAACCCGGAGGTCGGGCCTGCCTCTTATTCTTCACATAGTCCACGACAGCCTTGGCCAGAGCGTAGAAATGTTTGCTGGCCTTGTACCGCATCTTGGCCAGGGCCGCATCACAGTCTCCCTGGTCGGCGCGGCAGTGGTAGACCAGGTTACGCGTGTTGGCTTTGACCATCTCCTCGCGAAGCACCTGGTATTTGCTGTCGGTGTGCAGCATTTGTGCGAAGCGGACGTTTACTGGAGATGGAAAGGTGCGGAAATGAAATGGAATGAGACGCTGAGGTGACTGAGCGAGTCAAAGGTGCGAGAGTCGCAATCAGGGATCATGGAAGTGTATTACGTTTTAACGAATAGATACATAAGTGTGCGATTAAAGGTAAGAAGTAAACAAAAACTAACGCCATAAGGATGCCGCTCGGCGCTTGCCTAACTTCTCGCTATCCTATTGCTGGCTGCTAGAAAAAGGGTCCTAGTTACCAGTGGCGTGGTGTCCATAGAACGCGATGCCCACCGGCTTGCCCATTTTAAGGCAGTTGGGCACTTTTATTGTGCAGAATCAGAGGAAAAGGCTAGTGGAATTCCCTCCGGCTTGCCTTCTGATATACTAGACACCACGCCACTGTTAGTTATTCTCAAATTGAATTAGAACATTATGTAAGAACTTTATAAACGCGAATGCGACGTTGTTCACAGGTGAACTACTCAACCGATCATGATGACATTTGGCCTGGAGTTAGTTTGAGACACTTGATAGGACGTGGGACAATTTTCATCCCAGAAAATTGTGCAGTTCCCACGGCCGAGTGGTTAAACGACAAAGACGCGGGCAACAATCCAGCTAGTTATTTATAATCTTTATGGCAACAACGTCAACGTTACTTACACCCGGCCCCCACGAGGTATCCATCCGTCTGTCCTCCATAATACGCCACCAAACATACCAGGATTGCCCTCATCCTACCTACTACTGAGCTTTCAACACAAATCTCAAATGCCGGCTTACCCGCCACACGGCCGTTTTATCACCAATTAAAACCTTTACGACTGAGAATTAATAGCGTAGTTAACAGCCACGTTAAACTAATTGAGAATGCCGTAAGAGTTTGTATAAACGCATTTGACAGTTTGATCTGACTTCAGTACGAACACGTTTGAAATAGGAATTGTATGATGTCGATATTATTACTGGGTAGGTACGAGGAGATTGAAGACACAATTTTATTCTGATAGTACGAGTAATTTTATTTGGCAGGAATCGATACAGTACAGTTTGCTAGTTACTTAGGTAACCTAGTGTTGCTACAAAAGTATTCTACATAAAACAACATTGCCATATTATAACACATTGTCCATTTAATCAACGGTTCGTTAGCCACATAAGTTTGGGGTGCGGGTCGGGTTACCTCCGCGTGTGGTCAAGAGCTGCGGTTCGTTTTTGGATACGTCCGAGGGGAAGAGCAGTGCTTGGTCCGGTGCACCCTGGGCATCGGTTAATGATTTCCTGGCAGATTCTGAGGGATATCGTTATCCGTTGGCTAAGAGCCCGACAGGGGGGTAGGGGAGGGGTCTTTAGACCGTGTTCTACCGTACAACGTTGCCGACATTTTTGTCACAAGATTTTTGAATAGGTATTGTATTTATTATTTTGACATTGGCGAAATCATCCCACTGGTCGATGGGGCCATATTAAAAAAGAAGAAGAAGATGCCACATAAGTTTGAGGCGCTTCCTTCCGAAACTACAATAAGTATCTCGAAATTAAATTAAGACACAAGGGCTGGCTTTCACCTCTTTTATTAACGCAGACATATTTAACTTTGTAGTTTTTCCTTTTTTGCAGTACCTAAAGAAGGACGCCGGGTTATGTGTCTTTTAATAAAGCCCTTTCGGATGCCCTCATCATAGGCGTTTGGGAGCTCCAGTTCCACAACTTCTCTCTCTCTCAACACAACCTCTGGAATCCCCTCGCTGGAAGCTACTCGTCTCGGGACTCCCTTCGAATCAACAGCAGGGATGTTGGTGTACTTATTTGTGAGAAAAAATTCACTGAATTGGAATAGACCCTCGGACACAGTTACGCCTCTGGCTTTAAGAATACCTAACTATTGTTGTTGAACATTGCGGTTCTAGAATGCCTCAGATAAAGGTATTAGGAACAATTAACAATAGCGGTTGCCACATCGTGAGTCATGATCTGTACAATGCAAGTAATTGCTTGCTGAAAGATAGCTCCCAATTAAATGCAATATTATAACTGGTTTCCACGCTTCACTTCGTATCTCGAACTCTTGACATGGATATATTGGAGTACGAAGTACCGTGGAGGCATCAAGTCCAGTGGCGCATACAGCCGAATGCCATGATGTAAAAATGTACACTATCTGTCTTAAAACTAACCCGGAATACTTCAGCAGGAGAATAGGTTTAGTTTAACTGAACACCCCTGAACGCTTTTCTTTCATATAATACGCGGATCACCTGATGGAAAGTACTCACCGCTGCCCATAGACACTCATAAAAGAATAGGATATTTTTTGGAGATCCCTAAGTCGTAGCGGTCCGGAAAAATTGGCAATTCCAGCTAATTCCAGAGTTTTACCGTGCGTGGTAAGAAGTTCCACGAATAACGAAAGGCCTTGGACAAAAGGGTGACCTAACTTTGAATCAAACATTACGACGATAAACCTTAATAGGAGTGTTCAATAGAACTAACTCGACCACCAGCAGAAACATTTCTGAGTAATGCTAAGAAAAAACTAAGGATTCTCTAAACTGCTTAAAGTTGGGAGATATTGTGGCAAGTTCAGTTTGAATTTTGCTGGTGAGGCCCAGGTCTCACAGAGCTTGGGCAAGCGCAAAAAAAAGACGTAAATGCTTGCCCACCTAAATATAATGTTGCCAGCCAAACGACGTGCTAAATAAGGGCACAACGTGTCTACCGCACGTGCTATCTCTATGATCGTCTGCAATATGTAAGGCGAGAGCTCGAGAATAAGAGCGCAGTATAATTTTGTTGGTGACGGGAACTTACAAACGTGGCTTGTCCATTAATGCTCTCAGTTTCAGGGAGACAATCAGAACTTGACCCGTTCGCTCGGAGACTTTACAACGGAGTCAGGTGTCTTCCGTGTTTTGCCGTCGGTCGATTCTGTGAATAGTTTACGTTGTAATTGCCTCCCGAGCTAGTCTAGAGAATACCACAGCTGTTTGGAACGCCGCAATGCACGCGATCCACTGCAAAATTTTGAACAACAAATTGGCCGTTTCGAAAAGGACACACTAATTGTCGAACAAAGTAATACATCACGTTATCAGCTGGCAGGGCTGGCCAGTTCAAATTTGTTACAATTACAAGATACTTATGTACAAGCTTAATAAATATACCTAGGTGTCGAACTAAGAGTTTCGGTGAATGATTATTACTAAGCGTATCAGTAGGTACGTGAAATATCCACATCAACCTTTTAGTCTGTAGAGATAGCTACACAGTATTTAAAGGATTGTAATAAAACCGGCTACACACAATGATACCGTTTTAATTTGTTTGTTTTCATTCCACAATACTACAAAAAAGGGGCATTAATAGATCTAATGTCAACCACCGCCGTCCACATCTGCAAGACAAGGGGAATTTGCCGGCCGCTAATAACTTGTCGGCTTGTTCTTTAAAGAACGGTCCGCGAAACCTTATAGTGTTTAATTTACGTTTTCAACAATTATTTTTCATAAGTTGGTAACCCTGTCGAGAGCACCTTGGCGCCGAACGTAAATAATTATAGCAACATTCTATTGTTTCAAAGTGTCTGTGTCAGATAATATTATTTAATAGGTGGTAACAGTGCTACCTCACGTACAGATAACTCTAATTGGTGTTGCCTAACGCTAATAAATGTGGATTAATGCCCTACCCACAACTCAGAGCAAAAAATTATGTCAGGCTTAGGCTTAGGTCGTTATACCTGGTTTATGTTTGACAGCTCCGTACATTATGACAGCACGTGGTTACCACGCTTGTAATTAAAACTAGGCTTATTTTTCTAGTACTTATTTACAATTTTCAATTTGATTGAATATTTGATGTGTAGCATGACATGGTAAGGATTCAATAGAAGCTAATTTTATTTATCATTTTATTATTTATTTTTCTAGCCAATAGCCGCAAGATCGCTGGTCAAGTTAACCTAAACATAATGTACGCCACGCGATTAGGTTAGGTCTTAAGATTTTAAAATACATAACCCTCCTTCTGGCGCAGTTGGGTAAAAAGTGTACAAATTAACATACTATAAGATTTGCCAAATGATGCATTTTTTAAAATTGTTTGATTGTTGTTCTATTTACAGTACGATGTAGAAAAAGACTATCAGAGCCGAAAGAATATGAACTAAAGTAAATTTTCTGATACAAAAACATTTTGAAAAATGTTTTAGTGCTCATAAAAGTGACGCAGTACTCGTATGTCAGCCTAATGGCGACTGTTCAGACCTAAAAGGGGTACCGAGTGCTTAACGCGATTTACGCGTCCCATAAGTAGAAAAAAACGTGTCAATTAGATAGAGTATTAGAGTGCACAAATTTTCAGAATTTCGAGATTTTTCAGATCGTCGGAGTTTCAACATTTGCTAAGATGCCGCGGAAAGAGGCGAAACGTAATATTTTATGTCGTGGTGGTTTTGATTGTCATTTTGTTTACTTTTTCGTTGGTTATTGGTTTGTGTTGTTTGTTGTTTTTTCTTAAACATTAACTGCATGAATAGAAAAGATTCAACGGGAGCGTAAACGTTTTCATGACTTGGACTTGGCCTGACTCACTAGCACTACAGAGGGAAACTTAAATAGTGAACAAAAATAAGTGTTTTGCTCAGTTAGTGCTGGACAATATAATGCATTGACCCATTTGTTCAAGTTAAATCACGAAGTCAATGTATTATATTTTCCAGGGCTAAGTGAGCATGAAACATTAATTTTTATAAAAGTTATCGCGGAGTAGCAATGTAAAGTATCCATTTATTTTGACTTGGACCTCCGGAAAGTGACCCCTGAATCTATACAGTTTTTAACTACTTTTAGTACAAATAATAATTTTTATTTAATAGTTCCAGTTGTCGTGTGTCGCGTAATGTTCACGATACCCTCTTAATGAATTGCCCGTATCGATATAGTCCATCGTACACGACCCAGTCGGCAAATCCTAACATTATTCTTGGTGTCTGCGCCGGAGTTATGACGGACGGATCGCGGGCCACGGAGGTTGTTGCAGGTGAATTTATAGCCTGAATACCTATTAAACTTGTAGCCTGTGTTATCCTTTTACCACGATAAAGAACAGCCAGCAAACCAAACAGTAAACCAATATGCGCCTTATTCAGTAATTATAAATACTAAAGTACGTTTTGAGGGATGAAGCGGTAGCTTTGTAATTGTAGTCGCATTTATAGAGGGTGGTCACGTCTGTAAAATTGTTTTATTAGCGTATATTATATTAAGTTGTGAATTGTTGGACGTCAAAGGATCTGTTGAGTGTTTGCTATGAATTTATTCTAGTTTGTGTTCATTTGGATCACGTTAAAATGGTGTGAAGTAGTTGTTTTTACGAGTACCTATGTCAAGATAGGAAAGCATACATCGTGTCTTAAAATTAATTTTGAATATACTTCAGAAACTGGTTGAATTCGTTTGACTGAAGACACATGTAATCCTTGGTTCGTTCGCTGTCAGATCCATACTAAAAATGACAGCTAAAACCTGAACTGAGCCGCAACTCAACCGCATTAAGACGTCATAGTAAGGCCCCAGTTCAAATAGGTACTGGAAGTTATTTTTTTAATTGCATAATGTAAGCAATTTATATTATTCGTAGAGTAACAATCATGCTCCTCAAACAATGCCTTTCGCCGGCGGAATTCCACCAATGAAAACTAACCAATAAATCATTTCCTCTTTCAAAAACCCACTGGAGCAGACTTCGTGTACGGTCGGCTGTTTCCGCCGGCGCTCGTGCCCGCAGTTAATTCGATTGGCGGAAACAATAGTTATAAAATGGCTGCCATCTGCTAATGCGACTACAATGGTGCGATAACCGTCTCACCCCATTAGGGCCGCACGCTTTGGAACACCAGTTTTATTAGAATGGCTTTTATCTATATGTGTTCGAGAAGATAAATGATAATAAAAGGATTCCTTAGCGGGTTGGGTGGCATTTAGCGGTTATTAGAACCGTTGGTTTTGATATTACACCTGGAACGCTGAAACATGTATGCCAGAGAAAACCTTCAATTTGTCTTGTTCTCGCACATAACACTACTACATACTTAAACTGTCTCCAACTTATTTCTCTGTCGTATTGGTTGTGTCCATTGAGCGATAAGACCGCCTATTGTCTACTTTGTTCTTTGATTCTGTATTGTTTTGTACTGATTTGTGGTGTTCAATAAAGAGTAATTGTATTGTATTTTGCGCGTAAACACACTGGTGAAATGCATAGAAGTGCTTCCACTAAGTACCAAAGAGTGAGCGACTGTGAGCGGGGGCTAAATGAGTTCAAAGCTTCGATCAACAATGGTCAAAGAGTCACAAAAGTGTTCGCAGAGTTTAGCAGATTCCGTGCGCACTCCGCTCGACTCGCAATCATTAATTTTCACACAAGATCTTCCACCAATCAAAACAATCGTGGCCTTTAGGTCTTGTTGCCTTAGGCTCTACTCAGTAAGGGTTGGAGGGGTGGTTTCCGCGTGTATGTGTGCGTACTTCCACCATGAGCGAGTAAGCAGAGCAAGTTGGGCGAGGTAAAATGCATCCGCTAGTTTTGAACGGACTGTCTCATCTGCCCATCTTATTTCCCACCTCGCTCGCAGTCTGCTAGCAGTGGAATGCAAATGCTGAAACTATCGCTTTAAAATGTGCTATTAACCAAATTTTGGAAAATTAAAAAATACACCGTAACATGAACTCTGAACTACATGTCAATTGCAATTCCTAAAATTACTATTTAATTCAATATTTGCAATAAAAATACTGAGCGGGAATGCCGTCTGCGTGATGGGGGCCCTACCTAAGGGTCCATCATCATCATCATCATCAGCAAGAAGTCGTACACTGTTGAACAAAGGCCTCCCCCTTAGAACGCCACAATGAACGACAACTCGCCACCTACATCCACCGGTTTCCTGCAACTCTCACGATGTCCCCAGAGGTCCCAGAGGGAGGCCTGCCAGCCAACACTGCGTCGTCCGGTTCGTGGTCACCACTAGAGAACTTTTCTTCCCCAACGGTTGTCTGTTTTATTTACGAGCGATGTGGCCTGTCCATTGCCACATAGTCGTCGAGCTATATCGATGACTCTAGTTCTTCGGCGAATCTTCGTATTCCGGATTCTGTCGCGCAAAGAAACTCCGACCGACCATAGCTCTCTCAATAGCTCAAAATTTAAGGGTAAATAAGGGTCCAAATTTATTGTACTTACTTACATACATACATACATATATTACGTCTTTATCCCTTACGGGGTAGACAGAGCCTTACGTAACAAAACCTCAAGGCCACGTTTGGCATGTTTAAGGGCGTATAGGTGGAAAGGGAAATCAAAATAGTGAAGGGTTGCTAGCCGCATCGCCTATAACATGATTCCTAAGACTTTCGCTCATTCCCTCGATGGGCTTTTACCATCTGCGCGGAAGAGAAGCAACTGGTAAATTCTATGTTTTTTCTTTACTCCCAGACCAGCATGGAAGAAGTTAATTGTAGTGTAGCATTAGCTTAATTTTTGGTAATTTAGTCTTAAAATCGGGCTCTTACTTTATATTCAATTATTATTCTAATAGGTCATAGAATGTTAATGCTCTGTACTTGCAACAGAGGTTCTAGTATTGTTCCTTTAAATCTTCGTAAGTAGTACGTAAATGTTCACTGTGTATTTACGACGGTTGGGTCTGGAATGAATCAGTTTTATAGCGCACTTCTGGTTTTAATGAAATATTTAAACGCAGTATACTGTTTTATGCATCAGTTGCAGCATTTTACCACAGGGGTCCGATTTTTGAAAGCACACATTTGAAAATACCAATCGAAAGAGGTATAAATCGGCTTATATCTTCTAGACTACAGCTCTTATCAAAGTTTTGACCAGTTCACAAGATTAATGAGAGCTGTTAGTGTCTTCTAAGCTACTCGTATTTCAAATCCAGCACAATTTTTCACCACTTTCGAGTGGTGTTTTCACATATTTGCTTTCAAAAATCGACCCCCAGTTCGGTTATTAATTTCTCCCTTAATTTGATGGAGTGACTTAAAGCTAGTTTTGTACCTACATATTTTTACACATTGGATGTTTATGTATATAAATGCAAAATTAGGACGAGATTTTAATCAAACCCCATATCATTATTATTAGCCCATCGAGGGAATGCCCGACAGTCTGAAGAATAATGTTATAGGCGATGCGGCTAGCAACCCGTCACTATTTTGATTTCCTTTTCCACCTATACGCCCTTAAGGTTTTGTTACCTTAGGATCTGTCTACCCCGCAAGGAATAAAGACGTGATATATGTATGCATGTATGTATTTCAATCAAAAACTTTTAGCTCATAAAGTATCATGGAACAATTTACACTAATTTGATTTATCCTTTACGGGTTCGTAAGGGATAAGGATGTGATTTGTGTTTGTATGTAAGTATGCATGATCTAGTCCCAAACTACCCAGAGCTTGTACTATGGTTAGGTGCTATCCAACAGATAAACATACTTAAATAGACAAACACGCACCTAGTTAAATACATACCTACAATGTCCAATTGTCACATCTTTACCCCTACATGGTAGATAGAACACAAGGTAACAAGACGTAAAATGTGGAAAGGGAAATCAAAATAGTGTTGCTAGCCGCATCGTCTATAACATGATTCCTAAGATTTTCGTCCATTATCTTGCTGGGCTTTTACCATTTACGCGGGAAGAAAAGCAACTGGTACATCCTATGTTCTTTCTTTGTTCCCACACCAGCATAGAATCACTATTAGTTATTTTCTCTATGCAAACAGCCCGACAGTTTACTCTGCAATTCGTGCAGCCGTAAAATGACAGAGATATCTATTCTTCTTCTTCTTCTTCTTCTTTTATTTGTGGCGTATCAAGTCGTTATAGTGACGACAACTTCGCCAATGTCAATGTAAAAATTTTTATTAAAAAAATCTTGTGACAAAATGTCGGCAACGTTGTACGGTAATGGTCAAAGACCCCCCTCCCCCCCCTGTCGGGCTCTTAGCCAACGGTCAATGATATCCCTCAGAAACTGCCAGGAAATCATTAGCCGTTGCCCAAGGCGCACCGGACCAAGCACTGCTCTTCCCCCCGGACGGATCCAAAAACGAACCGCAGCTCTTAATCACACGTGGAGGTAACCCGACTCGCACCCCGAGATATCTATTTTCTTTGACGTTCTCGGAGATAAAAGTCATTTGCCACCACCGGCTGAGATCATTGTGTGATTGTAGTGTAGGTTATTGATTATTATCCACTTAGTGCTATTGAACCAGGCGTTACTAAATTCAGGTCGGCGGTCTAAACAAAAGAGAGAGAGTTCTTGAAGATTTTTTAGTGTTCGGCGCCTCTAGTGTAAGTTGTCACACAAAAACGTCTCGAAAGCGTTCGCGTTAATTTTCCAATTACTATCCGCAAATTAGCAGCGCCACTAGCGGATCGAAACGGCAACAAACTGTTCTCATAGTATTTGACATTTTAACGCAATAAGCCTGCCAAAAAATTCCTTCTTACAAAATAGACCCTTGATTTTCCTATAAAAAGATATTTTGCATTAACGGCTCAGCTCAGTAGGCTTATTAAATACCTAACTCGCTCGCAATCGCCATCATGTTCATTTTGACAGTTCATGTATGGGCTGACAATTGGCATCGGAATCAGCTAGCTGTCACATTCATACAATAACTGTAAAAATGAACACGATGGCGATTGCGAGCGAGTTAGGTAATAAGCTTACTGCTCAGTTGGTAACCATTTTGACTTCCTCCATACACAGTTGTCTTAGTTGTTTTTCAAGCACCGACGTTCAGTGGCTGCTTCAGCGAGCTTCAGCTCTTGACTCGTGCCGTCTCACCGATACGATCCCGATCTCGTCCAAACAGATCCGAGCGATTCCGAGCAGGTTTCAGGCAAAGCCTTCGAGAAAGTTCCACGAAAGTGGCTGCACTGAGCAAACAGATGCAAGAACTCCCAGATTCGATAACGCAGGTTGCTCCGGGGAGGCGCTACTATTGGTTGCAGGTTGCAGTATAATTTAACATTTATGTGTAGACACTAAAAGCCGTGGTGGCATAGTGGTTTGAACTATGGCCTCTCAAGCATAGGGTCGTGGGTTCGAACTCGGCTGTCAATTCTGAATTTTTCGAAATGGTTAGCGAAATCTCATTTGAAGTTTAACAAATGATAAGAGGGCAAGTCAAATGCACCCTTGACAGAGTGGTCGTGGTTGTTGGTTAAAAGCTCTGAACCTAAAAAAGATCAACTAGTAAAGGAGCGTTTTCCAAGAAAAATCTACATGAACATTTTTTCCAGAATTTAACTATTTTGGGTTTTTCTTACTCAATATTACCCTGTCGATCCATATACAAGAAAAAATGTGTCCCACAATTTCCATTCCAGTTCCAAGTCGCAGATGAAGTCGCGGGCAGAAGCTAGTTTTTAAATATACCTAGTATGTATGGAACGTGACGCACAGGAAAAAATCAATAGGGTAAACGATTCTGAGTAAAATAAACCCAATATATTTAAATTTTGAAAAAAATGTTTATAATTACACATAAACGGATAACTCACGTATAAAAAGTCGAGTGATGCTCGACATGTTTCGGCCTATTTCGTAGTCCTTCTTCCTGGTAATTATGATTGAGTCTCACGGTAGTTTCATCTTGAAAAATGTTTATCTGTCAACTTTTTTTGGAAAACACTCAAAAACGTCTTGTGCTGACTGAACAGCCCTGTCTATAACATTAAATGGATACGGTATCCATGGGTGGAGGCTCGAATAACCATCAAATGACACAACTGCTCCTTTTCCTTCCTTGCCGGATAAAAAGGTACCTTTTAAGTACAGGCCTAGGTAGCTGACACAAAAAGAAAAAGCAAACAGGAAGAAAAGCATAAATCAAAGTAAAAAGTCTATCTTGGCGCGCCCTCAATGTATTTAATTTGAATCGTGCTTCGTCTATCTCGTTCGAAGGAGTATTCGGAAGTAACGTAAAATTTTATTGATGCTGCAAATGGTTCGCAGAAAGTCTATTGAGCTCCAATATTGACAGTTTCTGGTAACTAGTGTGTACATTACATTATGTCATTCTATTCGTAGACAGATAAATCATGAATTGTCGGGCAATGTTGAGAATACACACACACCTATTTCACCAACGTGACATTTGTTTTGCTTTCAAAATGGTGGAAACACGTGTTTTGTATACACAAAAATAAAAACTTACTTCCGTGCTGGTCTGGGAGCAAAGAAAAAACAGAAGCTTCTCTTCCCGCGCGGATGGTAAAAGGGATCGAGGGAATGGGCGAAAATCATAGGAATCATGCTAGAGGCGATGCAGCTAGCAAACCATCACTATTTTGATACCATTTTTGCCACAATCTTGCTAATCGTGGCCTAGGTCTTGCCACCTTAGGTTCTCTCTGCCCCGTAAGGGATAAAGACGTGATTTGTGTAATTGTCCTTACTATATTAATACCTATTATAAATGCGAAAGTAACTCTGTCTGTCTGTCTGTTACCTTTTCACGCTTAAACCGCTGGGCCGATTTAGTTGAAATTTGGTATACAGATAGTTTGAGTCCCGGGAAAGGACATAGGATAGTTTTTATCCCGGAAAATTGTATAGTTCCCGCGGGATAGCACAGCCCAAACCACTGGACTTAGAGACTTGAAATTTTGCACATAGATACCTTATACAATGTAGGCATCCACTAAGGAAGGATTTTTGGAAATTCCCACGGGATAAGGAAAAAACTATCTCAGTAACTATAATAACTAGACTCTTCAAATTTGATACAAAAGTAGATGATTACATAACTAAGAAACTAATTTTAATTTGGAAATTCCCACGGGATAAGGAAAAAAACGGGATTTATCTACGCGGACGAAGTCCCGGGCATAAGCTATGTAAAAATAAAAAAGACCCGCGAGGTCTTCGGTTCACAGAGCCACTGGTCAGAATTATGTAATCGAGTTCTTAGGGTAGGCGCCGCGGTATCGAGCCGAGGGCCGCATCAGATATGAGCTGTTTACATCCCGTCGGGAATTTAAATGTACCGATGTTGTCTGCGACCCGAGGTCGACCTCAGCGATGCAATTGAGAGATTCCTATTGTGCATATTTCCAAGGGTGACAGTTAACTTAATAAATACCACAGATAATATAGGTACCATAAAACGTGCCTAGTTTGCGCCGATATTTGCTCCAAATTGTGTAATCCTTGTTGTATTAATATTATACCGTGGTATGTTCATATAATGCATTTTTGTAAAGTACATCACCCTTCCTATCATGCCGGATCGCATAAATTAATTGTACGGTCAAGTGCAAAAATAAGTATTGATAGGAACTTCTCAAAAATATGTCCCACGACCTTATTACGCCGGTGTAAGAGCGTCTGGTACTTATTTTTGAATCTTTGTCTAAATACATAATATTACACTTGACTGTACATACTATATACCGACACGTATCTCCCCAAAGGGGTAGGCAGGGACTACTTTGCTCCACTTGCATCATCCACATTCATCAAACTCTTCATACATGCTTGTCGGTTTAGAGTACTCTTGACCTGACCTGTTTTCAAAACGTCTCCAGCGGAACGTCCGTCTATGCTTATAATATAGTACTGTTTTGATATAAACATAAAAACTATGATTTTGGAGTGACCTAAGGGTCAACACGTAACAACGGATAGTAGACGCCTTTCACTATTTTGATTCCCCTTTCCACCTATACGCCCAAAATCATGCTAAACGTGGCCTTTAGCTCTTGTTACCTTAGGCTCTGTCAACCTTGCGCAGACGAGGGGGGAAAAGGCGAACTCGGTGCTTGCACCGCTCGCCCGATCCCTTGAGGCCAGCGGGAACGGTAACGGGGTAATTACCTACCTGCATTGCACGGTCTTATTGTCTAAGGGAAGACGGGCCCTCCCCTTTTTGGCGCGGTCGAAAGCCGGGGCCACCGGGGGGGCGTTTGTGGTGAAACCCTAATAGTGGCATCCCACTGCGTCCCCGTCACACCGGATTGAGGCAACGCCGGAAAGTTTTTAGTTCGGGTTTACTCCTTCGGGGGGGAGTCCCACATAACCCTAGGCATCCCCGTGCCTAGGGCATCCATAAAGATTTCCTCTCCGTTAAAAAAAAAAGGCTCTGTCAACCCCGTAAGAGGTATAGACGTGATTTGTGTATGAGAATGTATTGGGCCTAATTTTGTGCTGCTGAGCATATTAGTAGGTACCTAATGTCAAGGAGCTCGCCGCAAGCGCTTAAACAGCAATAATGCGCTATTACCACGTTCACCACGCACGCGCACGCGCACATAGCCAGCGCATGATCTGGCCACCCTCTAAATAAGACATCAAGCGAACACACGGCTTATTATTGTGTGGAGATAAAGAACATTAAATAAAAAAAAAGTAAAGTTCCCTAATCGAATACATAAATAAAAAAATAAGATTTCTTCTATGCTGGTATGGGAGTAAAGAAAAAACATAGAATGTACCAGTTGCTTCTCATCCCGCGTAGGTAAAAGCCCATCGAGGGAATGGGCAAACATCTTAGGAAACATATTATAGGCGATGCGGCTAGAAACCCATCACTATTTTGATTCCCCCTCTCTACCTATACGCCCACAATCATACTAAACGTGGCCTATAGGTCTTGTTACCTTAGGCTCTGTCTATCCCGTAAGGGATAAAGACGTGATTTGTGTGTGTGTGTGTAATGCCTTACATCTATTTGGAAAAGAGCTGATACTCTTCAAACTGCTAGGAAACTGGTTTTCGAATGAAAAAACCTGCTACGCACTGGCATCCTACCGCTAAGTAGCAAGGTACGTAAGTTTTATGAGATTAAAGGGATTAGTATTAACTTAGTACCTAGTAAATAACTGAGTTACTTATGTCTACCTGTTTCCCGCGACTCCGTCTATGCAGAATTCGCTTTTTGCTATCCCGCGGGAACTATGCGATCTTCTATCTCTGTACCAATTCCAACTATGTGAATCGGTTCAGCCGTTCAAGCGTGAAGAGGTAACAGACAGACACACCTTCACATTAAGATATTAGTATGGATAGTGTTTCATTTCGGAGTTATCCACCGTACGTTTTCAAGGCAATATTTGAACTAGTCTTTACAAATCAGTTCCGAGCGCTACTCCGGTCGAGAAAGCCAGAGGCTGTAGCGAAGACTGTGTAAATCAACCCTTATTACCATCATAACAGGAGCGAAAGTGCAATCCTGTCGAATTGTATATTTAATGGGTACGACCGGTCGCGACCTTTACCCTTACGGCAGTTGTAACCAAAACCATGTTGAAATTTACGAACGATAGGTGAGCGTTCTCTAAAAAAAAGTCGACATGAAATTTTTTTCCACAATTGAAATATTTTGGGTTTTTCTTACTCGGAATCGTTTACCTTATCGATTCTCTTACAAGAAAACATGTGTCCCAGATTTTACTATGGAGTTTTTTTCTCTGTACGCCACGTTCCATACATAAAAAAAAACGACGAACAAAAGTGACGTACTGGATTGGAAGTTTTGGGACACATTTTTTCTAATATACGTCTCGACCGCGTTTGCGTTAAAATGTCAAATACTATGTAGACTGTTGCCGTTTCGATCCGCAAGTGGCGTTGTCAATTATTCCATAGTAGGTAATTGAGGCGTTTACGTAAACGCGTCCGAGACGTTTTTACATGCGAAAACTTACACTAGCGGCTGTTCTCATAGTATTGTCATCTTATAGCAAACGCGGTGGAGACGTATTGAACTTACACTAAGCATACTGCTCCTAGTGTAATAAATAATTAATAAATAAATAAAACCGTATATCTTCGGACAATTGTCACGAATCGATTTAGTCCTAAACTAAACAAAACTTGTAATATGGGTATTAAACAACGGATAAACATACTTATATAGATAAACACATTACTTAAATAGGTACATAATAAACGTCCAAGACTCGAGAACAAACATTATTATTCTTCATACAAATAATCTGCCCCACCCGCGGATCGAACCCGGACCTCAAAGCTTCATGGTTAGGTTCTCTAACCGCTAGGCTATCCGGTTATCACATTACGTGTTTAAGTGCGGGTTAACTGTCACTTGTTACAAATTCTGCGCAGACGCAGTCGCGAACACAAACTAGATAGTAATCCATAGTGCTTTATATACCTCTGTTTGATTTTAATCCAATCCATCCACTGAATGGGTGCATCACGACGCATGCGTATCGGAGAACGTGAGCATTAAGCTAAGTAAATTGCTCATTCCAAAGTACACTATCTCGCTCATTTCACCGTCCTGCGAAAAGGACCGAGTAACATGCGCAGAGACAGTTTACAAATGTGTCCATTTGGTGACTGGATTAAAAAGCTTGTTGCATGCAACATTTTTCATTCAAGTTTGCGGAAAACACTTGATGCTAAATTTGTAGGTATGGCTTCAAAGGGACTTTATTATATATACATATGAATAAAAAAAGGAGTTAGGCACCTGAGTAATATATTATGTAAGTAATGTATGTGTACCGAATATATTATGTAAGGTGCATTGGGGTTAATTCGAAATTGGGGGAATTTCGAAACTCGTGGATGTCCACTAAACGGGGAACAATTACATAATCTAGCAACGCTGACCTAGAAGCTCTAATGTCTTTGGCTATAAGCGTTGCCAGATTATGGAATTGTTCCCCGTTTAGTGGATATCCACGATTTTCGAAATTCCCCCAATTTCGAATTAACCCCAATGCACCTTACATAATATATTCGGGTTGTAAACAGAGCAAAGTATAACTTTTAAATAATAATATGACACAAGCTCAAGCGTATATTTCTGCCACATTCGCCGTTAACTCGATATATGTATAGGAACTGCAACGTTCTGTGTCAGTTTGTCACGTCGCTTGATAGGCTGTAACTTCCGAATGGACTAATTGGTGTCAACTGTCCAAGCAGTCGTAGCGCTGACAATTAATATCCTGGATAGATTTAACACAGACCTATTTCACTAATTGTTCACTCCAAGGCTGTATTTATATGAGAGCCCTTTCCACGCTAAACTCGTCACAAAATAAAAGGTCCGTTTTGACAGTTCACGCGCATGAAGTTCTCTATTTTTACCGATCGAAATGTTTTGAAGGTAATACATTTTTCATTGATGGTTACCGCCCACTCCGCTTAGTGCTGTAAAAACCACTTTTTCATATTGTCCACAGACTACTAATAATCGGTTAAGGAAAAAATAAATCGATTAATATATATTTTTAAGGCCGACTCGCACTTGGCCGGTTTTATTTCTTTAAATTAATTACTGGTTTCTTTTTGTGATTGAGTGAATGTTATTGTAACAAAAATATCAAATGAAAGAAAATCGACCTTTCGTAACATTGTATCAGTTCAAAATACCTACAATATCAGTTTCAGTTAAATTTTCTTATCAGAACTTT
This sequence comes from Pandemis corylana, assembly GCA_949127965.1. Classification (NCBI taxonomy): domain Eukaryota; kingdom Metazoa; phylum Arthropoda; class Insecta; order Lepidoptera; family Tortricidae; genus Pandemis; species Pandemis corylana. The sequence goes on along the minus strand of OX421857.1, from coordinate 12,715,677 downwards.
AATCCAATGCACTTACTTACATATTCAAATCGATAAAATACTCATTCAAACTGGAATCGATTTATCGTGAGTATCGAGTACCGAGTCGTTTGGTTACATCACTAGTTACGTCGCGAAGACAAATGTCAAAACGGGCCTTTTATTTTGTGACGAGTTTAGTCTGGAAGTAAAGAAAAATTATAGAATGTACCAGTTGCTTCTCTTCACACGTAGATGATAAAAGCTCATCCAGGGAATAGGCAAAAACTTCGGCATCATGTTATAGGCGATGCGGCTAGCAACCCATCACTATTTTGATTCCCCTTAGCTATACGCCCACAATAATGCTAAGCGTGACCTTTGTGTCTTGTTACCCTGGGCTCTGTCTACCACGTAAGGGATATAGGCTTGATTTGTATATGCTTAGTTTTTGATCCGAGTAGAATATAGACGAATTACTAATTGACTAGAAGCTCATGCCAATAGTAGGTATTGAAAACAAAAAAACACTAAGCCTATTTAGACTTGGAAGAAAAATACTCGTAGGAACGGGCAAATTCTTAGGAATCATGTTATTAGTCTAGTCGACAAGTTCAAAATGGTCTAAAATAGAGATACTGCTCTTAAAATTATGTGCGATAGCTCATTGGATGCGGAATGACGCCTAGAAATATGTGCCAAAAGAGTGTATTAGCACATAAAAAATTGCAAAAGTTATAAACAATAAAAATTTTGATTTTTGAAATAACCGATTTTTGAAAGCACATCACTCGAAATTACCACTCGAAAGTGGTATAAATCAGCCTATACCTCCAAAACTCTACACCCTACAGCTCTAATCTATGCTACTTGTATTTCAAATTCATCACAATTTTTCACCACTTTCGAGTGGTTTCTTCAGACACGTGCTTTCAAAAATCGGGCCCCTATAAACGCAAATAAACATTAATTTCGTCATCATAACTACTTTTTAAAGTCAAAGTCACCCCGGTGACACAGATCTCGTGCGCATTTGTGCTACCCTTGCTGAGTAACTACTGCTGCTCCTAAGTAAATCGATACTATTGTAGCTCAGACAAGTATTGTATCCATGCTAGCAAATAATTGACAGTGTAGCTCGTAATTCCACAGCCAACCCGTAAAGCATCCACCGATGCCGTGTCGACCATGAAGCTATGATACTGGGTTATGTTATGCTTAATGAGTTGGCTGTTTTAGGGTTCCGTACCCAAAGGGTACTTCGCTGTCCGTCCGTCTGTCTGTCCGTCTGTCACCAGGCTGTATCTCAGGAACCGTGATAGCTAGACAGTCGAAATTTTCAAAGAAGATGCATTGCTGTTACCGCTATAGCAAAAAAAAATACAGACGAATTGAGAACCTCCTCCTTTTTTTGAAGTCGGTTAAAAATACTAAATTATTATCTAACATTTTTATGTCTGTCTATTTAAGTAACCAATATAAACTGACCTTACACTGCCTACATTTTGCTTAGGAATAGGGATATGCTAATACTGGATTAGGCGACGCTTTAATTTTTTTTTCTTTTTTCAAAAAACAAGTTAGGGCGAATGTTAGAGAGTGGCATACGTCTAAGCTCGTGTTAACAGTGATAGTGACTGCTGGCCTAACGGCCATTGCCCTTGCGTACCCTCTATTTTACTCATATGATACTGGTTTACACCCACCCATTTTTATTAAACAAGAATACAAAAATTAAAGCGCCGCCTACAGTCACTTTTCTGAATTTGTACGGAACCCTCGGTGCGCGATTCCGACTCGCACTTGGCCGTTTTTTCTGTTTAGTGTCAGAATAAAAGATTGAGAACAACAAAAAAATAAGAAACATTTATTTCACCAATAAAAGGATCAGAATATAAATATTGGAAAACTTGTAAGTACCAACATGTTATTGTGAAAATGGAATCGACTCAGGATTCGTCAAGTCACGAAAGGTAGCTGGACACTGATATCATGTGGATCCCAGTTAGTAGAATCAATATTTATTAACATTATTTTTGTATAAAATTCGAAATAACAATGAATTCAGGTTACCTGGTCTTTCCACTTTAAAAATAAAATATACAAAATCTTCAAAGTCATCAAAACTGATCTAAATTTTGTTTTTGTACATACATTTTATTTGGACATCGCGTTACGTCACAGAATTTCCGAGAATAAATAATTATTTACAGTAATTATGATTTTTCGAGCTGATATCTACAGGGCAACATAATTTAAACTTTTATTTTCAAGGCTGAAATAATTAAATCTCTCAATTCAAACACATCCATCCATTTTGACGCATTAATTAAAAACTTACTTAAAAATAGCTCAGTCACTTTAATTTGGCCTCGTAACGACATTTATCTGACGTGATTCGACACAAAAAAACGACAATTTGTCATCATCATCATCACAGTGTAAAACTAAACTGATCAAATGGTCTTCTTTTCATATTGCTTTATTTATATGTTTTCTAATTCTTAATGAGGCTCACTTGTAACTCGGCAGCCCGGGGGCGTTGCAATGTGCAATCTTCAGCACTAGCGTACAGAAGAAACGATTCCCCTTTTCGATCAATTTTCGAAGTAAACATAATCCTGAAATAAATAAATAAATATCATGGGACAAATTACACCAATTGACCCGGTCCTAAACTAAGCAAAGCTTGTACTATGGGTACAAGAGACAACGGATAACCCTACTTATATAGTGTAGATAAGTACATACAACATCCATGACTCGGGCACAAACATTCGTATTCACCATAAAAATGCGTGCCCCCACCGGGATTCGAACCCGGGACCTCTAGCTTCATAGTTAAAGTCACAAACCACTAGGCTATCAGGTCGTCAATTTAAAGAGCAATTTATTTGAATTAATGCTAACAGTCGAGATCAACAATATACATAATTCATCCCCAAAGCGACAAACATATGTATACAGATGTTGCAAAATCCTTTCTAGCTAGCAACCCATCAATATTTTGATTCCCCTTTCCACCTATACGCCCACCATCATGTTAAACATAGCCTATAGGTCTTGTTACCTTAAGCTCTGTCTACCTCATAGGGGATACAGTCGTGATTTGTGTGTATCTGTATATACCTTATTATAGTGGCGTTATGGTTGATGTTTACATATATTTGTAACTTTGTGCGAATCCATATTTTTGACTTTGATTGTACATATAAACTACACAAATAAGGTGCAACTAATGCCGAGGTCGATGCTACCAGTTTCGCTCTAATTTATCTATAGTCTACTTACTATAAGGAAGAGGGCTCCTAACAGTATGGCCTTAGTCTTGATATCGAAGGGTTCGCCGAAGGAAATGCTGAAGATGTCAGCGTCGGTCACAAACTCGCGCATCCCTCCCCACTGCTTCGATATTACCGCTACTTCTTCCTGGTTCAGATTCACCTGGTAAATACACGAAAATGTGCATTGTATTTTATTCGTTAAGGCTGTACGCACTATTAGACTACAAGCCCATGGACAAAAAGAAGTGAAATGAACCAGTGTGGATGAAGCTTAGAAGGCTGTTACTATATCATAAAATAACTCTGAACGCTATGCCGTCATTTCTGAGCGGTAGAGATTTTTTCTCATACATTGAAAGAAAAAAATGCACTAACTTCCGGCCCCACCACTTTAAAGCGGCACTAGGTTTTTCGACATCTATTTTTAATCATCTATAAGCTATAAAAACGCCGTAAATTAATAATTAGTCGTAATTCCTCACTTGTACCTGAGAAATTCCATAAATGTACCGCTCAGAGTTATTTTATGATATAGTTACAGCCTTCTAAAAAAAAACTCGTCGCAAAATAAAAGGCCCGTTTTGACATTTGTCTTTGCGACGTAACTAGTGATGTAACCATACGACTCGGTACTCGATACTCACGATGAATCGATTCAAGTTTGCATGAGTACTTGATCGATTTGAATATATATTTTAACTGCATTGGATTAAAGTTCTGTTTAGAAAATTTCTTCAAATACCTACCTAACAGGTCGGGGAAAAAAGTTTCTTCGCATTCGATGTGAAATCTTTACGGCATGGAGCTCCAAGCTCATAATTTTCAGTAAAGATCACTACACAGCTGGTGAAATTCAGTAATTAATTGATTGATGAACACTAGTATTTAAATAAATAAAACCGGCCAAGTGCGAGTCGGCCTTAAAAAAACATCTTGATCGATTTATTTTTTTCTTTAACCGATTATTAATAGTCTGTGGACAATATGAAAAAATCGTTATGCACAGCACTTAGCCGAGTGGGCGGTACCCATCAATGAAAAATATAATTACCTTCAGAACATTCCGATTAGTAAAAAATAGAGAACTTCATAGGCGTGAACTGTCAAAACGGGCCTTTTATTTTGCGACGACTTTAAGCATCATTCACGCTGGTTCATTTCACATGTTTTTTTTTCCATGGGCTCGTAGTCTATATCCGGTTAGCCGCACTGCGGAAGACCGTGAATAGAAGAGATGACAATAAATATGTTAAAATATGGCTGTGGGTTTGAATCCTGACTCTAATAGTAGCGTCGCTATAGTCTCGTCAACTAAACAGGCCGGATCTTAAAACCTTTTTCAGAAAAGATTCTTTTTTTTAAAGGAGCACTACTTATTGAGCAGATACTTGAGAGCAATACTTAAAAGCTTGACTTTTCGTCAAGTGAGTACCTAAATTATTCTGAAAGATAAACTAGTACCCGGATGTTTTTTTTGTGCGTTTTCTAAAAATTAAAACTACCTAGATAGATTTATCGCCCCCGAAACCCCCTGCATACCAAATTTCATGAAAATCACATTCAGCCACAAACAAGACTTGTCCGCAGACAAGAATTGCTCGTTTAAAGGGTTATTATACAGATGACAGGAACTGGTAAAATGTGTACTTATTATTTGAGAAACTATAGCTACTTATTTATAGGCATGGTATATGGTTAGGTAAACATATAGAAAAAAAACTAGCCGTGAAAAAATACGCAATGAACGTGCTTATTTTGGGAAAGTCCATTATACCATTCTTTTACTCTCACCACTTGAAAAATCACTTCACCAAATAAGCTGCACGTCAAAAATGGACCTTTAATTTTCAAAATAACGTCCCCGCTAGCATTTTGGACGTCGTAGCGTGGCAAAATGTGGGCTTTTTGCTGGACGTATCCAAGAACGGTGCCGGAGGGCAGCGACACGGTCAGCAGTTGCAGGCAGCAGAAGCCGCAGATGTTATTGCAACGCAGCGGACGAGACAACACAAGAACCTGTGAGACGATGACAAATGAAAAAATCAGCAAGTGAACATAACACCCAGTGTGCCAGAGCCCTGCTCATAAGCAAAATGGAAGCAGCGTGAGGTCATTTTATATTGGACACTTACGCAGACCTGCAGGCAGAAGATTTTTAGATTTATTTCGTTAAGTGTGCTATAAACCAAATTTAAAATTTCTAGGACAAATGGAAGTGCCCCATTTTCTTATGACGGCTCAGCCCTCGGTACGTGAGTCCGACTCGTACTTGTCCGGTTTTAAGGGATAAAAACACTTATAATTATAGTAATAATTATTCTTACTTCAGCTCGGTCCTGGTTAAAAATGGGCAGTTTGAACGGGCGCAGAGCGCCCAAAAAATTGCGGCTGATTATGCCCGTGTCTTCCATAGCAAAATAAACAATTTCTTCGTTTATGTTCTGTATTATGTATCTGTTTCTTGACTCAAAATCCAAAGCTATTTCCAAGAGTTCCAATTGTTGTTTCACAAGCACGTTATCCATCTTATCTAGCAGTTCTAATTTGTCAAGGCCTTCGTCAGCACCCGCAGATGGCTGAAAAGTTAATTATATCCTTAATAGCTTCTGCCCGCGAGTTCGTCCGCGTTGATAGACTTAAGAACTGATGTTGATGGTATATTCTGCAGTAATTGTTTACGTTGAGACTCTAGGCCTTTTAGTTGTTTATCGCTATCCCGCGGGAACTATGCAATTTTCCGGGATAAAAAGTAGCATATGCTTTAATCTAGGGTACAGGTAACTCCGTTCCAAATTAGATCCAATCAAGAGAAGCAATGTTTTTTCTTTACTCTTTACTCTAAGAACAGCATGGAAGATCAAAGTCATTATCAGCCAATTCGTACATTTAAAAAATAAACCAAATTAATTCACGCGGCTTTTGCACCTAAAACCACGAAGTGTCTAAACTAGCCCAACCATCTGGTGAAATATTGTGGAACATGTTCCAAGAGAACTTGTATACAGCTGGATCCTGTCAGTTGTGAAATAAAGATTTCTTATTCGTACACGTCTACATACATTACACAACAAGTACTTCTACATAAGATTATTTTTAAAAGTTATAAAACTTAAAACCGAAGTTACAATTGTGGATGGGCCACCGGGGTCTGCGGCCATGATGTCTTAAATAGACGTAATCTTGTTTCAATTAATGTATTCTCCCTTGTTTGGAGAGAGTAAGAGATCGAGTCGAAAACTGGTTTATTAGAAGCAACGTATTTATTTTACAAATTGGACACATGCAACTGCCATTGTCAGTGGTCCGTCATAATCTTCGCTAGTCAATTCCAAAGAGTAATGTAAGATAGATGTTTTTTTTAATGAGTTCCGCTGTCACAGGTATGAGCCCCATTCAGCCGAAATACGACCAGAATCAAGTAATGACGGATAATATTGTGTGAAGATCCAACTCAAGTCTTATTCCTCCGAAGGAACGCAATGCATATTTATTTCCTCGCTTTAATTCCTTGATCAATATCAATAACATTGAAATGTGGTTACTATTAAGTGTAATTATAATATACCTAATAGATTTTCTTTTTTTGTAATTTTTTATGCTATGTGTGACCGTTTTTACAAATCTATGGTCTTAAAATGGCCAAAACCGGGCCAAAGTCGTATATAGACGAAATATTTTTTAGGGTGTCCGGCTCCGAACGGGATTTGAACGCCATTATAAACACCATGCCAACTTTTCCAACTTTCTTGTTTACTTATAATAAAACTAAATTTTCACTGAGCAAGCGTACTATTCTAGATAAACAAATAATGCTTGAGTAAAAATGTCGTTAAGATTACTTCGACATTTTCGCCTCATTACATCAGCCGTGGTCTTGAGTAGATTGGTCCACTTTAGGTACTACATTATAATGGCACCCATGCTTGCTATGCAGGGTATTCTTTCCTGCCTACCTTAAACCATTAATAAGCAAACACATTCGTTGTCCCTTTCTCCAGACATACGAGCTCTATTTATCCTATTCGAGATATTGAGCGACCGATTTACATGTCCATTTTCGTCTATTTTTTCCCGTAATAGCACCCTATTACGGTGAGTCTCTATCAAACGCCATCAGCTCGCGGGTGGCACGTACGAAAACCAGAATAAAACTCTCATTACAAAAATAACCAAAGCGTCTATTATTACATACAGAAGAACTAAATTCGTCTAAAACTCAATGGAAAGTCAGCAAACTTAATTTACATTTGCTAAAAGTGATTCATACGATATTGGTCGAAGTCCGAAATGTCCCTTAGCTTCGACTATTAAATTCTAAACACTAAGGCCGAGAACGGCGTGACTAATTTCAGTTTAAATGACGTAGTCTGTTTGGAGGTGAGTGTTAAGTTCAGAGGGATTTGGACCTTGTTGTTTTAAGGCAGTGATAAGTGACTAACGAAGGCGATTGGTTGGTAATGGACAGGCTTCACGCCACAGATGACATCTCTTTAAAGAATCCTGTGGAGTCGCCTGGCCTTAAAACCTGAAGTTACTAATTCTAAGTTCGTATTGTGCCGTTCTACTAATATAAGTTACGGCTCGGGGACCTTATACATACCTTTTATGTATGTATTCTTTTAATTTTTAAATATTATTTATTTTATTTATTTATTTATTAACAAAAACTTACACAGTATAACAGAATGACTATGGCACTAAGTAAGACAAAATAGCAAAAATACAAAAATTAAAAAAAAAACAAATAGAAAAAATTATATACAAGAGGACGGACGAGCATCCATCACCTCACAAAACCATTCAACCATTCCTCGCACACACTCCGCCATCGACCAGCAAATACATCGCACTCGGAGCTGATGCGAGAAGGGCATTGATATAGCGCAACGCGCGAACTAGCGGCGATTGGCTGCGAGCAACAGTACGCGCTGAGGGAACCGCCACCAGATGTTGGTTACGTGGTCTAAAACTAAATTTTGTTTAAATATATGGCTCGATGGAAAAATCTGTAACTTTCGTCCGTAGCTAAGGATGGTTATTCCTATCAATAGAAAAATCATCAAGCACTTTTAAAATAATCATCCATTCCTAATTCAATGGTGTGTGACGTTCCCTATCCGCACTTGGCCCGCGTGGGAACTATAGCCCAAACTCTCTCATTCTGAGAGGAGGCACGTGCCCAGCAGTGGGACGCATATAGGCTGGAGATGATGATAGTAAAATTACAAATGGCATAAAACACATGACACGACAGAGCGTCATAGACTGACTTAGAAAAATGATAACATCTTCATTTGTAGGTATGTACATGACTTGACAATGAATAAATGAATGAATAAAATTTAATTCAAGCCTATAATAATAATAATAATAATAATAAATATTTATTTTCAGATTAATGTCCATAGATTGTTAGTTATTACATAAACTTAAGAACGCAGTGTCCCAGCGGTCCACAAACACGCTCAGAATACTGTTGGAGCTGGCACGGAGCCGCGCCATCAGGGAGGCGCAGCGCTTGCGTATAATGGAAGCAAAACCATCCGTCCGCGCCTCCGCGAACATCCCCGATGCACTGCAGCGCCATGACAGGCCCAACAGCATCCTGGACGCTATTCAGCTATTCGCTATTGCTATTTCAGGGTTTGTTTTATTTTTTCCAGTTAAATGTTTTTGCCGTCGAGTTTATGTCCAATAACGAAAAAAAAATTAATTAATTTAATATAAAAAATCAAGAAGTAAAAATTCGTGATTCATTTGATAGTGCCTATCATTTGAAAAACAGCACCTTCCCTCGTCCCTGGTGAGCAGTAGATGTTTCACGAGAGTTTGTAATAGGTCGTACAGACACATCATTCAAACAGATGACGCTTGGCGACAAAAAATCGCATAGTAACAAGGTCAGGTAACAGAAATTCGAAGGCTTACCTACCTGCTATGGGTGGGGTGTAGGGGTATAGCACGCGTCACGGAATGACTAGGATCCGGGTTCAATTCCATAGCTTTACTTTTCAAATAAAAATTATTGCATGGTCATGTGTGCAGGGTGTATTATGTTTATTTAACACGTCTCCCGCCGCCCATTATCAGCATAACTTTATGAGACTTTTGTTAACAAATTATTGATACCCGCAGAAGCTCCATAGGCCCTGTTCGACAGAAGAATTACGCAAGGCGCTAGCGCAGAAAAGCGTTCATTACGGCTGTGGTACAAATTGTGTTAACACTAGTGTTGACTGCCTGAAAGCATAGTTACTTTGATCATCGACCAATTGTAAACATTTATCGGTTCCAATATCCTGGAACCCACCCTCCCACTAGGTGGACCGACGACACCGTGAAAGATGCGGGAAAGTAGGCTTATCACCTAACTCGCTCGCAATCGCCATCGTGTTCATTTTGACAGTTCTTGTATGAATGTGACAGCTAGCTGATTCCGATGCCAATTTTCAGCCCATACATGAACTGTCAAAATGAACCCGATGGCGAATGCGAGCGAGTTTGGTAATAATAATAAGCCTACATGTGGCGAGTTGTCGTTCATTATGGTGTGCTAAGGAGGCCTTTGTTCAGCAGTGGAAGTCTTCAGGGTGATGATGATGATGATGACGAATATCCTGGAAAATATTTTTTAACTCGCTGAAGTGTTTTAATATAGTACATTACATTCCGAGGGTGGTGAATGAAGAACGTCTCTCATTGCAGGAACTTGTCGCATGAGCCAAGGGCGAGGGTGATAAACATGAGACCCGAGGCTTTCTTTATTACCACCCGAGGTGTGTACACAATTTTACGTCTTCCGCTGGCCAGGAAGTGGAGATTTCCGCTCGGTTAGCGGGAGGTAATTAGCTACTTACGGCTTGGGGCGACGTAAATATACTTAGGGCGGTCTGTTTGAGATAACATTGGGTTGGCGTTTCTAAAAGAAGAGATATTATTATACATGTATGTGCCGGATCGTTAAAAATGTATATCCGCTAATACGGATCTGATTACGGATATTTAGTGTCAAGATCGGCGGATACGGATACGGATTCGGATTTTTTTTATTCGATTAGTGTCAGCGCCCGCGACCTTGAAGCGATAGTTGACGTTGATCTCACTATAATTATAAAAAAAAGATTTAAGTTTTAGTTATAATATTGATCTCATTATAAAGATTCTTTCAGTTAATGTAATATTGGTATGGTAACTTACTGCGATAAATGTTTGCAATATAAAGGTGCCAAATATTTGATTTTAAGAAATATAAATACTCTGAATGGAATTTTATAGTTATTTTAATTCTACCTAATCACCTGTAAAATATCCGTAAAAGATCCACGTGAAAAGTAACGGACATGGACACGGATACGGATTTTTCTTTTCCCTCGGATATCCGCGGGTACGGATACGGATACGGATATCCGGAACATCACTAACATACGTACAAACCTACTTTAAGTAAATATGTGAGGTGTTAACCGAGTTGCTGCAGAACCCTGGCACACATGTTGCGGACCCCTAAAGTGAGTTTAAGAAACCCAGACGTCGACAAATCTGTGTTCGACTGTACTTGTTGCATTGTAACGATGTGCGGCGCCCGATTAACGTAAGTGCTACCAACCGCTCCTGTCCACGGAGGACCAATTAGAATACGTTACAATGCGCACGCGCTTTTAATCAACCACTTTATGAGAGGACGCGCGGTACGCGAAATCTTACTTAGAGAAAATTTGTTCGCTACTTAAGGGTTAAAACGTTTTGTTTACCTTGTATTTGGTACCTATAGTAGGGGAGACCGAGGCGAGTTGAGACAGAGGTGAGTTGATACAAAGCCTTTTTCTCTGCACCTATGACAGTTAGCGAGGTCACAACTTCACAAACTGTGGAGTGTAGAAAGAGCAACGAATTAGCGAAGTTACCAGCCCCATAAACTGTCACAGTTCAGAGAAATCGGCTTTGTATCAACTCACCTCTGTCTACACTCGCCTCGGTCTCCCCTATACTAGCTTCTGCCCGCGACTTCAACCGCTTAGAATTAGCAATTGATATGTTTATCGCTTATGATAGTCTTTCATGCTGGTCTGAGAGCATAGGAAAAAACATGGAATATGCCAGCTGCTTCACTTCCCGCGCAAATGGTAAAAGCCTATCGAGAGAATGGACGAAAATAGGAATTATGTCATAGGCGATGCGGCTAGCAACCCATCACTATTTTGATTTCCCTTTCCACCCACGCCCGCAATCATGCTAAACGTGGCCTTTAGGTCTTGTCACATTAGGCACTGTCTACCCCGTAAGGGATACAGACGTGATTTATGTATGTATGTATGTTTAGCGCTAACCCGCGGGAACTATGCAAATTTCCAAAATAAGAGTAGCCTATGTTTTAATCTAGGGTACCAGCTATCTCCGTTCCAAATTTGATAGAAATCCGTCCAGTCATTCCATCGTGAAATTGGAACAAACAAACACGCTCACATCCTTACTACAAATTGTCACATTTATAATATTAGTGGCATACGTATAGTATATATAGTCCGTGACGTTTTAATGCCATGTGCTAATGAGGCTGCAAGTTATTACAATCTCCAACCTTTTCAGTTTTACTTCTTTCTTTAGAAAGAAGAAAGAAAGAAAGAAAGAAAGAAGACATTTATTCCTTTTTGCAAGACACACAAATATAAGATAATATACACAGTTTTATAGAAAATAAAAAAGGTATAACAAAAAAAACCATAGACATGAAAAATAGATCATCAGCGCTGTGTTTAGATCAAAGTCTATTCGAAATTCTAAATTCGAAATTCAAAACTGATACCTAATCGTCGTCTGATACCGATGGGGTCCAAAGGTCCTCGAGTGGAGACCACGTACCGGCAAGCGCAGCGTGGGACGTCCACCCACAAGGTGGACCGATGACCTCATTAAGATCGGAGGATCGCGCTGGATGCAAGCCGCTTCCAACCGGTCTTATTGGAGGTCTAAAGGAGATGCCTATGTCCAGCAGTGGACTTGTAATGGCTGAGATGATGATGATGATGATGACCTAATCGTTGATGAGCGTTTTCAAAAAAAAGTCCACATAAACATTTTTTCCAGAATGTAAATATTTTGGGTTTTTCTTACTCAGAATAGTTTACCCTATCGATTCTCATACAAGAAAAAATGTGTCCCAGATTTTACTAAGGATTTTTTTCCTGTTCGTCACGTTCCATACCTACCTATACTAAAAAAAGTGACGAACTGGAATGGAAATTAAGTAAGAAAAAGCCAAAATAGTTAAATTCTGGAAAAAAATATCATGAGTACTTTTTTTGAAAAACGCTCTGATACAATTAGGTCGAGAAGATCTCGCCGATGAGAGCTGAAAAAAAAAACTAACACAAGTCTGATTCAGGCAAAATACAATGCAAGCACACTGACCTCTGTTTCATCTGGTTAAGAAACTCGTAGTCTTGAATCTTGAGAAATCTGGCGCCTGGATGTTAAAGAACTCCAAAAAAATGAACAGTCTTGCCGGACATTAGTTCTAGGAAGGCCTTGTACAAAATTCACATACACTGAAATGGTTTTGAGTTCATATATCTAGTTTAAAAAGTATTTGCTCTTCGACTAATGAGCGTAGCGTCGCGCGCGGCATTTGTTTTTTTTTCTGCTTAATGGCGGCCGTAAGGCCGTTGGGCCAGTGTCAGTTTAAATGACCAGTGTGCCGTTAAATAAATAAAATAAAATATCTTTATTATCAGACAACTTTGAGGTCCATAGTATGTTAGTAAACAAACATGATTCAAAAATCTTGTGACAAAATGTCGGCAACGTTGTACGGGGATACGGTCAAAGACCCCCTCCCCCCCTGTCGGGCTCTTAGCCAACGGTCAATGATAGTCCTCGGAAACAGCGCTTGATGGTCGCAACGGAAGACCAGTGATGGCTGTAAGGCCAGTATTATGCTGAGGTGGGACCATTTCGTGACACGTATGTTCTTCTGTTTTTACTTCTTTTTTTGTAATATATGGCTTTGTAATGTCACGAATAAAGGTCCGGCCACACCAGTGCGTAAAAGACGTCGACGGTGCGTTTACGCAACAAAATGTATGAAGAAACGGCGAGAGAACGTGAAGCATGCGACACGTCACTGCGTATACGCAGCGGTGTTGTCGCTCCTTAAATGTTTTCTTCTTCTTCTTCCTTGTCGTATAAAAATACCTCGGAGTAGTCCTGGGTTATGATTGGTCCTAGTATTTTGTTACAGCAAAGATCGGGTACAAATAAAAAGATTTCCTTCAACGCTCGCATTATCTTTACGATTTATACCATCTCCTGATAAAGACAATCTATAGTTCTTATTGCTCAAATAAATACCGGATAATAGAAATGCCCGCTCCGTATTTGGGCCGCGCTCGTAATAGTATTGTTTAATTGTGTTCCCGCCGTTGTAAAGAAAACTTATCTGCGATCTAACTAATGCGAGCTAATAACTGGTGCGTCCGTGCGTCTGTTGCTATAAAAGGATATTCCAAGAAAAAGCCGAGACCAATTCTTATAGCGATTTTCTTGGCATAATTAGACGTTTCTCGTACCCCGTTATTACCAAAAACTTACACCTCTGTTGTAGAAAAATGTGTTTTGTTTGCGTCTTTCAAAAGGCAAATGTCTAATGGCGCTCCTACACTACTTCAAGTTAAGTCGTTTTAAGTTTCAATAATTCCTCACCTCATCCTCGAATATTCAGTAAACAATGGTTTGGCGGTCGCTTTTCCTTGGCATACTTATTGTTGACATGTTTTTTTTAAATCGTGGACTAAATCAAGACTAGATGTTCCGATTTAGGAAATGTATAGATGTGTTCTGATGACAGTAAAGTTGTATTGCATTGTTGTTTATGATTTCATTGTTCTAAATACAATGTTAAGTATTTTATTGTCTGGAAAATATGGAGCTATCGTTAAACATTAAATGCCTAGGCAGAATTGTCTATTTAAATGGTTACTTTAGCCACCTGCCTACAGGTTATCATATTTCGTCAAATGGTTTTAAAATCCTTGCTAATTGTTATTAAGATTCAAAATCAACTTTTGATTATGTCCTTTGCGTAATACATTGGAACCCAGGGGGTTAAAAAGATAAAGTTTTTAAGAGAAATTTTAAAATTCATTTTTCAATTTTTATACGTATAGCATAGTAAAATCATATCTAGCGACACAACACGGGAATGCCGCCTGTGCGATGGAGACCTTACCTGAGGGTTCAAATTTATTATAATTATTAGCATAAGTTTTATTTTTATTAAGTTTTTTTTTATGGCAGCTTTAGTTTATGTCAATACTATTACAATAAAAAATAAAAGGTTAAGAATATCTAACTTATTACGTCCCACTCATGGCACTTCGATATTGTCAAAAATGTAACACAATTAGGAAGTCAGTCAGGTTTCGTGCTGTCCCATTCACACTAGGTAATGTAAAAGAAGAGTAACAGGGATGGTACGATACTTCGAATTTAGAATTAGGCTCGGTATGAAAGTGGTGTCCCATTTAATGTCCATTGTATTTTACTACTTTCCTTAACCAGTAGTATTTATGCAAGCGAAATTATCATAGTATTAAAGGTAAGTGGGCCCAGGTGCGGGCACTAGTGGCGTCCAATTGAATTGTAGATCCAACAATGGTCATTGTGGCAGGATTGATGCGTGCGCGCCGCCAAGCAGGTGACTCACACAAATGTGTTTGATAATTTCATTTTTAGAATTTGTATTTTTTCGTCCTGGGGATAAAGGATAAAGTATTACAAAAGAAGGGACATATATAAAAAGAGAATAAAATCGCGCAAACGAACAAATATATACCTATTATATGAATAAGAAAATAACTCTATTTCATCATAGAAGTGCACAACAAATTACAAAATACACATTGATGAGGATATGAAATGAAATTAGAAGCAGAAAAGTTGTATAATATTGATGTGGTTCTTCTTCTTTTTTAGCGTTACACTCTTGACAGCGTGGTAATGGCCGTCACGCGGATTTTGTGGCCTGCTTTACAATGCGACGCCGTTCTGCACGAACCGCCGCCCTCGAAGAGGACCGTCGACAGCGGTCTTTATTTGATCTGTCCACTTCAACGGCATTGATGTGGTTGCATGGGTTAAAAAACCTTTGGATTTCCCAGAAGACATAAAAAAAAACAAGCATATCAACAGCGAGAGCTGTGTCGTATGCGAGACAGACTACTCTTCTCTTTCTAGGAAGAATAATAAGAAAAAGACGGATGATCTGTCTCAAGCGCGACACAGCTTTCGTGTGCTCCAGTGCCGTCAAGAAAATCGTGTGTTCGTGGTACCTAACAGGGATTAAGTTTTATTTAGTTTTGTATCGCCATCATCATCTTCAGCCTACATACGTCCCACTGCTGGGCACAGGCCTCCTCTCTAAATGGGAGGGCTTGGGCTATAGTTTCCACGCGCGCCCAGTGCAGATTGGGAACTTCACACACATCTTTGAATAGCTTCACAGATGTGTACATTTTTTTTTTTTTTTTTTTTTATGTGAATAGGAAGGCAAACGAGCAAGTGGGTCACCTGATGGTAAGTGATCACCACTGCCCATAGACACCCGCAACCCCGGAGGGATTGCAGATGCGTTGCCAACCTAGAGGACTAAGATGAAATGCCTCTTGTGCCCGTAATTTCCCCGGCTGTCTTACTCTCCACACCGGAACACAGCAGTGCAAGCTCTGCTACTTAGCGGCAGGATTAGCGAGTAAGATGGTGGTAGCGATCCGGACGGACTTTGCACAAGGCCCTACCACCCTAAAACTACAACACAAACACACAAATACAAACAACCTATAACGTTTTCCCTTACCGGAAAGCTCATGATATATTTCAAATGTAATTTCGCACATAAATTCCGAAAAACTCAGAGGTGCGAGTTCGGGATTCGAACCAACCTCTGCTTGAGAGGCTATAGGTCAAACTAGGCTACTACGGCTTTTATTTAGCTTTGTATGGTCTACCGGAATATACCTTGTTGGGAATAAATTTACTACAGTGCATGTGGGGCGCTCGTGCTCGATGTTTCGCACGTTTAAAACGAAAGAGCAATGAATGGAGAAATAATTTAATTTATTGTCGACTCGGTAGTTATGGCTTTTTGCAGATAACTGGCCCGTTGGTCGCAACTGTTGATCTAATGGATCGTAGCGAGGCAGAAATAAATTATGTATTTTTTTTTACATAAGAGCAGCAAACGAGCAGACGGGTCACCTGATGGAAAGTAATCACCATCGCCCAGGGACACCTGCAAGACTTGGGGAATCACAGGTGCGTTGCCGGCCCTTTCAGGAACAGTAAGGCTCGCTTTTTAAAGATTCCTAAATTATACCGCTCAGGGAATGTTGCAGCAGGAAGTTGGTTCCAGATCTTTGTCGTACGAGGAAAGAAATTGCGTTTAAAACGCACGGTACTTGACTGCCAACCATCAAGATGTTGAGGATGGATGTATATAAGAATATTGATAGTTTCATTAGTAGAATGGCTCAGAGCAATTGTCCGGGACCAAATCGGGGACGTTTTGAAAAAAGGTCAGGTCAAGAGTACCTTTTTTTTTACGGAGAGGAAATCTTTATGAATGCCCTAGGCACGGAGATGCCTAGGGTTATGTGGGACCCCCCCGAAGGGGTATACCCAAACTAAAAACTTCCGGCGTTGCCTCAATCCGGTGTGATGGGGACGCAGTGGGAAGCCACTAGGGTTTCAACACAGACGCTCCCCCGGTGGCCCAGGTTTCCGCCAGGACCGCGCCAAGAAGACGAGGGCCCATACGCTGGGCCCGTCTTCCCTTAGACAATGAGACTGTGCAGTGTAGGTAGGTAATGCCCCGTTACCGTTGGGTCAAGAGTAGGTACCCTATATTGATGTGTATGAAGAGATTGATGAATGTGGATGAAGCGAAACAAATATGTCAGGGTCGTAACAATATTTTTCCATAGGAAACTTTAAGTCTAAATTTTACAAAAAAAATATTGCAAAACATATAGCTATAAGAGACTAGTTGCTTCTCTTCCCGCGCAGATGGTAAAAGCCCATCGAGGGAATAGGCGAGTCTTAGGAATCATGTTATAGGTGATGCGGCTAGCAACCCATCATATACGCCCACAATCATGCTAAACGTGGCCCTTAGGTCTCATTATCTTAGGCTCTGTCTACCCCGTTTCCCAAACCTGCATAGCACAGGTGCCGCGAAGAGGGAACCCCATCCCGGGGTGGTCGTGGGGCGTCGCGGTGACACTGAGTGCTCCCGTAACGCCTCACATACGACCGAATAGGGAATCCGTGTGGCTTTTAGTGGGTATGCCTGCCATCACGGGAGAGCCCCGTACCGGGCGGATGCATAAGGCGCATTTTCCACAGCATAAAAAAAGGCACTGTCTACCCCGTAAGGGATAAAGACGTGATATATGAATGTATGTAAAGTCTAGAGTAATACAGGCCAAATTTCTACATGTCAGTGAAAATTAGAACACAGAAAAATCCGAAAAGTAAAGCTATGGCCGGGCATCAGATAACACATGACGCTTATGATAGGGGTAACAGATGACGCTTAGCGACAAAAATTCGCATAGTAACAAAAAGGTCACGTGACAGTAACAGGTAGAAAAATTCGGAGACTACCCACCTGCTATGGGTGGTGTAGGGGTATAACACGCGTCACGGAATGACGAGGATCCGGGTTCGATTCCCGGCCATAGCTTTACTTTTCGGATTTTTCTATGTGTTCTAATTTTCACTGACATGTAGAAATTTAATTTCTAACGGTAAAACCGAAAAAGTAAAACATAAAAATCAAGAAATAAAATTTCTTGATTCATTTGATAGTAACTAATACAGGCCATTTTTTATCTCGGAAAATAGAGATGTTACCGTAGGACAGCGATAAACGAATTCTTTGCAGACGTAGTCGCAGGCAGCTGCTAGTTCTTTATAAATCAAGATTGAATCAGGTCTTATAGGAACAGCTATTTAATTATAAACCGATGTCGGCTGCTATTATTACTCAAGTTATTTCGCGTTAAGTGCTGACTCTGTCATCGGGTATTAATTTGAACGATCTCATTATAAGATAGCGCGATTGGCTAAGTACACACAGCAAAGCTATTCGGTAAGCAGGATAGATACGGCGCGAGCGTGCGTAGGTGCTTACCTGATTATATTGCTGTGTGTACATGGACAGCGGTAATACGATCGATACAGCGTGCTAGCTGTGCCCCTGCTTTACTTGGCATATCACAGGGGTACCATTATTTGCTTCTTTCCGCGCAAATGGGTAAAGTCCATCGAGGGAATGGGCGAAAATCTTAGGAATCACTTTAAAGGCGATTTGATTTCCCTTTCCATCCATACGGCCACAATAATGCTAAACGTGGTCGTTGTTACCTTAGGGTCTATCTACCGCGTAAGGCAAAAAGACGTGATTTATGTATGTATGTATGTATATATTCCGGGAAGGTTGAACTAGAATACAGGGTATACATTACAAACACCCCGTACGATATTTTACATACATATATATATACATTACATACATACCGTCACGCCTCTTTCCCGTAGGGGTGGCAGAAGCTACTCTGTAAAACATAAATCACGGGGTATATTTGGAAGTAGTAGGTTGTATTGTAGGTACATACTCAACCAGTGGCGGATTTACAAATTTTCAAGGCTGAATAGTGTTTTCGCCGCCCTTCTGTCATAGAAAAATGTTTTTTGATTTCTATGAGGTAAAAAAAAAAGGAAAAGGAAATCAAAATAGTGATGGGTTGCTAGCCGCATCGCCTATAAAATGATTCCTAAGACTTTCGTCCATTCCCTCGATGGGCTTTTACCATCTGCGCGGGAAGAGAAGCAACTGGTAAATTCTTTTTTTTTCTTTACTCCCAGACCAGCACGGCAGAATTTGTAATATTATTAGCAGAGATTACTATTGACGAGATTAATCTCAGTATTTTGTTTAAAGTACACACTCGAGGAACATAACCCTCCGTTCTGGAGGCAGTCGATTAAACATTGATTATAACTAACAACAGCTAATACAAATTGAAACACCAAGAGTTCTTGGCTTAAAAAATATGCTCGCTATTAGAAAAAGGAAATTGCGGTTAGAATAAAAACTTTGTAAGTTAATCTATAGTCCGACAGGGCTAAGTGCCGGTTAATTCTGCAAGACAAACCTGGAGGGGGCTACCCCGAAATTATATTTTCCAAGTTGGTATCATGCTGTCCATCTCACTCTAGAATTAAGTAAGTAAGTAAGTAATTGCTTTGTACAAATATAAAGAAACAGAGACCAATCACAAAAAAATAAATTTATGCACAAAGGTGAATTTATAAGGGATCTTTACCAGATAACTTAACCTTTAAGTAAATGAGAGGAGCATTAAGCGAGAGACCGACAGAGTGAGTTTAAAATATCCATATAGTGAAAGCCACAGCGTACATCTCAAAATACAGCAAACAATTCATTAAAAAACTACTAAATATCATTACACATGCATACAATATAAGTACACACACAATATTTAAGGAGATGGTGTGAGCCACATCTTCCTCAAGCTCAGTTAATGACTATTAGAGTGAGCAGGACGGCACGAAGCGAACTTTGCAAATTGGATCTTAGAGTAGCCCCCCTGTCCGAGGCGTTTCTTGGTCGATCGATCAATGTGGTCATTTACTTAGGCCAATTTTAGGGTGCAAGTTATAGACGGACAGTTCCGCAAATAAGTGTTGGAGATGGATGAAACTAAAACCAAAATTTCTCTTAATGAACCGAGAAATCGAATTAAGTCTACCAAGATAATCCTTAAAATGTCAAGAACTGTTTTCACTCACAAATCGCAATCACAATAATCAGCCTTATTTTTTTTCTGATCCATGAACTGTTGTAAAAATGGTAAAACACTTGACACTCAAGCGTTGTATGAAAGTTTAATTAGGTTTATAAATTTTATTGTAATACAGTAAAGTAAAATTTATTTTCCAAAATAGAAACAAATTACAATATTAGGAAATTCAATGACTCCACACTAAGCACAGCCAGAAAAAATAATTTTGATATGGATTTTTTTAATTTAATTTAACTCTTTGGGCTCTGTTGTCAAAATAAGTTGTACTTGTAAGTAATTTCGGTCCCTTATAATCTGTTGTCGGAGTTACTTGTCAATAAACTCATGTCTGAGAAAGAGTGCACGTCAGTGCTGTCGTTCATTTATAGTCAAAATTAACAAATAATTACCAAAGTAGCGTTTTATCAGTGAAGTCCCTCGTAAACCACCGATGCGAAGCATGTATTAAAATATTTAAATATGTATTAGGAAATTGTAGACAAGCGTGTACTGTATATTAGGTCAAGTAAAAGCTTTTTTTGCTGACTGTAGCTTTTTTGTGTACTTTACTATAGTCTATACTTAATAATGTTATAAAGAGGAAAAATTTGATTGTTTGTTTGTTTGCATTGAATAGGCTTCGAAACTACTGGACAGATTTCAAAATTCTTTTGCCGTTAGAAAGCTACATTATCACTGAGTGACATAGGGTACTTTTTACCGCGGGAAAATACCTTTTCCTACGGGAAAATTAATTTACCGCGGGCGAAGCTGCGGACAGAAGACTAGTATTTAATAAATGAACTAACCTAATTGTAATTTTCTCTATTATTTTTATTATTGTTCATTACAAATGACTTAAGTACTATATTAATCAAGTTCTATAATTCAATTTCACACCTAGATATGAATAGTACTCAGCAGCACAAAATTTGGTCCAGTTTCCATACAAAATTACCTATATGTGCACACGTGAGGGCCATATTTTTGCCTCTGAGTATCGAAATCAAATAAAAGCTTTTGTTAAAATGTCCAATCGCTTCTGCCTGTAGCATGGGGCACCGCAACAGAACCCACTCAATTCAGTGCACAATTCAGTGCAGATTAAAACGTTGGTCCCTACTTGTGATAGCATAATTTGTCTTATTACGGGGATCAGTTTCGCAATCTAGGTTTAGATCCAAGAATAAATGAATTTGCGTAAAAACACTTAGTTTTCTTACGTTCTAGCATAGGTTTCGACACTTTTATGACGCCCACTTTATACATACATACATACACAAATCACGTCTTTATCCCTTACGGGGTAGACAGAGCCTGAGGTAACAAGACCGGAAAGCCACGTTTAGCATGATTGTAGGCGTATAGGTGGAAAAAGATGGGTTGCTAGCCGCATCGCCTGTAACATGATTCCTAAGAATTTTGCCCATTCCATCGATGTGCTTTTTTTAACATCTGCGAGGGACGAGAAGCCACTGGTGTATTCTATGTTTTTCCATTGCTCCCAGACCAGCATGGAAGTAGCGGCTTATTATCTTATCACTACATAGTATAAAACAAAGTCGCTTTCTCTGTCCCTATGTCCCTATGTCTGCTTATATCTTCAAAACTACACAACGGATTTTGATGCGGTTTTTTTTAATAGATAGAGTGATTCAAGAGGAAGGTTTTTATGTATAATTGTACGCAGACGAAGTCGCGGGCAGAAGCTAGTTAAATAATAATATTTAATTGGAATTCTCGGCCTTGCTTCCCAATCACCGTTACATTCCGTTAGTTAGCAATAGTTTAGGACCTAGGATTAACCCTTGAGCAACCACCAAGCCAGTATTTATGCAGTTCACGCTCCAATGCACTTAAATACTAAATTTTGCTTCGAAATTAACGGTTTCGCGATTTAGCACCTTTTGTGCCAAATACCACAGAAATCGATCATAGAAATCGATAATTTATGAGATTCATTTAATTGCTTTGACTCGGAACGACATTATAATTAGGAGAAATGACGACCAAGTGCCAGTGGGGCTAGTGGGTACATTAAGAGTTCTGTACTTATTCATTTTCCGACTTGGTTACGAGTGTAAAACTCTTTAAATTAATAAATAAAATATCTCATCAAAATATCCTATTTATTTGTCAAGTATCCACCGTCCAGCTCCAAAATGTCAAAGATTAGGTAGTTGAGCGTTTTCCAAAAAAAGATCCACATGACCATTTTTTCCTGAATGTAACTATTTTCCTAAATTTCCATTCCAGTTCGTCACTTTTTTAAATATATGGAAACAAACTTATGAAAACGTATGGAACGTGACGAATAGGAAATTAAATTCCATACTTAAATCTGGGACACACTTTTTCGATTATGATTCTGGGTAAGAAAAACATAAAATATTTAAATTCTGGAAACTATTCATTTGGACTTTTTTTTGGAAAAACTCAGTTATTAAAAATCAAAACATTGCCATCCAGTTTCGAAAAAGGCTCTGCCATTGACGTTATGACTTTAAAAGTTCTCCATTGTTGTTAACCTAGCTGGAATTTAACCACGGGCATGGTGGTTTAAATTCCCGTCTATTGTAGTTTATCCAGCGATTTCTCTAAATTAATTCAGTAGAAATAGTTTCGTTGCTAGAGTTGCAAATATTATTGTGTTTATCGAGACATTAGTGCAGCGCCGCCGACATTAACCTGCTCAACTAACATACTGTCTCTTATGTGCAAATTAAGCGAAATAAGCAACGAAATAGTTGAGAAAACGTCACGTTTTAGTTCCAGGGAAAGGGTCTTTGAATTCTAATTTAGTACGCTACTGCAAAGCTAAAACTAAAGCACGTCTTTAGCCCTTTACGGGGTAGACAGAGCCCAAGGTAACAAGACCTAAAGGCCACGTTCAGCATGATTGTATTGTATAGGTGGAAAGGGGAATCAAATTAGTGGTGGGTTGCTAACCACATCGCCTGTAAGATGATTCCTATGATTTTCTATGCGGGAAGAGAAGCAACTGGTACTTTCTATGTTATTTCTCTACTCCCGGACCAGATGGAAGAAATTTTAGCTGGTGTATCTATACACCAGTTGATGCTCTGTTGTAATTAAATACTGATACACAACACAATGTTATTAATTGCTGGCCGTGAGCTCGTAGAACAACATTCAAGTAATAGGTGTGTATATTCTCTTATATGTGTGTCTTGCAAAAAGGAATAAAATGTCTTCTTTCTTTCTTTCTTTAAGTATCAAACCTATAAGAACATGTGAGACAGCAAGACGGTCCGAAGGTCTTCTTAAATACTATCGCACTATACGAGCTACTGTTTTAATATTAATCGACTTTATTGAATAAATTTTATAATTTAATGCAATAGATACAATACATCATGATTAATCTAAAAGTTAACTAAATATACAAAACTTAAAACTAAATAAATATACCAAACTATAAAAAGAAAACACCATCTAAAAGGCCCTCCTGCGGCATAGACCCCAACATACTGGCGGCATTACCTCTCTGTACAGCCTGAGAAATGTTTAACTTGATAAAAATACAAAGTGGAACATGAAATCTCCTCGTTAAGTTGAAGTCGGTTGAATAGAAATAAATACTATTGATTTCCTAGCAAAATGCTAGCCTAAACTACTTATTTTGCGCAACATACTCAGACCACAGGCGTTAGCGTTAGCAGGAAAGGCAAATATCAAAATTTGCATCACAACAGCCATTCAGGAGTTAATGGGGCCCACAAACCGGACCACCAGCCTTGTTGGGTACCGCTTTTATCTGTAAAAGTAGTCTTGATAAAGGGGAAAGCATGAAATACATATATATATTGTGCTGAAACGAATCACAGAACGCATTAAAAATGTGAAATCAACAAGAGCATTTAAACCGTAAACTGGGGTGACTGATTTACGGGATGACTTTAAAAAGTAGTGATAGGTAATAACGAAATCATTAATTTTTATTTGCGTTTACTGCTTGCAATCTATGTCTTCATCTATTGCCTTTGCGCCTATGCCAAACATTCACCGCATATAGACAATATAAATTTTACACACACACACACACACACACATCACGTCTATATCCCTTACGGGGTAGACAGAGCCTGAGGTAACAAGACCTAAAGGCCACGTTTAGCACGATTGTAGGCGTATAGGTGGAAAGGGGAATCAAAATAGTGATGGGTTGCTAGCCGCATCGCCTATAACATGATTCCTAAGATTTTATAGCAATTTAAAAACGATCAAATTAGCCTCAAAATTATCGAAGACATCCCGGTTAACGGAAGTTCATTTGTATCATTAATTTACACCCTAACACTAAATAAACAGTCAACACTACGCCTTAGCGTGTACCTACAGTTGCACGCTCTCAAGCGCAACCTGAATTTGCCAAACAAACTGTTCGAGACACGCACATGCGCACGCGGCAAGGCTTAGTTTAAACCAGCCTCACCTTGCCGTCCGCAGAACTCCGTCTTGACTTTTTATATGGTCTGAGTTTACATCATGTCTGTTTGCCAACGCCATTTTTCTAGTAACACATCAATTAGAGCTGATTTAACTTTCATTTATACAGGATCGTATCATTTCTTCTTCCGCCTGGGGTCCCATTGTTTGGCATAGGCCTCTTCATGAGCACGCCAAGTAATGCGGTCCCGTGCCATTCGCATTCAGCCGCTTCCAGCTATCCTCGCGACATCATATCATTTACCCATCGTAAAATGTTATCACGTTAAAAATAGGGACCAGTAGGCTTATTACCTAACTCGCTCGCAATCGCCATCGCGTTCATTTTGACAGTTCATGTATGGGCTGACAATTGGCATCGGAATCAGCCAGCTGTCACATTCATACAAGAACTATCAAAATGAACACGACGGCGATTGCGAGCGAGTTAGGTAATAAGCCTACAGGTAAACAACATAAACTTCTATACATACTTGCACTCAACAAAATCTAATAAATCAAACTCACTCATTAACTGCAAAAGCTGGTAAAACCTTCAACCATTACTATTCTTAACGGCATCCCGGAGACATAATTTACCCACCGTGCTATCATTCCATCGGCAAAATAAGGTATGCAATCAAACGAAGCAAGCACGCGACTCGGAAGCTAACAATGTCCAACAATTTATTTTAATAGGCATTTATTAAGATGGCCATATAATATCTGAGGGCTCGGCGGGTGGTATTGATAATCTATGTCATGCGCGCGAGTGGGAGATGCGTATCGGGCGTGTTCGGGCGGATTCGGGCGCTCTCGGCTATCGATGACAATGGTAGAACAAATGTGATCACGTTTCGTTGCTGGGTTCGCTATTTTTGCCATGTTTCCATTTGGTTATGGGAAGGCTGGATCCTTATATCTACATCTGCATTAATGTTACAAAGAGGAGAGGTTTGATTGTTTGCGCCGAATAGGCTCCGAAACTACTGGACCGATTTGGAAAAATCTTTCACCATTAGAATGACTGACTGGTCATGGACTGACTTAGAACAATGTTACCATCTTCACATGTATGTACACACAGCAAAATAATGCGGTTAGCACAGCCACGCACACGTCTATGCGTGTTGAGTATCGACATGAACGTTAAGTAGAATCTATGACATGTGAATGTGTGAGTGAGTTCGTTCATAAAATCTACCCCCTAAGTACAGATTTTTTAGCAACAAGATGAATGAGCAATGTCGCTGTAAATTACCTGTTTATTGAATAAACAACAACTTACTATAAAATAACAATGAAGAAAGTTACAACTATTTAAGTTAGTTTATAATAAATTAAGTAAAAAATAATTACAAATTAAATGAAAATAATCCCCCCCGGTATCGTGTCACACTCAAAGGCTGAAAATGCAATATCTCCGGTTTCAGTTACTTCTACAAAAATAATGTAAAAGTATTTTTTTTATTTAGACTGTCCTAAAAATATTTTACCTAATCTTACATTGGATATTGTCATCCCCAGTGTAAGCGAGAGAATCGAATCGAAGCTTCCTTCGACCTTGAATCTTCAAATTTATGCAATCCCACGCATTGAACTATTATTACTAGCGAAGAGTAGTTACCATCTCACTGATGCGACGATGTTATATTATTATTTCTCAACAAGTCTGAGATTCCAATTCCAAAGCAATATTCCTCACAACCAGCATGGCCATTGAAATAACATCCAAAAATGTCATTTTATTATTACTATTTTATATTCCGTTTTCTTCGGATACGAACCCGGTTCACTAAAGCAGAAGTCAAATCTTCGACCTGTCTTTGACCGCTAGGCCACCGAGGTATGCAAGTTACATGGTGAATTTATGAATTATGTTCAATCTGCGACTACTGTATTGCAATTTGTGTAAATAGCTGTTTTATGAGCTTTGAAATAAGGTTGAAATTATAATTTATTTTTTTCCGTAACTATTTAATTTTATGGTGGTTGCAGTCTGTTGTATGTTTAATTTTACTCTTATATAATTATGTTAAAAACGCAAACGCATTGTGTTTTCTTTTAATATAATTATTAATAGGTATGACTCTTTTTACTGGAGTTTAAAAGTTGCTAGCTGATGGCTATTTTGGTCGTTATCGTCTTAAACAATATAAAGTGTTTTCTACCCTCAAATTTCTAATAATATGATTTTGTGAACAAACAACTGTCACCGCTGGCAGCCATTATTAGCTGCGGGATAAACCGTGTGTTATACTTACGAACTGTTTAATTTTGCCTTTCGAATACCTTGTGATTTGCAAAACATGGATTTTCATTTATCTTTGTTGAAAAGAGCAAAACAATATAACTATTTATATAAGGAATCGCTAGGCGTTTTTTGATATGGGTAAGTATAGGGGGGGTGGGTAGTAGGCCTTGATTTGGTCAAAATTGCTGATTGGAGCGAGCGCTTCGGTCTTAAGGTTAACCCAGCTAAAACTCAGGCAATTGTGGTCGGCAGTTCATACTTTATATCAAGGGCTAATTTTACTGATCTGCCACCTATTTTGTTTGGTGGCGTGCTGATACCTTTCTCACTCCAGGTAAGGAACTTGGGAGTTATCATGGACCGATCCTTGACGTGGGCGCCGCAGATTGGCGAGGTTAGCAGGAGGGTGTTTGCTGCTGTTGGGTTCTTGAGGCGGCTTCGGAACTTTCTCCCTCTCGCCACCAAGATTGCGCTGGCTAATTCTCTACTTTTACCTATTTTGGACTACGCTGATGTTTCCTATCTGGATCTTACAGAGGAGCAGTTGAATAAGCTTGAACGTATGCAAAATGTCTGTATCCGGTTCATATTCGGTTTGCGGAAATTTGACCACGTCTCCTATTTTCGCACGCATCTCAAGTGGCTCCCTATCCGTTTTCGCCGTAACTCTCACATTCTTTCTCTTTTGTACAGTATTCTTTTTAATCCTACAACTCCCCGTTATCTCCAAGAGCGTTTTAAATTCCTGACTTCTCTCCGGTCTGCGCAAAATCTCCTCCTTGCTGTTCCTGCTTCTTCCTCTAAGTTCTATCATGACTCCTTTACTATGACCTCTATCCGTCTGTGGAATTCCCTTCCTGTAGATCTTCGACGAGCTAAAACTCTACCTATTTTTAAAAACCTACTCAAGTCTCACTATTTGTCACTAATTTAATCCACTTCCTGTCTTTAGTACCTTATCTTTTCTTTTTGCTTCTGATTTAATCCTTTTCTGTTGTATGGCCTTCTTATTTTTCATTGCTTCTCACATTTATTTTATCTTAAGTTTTATGTTATGTGTATATGTATGAATTATTTTATTTTATTTATTTAGCTATGTATTATATTTATGTTGATACTGTTGTTTTTATTATCCCTGCGTTTATCCTGTCTATTTGTTTCCGCCACCTACTTAAACTGTCTCCAACTTATTTAGCTTCTTGGTTGTCTGGAAGAGATCGCTATTAAGCGATAAGACCGCCTATTGTCTACAATGTTCTTTGTTTCTGTATTGTTTTGTACTGATTTGTGGTGTTCAATAAAGAGTATTTGTATTGTATTGTTGTATTGTAAGTAGACAAACGGTGTTAAAAACAATGACTTATTATTTTATCGGTAATGTTTTAAACAACTTTCTTTGACGAAAAATGTTTTTATTTAAACTTCATTTATTTTGCAGCGGAAGACTGTGCCATTATGGATTCACCCTTACGCAGACTTCGGACACGATAAAAATATTCGTTCTGGGCCTAAACCTGAAGCCTCATCTCCTGCCATTTGATTTGGACATTATGTAGTTGCCGCACCCGCTAGTGACCCATTTCACAGCAACAAGACACAATGCTACGTTGCAACCTGTGCGAAACCATCTGCATGCTGCAGGATTGCATTGCCGTAGACCAGCAAAAAACATGCTTTAACGGACCAGCATAGAAGAAACCTTTGCTCGTGAATATCTTGACTTTGATTATTACATCAATCAAAGTCAAATGTAGTGATTTTTAGTGATGAAGACGAAATATATTAACTTAATTAAATATATAAACACAGTAATGTTTTACAGTGCAGAACGAGTGGCAGTGTTACTTTAGGCTATGGGGTTGGATGTCATCGATGGGCCCTGGTGTCCAAATCCAAACCAAATCGAGATAGGTAGCTTAGTCGCTTCAAAGTGGAGATTATAACCCAGTGTGAAATGATGTTATTGTTAATGGCTGTCATTTAACATGTCTATTCATTTCACCACTGACTTACACGTCCGCAAATAAAACGTTTCGTTCATCTTTATCAGACTTAAACCTAATAAACCAGAATTTAAGATATTAATTATGTGTCATCTTAAAAATAGCCCTATTATGGTTGTGTATTCAATTTGCAAGATAGTTATTATGTTAGTGACATAAGACTTTTTAGTAAACATAAAATCATACTGGCCTCTAAAGTGTGTGTTATTTTATGAATATTATTCTATAAGGAAAAGTGTGCAGTTTAATTTAGCTAATTTAATTACTTTTGGTAATAATAATAATAACAAAAATAGAGGCTAATACAATAAAAATTAAATGTTGCAATAAACAATTTGAACCAATAATTGCATTTTATTGTTTTATTCTTATACGTCCTTTTTTCTTGTTTTAGGTAAACATGAGTTTATTTTGAGATTAGTAATTTAAAATTGAAAACAAAAAAGATACACATGTGTAGGATTCGAACCCGGTTCCTTAGGTTTCATAACTCTAGGTCAATACACCTGAGCCACCACGCTTATAATACTGGTGGCAAAATTATGCTTCCATTGAACAAAATACCAGCAGGTTTGAATAACTATGCGTGAAGGTAGTCAGAAAACACAATTAGCACAGATAGGGCATTTTGTTGTGTGCGTAATAAGGCAGCAGATAAGTGCGGATGTGTGTATAGAATGACACACGTGGATAACTAGGGTGCTCACCGATTCGCTTTGCTGTGTGTACATGACTTGATAATGAATGAATGAATGAATGAATGAATTCTACAATTTCCCTGATGAACATAGGCTCTAGGCTCGGGCTTTAGGCCATATTTAATTCTGCGGGGACGAAGTCACGAGCAACAGTTTACTAGTTATCTTCCTCTTGGAAGTAATAACTAACTTAGTTAAACCAAGTACTAAAGATTTAATTAATCGGGATCTGGCGCTCAATTTTTGAAAGCACATGTGTGAAAATACCAGTGGTGAATAATTGTGCTGAAGTTGCCTAAAAGATACTTACGGCTCTCATTAATCGTGTGAACTAGTCAAAACTTTGATTAGAGCTGTAGTTTTGGAGATATAAGCAGATTTATACCACTTCCGAGTGGTATTATCACATATGTGCTTTCAAAGATCGGGCCCCTGGCGCTCGATTTTTGGGAACACGTCGCTCAAAAGTAAGTAGGTACCTATAATTCGAGAGCGGTGAAATATTGCGTTGAATTTGAAATACTCTCTAGGAGAAAATTTCAGCTCCAATGAATCTGGTGAAATAGACGAAAATTCAATTTTAGCTAAAATTTTGTAGATATTGGTAGATTTTAACCACTTTCGAAAATCGGGCTCCAGTTTACGTTTGATAAGTATTTATCCGAATGTATGAGAAACTTCTCTTGCAATTTATTTATCCATTATTTTTCTAGCTTACCCCCGATTACCCGCTAGACAGACAAACTTTATAATAAATAAGTAAATGCTTTTATTGTACAAATATAAGGAAACAGACACAATTCGCAAAAAAAATAAAAACAACATTAATATATGCACACAGCCGAACTTATCCTTATAAGGCATCTCTCTACCAGGGATCTCTCCATAATATTTTGTATATTTGGGTAATTCTTAAGGTTCCGTACCTGAACAGGAGAAACTACTCGTATAGGATCTGTGTGAACATTTATCATAAGGTCACAGCTAAGCTCTGCGTCAGCGGAGTTCCATTGACACTGCTTCTGTGATGATTGGGATCGAGTAAAAACGCGACTACAACTAATCGGATAATTTTGTCCGTTAAGTCCTATTAGAGGGACAAAGCGGATTTTTTTGTCCGTTTATTCCTATCAATAGGACTTAACGGAATTTTCTGTCCGTTTATTCTTACTACTAGGAGTGACGGTAGACCGCGGACTATATCGTTCTTCATAATATTTACCTTTTCTATATAACTGGTTAAAAGCGCAGCGCAATGTTTTGAAATAAATGCGCAATAAAAAGTAAGTTCGCACTGTACCAAATACAGCCTGCGCAAACGGGTACCGGCAAAAGTTACGTTTAAAATCTAACAAGGGATTCACAATTCGTGGCATTATTCCATCCCATTCGGCCAAGAATGGCAGCAATTTCATAAAAGCAAACGATCCGCCTCGAGCCCTTGTATCAATCAGATTGAAATATATTCCTGTGAGCCGCGCAAACCCAACTTAACATGATATGGCTACATTGTGCAATTTGTGCGAACTCAACATCTCCTGACACTGCGCTTAGCACTGCGGAACACAGTGTCGATATTTTCACTACACGTCCTCGAGTCAGATCTTTCTCCAATTACAGTTGGAAAACACTCGCTGATCGGCAATTATGTAAAGCCATAAAGCGGCTGTTTAAACGTGAGCTGTGATTTCTAGTAAGCCGTAGGAGTGGGTGTTCCTTTTTAAATTGGTTGTTTCGCTTATGGCCTAAGTCAGGAGAGTTGGTGTCATCACTACATAGTATAAAACAAAGTCGCTTTCTCTGTCCCTATGTCCCTATGTATGCTTATATCTTCAAAATTACACAACGGGAGTGATTCAAGAGGAAGGTTTTTATGTATAATTCTACGCAGACGAAGTCGCGGGCAGAAGCTAGTAGTAAAGTAAAGTAAAATTGACGCAGTACTATGACTGTAATTAAGTTGGATTTGGTATAGGTACATGTGCAGAAATTGATAACTATACAAATATAGCCAGCAAAAGTGCTTCAATTTTTTTTTTTAACAAAAACTTCGACCGTACACGTGACGCTGTTTTATGACTTGGCGTTTGATTTCTTAATAATTTTCTTCCATCATTGCACCACACTACATACTGCCATAACAAACTCTCGCTGATGCCTGTACTTGTACATTATATATATAATTATTACCTAACAAAGAACTCCTGCGCGTATCGTAGCGGAGCATCCTAATTTCATATAGCACACACAATAGCAACATCGTTCACGTGATCTGCTGCTAACTCATGCTACAATAAAGCTAAAATATAAGATACCTTCATCAGCACATCTACATGTCATTGATTAGGCGGTCAATATTATCGTGATACTAGTATATCAATATATTTAGTATCATGGATTTCAGAACAACGATATTAGTTCCGATACGCATCAACATTTAAGAAAGAAAGAAAACATTATTTCATTTTTGCGAGACACAAAAGAACACAGACATGAAAAATAGATCATCAGCGTTGTATTTGTCTTCGCAAAAGTGAAACGGTCGCTGGCTCAGCATTACGCTGAGGTGCTAGACGCCTGCAGCACTAATTTTCAGCCAGAACCGTCTGTGACTCACGAAACGATACACAGATAAAATATACTACATAAACATGTTACGTTGGGAGGGCAAGGCCTAGACGGACGTTCCGAGACCAAATAGGAGACATTTTGGAAAAAGGTCAGGTCAGGAGTACCCGAAACCGACGAGCATGTATGAAGAGATTGATGAGTGTGGATGAAGCGAAAGAAGTATGTCAGGATCGTAGCAAGTGGAACAAAGTAGTCTCTGCCTACCCCTGTGGGAAAGACGCGTGACGGTATGTATGTATGTTACGGATCGCGATTTGCGTGGATCAACACGATAGTATTGACCGTCTAATGCATGCATGGTTACATTTCGTTCCCGCCTTAACTTTATAACTTGCACCGCCGACCAACCGCACAATTTACAGCTCCTGCGCAGCGTAACTTTGCGGGGCGATCTAACTCATCCCGCGCGGTCAATGGCGGCGCATAACTTAGGGACAAAGGGCGCGTGCGCTCATTCACGCGATCCCGCCGCTAATTCATGTCACTAGGAAGCTCTGTAGCTCTGCTATTGTGGTCGGTTGATCCATTTATGCTCAGAGCGACTAGATCATTTCTAAAGACGCCATCTTAACATCTCATTAAAAAATCTTGGCGCCTTACCATGACGTTTTAATGCGATTCCATTCCGATTCAGCCCAAGTTTTAACTGTCATTTTTAGTATGGATCTGACTGCGAGCAAACCTTTTTTTTTTAACGGAGAAGAAATCTTTATGGATGCACAGGGATGTCTAGGGTTATGTGGGACTCCCCCCCGAAGGGGTATACCCGAACTAAAAACTCTCCGGCGTTGCCTCAATCCGGTGTGATGGGGACAATGTAGGATGCCACTAGGGTTTCACCACAAACGCCCCCCCGGTGGCCCCGGCTTTCGCCAGGACCGCACCAAGAAGGAGAGGGCCCGTACGCTGGGCCCGTCTTCCCTTAGACAATGAGACCGTGCAATGCAGGTAGGTAATGCCCCGTTACCGTTCCCGCTGGCCTCAAGGGATCGGGCGAACGGTGCAAGCACTGAGTTCGCCTTTTCCTCCCTCGTCTGCGCAAGGAGGCAGCGAGCAAACCTAAATTGAGTCGGAATTGAATTGCATCGCCATGGTAACCCCCCAGATCGATTGACTCTTCAACGCTCAATCCAAATCCTTGGCCCTAGAAAGCTGAGTTTGCGTAGAGATGGTCTGATCTGGACAAATAATACGGAAGGATTTTGCGAACTCCCACGGGTAGGTAATTCTGCAATCGAGAAAAGGCGCTGGCGTAAACCGGGTTGTTTCAAAATGTCAGCTATTAGAATGCCACTCAGTTTTGTCTTGTATCTCATTCACTCTTATGCATTTGATCGACTGATGGTACCCGAAACCCGAATAAGGAATATTCATAAGGAAACACAAGATGACAACAAAAACTAGACGGATAGTATTACTGATAACAAACAATAACTAGCTAAGCTTTACTTTTCGGATTTTTCTGTGTTGTAATTTTCAGTGAAATTTAGAAATGTAATTTCTAACGGTAAAACCGTGATCTTCCATGCTGGTCTGGGAGCAAAGGAAAAACATAGAATGCACCAGTTGCTTCTCTACCCGCGCAGATGGTAAAAGCCCATCGAGGGAATGGGCGAAAATATTAGGAATCATGTTATAGGCGATGCGGCTAGCAACCCATCACTATTTTGACTCCATTTTCCACCATACGGCCACAATCTTGCTAAACGTGGCCTGTAGGTACCTGTTACCTTAGGCTCTGTCTACCCCGTGAGGGATAAAGACGTGATTTGTGTGTATGTGTATGTAAAACCGTAAAAGTAAACATAAAAACCAGGAAATAAAAAGTCTTGATTCACTTGATAGTACCTATCATTTGAAACCAGCGCCTTCTCTCGTCCCTGGTGAGCAGTAGATGTTCCACGGGAGTTTGTAATTGTGTCGTACAGGCACATCATTCAAACAGATGATGCTTAGCGACAAAAATTCGCATATTAACAAGGTCACGTGACAGCTACCCACCTGCTATGGGTGGTGTAGGGGTAGGTACAGCACGCGTCACGGAATGACGAAGATCCGGGTTCGATTCCCGGCCATAGCTTTACTTTTCGGATTTTTCTATGTGTTCTAATTTTCAGTGACATTCAGAAATTTAACAAACAATAATTCAATCTGTACAAAGATGAAAAACTTCAACATTGCAACATTATACCACTGCAAAAGCAAACGGTTCTGCAATGTCATTCATGATTGGTCCTTAATCAGCAGATACGACCGGATGATTGGTCCTTAAGCCGATGGGACCGCATAAGTCTATGCATTACAATGTTAACATGTTCAATTCGCGATCGTTTACCCTGCTGCCGACTGCCCACAGCTCTGACCTTTAATAAGGCAGAGGCTACAGTGAGACGCGACGCGATTTACTTTTAGGTTTCACTAATATTTTAAAACTGCGGCCAGCGGTTTTGTCTGCGTCCCGTCATATGAATTTCACACTTTGATAGCACGCACGTGTGGCGTGGCAGTTAACATGAATAAAAAATGTAAATAAAATAGTTTTTTTTCAGATAAACATACCTTATTAACTTATTTAACTTACCTACGTACAAAAAAAATAAAGAGGTGGTAGTGAGAAACTTATGATGCACATGTACCACAAGCGTATTACAAAAATAATTTTTAAATCGGTTCAGTAGTTCCAGAGTTACCTCCGAGATAGAAGAAGTTTTGGTCGCTTTAACCAAAAATGTAAACGTAGGTACAGTCAAGTGTAATAATATGTATATAGACAAAGTTTCAAAAATAAGTACTATACGCTCTTACACCAGCGTAATAAGGTCGTGGGACATATTTTTGAGAAGTTCCTATCGATACTTATTTTTGCACTTGACCGTACAAAGTCGTGGCAAACAAGCTGTTATAATCTTATAATATCATACGCTCGCGTTTTACTACTACATTCTCACCCACCGACGTGTGCGCATGATCGTTAAGCGGAATCGGCAGGCGTGCAAGGCAAGTTCACTGTATTGCCACGCAAATGATATTATAGAATTTTACGAGCCCGATCGAACCAATAACCGATTTCATGGCTAATACTGTATTATAAGTGACATTTTGTGCCTTCAGTTTAAATTCAAGTGATAATTGGGTTCCCCTTTTGTCTACTACCTACTAATTAAGTACATAAACTTTTTTGTGTAAAATATATTCAAATAGGTATTATTTGTGTGTGTATATCATTATAACACCAACGCACTTCTTTTCAATACAACTGGGTATGAAAGTTAATTGAGACAACAAGTGTCGTCCTAAAATAGTGCCTTGAGGTACTCCGAAATCCAAAAATATAAACAAGACACAATTATTGCAAGCTAGTTAGTCATTTGGTTAATCCTTTAAACACAGACATATAACTAGAAGACACCGATTACAACCAGTTATTCAGTTCCTCGCTTTGTTTGCTTAACATTTTAATATTGCATCAAACGCAACTCTAACATCTACTTTGCAAGGCGTAACAATAACAGATTAATGTTGGTGTCAGAGGTCTAACGCGCCTCCGGCACACTTTGCCGTTTCCTGACGTACCTCCTCATGTAGTACTCACCAACTTAGTTATCGAAACGCTAAATTGTAATAATCTAGCCTTTTGCAGCTGCGCAAAGGCTGTTTTTGTTTCGGACTATAAATTAAACATTATAAGAGTTAGCCTGTCCTTTTTCATGTTCCAAAACTTACTCCAAATCCTTCACAGTTCACTGCTAGGCTGTGGAATCGGTTACCGACCTCCATCAGGCAATCTGCCTCCAACGCGTCGTTCAAGGAGGGCTTGAAGAAGATCTGGCTCACACCATCTCCTTAAATATTGTATGCGTGTACTCATATTGTATGTACTTAAATACTGTATGTGTGTAATGATATTTAGTAGTTTATTTATGAATTGTTTGTTGTATTTTGAGATGTACGCTCTACCGTGGCTTTCACTATATGGATATTTTAAACTCACTCTTTGTCGGTCTCTCGCTTAATGCTCCTCTCATTTACTCAAAGGTTAACTGGTAGAGATCCCATATAGGGATAAGTTCGCCTTTGTGCACATATTTAAGGTATTTTTGTGATTTGTGACTGCTTCTTTATATTTACACAATAAATCATTTACTTACTTACAGTGCTTCTATTTTCTAATGTAGTTCGGCAATCTTCGTTTTTCATAAGACTAGAGTCAGTAACGTATTCGTCTGCAAGCTGTAAAAGTAACGGTTGCACGTAACAAGCCTTACCATGACGTCTTAATGCAATTCAATTCCGATTAAGTTCAGGTTCGCTCGCTGTCACATCCATACTAAAAATGACAGCTAAAATCTCAACTGAGTCGGTATTGAATCGTATTAAGATAAGACGTCGTGGTAAGGCCCTTGAATCAAAAACCTGGCTCGCCTGCACTGCACACATCACAACCTAGGCAAGTAGAAGTCTAAGTCAGTGGCGTGCTGTGGAGGGTCGTCAGGGTAGCCAGCGGGGAGGTGAAGCAACACAATTTGTATGCACTGCGTAACTGACGATCCGCTGCACGCCATAGATCTAAGTAGCATCTATAGGTAAGTCTATGTTTTTTTGGACTCTCTAGGGCAGGGTTGGCGAACCTTTTTCGGTGGACGTGCCATTTTTTCACAAATAATGTAATATTTGGCTCTGACCTATCATCAGACCTTGTTGTCTTGAGAGTGTGTTGTTATATTACCATCATATGACTATATTGCCATTATTGGCGTGCACGAATTATTTTCAAGCGTGCCAACACTGGCACGCGTGCCATTGGTTCGCCATCCCTGCTCTAGGGGTTCCCTTTGCCTACAGGTGCTCAAAAAATATCTGCACACGACCGAATTGTGAATTGCGCCGTGTGTTCAGACATTGTCAAGTCTTTAAACAGCTCCGATGTCGATGGTCCTGTACAAGTTCAGCCCATGCATTCCCACGGACTTCAACTACTGTCCTCCGTACACACCGTACATTATAGACTCGTCTTCGATCCACCTCATAAATCGCGGCGCGTTCACACCGATATTGAATCGGTCGGTAAATCTGCGCGTACGCATTGTGGAGCGTTGTCGCGGGGTTACATGAAATATAAGCACGCTTTATAACTGGACGTATGATACTGCCATGGGCCGCGTGTTAAGTTCTGAGAATATTAAATAAATAATGAAATAAAAGTTCAAATACTAATTCATAAATAAATAAATTTAAGAAACTGGTTCAAACATACATACACACACACCCACACACAAATCAGGTCTTTATCCCTTACGGGGTAGACAGAGCCTAAGGTAACAGGTACCTACGAGCAAATAAATATTTACAGAAATAAATGCACTAACACTCACATACTACACACACACACACACACACACACACAAATTATTTCAGTTTTTTATGTTAGTCTCTTATTGTTATAACTGTCTCTAGTCTCCGCGACACATGCCCTGAGTCTAGTGCGGAGGCTGCCGAACAAACATGTTGTAACCTTTTACCTATTATAAATAAAGACTTTTAACTTCTTTTTACTTACTTTTTACTTGAGAAAATGAATAGCGTGATAACGTCCCTTGGCACAGTCCTCTCAGAACCTATATAGGAATCAAACGGGGGACACGAATTATTGGGTCGTACATTTAGGTTGCCCATTTCAGACCGTGTAATCCGAGTCGTACTTCAGTCGAGTTTTATATGCAGTCAACTGTTAAATATATGTATCTAAACACGCTTCTTATGTAATTGAAAATAAGGTCTATGTGTAGATATTTTAAATCGGTCGGCTGTATAGATATTTGACAACTCGACTCTACCTAAATTGGTCTCATCCGACATGGATTACGACCAAATACTAAAAACGTTCAAGCACTATTCGGTTTTTATTAACGAACTAGCTGTCGCTACTTCGTCCGCACAGAAAAGAGTTTATCGGCAACAGACTGGCAGACATACGCGTAAATTAAAGACCTGGTCTTTAATTTACAATATGTAGTGACTTATTTATCGAACCACATTGATTAAAACTCTAAATTTCCCCCACTCAAGACCGGAGACACTCGCGAGGTGACTCCGGACCACAAACCTTAGCACCGCGCGTAAATCCACCGCTTACGACCCTACCTTTTCAAGCGCGGACCAGTAATAGACAATTAAATGTGTAAAATATATATTTACACCGACTTTAACTATCTCATGAATAAAGTTATCTCCGATTTATGGACAGCTCGGAGAAGTATAGACGCGACGCGCCGCATTGCGTTTATTTTCCTACAAACATACTTGTCACGTGACAAATGTCTTTGCTCAATGTGACGTTGCCAGAGGCAGAGCCTATGGCCAGTTACTAATTACATTATTATGGTACAATATGAACGCATTCGAGGCCTTTGGTCACGAGTAGAAACTTACGCTAACGATAGAGTTAGGTACATAAATATCTAGCACAAAATTAAAGGTGAAATCTGACTGTTATCATTTGGCTTCCTTGTCAATTGTCATATAATATTGTAAGCACTGTAAAGAATACTAATTGTTTCTCGAGGGTTTTAGCTTGTAGGCAAATCAATCATCAAATTATTTTAATGTATAACTTGGTTGGACATATTCAGGTATTAAAATTTAATAAAATTAAGACATATTTTGAATTTGGAATTGTGTAGAAGAAAAAATACAGTTTCAGGCTCCATTGTGAACCAGTGCTGCATTTTGAAGACATGAGATAATTGCAGATTGGATCGCAAGAAAAAATCACTTAAAAATAATTTCATCTGCGATTCTGGTCTAAAGGTGGAGTTACACCAAACGAGCGAATGCTAATTCTATCCCCACTCTGCTAAATTTATTGTGTCAAGCAAAAATTAACGGATCGCATTTCATACAAATTTGTATGGAGACTTGGAGAGTAACTCGTTAATTTTGCCATACACAATAAATTAGACAGAATGAGCATTCGCTCGTTTGGTGTAACTCCACCTTGAGATTCTAATTAAAAATAATTCGTCGTTTTATTTGTCAATAAAAGAATATAGCATTTTGTAATTCGTACTTTAACTTCTAGTTTAACACGTGTCATAAAACTTAACACTTCACTGTGTTATTAAATATGTTATTAACCAGTAGTCTAACAACGTATCGACAGTGTTTTACTGCTTGTTAACTAGTTATCGCTTCTCGTGGACTTAAATGGAGAAAATTAAACCGGGATAATCGGGGGCAATCTTAATGAAGGCATTAAGTACAGTCGGCTACGTATCGCTACCATCTTGAGATGGCGGGAATTGGAAGTACCATTATGCAGTCTAAGTCGCGGTACCTGAATACAAATATCGAGGACCTATAATATATACACTTATATACTTACCGCGCTCCTACAATACCTCAAGTTTCGAGTGTAAAAAAATGACCTCGGGAGGGTGAATTTTAGACACTTGAAACTGATAGTGGAGGAGTGCCATTAGGGAAATTAAGCTAGTCGATCCTTTTTTATGGTGTGGAAAGTGCGCCTTATGCATCCGCCCGGTACAGGTTTACCGGGGGTATGTGGGGCTCTCCCGCGACAGGCATACCCACTAAAACCCACACGGATTCCCTATTCGGTCGTATGTGAGGCGTTACGAGAGCACTCGGTGTCACCGCGATGCCCTACGACCTCCCCTTGATGGGGTTTCCTCTAAGCTAGTCGAGCGTCATAAAATACAACGTTAGGAGGTTAGGTTTAACGGGAGCGAATATAGTGAATTTGAGATCACGTAGAAGTCCCAATTTGGTACTATGAAAAGAAGTTCAGCCCCACTAGCGGCATGGAACGGCAGCAAGTTAGTCTCAAAATATTTATTAGATACTGCGACGCCTTCGAGACGTTTGTTGCAACAAAAAACATTTAACGGTTCCCAAAAAAAAACCTTTGATCTGTGTTCAAAGATGACAGTTATTCATCCTTTTTTTTTAAATATTAAAACCGACAAACGGGCATGCGGTGCACCTGATGGTAAGTGATCACCGCCGCCCATGGACAACTACAGCACCAATGGGACTGCTAGCGCGTTGCCGGCCTTGCAAATGGTACACTCGCCTCTTGAAGGTACCCATGTCATAGCCAGTTGGAAATACCCCAGCCGCCAGCCCATTCCAAATTTTGCACGTACGGGGCAAGAAAGACCGTTTGAATCGCACGGTGTTGGAGCACCAACTACGAGTATCGAGGTATCCTTAAGCGGATCCTGAATTAAAGAACGTGACAGAAGCTCTTTCAGCGTTTCGATTTCTCTATCGACTTTGTCATGCCTTTCGAATGATTTCATGTGGGGTTTACTCCAAAATTTGTAATTCGAAGTTCGATTATACCGTCCCTCTTACTCGCCTTTTAACGGCTGTTAGTGTGAGCAGAAAGGCATGAAGCGAACTTGGAGTTTTTAACTCCGGAGTAGCTAACACTAAGTAAACGTGATTGGGAGTTATGGACTAGGTAACTAGGTACAAACTTATTGGATGCTAGTTGCCATGGAAACGGGGTCATCTCGACTCAAACAGTCGTTCGTAGTACGGAGGCAAATAGTTGAGATGGGCTAAGTCACTTGAGCATTCAAGGAACACAATGGGGCTCGTTGAAATTATAAGTTCATGTTGGACTGCGGCTGTTGATTAAAATGGGATCTTTATATGAGTTCATTTATTACGATATGTACCGGGTGACTGGTAATTTCGGGGCTACTTTGATCGTTTTAGAATAGCTATGAAATCGATATTATCCATATGCGGTGAATGTTTGGCATAGACGCAAAGGCGATCGATGAAGACATGGATTGGAAGCAGTAAACGCAAATAAAATGAATGGTTCCGTCATTATAACTACTTTTTAAAGTCACGGGTTGACGATGGTATGTCTACACATTTTTCAATGTTTCAGAAGCATTCAGGTATATCTAGGTACTACGTGACTAAAATAAGTACAAATAACATGGTTTAGCGCTAGTATTAATTTTGACTTGTAATACATACATACCACATAAATCACGTCTTTATCCCTTACGGGGTAGACTCGTAAACTTTCTTATATTACATATTTGTGAAAAACCAAGGCGGTCAAGATCAATAATGAGATTGAATACTAATATTCGTTTATAATAACTTTAAACGAGTGTTGAAATATTTACTTATTTATTTATTACGGGGACTTTGGAGATAAATGTCTATTTTTCCCCGTTTATCATACATCGAATTTCTCAGTCACCCAGGTACTTTCAGTTTATGCACTATCTGAAACGTGTTTATTTGATGCCCGAGTGACTTGGATTCCTCTTTTTCTTGTGTTTTATGTACAATAAAGAGTTATACATACATACTTGGTAAAAGCTGACCTGGCTTCCCTACTATCGGATGGGGCACAATATTTCGTGCACGCACGACAATTAAATTATCATAGGGAAGTCACCGCACGCGACCGAGAGTTATGGAGACGGGCGCCTAGCCTGCACGGGGACACACATGGGTAAGTCACATTTATTATTTTTTTTATGTCTGCAAAAATATCATGCAAATATAAAGATGGATGTAGTTTAGCACAAATACCTACACATGTTGAGCAAAAGTACCTATAGCCAATATAATTATAATAGGGTAATAGAGTTTTAATACATTTCAAAACATATATACGAAAAACTTAAAATAGGTAGGTACTAAGTATTTAACTCGCTTATTGCACGTAGCCGATATTATTGCAGTTGAAACCAAACCAAATGTTAGTTACCTACGGCTTCATAGTATAATTAGGATTTGTTAGGATTGGAAAGATCAGTTGCTGCTTCGCCCGCTTGTTGTAGTGTGTGTAGGTAGGCATAAGTGTTGTAGGCATGTATTTAATTTAAGTAGAATTTAAGTATTGTAGTAGCATGTATTTTATTTGGAAAAAATGACTTTTTGCGAAGTTTCTTGCGGCGCATTCTTCTTGGCAATGATGGTCTTTTCGAATGCGCTAGTAGTTAAAAAAAACATGTACAATTTTGTAGACTTTTGAATTATTTTTTTATAAAAAGAAGAAAATCATTAATAAAAATACCTTGCTGTAAAAATGAGATAATTAAATTAAATGTCTTAGTAATGATGAGGTTAGCACCCCATCACTATTTGGATTCCATTGTCCATCTATATGCCCACAATATCTGTTACCTTAGGCTCTGTCAACCCCGTAAGGGATAAAGACGTGATTTGTGTAAGTATGTATGTATTCCACCTATACGCTGATGATCATGCTAAATGTGACCTTCAGGTCTGTCTACCGTAGGCTCTGTCTACCCCGTAAGGAATGAAGACGTGATTTATGTATGCATGTATGTATAAATTTCTGCTCAGGATCAATCGATTATAAAGGCGTAAAAAAATTAGGCCAGTTTTTCCTACAAAAATTAGTGTCGGTTTTGTTAGCTTCAAACATTAATGTTTGAAAAGTAACAAAACTGACCTCGGTACACTTTTTTCCCAATCGCTAGTACTATTGATTCTTAGTAGGTAACATCTTGCAAAAAAAAATCTAAGAAAAAAAATGTATTCTACCCAATTTTTGAAATTCCCCAGTTATGCCCGTTCACCGTGGCGCATCCTCGCTGGGTGGCGCACGTCAATTGGCAGAGTTATGGTCGCGACAGATCGTGCGCCCGCGCTGTCGCGAGCAAGGTGCGCGCGCAGACGATCATCCACGGAAATCGTAGCTTACCTTTACAATACCATCTTTATACTAACTTATTGCCATACCTAAAGGCCTTTTCACACAAAGAATCGCCTGATTGATTTGAGTCAAATTTCAAACCAACTGTTACACTTGCGTCATACTCGTGCGCAAGTATCTCTATGCCTTAGTTTTGATGTATAATTTGAATACAAAACTGTAAGATGATTTTTTTTTGGATTTTTCCGAATCACACCCCAATTTAAAATTTTACATTTTTGTAAAGAAAAAAGACTGATGTCCTTAATTTTTTTTTCAATTTTGTGATATTTTTTCATGCAATAATATACGGGTTGTCACTGAACTGACACATAAAAGTTGTATGAAAAATTGCATAATTTTGTCGGAGAAAATGGTACACGTATTTAAAAACTCGGACTTACCGTTTTCCTGAAATATTTGGGTTAAGGCGATTTGGTATGGTTCAAGTCTGCCTGGTCAAGTCTCTCAGAGTTACCCTAAATTTTAGGGTAACTTTAGGGCCTAAATGATCAATGGCTGTTCGAAAGGGAAGCATTGCATCCTTGTCCCATTGACCCATTGACGTA
Source organism: Pandemis corylana (assembly GCA_949127965.1). NCBI lineage: Eukaryota > Metazoa > Arthropoda > Insecta > Lepidoptera > Tortricidae > Pandemis > Pandemis corylana. The sequence continues at coordinate 12,672,249 of OX421857.1, read as the reverse complement.
CAGCAAACAACTAGAATAGACCCTCAATCGCAAACAAAAGTTTTTCAAGAAATGTCCGAGCGGCGTTGTCTATGTGTTGCGTGTGTTAACACATCAACTTATACAGATAACATTAACATATTCGTTCAAATTAACACCTTATTTCGTACACTAGTGGTTTAATGTCAATTGCATACGATCATGAGAAGTAGTGACACGACGTCACGCGCTGGAAACGTCTGTCTCTTTTGTTCTCAAGCGTTTGAGATTACGGTGCGAAAGAGATTACCAAAACTCTGCACAATAGCCGCGCCGTGCAGACTTTTGCTTGCGACAGTTTTTGAGCGTGATTGGTCTAGTTGTTTATTGTACGTTAATGCGCTGACCTTCTGTTTTATAGGCTCAAATTGTGGGCCTCGAGATTGGGAGGCGGCACGCAATCGTCGACTAACATGAACGATTATCTGCAATCTAAGGCGGCCTCAGCCAGGAGTGGTACAAATTACGAGTCTATTTTTACAAGACTTTTGCAAGCTCTTAATCAGCTTGGAATATTTGCACTTGTGTAAGTGTACGGGGTCTCTTAAAAATATTCCAGTATATTTCAGCAGGTTTGTCAGTTTGACTAAAATATAAAAGAGAAATGGTTGACAAAATTGTTTCCGTACATTCATCCATGTTAAAAGAGAACCGCGTCAAGTGCGGCACTGAATTTTGTACAATACGAGACTAATAATAATCTGACGTACGTTAATTCCTGCACACAAATTCTCACAAAAATAAAGGTAGCACTTAATTCTATACAAATTGTATCAAACAAACGTTTGCTAGTTTATCTCCGGTACAGCGACATCTAGCGGATAGTGAGGGAACTAATCTTATGAATTAAAGGAACGTGCTGGTGTGAAAGAAGTTATAGTGACTAAGGTGTGAAAGAAGTTATAGTGACATTCTGACGTGAGAGAATAACAAACATCCATCCATCCATCCATCCATACTTACAATCTTTCGCGTTTATAATATTAGTAGGATACTATGTTATTTTTTTGAAACTGTACATTTTCAGATAACACGACATTAAATGTGATTCTATATCGTCAAAATAGACCACTTTGTGTTTTATTTGCAATTCATCAAATTATTAGAAAGACAGAATTTAAGAACAATACAAAAAAGCCGGTCAGAGGTTTCCATTGTTTTTTGCATGTCAGTTGTCAGTTTATGTTAGATGGGGCTCCTACCTCAATATAAAGAAGTGCATCAGCGTCCCTTCTGTGCTCTAAACCAAGCCAGTTCGGGGCCCCGTAGAACTAGGGGCCCCTGACATTTTGCCACCCCTGCCACCCTATGGTTACGCCACTGACGGTAAGTTATCGAGAAAACCCCACGGTTTTGGCAAAAAATATACCTACATTCAAAAGCAGACTAATCCTTTATCATGTGGTTATATTTCATGTATTTATCTTTTGATTTGAAGGTCTGTCGCCAAAAAAATGCAGAGAAAAGGAACCTTTCACGCAAAGCGTAAACAAATACAGAAATGATAAATGATGTATTTCAAAAGCGTTAACAAAAATAAATCACATTCTAATAAAATTAAAAATAATTTTAGCAATTCTATCAAAGAATAAAAATACTAATTCCAAATTGAGCATATCACTGAAACAGTCCATTATTAAAAATAATTTAGGAACACTGTCACAATTTTATTTGTATCAAAAACAACTACTAAACATTTTGGTGAAGAATCACTACCCGACTGCAGCGAAGCCCAAAAATACTGATCCGAAACATGTCGCTCATACCTTACTCTTAAATACGTGAGTGGCTGTACTTAAAATGAAGTTGGTGTCGGTAATGATACAAATAATACAGTAACTGTTACAGATGCGTAGTGACAAGTATAACAACACAAGTCCGTCAACTTCTGTGGATCAGATCATTATTCTGATACCAGGAGTCCGATTTTTGAAAGCACATCACTCGAAAGTATCACTCGAAAGTGGTGTATATCAGCTTATATCACCAAAACTACAGCTTTAATCAAAGTTTTGACTTGTTCACAAGATTAATGAGAGCTGTGACTGTCTTCTATGCTACTGGTATTTCAAATTCAGCACAATTTTTTACCACTTTCGAGTGGTATTTTCAGACATGTGCTTTCAAAAATTGGGCTCCAGGTGAATGATCGAAATAACAACAAATTATATATTTTCACTCGATATAACTTCATTTGTCGTTCGTGACATATGATACATTTTTGGTATAAATTCAGTGATAAAAATGAACCTAAGTTCTGATGTTTACAAAGTATACATCTTTGATAAAATGCTAAGGCAATTGAGCTCCGTCTGGCGGAGCTTCTCTTCAACGCGGTTAACGTGCTTTGCACTCTAACTCGTACCTAACCACTTAATTTTGACATGTTTATATCAAATGTTCATTTTATCCCTTGAAATTATACCAAATAAAATTATGCAGAGTTAAATTATATCAATTGTTGTTGTATCAAGTGGAACACACCCCTGTAGGCATGTCCTGTTATAAAGCATGCCATCCACGAAGATGCGTGGATTTATCAAAATCAAACTTTAACATGCTGGTCTGGGAGCAAAGAAAAACATAGAATGTACCAGCTGCTTCTCGTCCCGCGCAGATGGTAAAAGCCCATCGAGAGAATGGGCGAAATTATAGGCGATAGTTAAGTTTCTGGGATTTTTATGTTTTATGTGGCAGTAGTGGAGGCTTGGTTATCTTGCACGTGAGTAGCGGAGTAGCAAGGTAAATTATTTTTGTTAATTGAAATGGACCTCCGCAAAGTAACGCCTGATTCAATAAATCTGTCATTTTAACTGGAAGTGCTGTAGGTTGCAATAAAGGGACTATCGTATTGAAAAGCCGTGAATGCTCTGGTCGATGAAGGAAGGAATGGCGGAGAACCTTCTTCGCTTCGTCCTGTCATTACTCTCACTGTCTTTGGGCAGGAAGTTCCAGATTACCAAGTCTTCATCAGCAGTTGCTGTCGCTACAAAAAAAAAACGGTTTAGTGCGACTATGACATGTACTTAGAGATCCTAGGGTTATGGATAATGAACTTTACGTTTTAAATTACGGAAAACAATGAATTGAAAATTCCGTAAGCGTTTTCGGATAAACGAAATCCGGGCAATGTAAGAAGTAGAGTCAATAGCTGTACTACTCTTAAAGAAACCAAGCCATAGACAAGGTTCCAGTGACGCCATTCGACTTTTTATGACGATAGATAGTTCAATGGCGCCACCGCTACTGGAGGAAATCTTAACTAAGTAAAAAGCAAAGTTAAGAATATCATTTTGAACGTCCTCGATAGAGCCAGTGGCCTTAACCTTCCGTGGCTTAAGGGTTGTGCCCCTAAGGCATTATACGGTGACGTTGTCTGTTCCCATATCAAACGACTAGCTGTTGCCCGCAACTTCGTCTGCATAGAATTCGTTTATCGCTATCCCGCAGAAATTACGCAATCCGTTCTTAGAGGATGCCTACGTCATAGTAGCTTTATGCATGCAAAGTCTCAGCCCGATCGGTTTAAAATTGACAAAGTTTCATACAAACTTTCATCCCTTATTTTATCCCTTTGGGGGTAGAATTGATCAAAATCCTTTCTTAGCGGATGCCTACGTCATAACATCTAACTGCATGCCAAATTTCAGCCCGATCCGTCCAGTGGTTTGGGCTGTGCGTTGATAGATCACTATGTCAGTCAGTCAGTTACCTTTGAGTTTTATAAATTTAGATTTGTCGCTCTCATCATCCCCGCTTTATTGGAGACTAAGCTATAATTATGCATTTGTGCTCTCACTATTTACCACTCCAAATAGAAAACATAAAACTTGGGAATATATAAACTACACTACGCCAGGTTTCACACGAATAAATATACAGGACAATTATTCGACAGCTTCGGATCATACCAAGTTTGGTCCCATCCGGACTGAAGACCATGGTCCTGACGCGGTCCATGCGCTGCCGACCCTCGCCCCACTGGTCCACCACTGTCTCCGGACCACTCATGACCACCAGCTGGGAACTGCCCTTAGGATACGGCTGGTTTTCTGAAAAGAAATAGCTAAATATAGCACTGTAGGTTTATTGTCTAACTCGCTCGCAATCCCCATCGTGTTCATTTTGACATTTCTTGTATGAATGTGATAGCTGGCTGCTTCCGATGCCGATTGTCAGCCCATGCAAGAACTGTCAAAATGAACACGATGGCCATTTCAAGCGAGTTAGATAATAAGCCTACTGATTTCTAATACGAATAGCTAATGGTTTGGTTTGTGGTGAACACTTCTGTATACGTTTGATTCAAAATTAAATCATCTCATTGACGCCGTACACTTTGAACAATGACCAGTGTATGAAAGGAGTAGTTAAACATAACAAAAAAATCGTCGATGCCAAGGAGAGCGATTCTTTCATTCATTATTTTCATCAATTATTAATTTTTTTTGCCATTCTTTCATTCATTCATTCAGTCTGTTGCCTTTCGCTGCCATTTTGTCAACGGTGTGCTCACGTGCTTTCATTGCGCGCGGTTTTCATCTCGAAGACCGGCTGCATAAGTCTTTTTCGGGTGCACGAGCGTCAAATCGGTCGGAAGGATTATCATCACCACCCACATGTCCTCACCTGTGTTCCACAAGCTCATGACCAGTTCCCCGGTCCGGTGGCTGAAGAGCATCGTGTCGAGCGTGTAGTCGCTGTTGCTGACCCTGCTGGTGACGCGCACGGCCGCGCGGGGGGCGTCCCACAGCGCAACCCAGGACTTGTGCTCGGCCACGCCGCCGATGCCAAGAAGAGCGCTTCGCCATGGATGCCAGGCTATTGTCTACAAATAAAATTCTAAATAATGTAACCTGGTGCCTTACCATGACGTCTTGATGCTATTCCGACTCAGTTCAGGTTTTAGCTGTAATTTTTAGTATGGATCTGACAGCGAGCGGACCTAAACTGAATCGGAATTGAATCGCAATTGTTGCCACAATAGAGAGATCCCTCTCCAGGCAGATGTTATGCCTGGAGACCGAAGTCCGAAGGAAGAGTTGAAAGTTGTATTTATGCAGCCGCATTGAAAAACATCGGATGTAGAACGCACACACAATTCGGAAAATTGCACAGTTCCCACATAATAGCGATAATCGATTCTGCAAATGGTCAGTCCTTATATCTTGTCTGAACTTTTACGAGAACCATCAGAAAATATTCAGGACTCTTGGTTTATTAAAACTGTTTCAGGTGAACGTTGGGGTCGCCCTGGGGTCTTCAGTACCTTCACGATCCAATCAGAACCAATGGACCTGGAGTCATACAGCGCGGGCCAAAGCATGATGAGTACTTGGGAACTGTTCACAGCTGCGACGGCCACGTACCTGGGGATGCAAAATTTACCTCATTCTAAAAAAACAACAGCAAATCATGCAGAACTAGAGCTATCTGCAGCTTTTGTTTTCAAATGTGGATTTGATTATAAAGAAACAAATATGTATTAGTACAGTTCATGAACGACATTCGGGTTAGTCTTGCCGTCTCATCCACACTAGGGTTTGATAATTTAATTGGTCAATCGGTACTCGAAACCCGGATGTCGTTCTAAGAGTTCACCAACTGAAATGTATTGTATCGGCAAAACCTAGTGTTCCATCTCTTTCTACCATCAACCTTCACCATTTGATAGAAAGGAACGGTGAACGCGATGGTTATACCGAGTATATTTGACGTTAAGGCCTCAGTTGAATATATCAGGATTTCGATTTGGAAAAAGGCCGTTGGTCTGAAAGAATGAGAAGAATAGGAAGAATGTAATTAACCTTGCGTCAGGAGAGATGCGGATGAGGAAGATGGCGTTGGCGGTCGCAGGACGAGAGCTGATCAGCTCGGCGTCGCGGTCGTATGACGTCACCGAGCCCCGGGAACACCCGCTGGGGAACACGATGCTTTAATACAGGTTGGCTGCTGGCTGGCTTGCGGCCTGTTTACTCTTTAATCGTAGCTTTAATCAGTCTACCTTGCGCTGCCATTGTGTTTGAAATACTGTTATAGTTTTGCCTTTAAATAATTACATGTTAATACGTTATTCCATGCTGGTCTGGGAGCAAAGAAAAAACATAGAAAGTAGTTGCTTTTCTTCCCGCGCAGATGGTAAAAGCCCGTCGAGGGAATGGGCGAAGAAGAATCTTAAGAATTTCACCCGTTCCCCCGATGGGCTTTTACCATCTATGTTTTTCCTTTGCTCCCAGACCAGCATGGAAGTAACAGAACCAAAGATGTAAAATCTTTGTTGGGGGGTTCAGTCAAACTATCTCAACCACCTGCTGAAATACTCTCGAAAAATTATGAGAGAATTGATACCAAATTTTAAGTCCAATCAGACCGGTCTTTGAAGAAGTCTCCCCTGCGGAGACAATCCTAGCCAAACCACTGAACTTCACTTCCAGATTATTGTATTGGTGTGCTAGACTGCTGAGGCAGCGAGCTGCCGCCCGCTTACTTCAAGAACTATGCAGTGCACTCACATGACAAAAGAATTGCCAGTGGGACTCCAATCCAGGGCGGTGACGTGGTGCGCCTGAATGCTGCAGCGGCACCAGTTCCCAGCCACCTGCTTGCCCCAGGAGTTGTGGATTTCTACTCGCTGTATGTCAGTTCCTAACTGAAGATAATAAAATAAATGTTATAATAATTTCATCACCTCCCAGCCTAAGCTATGGCGACTAGAATACAAAAAATATATAAAAATTTAGGTTTCTTCTATACATATAAAAATTAGTGACGGATTTTGCAAAATTTCTACAGACTTTGACAGAAAACCTATAAAAATAGCGGCAATTAGATTGATAAGATTACTTACAGCCAGCTTCTCTCCCGTGGGGTCGAACCTGCAGCAAGCGGTGCTGAAAAGCGTGAAGCCTTTGCTGATGGGGCTCTGGGAACGCCAGCTCCACTTGTAGTACTTGGTGCCGAGTGCCGCGACCAGGATGTTGTCGTTGCTCCAATCAAGCAGCTCTGGAACTATATGGAAAATGCCTTACTAAAGTTTTTTTTGTCTGACCACTGTACCATTTGTCTGATACTTGGTATCAAGAAACGAGGTATTGAATTTGATCCTTTGTTCGTTTCCAGCACGGACGGCCTACCCTGCTTCGTGCAAGACTTGGCTGCGGAGTACAGGTAGCACTCACAGGGGGAGGAGCTGTATGTCGGCAGGTCGAGCACGTTGTCAGCGGAGCTCAGGTGTGGGCGGCGGCGCGGGACGCACGGCCAGCCCTGCTCCGTGCAAGACTTGGCTGCGCAGTACAGTTAGCACTCACAGGGGGAGGAGCTGTATGTCGGCAGGTCGAGCACGTTGTCAGCGGAGCTCAGGTGTGGGCGGCGGCGCGGGACGCACGGCCAGCCCTGCTCCGTGCAAGACTTGGCTGCGCAGTACAGTTAGCACTCACAGGGGGAGGAGCTGTATGTCGGCAGGTCGAGCACGTTGTCAGCGGAGCTCAGGTGTGGGCGGCGGCGCGGCACGCACGGCCAGGCCTGCTCCATGCAAGACTTATCTGCGGAGTACAGTTAGCACTCACAGGGGGAGGAGCTGTATGTCGGCAGGTCGAGCACGTTGTCAGCGGAGCTCAAGTGTGGGCGGCGGCGCGGCACGCACGGCCAGCCCTGCTCCGGGCAAGACTTGGCTGCGGAGTACAGGTAGCACTCACAAGGGGAGGAGCTGTATGTCGGCAGGTCGAGCACGTTGTCAGCGGAGCTCAGGTGTGGGCGGCGGCGCGGCACGCACGGCCAGGCCTGCTCCATGCAAGACTTATCTGCGGAGTACAGTTAGCACTCACAGGGGGAGGAGCTGTATGTCGGCAGGTCGAGCACGTTGTCAGCGGAGCTCAAGTGTGGGCGGCGGCGAGGCACGCACGGCCAGCCCTGCTTCGTGCAAGACTTGGCTGCGGAGTACAGTTAACACTCACAGGGGGAGGAGCTGTATGTCGGCAGGTCGAGCACGTTGTCAGCGGAGCTCAAGTGTGGGCGGCGGCGAGGCACGCATGGCCAGCCCTGCTCCGGGCAAGACTTTGGTGTGCTCTCCAGGCCACACGCCTTGTCGATGTGGTTGGCGTATTTCTGTTGGTTCACGTATTTGCTGTTCTGGAATTTACGAATCATAAGGTTATCGATTTTTCTATCGGAAATATGCTTTTTTAATTACTGTTTTTCTTGACTTAACTTTGTCTATAACGGATTTTGAAAGGCGACCAGATGGAGTAATTTATGTTATTTTAAGTTTGATATCTCCATGCGTTACTAAGAAAAGGGGTCAACAGACGCGACGCACAATAAAGTGATCCAATAATGGTTCCTTTTTTGAGGTTCTGAATCATGAAATATTACATGGTTATCACAATGGCTGTATGCTTTCGTTTACCCAGATGACGTTGGGGCGTGGCCGCGGTGCGAGTGCGTGGTGGCGCCTGCGCAGGTCCTCGAAGGCGGCGCGCGGCGCCACGAAGCGGTCAGTGCGCGCGCGCTGCGAGCTCGGCTGGAAGATGAATATAATGTAAGGAATAAAGGCGGTTCACGAAAATTTTTGTTATGAAACCCGGCGCATACAGAAACATCTAAGTACCTTAGCGGCGAGTGAAGAAAGAGAGAGAAATAAACTTGGTAGAAACGAAGTTGGACGGTCAATATCACCGTGATACTGGTACGTCAATATAGGATTGTGGATTCGTGGATTTCAAAACAACCGGATTGGCTGCGACACGCATCAATATCTTGTGATATGGATCGCAATATGCGTTGATCACAGGAAAATATTGACCGTCTAGCCATGTCATAAAGGCTCCTTTTTTAGTTGTTTTACTTTAAGACTAGCTTCTGCCCGCGACTGCGTCCGCGTAGAACTAGATTGAAGTACTGATGTTGATAGTTATATTCTGCAATAATTATTTACGTTGCTACTGTAGGCAGCAACCTATGACATGTTTATCACACACGCGGGAAATATACAATTTTCCGGGATAAAAAGTAGCCTATGTGTTAATCTAGGGCTCCAGTTATGTCCGTTCCAAATTTTATCCAAATCCGTCCAGCTGTATGCGCGTGAAGAAGTAACAAACACACACACGCTCACACAAACTTTCGCCTTTATAATATTTTGTTTTTAGTTAGTTATGGCTTACCTTGTTTTTTTATTCATAATCTTATGTTTTTTCTAATAAATTTTAAAAGCAATTTCTTTTCATCCACATCCATCAATTTCTTCACACATGCTCGTCGGTTTACGATACTCTTGACCTGACCCTGTGTCAAAACGTCCCCAATTTGGTCACGGAACGTTCAACTACATACGTACATACCGTCACGCCTCTTTCCCACAGGGGTAGGCAGAGACTACTTTGTTCAACTTGCTACGATCCTGACATATTTCTTTCGCTTCATCCGCAGTCATCAATATCTTCATACATGCTCGTCGGTTTCGGGTACTCCCGACCTGACCTTTTTCCAAAACGTCTCCTATTTGGTCTCGGAACGTCCGTCTAGGCCTTCCCCTCCCAACGCACCCATGCACACTCGCCAGATATATCTATTTACTTAATCTTTCTTGGGAACATTATGTCACGTATTTAATAACAGAATTATTTACAAACAGAAAACAAGCAGATGGCAAAAACCCATCGAGAGAATGGGCGAAAGTCTTAGGAATCATCTTATAGGCGATGCGGCTACCAACCCACCACTATTTTGATTTCCCTTTCCACCTATAGGTACGCCCTTAATCATGCTAAATGTGGCCTGGTTTTGTTACCTTAGGCTCTGTCTACCTCGTAAGGTATGAAGACGTGATATATGCATGTAGAAAACAAGCCAGTTTTAAAACATTACTGTTACTAAGTAGTAAACAATGTACTTACGGTTTTTTTACCAAACGCACTGAAATCCATTTCACTAAAATATTTTTCGACAAATTAATTAGGAAATGGTGATAAATAAACACTTTTTTGTAATATTCAGAGTTAAATTGAATGATAAATTGAAGTTAAAACCGACTGGCAAAAGATTCGGTTGAAAATAAAGTAACGTGACGTGACAGCATGGTATTTTTATTATCCTACCCTACAAGATTAACCGACTGTGTTCTATTTGCGTCGTTCTGAGTTTGGTTGCAATGCGGAGTTTAGAAGTTGTTTATGTTTACTGATACGAACCTCCGTAAATAACGTACTTATACTATCCTACTAATATTATAAACGCGAAAGTTTGTATGTATGGGTGGATGGATGTTTGTTACTCTTTCACGTAAAAACTACTGAAAACATTTGGATAAAATTTGGAACGGAGATAGCTGATACCTGATACACATAGGCTATTTTTTATCCCGAAAAATTGCGTGATTCCTGCGGGATAGCGATAAGCGAATTCTATGCAGACGAAGTTGTGAGCAACAGCTTTTGAAATATACTAAACTAAGAATCTGATACTCATAGAATATTTGATCTTCATCAAGTGATCTTTATCAAGTGCTAGTTAAATTTGTGGTATCATTATTTCCTTCCAAGCTGATCTGGGAGTGAAGAAAAAACATACGATGTACCAGTTTCAACATGAAACTACCGTGAGACTTAATCATTATTACAAATAAACGGATAACTCACGTATAAAATGTGCGCAGTGTTCGTGTCGCTGCCGCCGGGGCGAGCGCTCTTGGAAAAAGGACTACGAAATAGTCCGAAACATGTCGAGCATCACTCGACTTTTTATACGTGAGTTATCCGTTTATGTGTAATAATGATGTACCAGTTGCTTCTCTTCCCGCGCAGGTGAAAGCCCATCGTGGGAATCCGCGAAAATCTTAGGAATCATGTTATAGGCGATGCGGCTAGGAACCGTTCTTTATTTTGTTTCCCATTTACACCTATAAGTCTACAATCATGCTAAAACGTGGCCGTTACTATAGGCTCTGTATAAGTAAGGAATAAAGACGCCATTTATGTTTGTATGTATGTGTATCATTATTTCGTAAAATGTATTCTTCTTCTTCTTATTTGTGGCGTATCAAGTCGTAATAGCGACGACAACTTCGCCAATGTCAAAGTAACAAAAATATAATTCAAAAATCTTGTGACAAAAGGTCGGCAACGTTGTACGGTAATGGTCAAAGATTCCCTCCCCCCCTGTCGGGCTCTTAGCCAACGGTCAGTGATATACCTCAGCAACTGCCAGGAAATCATTAGCCAATTTACAAAAATGTTTTTTTTTATAGTTCTTTTTATCCTGTAGAAGTTTAGAGGTACGGAACCCAAAAAAAAGTCAATAATCTAATTCGTATTTATGTTTAAAGCTAACTCAATCAGGACGAACAGACAAACCCATATATTATTGCTCATAGTGGGCGGTGATTAACTTCTGAAATGACAAGCGGTGTACATTACGCGTTATCTGGTGATCAGGGTTCGATCCCCGCTGATAAACGCGACCAGAACACGCAATGAACGTCGCGCGATCCATTACATAGGTACTCGTACATTTACAAGATCCCACTATTTTCAAGGATAGAGAAAACGTATTTCTTAGACCAGTCAAAAGTCTAAAAAGTCCAAAGTCAAAAGTTTATTTGTTCAAAAAGTAGGTGGTTAACAGTTGCTATGCCAACATTCTGAAGTTCTCCACTTTTTGCCACTTATTGGGACCGTGCGCGACGACAGCGCCACGTGATAGGCGGCCATTATGGACAATATTGTCACCGCTGTCAAACAAGAAATAAGTAAATATTGTGAAAAATATTAATGAAATATTGTGTTATTTTACTATATTACACAATTTTGGACAATGGTAGTCAGTAACATTATTGCCAATAACATTAAAATTGTTGTTTTCAGTGAAAATTTTAGAGGTTAGGTAACTTTTTTTTTTCTTACGGCAAATATCCACTTATTTCTTTGGTCTCGTTTCCACCATGGTCTTTGGAAATTGGTAAAATTTACAGTCGCTATTCTTCTTGGTGTTATTACAATTCACAACAACACATCTTGCCAGGACCATATTTTTATCTCAAAAACGATTAGAAAAGTTTACTGCACTATGGATTTGACAGCTCAAGTCAGCGACAAAAATGACAATTTTAGCCGTAGCGAGCGCTGTGATCGTTTAGGCTACCCCCTCCACCCGCTTTGCACTCTGCCAATACGGCGTACAAATTTTATATCAGGCGACTCCATCTCCAAAGGACGTACCTATACTTAATGTTACACGACAATATTACAAGGGTTCCCAAAGTTGTCTGGGCTACGACCCATCTAATACAAGTTTACAAACTTGGGACCCACCTGTAAGAAATTCAACAGTTACCAATATGAAGAAAGGACTTTGCAAATAACAAACGAAATGTTAATATATTGTTTTTGTGGTGTCGTTCTTAATATTAATAATAATATACCCACCAGTGGGTCGCGACCCATGGCTTGGGAAACCCTGTCTTAGACAATTATTAAGATAGGTATTATCAATATAAATATTGTACCTATCGTAATTGTTTATTTAAATATTTATTCTATTTTTCATTTTTTTGATTATTGTTTACAATGACATAAATATTGCTATGTCGTATGTGTATTAAACTAGGTATTAGGTAGGTATATTGTTAAGCTTATGGATTTCCGGTTTCATTCTTTTTTCTTTTCTTTTACTGTTTAGTTGCAGGCTTGCGACGTCGAAGTTCCTATAACGTTCCCATAGTGTGCCTGTGGGGACGGAAGCGAGACATGCCCTCGGTACCGCTCTGCTTTCAGAGCAGGACATGAGTGCGTGGAAGCCAACATTGGGGGCGGCAGACGTAAGCTTGCCTTCGGAATCCAAAAGCTTATTGGTTACTTACTTGACATGAAATGTATATTTCATAATTTTGTTTTATATATATTTTTTTTCCTCCGACATTGGAGACATCTCCAATTAGTTTATTTGACGGTGGAGGCGTTTTACACCTCCACTGAACTTACTATTATTATTTTTATTTTTGTTTTTTATTTTGACTAGTAGAGACTTTATACATCTCTACTATTTATAGATTAATATAATTTAAGGCTCGGGGACCTTATACATCCCTTTTATAAATGTATTTAATTTAAGTAGAATTTAAGTATTCTTACTGTATTTTATTTTGAAAAAATGACTTTCTGCCAAGTTTCTTGCGGCGCATTCTTCTTGGCAATGATGGTCTTTCCGAATGTGCTGGTAGTTTCAAAAAGACATGTAAAAGAGCCCTTTACGGCCAATTTGCAAAATAAAATTTTCATTTTCATTCAATATTCATTTTTCATTATTATATCCAACTATAGTCTGGCAGCTATATCACTGCAGTAGAATGACACATTCAAATGACATTTTACGAGGAACGCGAGTCAGGTTCATCCGTCACTGTTTTGATTCCCCTTTCCATCCGTACGCCCACAAACAAGCCAAACGTGGTATTTAGGTCTTGTTACCTTAGGCTGTCTACCCCATAAGGGATAAATACGTGATTTATGTATGTATGCGAGTCAGGTTACATGACGTATGGTCAAGAGCTGCGGTTCGTTTTTGGATCCGTCCGGGGGAAGAGCAGTGCTTGGTCCGGTGCACCCTGGGCATCGGCTAATGATTTCCTGGCAGTTTCTCAGGGATATCGTTGACCGTTGGCTAAAAGCCCGACAGGGAGGTCTTTGACCATTACCGTACAACGTTGCCGACATTTTGTCGTAAGATTTTTGAATTATATTTTTGTTACTTTGACATTGGCGAAGTTGTCGTCGCTATAACGACTTGATACGCCACAAATAAGAACCAACCAATATAAAATGACCTTACACTGCCTACAATTTACTTAGTAGCAGGGCTTTACTAACACTGGATTTTATATCACAGAACCCTCGGTGCGCTCCCACTCTCACTTAATTGGCCGGTTATACATACATACATAAATCACGTCTTTATCCCTTACGGGGTAGACAGAGCCTAAGGTGACAAGACCTACAGGCCACGTTTACCAAAATTGTGGGGCTAGTTATAGATGGAAAATGGAATCAAAATAGTAATGGGTTGCTAGCCGCATCGCCTATGACATGATTCCCTATTTTCGCCCATTCCCTGCTTTTACCATCTGTCCGGGAAGCGAAGCAACTGGTACATTCTATGTTTTTTCTTTGCTCCAAGCCAACATGGAAGTACATATCAACTCTATTGTGTAATTCATCTACGTGCAAAGCTAAAGGCAACTCCAGTGGCAACTGCTCCAAACAAAAGCGTGATCTACATACTTTATTAAAAATAACCGTTAGAATTACCCACTGACGCACACACCCACAAATACGCCCATATAACGACACTTTCCCACCACAAACGCACGCTCACTCAACAACCGCGTTTGACGAGCCGCGATAAGGTCGGAAATGCTTTAACTGCCGCTGCAATAGAACCCTCCTTCGTCACCACCTACAAAGATGGTTTGTGTAATCATAAGAAAATTAATGTGAAAGTTTACTATGTATGTTTGTCTGTATACGAATGGCATCACGGATTTAGATATAAATATGGACCATGATTCGAGAATAGGTAACTTACTCGCCATCCTGCCGCCAAACGGCAGTGCTTAGTCTGCTGTGTTCCAACGTGAAGAGTAAGATAGCCGGTGAAATTACTGGCACATGAAGTACTGTTAGATCTCTAGGCTGGCAACGCATCTGCAATCCTCTAGTCTTGCGGGTGTCCATGGGTGGTGGCGCTCGCTTACCATCAGGTGACCCACTTGCTCGTTTACCTTTCTTCTCGCATACAAAAATACATACAAGCAAATCCTATTGCGAGCTCTTAAGCTATATATCAGGTGGAAATCCTCTTTAAAAGTCAGAAATCGAAAATACACTCGCTAGCAAAAATAACGGGCTACTTTTCAAACAATATTAAAAATATCCCTCAAAGGGATACCCCTTTATTTTGCTAGTCAGTATAGCTTTAGGCCATACGTTTACTATGGAAAACAATAGGTTACTAAGTATTTGTGAATACAATGATCTCTTTCTCTCTTCCACAAAATCTTTACTCCAATAAAAATCTTCACCAAAATCGATTTAGCTTTTTTCGATTTTTTTTATATCGAAGCTTAATCGGATTCGATGGATATTTAAAATGGGATTGTGACAAAAAGACATCCGGTTAGATTTATTGCAGAACGTTATCAGAATGATCTGCAGTATTTGCGAGAGTTGCGCATGCGACTGTGTTAGTTATTTCTAGTTTTTAACTGACTTCAGATAGTGGGAGGTTTTATTTTTCATTTATATGGTTTTTATGTGTTTTAAGAAATTAAAAAAAAAATTGTACTGATGGTCCCATGTCAATTTTATAAAAACCGATTTAGCGATCATAATTTTGCGCATTTTTTTCTTTTATCTCCAAAGTGTAATATTCTTATAACCCAATATAATAATATTATGAAAACCTTTATGCATGTAAGTAGTTGAGAAGAGAAAATATACTGTTACAAAGTCATTAAAAAATTCAAGTTACTAATTAATAAAATAACATTGAAATTAATGAACACTAATTAATTATCGTTTCCAATTAAAAACACGGAACCTTGACCTTAACTGCAGCTGGTTAAACTTATTTTGTTTATTTATAAAGCTAACACAGATGCCGTTCCGTCAAAAACTATTTTCCATACATTTTATTGAAGTGAAATAATGGTTAACTAAGTTTCAGATCGATAAGTCCCAGAAAAGCTGTTATTTTGAAAAACATCTTTAAAAACTGGGTGTGAATGGCTTTTTAAATTGAAATCAATTAAAGACGGCGTCTTAGTTTAATTGTCGAGTTTATACGAATAGTTCATAAAAAACTTCTAAATTATAAGTAACAGAAATCACAAGTTCCTAATTGTTTTTACTAAAAAATAGCAATGAACCTTTCTTATAAGACATCAACTCGCATAAGTTCAAACGCTGAGCTCGTTGAAGTCTTTTACTCACAAACTGCTAGCACATTTTTTTCCTATCCTGGGAAAATTTTGTGCAACAAAAAAAACAGACAGCTCTCGAACCCTCAATCAAATTTAATAATCTAATTCGCAAATGAACCCGTCGGAAGCGTTAAAACGCCGTAAAACTAAATAAACCAATTAGTCCAAATTAAATGATAGCGAAAAAATTTAAACTGGAACCGGTACAATTTTAACCAACCAATTAATCAGGCTCAAACTTTTATGCAAAATAAAACTGTCGATTAAGTCGATTAAATTGATTAAATTTTAATCTCGCGCACGGAACGATACCCCACTTCCGTTACTCACACAGATGCGAGGAAAGATGTTTGAAACAGTTCTTTGGCTCCCCATTCGTTGCCGAGACAGCGGCGCGGGCGCACCGCACAAACCGACCGGACGATCCAAAACGAGAAACCTAATCGAAAGTGTACGATTAATTTTGTAAAATACCGATTAATTTTTAAAAGCACAGATTCATTTTTAGAGCGACGATTAGTAGCAGAGTGACGATTAATTTCGTTTTTTTCGTAGGTAATTTGGAGTGCGTTGACCCGTGGTTTTTGGACGGCCTTGCGAACAGCTGTGTTGTGTGTGCAGTGATGTGATGTGATGTGATAAGTGGTTATGATGCAGGTGAGTCCCTTTTATTATCATTTACAGATGAGGACAAAACAATAAGCTGATACTTTAAAATGCATATACTAAAAGAAATTAAGGCCAACTGTTTCTTAGGCAAAATGAAAATGTGATGAAAGTATGTGCGATTTATTTCTTATTTTAATGAGAGTTTTAGTAATGCAATAACACAAGATAACTAAATATTCTTAAACGTGTATTTTGTTATTTAAATTACATCGATGAAATTTAAGCGCTTCTAAGTTACTTTTCAGTAGCATGCAATTACGCCTTTAAGATCGATTATCGAGATTAAAAATAAATACAAATATTTTTCGAGGAGACTGTTAAAAAAATATTTGTTCTAGGACATAAGGTTTAACTATATTTTTAGTTCATTTAAAAGTTTGTTCAGAAAAATTGGCAAGCAGGCAAGATGAATGTGGCTGTCTTTATAACAGTCTCCCAAAATAACTTGAGTAATTAATTTGTATCGCAACTTCATTTTATGTTATCAGAATTCTTTAGGTTGATGTGGTAAGAAGCGTAAGCGTAATAAAAAAAGAAATATCTTTGAAAGAAACTACAAGTCCAAATGTGAAGTTACAGTCAAAGAAGTTACGTTTTCGTATCCTTTGTAATCCATTTTTAATAAAATGTGAAAGTAACTGTCTTTCTTTGTTACTTCTTCACACTTAAGCCGCTGAAAAGAATGAGATAAAATAAGATAATTATGAACTTAGTTTGAACCGTGGGACATAGGACAATTTTTATCCCGACAAATGCCAAAGTTCCCGTGGGATAGCAATAAACGAAATCTTCAAAGTTCTTCCATGCTGGTTTGGGACCAAAGAAAAAAACATAGAATATACCAGTTGCTTACCCGCGCAGATGGTAAAATCCCATCGAGGGAATGGGCGAAAACCATGGGAATCATGTTATAGGCGATGAGGCTAGCAATCCATCTCTATGTTGATTTCATTTTTCACCTATATGCCCACAATCTTGCTAAATGTGGCCTGTAGGTATCTGTTACCTTAGGCTCTGTCTACCCCGTAAGTGATAAGGACGTGATTTGTGTATGTGTATGTATGTATGTGTTTTAGTCGAAGTCGCGGTCAACCGCCAATAAAAATAAAACTTCCAAGTTTCACATGCAGAGCTCGTTGAAATCTTTTTCTTTCAAATTTCTATTGAATGTTAGCACATTTTTTTTTGCGGCCGAGAAATTTTTGTGCAAAGTAAAAGTACCCGATTCAAAGTTATTTATTCCACTGTTAGTAATAGATAAATACGATACAGTAATTCAATAGTTTTAATCAGGTTTGAAGTCGCCGACGGTAAAAATAACAAAATGTTGTTTCAATAGTTTTATAACTAGCACAAGCCTCCTCTTGCAGTGAGAGGGCTTGGGTGTTGCCACGCGGGCACAGTACGGATTGAAAACTTCACAAATACTGTTGGATTATTTCTCATATGCTTGCAGGTTTCCTCACGATATTTTCCTTCACGGTAATGGTAAATTTAAAATGTAATAAAGAGAGGATCTCTTCTAGTATTAAGCTTAGGATAATTTTAGTTTTTGATATTAATTTTATGTGTCAAATTCCATGCTGGTCTGGAAGCAAAGAAAAAACAGAATGCACCAGTTGCTTCTCCCGCGCAGATGGTAAAAGCCCATCGAGGGAATGGGCGAAAATCATAGGAATCATGTTACAGGCGATGCGGCTAGCAACCCATCACTATTGTGATTCCATTTTTTGCCATGTATACGCCCACAATCTTGCTAAACGTGGCCTGACGTCTTGCCACCTTAGCTCTGTCTACCCGGTAAGGAATAAAGGCGTGATTTGTGTATGTGTATGTTAAAGTTTATTTTAGTAAAAACGCATATCAGTTCAGAAGTAACCAAATGCAACTCCATATTTTTTTATAGTGACGGTTGGCCATCGTTTTTTCGCATGGCAACATTGGCCCATTTTCAGCTATATACCAATTCCTAATTTGAAACATTGCAAACCAATGACTAACAGCCGTGGTAGCCGAGTGGTTTCACCTTTGGCCTCTCAATCAGAACGTGGGTTCGAATCCCAGGCTCCTCTGAGTTTGTCGGAATTTATGTGCAATATCTCATTCGAAATTGATCATGAGCTTTTCGGTGAAGGAAAAGATCGCGAGAAAACCTGCACACAACTGTCAAGCAATTCAATGGTGTGTGTGAAGTTCCCAATCCGCAACGGGCCCGCGAGTGAACTATAGTTCAAGCCCTCTCACTGTGAGAGGAGGCCTGTGTCCAACAGTGGGACGTATATAGGCTAGATATGATGACGATGATGCCAATGACTATTTTTTATTTGAGAAAATATTTTTATTTTTGTTTATTTGTAAGTATTTAATTGCTAGATTAATTTAATTTCTTTATTAAAATTGACTGTAGGTTTTGTTACGTTAGGCTCTGTCTACCCCGTAAGGGATAAGACGTGATTTATATGTATGTATTATAATTGTTGACAATACAATACAATAGGTACACTAACTAGGCGGGTGGTAGGGCCTTGTGCAAGGTCCCTCCGGATCGCTACCACCATCTTACTCGCTAATCCTGCCGCTAAGTAGCAGTGCTTGCACTGCTGTGTTCCAGTGTGGAGAGTAAGACAGCCGGGGAAATTACGGGCACAAGAGGCATTGCATCTTAGTCCTCTAGGTTGGCAACGCATCTGCAATCCCTCCGGGGCTGCGGGTGTCTATGGGCCGTGGTGATCACTTACCATCAGGTGACCCACTTGCTCGTTTGCCTTCCTATTCATATAAAAAAAAACTCTTTATTGAATATAATATTAATACACTAAGTAGGTAGTGAAAATACAAAATACAATATACATGAAACACACAATTTATTATAAATGGAAATATAAATAGACACATACACACATACCTAAAGAAGCCGGCTACAAGATTCATGCACAAGATGACAGATAGTGCTCCTTCAGCATAGTTTGTATAGGTAAAGATTTAGCGCGATTTACGGTTGTAGTAGGCAAGGAATTCCACAAATTCCATTCGATTATTTCTTTGACTAATTTTATATTAATAATAATAATAAATTTCTTTATTCGGGTAACTGGGACCCACAATATTTTAGTTAGATATAATATTGAATGGTCAAATAAAAATAAGTAACTGTAACATTTTTTTACTCCTTATGGCCTCAGAAATACACTTGTTTAAACTCAATGCTCCTACTGATATTATAAACGGGTAGGTACGTATTAAAATACATAAAGTTTAAAATGTATAATGGGTTAAAATACATAATGGTTTATAATATATAATGCGATTTTCTCAGAAAGTTACAAATTAACAGGATTGTTATAAAACAAACCTAACCTAACCTAAACGAATCTATAGATTACGATATCAAAAAAGTTCATTTAGCTAATAGTTTTACAGAAAATTGCGTTATATATTTTGAACCATTATGTATTTTAACCCGTTATACATTTTAAACTTTACGTATTCTGATCCGCTCCCATTATAAACGCGAAAGTTTGTAAGAATGGATAGATGGATGGATATGTGCTTACAATAGCACTTGATGGTCCCATCGGAAGACCAGCGCTGGCTGCAAGGCCAGCATTATGCTGAGATGGGACCGGGCCATTTCGTGACGTATGTCCTCATGTTTTTTATTTACTTCTATTTTTGTTTTTGTATTAGCTATACGTCACGAATAAATGTTTTCTTTCTTTCTTTCTTTGTTACTCTTTCACGCCAGAACGGCTGGATAGATCTGGATGAAATTTGGAACATACATACACATACACAAATCACGTCTTTATCCCTTACGGGGTAACAGGTACCTAAAGGCCACATTTAGCAAGACTGTGGGCGTATAGGTATTTTGGAACATAGATAGATTATAGTCTGGAATAACACATAGGTTTTTTATCCCGAAAAATTGCGTAATTCCTGCGGGATAGACGAATTCTATGCAGACGAAGTTGCGGGCAACAGCTAGTTTATTTATAAGTCAACTTTATAAGTGTGGTGCTGTAGAAGCCTGGGCCAAGTACAGGAACTAATTAAATGTTCATACAAATGTACATTACATTGTGTGTCTTTTTACTTGGCTCTCGACGTATGAGATAAAAACGTAGCGATGAAAAAACGCCTTATTGGAGCAGATGCGTAAGTGGGAAAAAATCAGACCACTTGACAACGCGTAGATGAATTATAGAATAGATACGGGGATTATATTCAATTAAAGTGTGGTTATACACTTCCATGCTGGTCTGGGAGCAAAGGAAAAACATAGAATGTACCAGTTGCTTCTCGTCCCGCGCAGATGGTAAAAGCCCATCGAGGGAATGGGCGAAAATAGGAATCATGTTATAGGCGATGCGGCTAGCAACCCATCACTATTTTGATTCCTTTTTCCACCTATACGCCTACAATCATGCTAAAGGTGGCCTTTAGGTCTTGTTATCTTAGGTTCTGTCTACCCCGTAAGGGATATAGACATGATTTGTGTGTGTGTGTCAGAATCAGTAATCATCTATACAAATATTATAATTATATACATATATATATTTTCTAAATTGCACCACCTGCTCAGATCTGTTCTGTTCTCCAGTCCATTATGGTTGCCTGGTAGAGATCGCTCTGTAGCGATAAGGCCGCCTATTGTTACCTTGTAAAATTCTGTATACCTTTTTCTGTTTCGGTTGTTATATGTGGTGTTCAATAAAGAGTTATTGTATTGTATTGTATTGTATAATTACTAGTCAAAAAAAAAAGTGTGGTTGTATAAAATGTGTCATTAAAGGCCTGCCTCACTACTCTCTGTAAAGTTACTATTTCTTCAGTTATCTATGATTCCCCCTCTGATTCTCACTACAAAACAGACAGAGACGTCAACATAGATAACTGACTCTTAATTTATCAGGAACTTTACAGAGAGTGGTGAGACAATG
The DNA here is from genome assembly GCA_949127965.1 of Pandemis corylana. Lineage (NCBI taxonomy): Eukaryota > Metazoa > Arthropoda > Insecta > Lepidoptera > Tortricidae > Pandemis > Pandemis corylana. Next base: position 12,650,649 of record OX421857.1, on the reverse strand, counting down.
AACAAAAAACGTCCACCTTGCTACTTCGCTACTCAAACTCGCTTGAGCTTTCTCGCTTTCATGCTGGTGTGGGAATAAAGAAAAAACATAGAATTTACCAGTTGCTTCTTCCCGCGCAGATGGTAAAAGCCCATCGAGGGGATGGGCGAAAGTCTTAGAAATCATGTTATAGGCGATGCGGCTATCCCATCGCTATTTCGATTTCCCTTTCTACTTACACGCCCTTAATCATGCTAAACGTGGCTTTAAGGTTTTGTTACCTTAGGCTATGTATGTGATAAAATACAAGGAATAAGGATTATTACACATAAACGGATAACTCACGTATAAAAAGTATATCCCAATTTCAACCGGGATAGTGGATGGTCGGTGCCCCCGAGTTGGAAAACTGTTTTAAATATTGACCAAACGGTGAGTGCGAGCGAACCTTTACGGAGTGACGTGATCAGTGTTGTGTGTTGCCCGACATTTGACAATAATAAAAATGACGATGAAAACGAGGGTAGTTGTGCGCCGCTGTCAGTTGCGTCGAACAGCCGCGGGAGCAGAGCGCTGGCGCGCAGTGTTCGTGTCGCGGCCGCCGGGGCGAGCGCTCTTGGAAAAAGGTCTACGAAATAGTCCGAAACATGTCGAGCATCACTCGACTTTTTATACGTGAGTTATCCGTTTATGTGTAATAATGTTGATAATGTAGTTTCATGTTGAAAGGAATAAGGAGTCTACGGGTAACATAAAATTTTCCGTCCCAGAAAAAAAAAGCTTTTTAATCCGCCTTTTTATTGTCGCATCTATAGATTAGATCGCATCGTCCTCCAGGGTTGTCGCTAGCAAAAGTTATTAGGGTTGTCGTAAGCTCCGCACGTAAGCTTTGTATTAATTAATATAAGCTTAAATGGCAAGTTGGATGCTAGTTACGTGCTTTTATACATTGTCGACAGTTTTTACGTAATTATTATAAATTCATATGACGATGTCGACTTACTACAGGAACAGTAATACCTCATACCGATGTTATAATATTTTTTACGTGAACTATCCTTGTTGGGATTTCTAGTATTTTCTTGTAGGCCCTATCAGATGTTGGCGAGCTTGAAGTGTGAAGATTTGAAATCCGTTGACGGGAAAATTTAATAGATACAATTACGTGTAGAGATGGTTTATTGAAGTGAAAACTTCTTTAGCGTTGTGCTCTTTTAGGGATGGGTAAAAAATGTTAAGCTCGCGTCAGGTCACGTGACCGTCAGACGGAGGGAGAGTTGCTGCTGGGTCGTTTAAGCGGCGCTGGGCGCTTGCGCGAGTGTGCGTGTCTGTAGTTTTCACTTCTGGCGTCACTCCCGGAGTTTTTTAAGAAAACAATATAAGACGCTGGTCTGGGAGTAAAGAAAAAACATAGAATGTACCAGTTGCTTCTCGTCCCGCGCAGATGGTAAAAGCCCATCGAGGGAATGGGCGAAAGTCTTAGGAATCATGTAATAGGCGATGCGGCTAGCAACCCGTCACTATTTTGATTCCCCTTTCCACCTATACGCCCACAGTCTTGCTAAACGTGGCCTGTAGGTCTTGTTGCCTTAGTCTCTGTCTACCCCATAGGGGATAAAGACGTAATTTATGTACGTTCTATGTTTTTTCTTTACTCCCAGACCAGCATGGAAGATCAACATTCCTAATTGTTCAACATTTTATGAACTATAATTTAACCTCACGTATGAAAGTGGGCTACGTTTGTCATTTCTAGAATTCTGTACCCAAAGGCTAAAAACGGGACCCTATTACCAAGACTTCGCTGTCCGTCCGTCTGTCTGTCCGTCGGTCACCAGACTGTACCTCACGAAACGTATGTACTAGAGTAGAAATTTTCACAGATGATGTATTTTCTGTTGCCGCTATAACTTGTAACCTTGGGCTCTGGGTAGACCCCGTAAGGGATGAAGACGTGATTTGTGTATGCACTATGTATGTATGTAATTACATTCACGGTAGTGACATCCATGCAAGTGACAGCGTGTATAGTCAAGAGCATAAATATAAGTAGTCTGTCTACCCCGTAAGGGATAAAGACGTGATTTGTGTGTGTGTGTGTTACCAAGACGTCAAAAATATCTATACATCTTTATGCCGCAAATATTAATCAGTGATACATATATTTGACGTGTTAAGCAGCTATATCGATATTTATGCCCTCGGCTACAAAAATGAGACATGCCCCTATGGAACAGTAGAGAGAAACCTGCAAAGCGGTAAAGCAACCTTTAACAATTAGCAAAAAGCTCAATTGTTTGAACGGATGCTAATAAATAAGTATGAATACTTAGTGCGCGCGCATGCGCAATGTTCCGTGGTCAATTTATGATATTTCCGGTTCGAAACATTGATATGCACCGTTATTTGGAAAAGGAGTTGATGTTAACGAAATAGCATTTTATGCAACCGTAACATAATGAGGGTCCTTAAAGCACAAGTGTGGTTATGTGAAACGAGCCTCGACAAGTTTCAAAATAAGGATCACACGATTTAAGGTCTAATTATGTACATTACTTTATGTACAAACATATCATAAGTACTCTGAGATGGGTTCAAAAGCAGTAGGGAAATTACCAGCATTATCAATTATACTAGGTTCTGTGGATAAATACGTGACGTGTGTCATGTAGGTTTTATCCTATGGATGTCTGGCTGTCTGTCGGGCGCGTCTGGCTGTTCAGAGGGGTGCTCATTCCAACACTGATGTACGGAAGTGAAAGTTGAGTATGGCAAACTAGAAACGAGAGCGTTAAGTATGGAAGGTGTATCACTGAAAGATAGAATAAGTAACAGTGTGATAAGGGAACGTGCTGGTGTGAAAGAAGATGTAGTGACTAGGATAGAAAAAGTATGTATGTTTGGTCACGTAGAGAGGATGGATGAAAGAAGATAAAAGAGATATTAACTAAACAGATTTATATGGGGAGTGTGAATAGGTGTTGGGAGGGGAAGGCCTAGACGGACGTTCCGTGACTAGATTGGGGACGTTTTGGAAAAAGGTCAGGTCAAGAGTAACTGAAACCGACGAGCATGTATGAAGAGATTGATGAATGTGGTAAGCGAAAGAGGTATGTCAGGATCGTAGCAAGTGGAACAAAGTAGTCTCTGCCTACCTCTGTGGGAAAGAGGCGTGACGGTATGTATGTAATATATTTCGGTGTGTTAACTGTTACTACTTCTGTTCAATAAATAACATTAAATTAAATATTTCCCACGCATTAGTCCAACCATACGTAAATAAAAAAAAATGGAAAAGAGCTGATACTCTTCAAACTGCGGGAATGATTTTTACCAAACTTAGCTAAGAACATCATGCTAAACGTGGTCTTTAGGTCTTGTCACCTTAGGCTCTGTCTACCCCCTAAGGGATAAAGACCTGATTTTGTGTGTATGTATGTATAGCTAAGAGCCACCGCAAAGAAACCAACTTTCGAATGAAAAAACCGCATCGATATCGGTTCATCCGTTTGAGAGCTACGTTGCCACAGACACACACACACACTAATACTCTAATATTATTACTGTTATTATAATATTAAGCTTTAGTTTTAAGATTATCACTACATAGTATAAAACAAAGTCGCTTTCTCTGTCCCCATGTCCCTACGTCCCTATGTCCCTATGTCCCTTTGTATGCTTATATCTTCAAAACTACACAACGGATTTTGATGCGGTTTTTTTAATAGATAGAGTGATTCAAGAGGAAGGTTTTTATGTATGATTCTACGCAGACGAAGTCGCGGGCAGAAGCTAGCTTTATAATAAATTGCTGTGCCCTTACAGGGTAAATGTTTGAAACTAAATACATACTAACATCTTTTGTCCCAACATTTATATGCAATAAATAGTTTGAGTTTGAGTTTGAAAACTTAAAAGTTACTATACTGCGACCGAATGATCGACATCGTTGGCAATGTAAAATTGCATATATAAACTGGCCTTAAGATTCTAAATTAATGTGGACCGAAAAAAACTACAACTTTGTCCACTTGAATGAGCGAGTTCGTTGACCTGACACCGGTTTTATCCTTTACTCTCTTAATAAAGTAAGTATTTTCATGTGGACTGGGGAACTTAATGTTATTGTTATCGTCATGTCGGTTTCAGTTAAACTTCTTATTTATCTTTTGTAAGCAGTCGCTTAATGAACAACCGTTGTCATGTTATTAAGCGATAAACCTAACTTTTTTAGGTGTTTTATTTTATTGAATACTATATTACAACATGAAACTACCGTGAGACTTAATCATTATTACACATAAACGGATAACTCACGTATAAAAAGTCGAGTGATCAGTGTTGTGTGCTGCCCGACTTTTGACAATAATAAAAATGACGATGAAAACGAGGGTAGTTGTGCGCCGCTGTCAGTTGCGTCGAACAGCCGCGGGAGCAGAGCGCTGGCGCGCAGTGTTCGTGTTGCTGCCGCCAGGGCGAGCGCTCTTGGAAAAAGGACTACGAAATAGTCCGAAACATGTCGAACATCACTCGACTTTTTATACGTGAGTTATCCGTTTATGTGTAATAATACTATATTACCCACCACTTTGGCTTTTAGGCTGCAATATAAACGTATTTTAGGGTTAGTGTTCATTTCTTTTAGGGAAAGAATTTTGAGAATTGGTGCAGTAGCACAGATACATAGGCAAATAAAGTTTAACTCTACATTTTAACCACAATTGAAACCGTAAGCTTAGTAAGTTTTCGGTCACAAAATACGTCTCGAACGCGTTTGCGTTATAATGTCAAATACTGTGAGAACAGTTGCCGTTTCGATCCGCAAGTGGCGCTGCCAATTTTTTCATAGTAATTGAGACGTTTACGTGAACGCGTTCGAGACGTTTTTATATGCGAAAACTTACACTAGAGGCTCTGTACTAGTTGCCACAAGTACCTAATATAGATCCTACTAATATTATAAATGTGAAAGTTTGTGAGTATGGATGTTTGGATGTTTGTTACTCTTTCACGCCAGAACGGCTGGACAGATCTGGATGAAATTTGGAACATACATAGATTTTAGTCTGGAATAACACATAGGCTACTTTGTATCCCGGAAAATGGCGAAATTCCTGCGGGATAGGGATAAACGAATTCTATGCTGACGATGTTGCGGGCAACAGATAGTATTTAATATACCTGTCAGAATAGTCGATATAAATACCTCAGCAATATTTCATAGTATGCAAACAAGGAGGCTTATGGTCACTACTGAAGACCGAAGGTCTGGCTGCTGCTTCGCACAACGAGGATTGCGATACAGTGAGGAAATGCTGCTAGCGTCGACGGGTCCATGCCACGGGAGAGCTCTTCTTCATATTTACTTTATTTTTAGTTAAGTTAAATTTTCTTGTATAATTGTCATTGTACCTTTTGGGAAGTACATTCTCAGTGAATGTATTATTAGGTATTTATTTTTATTTTTTACTTACACTTTTTATTTATTATATATTTAGAGTACGAAATATACTTTTTGCGAGACTCTATACAGATAATTAAGTCGTATTTTTGATTAAAAAATGCTTTTTGTCCTTCTGTTATGTCACGTTTGACTCCTAAAGAAAATAAACTTCATTTCACCTCATTCTTAACACGCCTAAGTGTACTTTTTGCTTCCAATAAAAAGTGAATCAATTTTAATTTGTCTGCGCGCGTCTAATTCTTACTAATTTTTTGTTGTCCATTGAAACATGGGCCTTTGGTATCGTTGGCAAAGAAATCGTTCGTGTTTTTTCTGCGACGCGAATGAGAATGACAAAATACACGTCCAAACCTGTTTGCTTGCTCGAAATGCGAGTTGAGACGAAACATAAAGACACGTAGAAAAATTTGCTCTAGGTGACTTTTGTACCTACTTTAAGACGAACGGTATTTTGTTAAAAAATATATCAAAGGGGTGATTAACTTTGACACTAAAATACCAATGAAAAACAGTTCGAGTAATCCATATGGTCGTTTTCCTAACATTAACTTGCAGGCATTAAGCCAATTTTTGGTTAAGTTTTGGACAAAGTTATGCCTAAACTTTTACATTATTATGTTGTAGGATTGTCGTTCTTCCGTGCTGGTCTGGGAGTAAAGAAAAAACATAAAAAGTACCAGTTGCTTCTCTTCCCGCGCTGACGGTAAAAGCCCATCGAGGAAACGGCCGAAATTCTTAGGACATGTTATAGGCGATGCGGCTTGCAACTCATCACTATTCTGATTCTCTTTTCCACCTATACGCCCACAATCACAGTGGCTTTTAGCTCTTGTTGCCTTAGGCTCTGTCTACCCCGTAGGGGATGGAGAATAGACAAATTGACGTTCCAAATTAGAAAAATGACTTAAGTTCCATATCAGTTCTCTACACTACTACAACAGGTAATTTACTTAAGTTTTTCACCTGTGTATACTTGTGCCTTGTGTTGTGGCCTTAAGGTTTCGTTGCCTTAGGCTCTGTCTACCTCGTAAGGGATTAATACGTGATATATGTATGTATGTATACTTGTCCTAGAAATTTGAATTTTGATATTGGAGGTAGCTCTTATAGCAGTAATTAAATGAGTTTAACAATCTTTTGTTCACGTTTGTCAGTCTGAACAACCTTTAAAAAAGTACCTTTAAAAGATGACTGCATTTTGTTCAGGAGCAGGGCTGGATTTTATAGTCGTTTGCCAAATTTGTGCGGAACCCTCGATGCGCGAGTACGACTCGCAGGCCCGTGTTTTTAACTTGGCTTATACTTTATTGTAGTGTCCGACCGAAACTGATGTTTCAGCCGAAACCGAAACCGAAACTTATTAAAACATTTAAAATTACGATTATTCACTGAAATTTACTGTTTTTTAACATTTATTAACACATATTATACTTACCAAATCACTCAATTGCAAAATATAACCTCAACTCACGATTAAATGAACGGCGGCGAACTGAGCCGGGGCCCCGCCGGCAAGCAAGCACGAATTAGCTGCGAAGTTTACCGAACGACGCACGAAAATTCACGAACACTCGAGTTTCGGCTATATTCTGGCCGAAACCGAAACTAAGGCCGAAACTGAAACCGAAATCGAAATTTCGGTCGGTCCCTACTTTCTTGACACCTCTCAGTTCTCCAGACTTCATTAAAGGGACACGAGGCGAGTGTGAACTCTGTGAACTACATCCGTAGTGCAAGTCACCGAAGAATTCCGAATCATCTTTTTTTAATTAAAGCCGAGTTGGGGCTAGCCGTTCGTGCCGATAATACTGCGCTACTTACTTTGTAAATTAGATGTTAGGAGTTAACTTGTTTAGGTGCGCTCCACTTGGGACTGGACGGGATGTTTCGACGCATAGCGACCATTTAGCAACGAAAAAATAACATTGGTTTTTGAAACAACGAAGCAGTGAAACTTTTTTACGCATTTAACAGAATAGATTCGATTTAGGGCTCGTCTCATCACTCTCTGTTAAGTTCCCAGTCTCTGTTTATTACTACGAAACAGACAGAGACGTCATCATAGATAACTGACATTTAAAATAACTGGAACTTAACAGAGAGTGGTGAAACAGACCCTCAGGGTATTAAAATCGCGTTCATAATCTTAATTTAATAATTGTGAAAATAGGAACAATAAATAATTGATTTGTCGGTTGAACTCTTCGGATTGCTGCCTGCGGCTAAATTCCACTACCGTACAAGTTTGGCAAGTACCGTACTTCGCGGAACCGTCTGTCCTTCCATTCTCAACATCTTGATGGTTGGCAGTCAAGCACCGTGCGTTTTAAACGCAATTTCTTTCCTCGCACGGTAAAGATCTGGAACCAACGTCCTGCTGCAGCATTCCCTGAACGGTACAATTTAGGGATCTTTAAAAAGCTAGCCTTCCTGTTCCTCAAAGGGCCGGCAACGCACTTGTGATTCCCTAGGTCTTGCAGGTGTCCCTGGGCGACGGTGATTGCTTTCCATCAGGTGACCCGTCTGCTCGTTTTCCCCCTCTAATATATATATATATATATAAAAAAAAACAAAACACACAAATATCGTGGAGCACTTGCCCGAGTAAGAATGTAAATACACGGTCAGCTGATGCGAATTATGGACGCCGCCATATTGGCTGATCTGCCGAGCGCCTGTCACTTTATCCCCACTCCGCGGTCGGCTGTAATGCGACACCCGATAGGACAAAAACAATTGAAGCGAGTAAAAATCACTTCAAAAATAGAAAATATCTTTTTCTCCCGCTGTAATATAATACAATACAAATAATATCTACGGAAGACCAAAAATCTGTTCAGTGAGGTTAATAAAATAATAAAATGAAATGACAGACGCTTAAAAGCGATCTCTCCCAGACAACCATTAAATAAACGGGAAATAAAATTAAGTAACATAATCAGTATTCAAAGGTAGATAAAAATAAGCCTGACTTAGGGTTAAAACTTTAAGTGTATCTAATTCAAAGAGTGCTAAAGATAGCCAGTTACTTAATTTGCACATTTGGTACTAATTTGATTCAGATATAATTCAGTCGATCGGGCAATGTTTTGTTTTTTTTTATTCTCAAGGCGTAGGTACAGTACGTTTCTGCGAAAAATGATCCTCAAATAATCACTGCCCAAACTATTTTACTTAAATTATCATTTGGCAAAATAACTTTACGCACTTACTGTTTACAAATATTTCTTTGGGCAAATTACTGTTCTATGAGCTATCATAATTTATAAAACGTGTTTTTACATACATACATACATAAATCACGTCTTTATCCCTTACGGGGTAGACAGAGTCTAAGGTAACAAGACCTAAACGTGTCTTTAAGTACGAGATTTCTTCACAAAATTACACATGTGCGGTGTCAAGAGGAAAATACACTTGTTTTACATTAAATTAATCACCACATAGCTTATCTGGATTTTGTTCCACAACGGTGTAGGTATTTCTCATGAACGTGTACTACATGTTTGAGACATTAAAACGATTCAATAATTAAATAATATAAATAGCTGCAAGTATTACCATCAATTTATACTTTATTGATGAAAAAAATAGAAAAGGGGAATGAAAAAATAAAAAAGTGATTAAATGAAAAAAAAATTAAAAACTAATCTTAAAATATTATGTGGTGGATATTAAATATACATTTTGGTGGCAAAAGTAGTCGTCAAATATTCAATTCGTTAAAGTGAATAATTTCCGAGGTCAATAAATTTAACGGAATAATAAATTTAATAAATTTTAGGAACTGTCAACATGACAACTCAACTTTTTACAAAATCTTTATTTGATGCAGGGAAATTTAATAAAATAAATCAGCTTGTTATAAATTTGTACTCATTAAAACAGATTTAAGTAGGAAAATAGGATGAAGTTGTTTCAATATGAAATTAGAACTGTCAGTGTTCGTAAAAAAGTTGAAAAAATATATGAAACATTTTCAAAACATCATAAGGCTATATCTTTAGGTACTTTTAAGGGGCCAGGCGTAACGAACGCACAAGTCGGTATGCAGATCTGGTGCCCAGCATTGATTTACATCCCATCTTGTTACCAGCCCGCTGTGGCCGCGAAAAAACACCTCGCCCTGGTACAGTGACAAAGAGATGTGTTACTCAAAATCATCTAAGAAGTACTATGCTTGAGAATTAGTCAGTTGAACCAAGCTAAAATTAAGGTTCATGGTTCAGCTTACTTCAAATAACTATACAATTTAAAAAAACTACTTTTTTTTACAAAAAAGTCTGTCAAGTGCCAGTCAGACTTACGCACCGAGAGTTCCATACAAATTCGGCGAGTAAATATAACCAGTGTTCGCAGAGCCCTACCTTCTAAGCAAAATGTAGGCGGTGTGGTATAATTTTATATTGGTTACTTACATAGACAGATCATAGAGAGATTTGGCACTTTCGGCACATAAGTACCTAGTTTTATTATTATTTGTTATTTTTTTAATTTTCTTTATGTGTCGTTTTGTGTCAATAAATGTTTTCTTTCTTTCTTTAGATAGACATAAAATATTCCGTTTTTAGTATTTGCTGTCATAGCGGCAATATAAACACATTATTTGTGAAAATTTCAACTGTCTATCATGGTTCATGAGATACAGCCTGGTGACAGACAGACAGACGGACCGTGGAGTCTTAGTACAGTACAGTAGGTGACGCCAATTGTCTCTTTCCAAAGACCGAAGTGCAATCTTTATGGCCGAGTATTGTAATAGGGTCCCGCTGTGCCCTTTGGGTACGGAACCCTAAAAAAAAATATTATAATGCCGCTGTCGCTGGGCAGTCGAGTATAATTTGTTAAATGTTTTTTTTTATTGTCCTACTTACTAATAAAATCCTAATGTGATGGGGACCCTACCTAAGGGTCCAAATTTATTTTAATTTTTAACATAAGTTTTATTTTACTAAGTTATTTTAAGTTATCATTTTATTGTATTTATGACATGTGAATTGCATTAAATATGAAATACTACTTGTTATGTTTATTTTTTGTATGTAACTAACCTCTATGGATTATGTCCGAAATAAATGGTTATTATTATTATTATTATTTTTGTCAATTACTTTTGATCTCGACAATTTTGTCGGCTTTTTTGTTTTGTGTGTATATCTTATTATTATTAATATTATAATTAAATTAATTAAATTATCACCATTGAACATTTTGGCGCGCAGTGTACTCGCAAGCTCCGATAGAGTCATACATATCTTTTGCAGAGAATTATGGGAACGAACTAGGATATTTATAGTTCTGTTTATGGTTCATTTGTTTTGTATGGATGCTATATGCAACTGTTATGAAGTTTATTGAATCAGGCGTTACTTTGCGGAGGACCATTTCATTACATGTAATAAAAACATATAAGGTAAATATTTTTTGGTCATTATTATGATGTATTCGTCGCATTACATACATACATTTATCACGTCTTTATCCCTTACGGGGTAGACAGAGCCTAAGGTAACAAAACCTAAAGCCCACGTTTAGTATGATTGTTGGCGTATAAATGGCAAAAAATGGAATCAAAATAGTGATGGGTTGCTAGCCGCATCGTCTATAACATGATTCCTAAAAATTTCTCCCATTCCCTCGATGGGCTTTTACGAGAAGCAACTGATACATTCTATGTTTTTCCTTTGCTCCCAGACCAGCATGGAAGTAACATTATAATAACCTAACCTAAAAAAAACATTTTATATACAAGCTTTGTTGCCGACTGTACTTTTTGTTGACTGTACTTGCATTGTCATCCTTCCTACATAATATTATGTGAACCAAATTCAAGTCAATCGGACAACCCGTTCAAGAGTTCCCTGCTGCGAAGACGCTCCTGGCTGGACCTCCAGAAGTCTACAAAATTTCAGCTCAATCGGGTGAAGATAATCTGCTTCAAAATTGAGTCGCAAGATTCCACCCGGACAAACGTTGCAAGTTAATATTATAAAGCTTGTAAAATAAAAACCGACATAATCCATTATAAACTATAAACATTTATTTCTAAACACGCATCAGACTACACTGTGGAGCAAACAAAATTGGTCACTGTTGTGTGGCGAGTTCTATACAGTGTCCTTTTATTTTTACCTGCCAGTACTTTTAAGACTAGAACTTAAACCTCTGGAACTGTTATTGTGGCCACTAAAACAGTTACCCTGAAAACCTATGGACCTAATTCATTTAGTATTTAATTAGAGATATAAAGGCAATGGTACATTAATTTAAATCATCCCAATGAACTGTAAGAACATAGTCAGTAAAATTGATTGCCGGTTCAGAACTAAATTAAATTATACCTTCAATTAGTTACACAAGAACCTTATTTAATAACGTCGGCAGTAGCTGATAGAGAACCGAGCAACGGATGATTAAAAACAAATAGTGTCTTCTTCAACCTCGACATTGGCGGAATCATCGATAGCAGGGATGTTACGGAGTTTCGACTCCGGTTCCATTAAGTCGGAACTTCCGATTATTATTACACCTTCGGTTCCGACTTCGGCTCCGACACTTTTAAATCGAAGGTTTTAATCGGAGGTCGAAGCATAACAGCGGCGGTGGCGGCCTGTGTCGACTGTTATGAACAGGTTCATACATGTCGCGCGGGGAATCCCCCCGACTCCCACTACGTGCACTCGATCGTCAATTATCCGACCCTGCCTCCGACTCCGATTCCGACTCCGATAAAGCAAATTTCCGACTCCGCCTTCGGTTACGATAAAACTACCTCCGTTACATCCCTGATCGATAGTATCGATGGAGCTATATCATCAAAAATTGAATTGAACAGATAGAGAAAAGTTCTAAGGATGCAAGTCCACCATTTTGAAGTATACACACACATACACACACGAATTACGTCAAGACAAAGGACACGTTTAGGATAATCTAATTGTGGACGTATACGTGGAAAGGTGTATCAAAATAGTGATGGGTTGCTAGCCGCGTCGTCTATAACATGATTCCTATGATTTTCGCCCATTCCTCGATGTGATTTTAACATCTGCCCGGGAAGAGGAGCGACTGCTACATTTTAAGTTTTTCTTTGCTCTCAGCCTAGCATGGAAGTCTACGTTTACAAAGAGAATAATTTGTTTATTTTCAATGCGATTGTACACGTGTGCAATTTTAATTTATTGCTGCAAAAAACAAGAAACAATACACAGTTCTTTGAGTTGGCATCGCATAGAAAACAATTACATTAATATTGATCACTGAGCGATATCTTTGTATCGTACATACTGTGCGTTTAACCGATAAGTTTTATTTTCGAACATAATAATAAATGTCCGCTATAAAATCTATACTTGGCCACCTTTTATTATTTATATATTTTTTGTATTTTTATTCAATTTCTTTTTAAAGATAAAAACAAAAGAGGCTCATATTCGATGTAATTTTCATTTAATTCGCGGAATATAGGGTTTCCTCACGCGTATAGCCAATTAATTGTGTAATAAGTAATAAATGCAAAATATCTAAACCATATTGTTGCGCGAATGTTGAAACGTACACTTCAATCAAGTTATATGTGTATCTTAGTATCTTACTTCAATCAATTAAGTCAGTCAGTCAACATTAATAATTATTCTTCATAACTTTGCATTGTTAAATTCTCAATGAGTTAGCAAAGTATAAGCTTGATAATTTTAGGTTTATTATAGGTATCTTCATAAAATCAAAATAAATATAATGTTCTCTTTCTACGATATCCTTGTGCTGCTAAGTAGAATCTCGAAAATACGCCAAAATGCATCCAAAAAAAGATGGCACAGTTTGCCTCGCGCTCGACTTGGCGGGTGCACTGCCGTGCTCCCAGATCTCACGATATACGTTACCACTAATTGTGTTTCTGCAAATCGATCGCAAATAACATACCATAAAATCATCCATCAGACAATTATTCTCTAGTTTTTAACTTAAATGCGCTAGCATATTAATTAGAATGCACGTAATTAAAACACAGTGTCAATTACGCTTGTAGTCGTATATATAAGTACAGACACGCCATCAGACATTACAATGTGAATAATTATTCTTCTTCTTATTTGTGGCGTTTCAAGTCGTTATAGCGATGACAACTTCGCCCATGTCAAAGTAACAAAAATATAATTCAAAAATCTTGTGTAAAATGTCGACAACATTGTACGGTAATACGGTCAAAGACCCCTCTTCCCCCGTCGGGCTCTTAGCCAACGGTCAATGATATCCCTCAGAAACATGCCCAGGGTGCACCGGACCAACCACTACTCTTCCCCCCGGACGGATCCAAAAATGAACCACAGCTCTTGACCACACGTGGAGGTAACCCGACACCCGACTCGCACCCATGATTTTTTTTTTGATACCCTATTGTTACCTCAATTGTAGAGAAATTGACAGTTTCTTTCCAGCGTTTAGTTATACTTAAGATAACACAGAGTGGAAGATATTTAGAGGCGGAGCTATAAACCGACCGCTAGGGACATAGGGGACCGAGAGAGGTGCGGGCGGCAGGCGCACCACCCGCCCGCACCTCTCTCGGCCCCTTTTGTCGCCCTACCCCGCGCCCCTATACCCGCGCGGGCGGGGTTTAAGGGGTCGGTCTTTAGAAGTATAGTGTCATCTCGAAAAAGCCAACACAATTACTCATTCTTTGCCATTAGCATCACATCCACCGGAATGTTGAAGGATCATATTTGCTATCTCACTTTTATAACAATTATGTTTCGTCATCATCTCATCTCCAGCCTATGTACGTCCCACTGCGGGGCACATGCCTCCTCCCAGAATGAGAGGGCTTGGGCTACAGTTCCCACGCGGGCCCAGTGAGGATTGGGAACTTCACACACACCATTGAATTGCTTCGCAGATATGTGCAGGTTTCCTCAAAATGTTTTCCTTTACCGAAAAGCTCATGATAAATTTCAAATGCTATTTCGCAGATATTGATTATTATATTTAAATTTCATATGAACTTGGGGGGGACCTGTTTGTTTACAAAAGCGTTAAAATGGACTGGAATATACTGTAAGTAAGTAATCGTCAATTCACTTATTATAATCGTAAAGCTCAATTCAAAAACCGGCCAAGTGCGAGTCGGACTCGCACACGAAGGGTTCCGCACCATTATCTATAAAAACGGCAAAAAAAACATTTCTGTTGCATGGGAGCCCCCCTTAAATATTAATTTTGGTAGGTTTTTAGTATTTGTTGTTAGCGGCCACAGAAATACAGCATCAGTGAAAATTTTAACTGACTAGCTGTCACGGCTTATGGGTACAGCCTGGTGACAGACGGACGGACAGTCTTAGTAATAGGGTACCCTTTGGGTACGGAACCCTAAAACAGTTCTCTCGTCACATAATCATGCATGCACGTTGCATGCGTATAATGCCCACGCTCCTTTCAGTTCATCAATCGACAGCCCCACATTTTCCAGTAATTGTTGTATGCCAATTGCAATATCCATCCAATTACTACATAGCTTGAATATCTTTTGAAACCGTAATTTATGACGTTATTACAATGTTGCAAGCAATGCTCTGCACCCCTCTGGTGTTGCCAGCTAAAAAAATCTAAGTTGCGTAAGGTTATCTTCTTTCTTCTGTATATCTATTATCTATATTCTATAAAACATAGTCGGGTTATTTACATCACTACATAGTTTAAAACAAAGTCGCTTTTCGCTGTCTATTTGTCTCTATGTGTGCTTAGATATTTAAAACTAAGCAACGATGTTGATGCGGTTTTTTTTAATAGATAGAGTGATAATTCTACGCAGACGAAGTTGTGGGCAGAAGCTAGTCATTTATAACTCAAGATTGGCTTCACGGATAACTATAATAAAAAAAAAAAAAACGTTTATTTCAGACAACAGCGTTTGGTCCATATTTTGTTTGTTATAATGATTGACTGGTAGGATTTGGCTTAACCCCGAATGAAAAATAATAAATAACTAACGAAAAATATGAAAAATGACCAAAAACTGAATTTTATACGCAATATCATTTTGGCGAATCGAAGCATTTCATATTACACAAATATTTTTATGAGAAAATATTCTATTGTTTGTTTGCATTGAATAGGTTCACTTCGTTCACCATTTAATTAGAATCCTACATTATCCCTGATGAACGTACTATATTTAATTCTGCGCGGACGAAGGCGCGGGCAACAGCTAGTTTAATAAATTTGTGTCTGCCTCTGCCAGTAAAGGCGTACATTTTAAAACCACGCCTTTAACGTCATGATTATAGGTGAATCATTTGCAACAATTTGTCATTAACAAAACGAAAAATAAAGAAAAAAAAATAGTAATAGTAGTTAGTAATGGTAGTTTTGCGGGTGGTAGGGCCTTGTGCAAGGTCCGTCCGGATCGCTACCACCATCTTACTCGCTAATCCTGCCGCTAAGTAGCAGTGCTTGTACTGCTGTGTTCCGGTGCGGAGAGTAAGACAGCCGGGGAAATTACGGGCACAAGAGGCATTTCATCTTAATCCTCTAGGTTGGCAACGCATCTGCAATCCCTCCGGGGTTGCGGGTGTCTATGGGCAGTGGTGATCACTTACCATCAGGTGACCCACTTGCTCGTTTGCCTTCCTATTCACATAAAAAAAAAAAAAAAAAAAGTAAATGTTCCTGGCTGATGAAACAATTGACTAGCCTGTCGATGTATGGCAGTGTCGGCGTCTGCGTGGAATGCGAATGTGTGCTCCCGTGTCGCGTGAGCCGGCGCGCGCGCAGGGTCGCACAGCGCGGCTAGGCGACACACGGCCGGCGACACCGACCAACCTATGGGAGGGTCATCTTCATTCCCAGCCCATATAGTTTCAAAAAAGACATGTAAAAGAGCCCTTGGCGGCCAATTTGCAAATATATACATATATTTTCTTGATATACGACCCACGGCGGGGCACTCCTCTCAGATCGAGAGAACTCGGGCTACTGTTCCCATGTCGGCCCAGTTAGTACAGATTGGGAACTACACAAACACCATTGATTTTCGCAGTGTGTGCATTTCCTCGTGATGTTTTCCTTCAGCGCAAAGCTCATGGTGAATGTCACGTGTAAATTTCGAAAAACTTAAGAGGTCTTGAGATTAGAACCACTTAGGCTTCTGCGGCGTTTTTTGGGTCTCAAAAATTAACCTTTACAGGCATAGGTAGGCATAATTGTATTGCATAATTAAAATAAAAATTACGATGAAAAATCTTTATAGAAGTATTCAGTCACACTAAGGCACTGGTCCCACCGAAGGCGAGGAAGCGAGTAGATATCAACTATTTTATAGATAGAACTATTATAAAGATATAGATGGAGAAGATATAGAAAAATTGATATCGAGAATAGCCATAAAATATCACAAAAACCACACGCGGACGAAGTCGCGGGCAACAGCTAGTATAAGAATATAACTTAAACACCGACGTCAGGTCTATTATATAACACCGAGTTATATACTAAAACGCCGAGGTGACGACCAACAGACGTGCATATTTTTGGTACATAAACAACGTACTTACGTCTATGAGACGGCGACAGCTCTGCTACGTTTGCTTGTACACTCGCCAGGCCCGCGGCGTCGGCTGCCCGCAGCAACCGCGGAACGGTGAGGGCAGCGGGAGGCCCAGTGCAGTGACGTATCTTTAAAGATATTGTCAAATCAAAAGTAATGACGTCTGTGAGACTATAGGTCGTCAGTTAAAGGTTAACAAAGTTATATCATGGTCGTTTACATCATCAAATTGGTTCCATCACCTGCTGAGAGGCTATCCCAGATATAGATCGCGAAACTAATTAACCGAAGAGAACGGATAACGGAGAGCTCTTTATTAAAATTTAATGAACTTCATAATGCTATCTCGACAAAAACGAGAATAATTAAAAGTTGCTTATAAATTGTGGGCTTGATGTCTGCTAATTATATGTATAAAGGGTGTGAGGTTTCATAGCAGATTATATATGAAATTGTTATCTTAATCTTTAAGTACGGAAATTAAAAAAATATTCATTTATTACAAGTAATAAAAACGCGTAGTAAGTTTTCGAAATTCCGGGATTGATTTATCATTTTGTAAAACAAGTGAAAGAAATTTACTGTACCTTGTAGGTAAAAACGTAGATATTATGCTCTATCAAAATTTGATTCCGTTTTTTAGTAAATAATATGGGGGTTTAATAGTTTAATAAATAATATGTAATAACATGGGGGAATTCCACTGACATTCATGAAGTATTCCTTATCCAGAAACACTGTATTAGAGCTATATTTGGACTTAAGCAAGACGACTCATGTCGCCCATATTTTATTAATCATCGAATTCTTACGGTGCATAGCCTGTACATTTTGGAAGTCTGTTTATTTGTTCACAAGCATAAATATTTGTTCAAAGAGGTGAGAGCAATGACATCTGGATTAATACGGCAACAATATGTGCACAAGTTATCCAGGCCCTGTGTAAGACTGAAACTAGCTTCACATACTGCTTTATAATGTGTATTGATATATTTAATAGGTTACCAGACATTTTTAAAAGTAGTAAACATGTTGAATTTAAAAAAGAAATTAAGCAGTGGCTTTTGGACAAGTGTTTTTATAGTCTAAGGGAAATTTATGGAACACAATCAATCAAATGATGGGTGATTATTTTATATTCTGTGACATTCTTTACATTTTGTCTGATTTTTTGTACAATACTGACATCCACTATATTTATGTTTAATTCAAATTGATTATTTTATTATTTAGATTGATCCCATTTTTAATTATATAAGACATGTTAATATTTAATTATTGTAATTTAGATTAATTCTTGTTTTGTTAACACAATGTGTGTACGTCTGTAAAGATAGGGTTCGGTGAAACCATTATTCCGACAAATGTATCTGTTATAACTACTTGAATTCCACACACAATAAAGATTTATGATTTATGAAAAAAAATACAAATATATTTTAAAAAGGAAACTTTTTTCCCCCTCAAAAGTACTACGAGCAAGTGTAAAAGTCAAGATTTTAGAATTTCAATACTTTAAAACTATCCCGGAATCCGGGATTAAAATAAACTTACCTAAAAAATTCATTTTAGATACAATTTTTTTTGCTGACTGTACTTGTTGTTGACTGTATTTGCGTTGTACATATAAAAGTAAATATGGGAAGTGACCCATTATTTTTGTTCGTCAGTGTACGTTTGTATTGCTATACCCTCGTATGTCACGTAACGGGCGCGACGAGCTAAATGCCTGATAGTCGGCAATCTCACAATATCGTGTCATGAGGTTTTTGCGCGTCTTCCTCGAAAATTCTATGTTACAGGGAACGTCTGAATGGAATTGATAAAACTGAGATGCCTGAATTGACAGTCCTTGAGTTCCTAGAATGATTCGGGTTTCGAGTACCATCGGCCAATTCAATATCAAATGCGTAAGGAGACATTGGAGACATCTCCAATTAATTTATTTGACGGTGGAGGCGTTTTACACATCCACTGAACTTAATTTTTTTGTTGTTTTGACTAGTAGAGACTTTATACATCTTTACTATAGATTAATGTAGTTTAAAGCTCGGGGACCTTGTACATCCCTTTTATAAATGTATTTAATTTAAGTAGAATTTAAGTATTCTTATTGTATTTTATTTTGAAAAAATGACTTTCTGCCAAGTTTCTTGCGGCGCATTCGTCTTGGCAATGATGGTCTTTCCAAATGCGCTGGTAGTTTCAAAAAGACATAAAAGAGCCCTTGGCGGCCAATTTGCAAAAATAAATGTTAATTTTCATTTTCATTTTCAGTTTGGTAAGAATGAGTGCGACAGCAAGTCAGACCCGGTCTTTTTTACAAGTTACAAGCTTTAATATTTTGACGTTTGTATTGATTTGTTAACATAAAATTTATATTTACTTGCTTAACTCACAGACATCTCAATTAAAGCTTGTGTAAATTTTGCATGCATTAAGAGATTTTAAATGCAACCTGCAATTCAGCTAAATGTGTGAAACTTTAATTAAATATTGATTTGTAAGGAACATTTAATGATTTTAATTAACTTGCAATCCGGTACTGTATATCCGGGTGGAATCTTGCGACTCGATTTTGAAGCAGATATCTTCAAACGATTCAGCTAAAATTTGCAGACTTGTGTAAGTTGAATGACGATACATTACAGAACGGCCAGGACAGTCTCCGCTGGAGGGAACTCTTCAACAGTTGGTTCGATTGATTTAAAATTTTGTATTTGGTACACATATGTAGCAGGGATGTTACGGATATTAAATTTCGGATCCGGATATGGATATGGATATTGGTAAAATATCGGTTTCGGTTACGGTTATGGATATTAAATTATTTCGGATTATCTGATAGTTTCGGTTACGGATATAAAATTTTTAAGGAACTGTAAAATGAAATACAATACGACTAAACGCGCGCGCGGCTGGTCTGCCGGCCGGGCAAAAACAAAAACTTGTCACGACGTGTCATATTTACTAAGTTGTATTTAGTTAGACTCCGTCCTATCCGAAACTAACACTTTTATATCGGATTCGGTTACGGTTACGGTTACAGATATATTTTTATTTCGGATATCCGATAATTTCGGTTACGGATATGGATATCCATAACAACACTGATATGTAGCACGGATGACAATGCAAGTACAGTCAGCAAAAAAAACTTTTAATCAAAATGGAATGTTTAAGAGAAACTTATTGAATACTATCGCACCGTAAAGTGTGCGTACGGGCAGTAGCCTGTAACTTTGTCAGGATAAACGACCTAACAAGCTTAATCTTCACGTAATTCGACGAAACTGTACCTAACTTTTAAATGTAACACTAAAATTTTATGACCGAAATTACGAGCTGATGTTCCCGCCAGGGACCGGTAATGCCTCCGCGCAACATGGAGTGTGAACTCGCGGGACAGGTTGAGATTAACCTTCAGCGCCATAACTAAGGTTAGGAGGGACGCACACTGAAATCCAAAGTTAAATAGGTACTAAAGAAAGAAAGAAAGAAGACATTTATTCCTTTTTGCAAGACACACAAATATAAGATAATATACAACATTTTATAGACGACGACGAGTATGTTTTAAAAATAATTGAGAATACTGTACTATGTGGTTAGCTTGCTTTGACTGAACAAGTTCATCTGAAAGTTGTTTTTTAGTATTTTCATTTGTGGTTGAGAAAGAGGGCGTTTTTCTGAAAGAAATCCATTCACCCTTTTTCTCGAATGATACAACTTCGACGGCAGTTCTGTTCGGATTCACGAGCACTATTTTAGCATAAGGCATATACACACATACATACATACATACATAAAATTTAGACATTTAGGATTATTTTAAGTTTCGATCGGTTCTTTTACTTTTTCTGTGTGTCTACTCTTGCTTCATACTTATGTCCTGTCAATCGTTCAAAGGTTAACTGGAAGAGATCCCTTTTAGGGATAAGTTCGCCTTTGTGCATATGTGTTATCCTGTATTCATCTTTTTCTTGTGTTTTATGTACAATAAAGAGTTATACATACATACATACATGAATCACGTCTTTATCCCTTACGGGGTAGACAGAGCCTAAGGTAACAAGACCTAAAGGCCACGTTTAGCATGATCGTGGGCGCATAGGTGGAAAGGGGAATCAAAATAGTGATGGTGGGACCTTGTTACCATGCGAATTTTTGGCCAAGCATCATCTGTTTGAATGATGTGTCTGTACGACACAATTACAAATTCCCGTGGAGTATTTACTGTTCACCAGGGACGAGTGAAGGCACTGTTTTTTAAATGATGGATAATCAAACTTACTCTATTGACTTATTATTGTTATCATAAATAAAATTTCATGATATCTGACAGCAAAGTCATAGATAGATAGTTTAGGTAGTTAAAATAGATATCACTTTATTCCTATTCCAAAAAGCGTCTAAAGCTATTAACCGTTAGCAGCATCTTCCAGACCACCAACGATTTATCGATTATTGACTATCGATTATCGGATCGATTCCATTGATAACGATCGAATGATGCCGCATTCAAAGCGTTACGCCATAAACGAGGAAATAACAGTTCAATTTATTGAAACAATTTCCGTCTTATGTTACAGGATAAATTAATTAGTGTGATTTAATTAGATGAAGGTAATTTGGTTTCCATTTAAATTAAGTATCTGTGTACGGGAGCTGCATTATTTAAGTAAACGATGTACAACTCTATAATTTTTTCTTTTTTAGTCGATTATTTTTTACATACATCACGTCTTTATCCCTTACGGGGTAGACAGAGCCTAAGGTAACAAAACCTTAAGGCTACGCTTAGTATGATTAAGGGCGTATAAGTGGAAAGGTAAACCAAAGTAGTGATGGGTTGCTAGCCGCATCGCCTATAACATGATTCCTAAGACTTTCGCCCATTCTCTCGATGGGCTTTTACCATCTGCGCGGGAAGAGAAGCAACTGGTAAATTCTATGTTTTTTCTTTACTCCCAGACCAGCATGGAAGAAAACATAAGAATAACATTAACTGTCTGCTTTTTAATAGCAGTTGTGTTCAACTTTGAGGATGGACCCGTACAGGGTTTGAAATGCGTCGGTTTTTGCGTGGTGTTGGTGTCGAATAAGCTTGGGCGATATATTGTATGAATTATGTGGAAGCAGAGAAGGGTTTGGTTTTCATGTAAACATATTTGACACAGACATAGCAATCCCCCACATATTGTGGTAGAGAAGTAGCAAGAAACGTTTTGTTCATTAATATGGAGCTCAGCAAAGTAACGCCTGACTCAATCAATCAATATTAATCGCATCAGATGTGAAAACGCAAAAAAAATGAGAATAGAATTAGAATGCTAAACAGAATAATGGAAATTTATTACCGTCAGAGCATTAATAAATTAAAATTCACAATATTCCGCATATCACCGTTATTTGCACTTAACACTACTTACTTAAACTTTGTTACAAAAAAGAAAAAGATTCGACATTCAATTGTTTTTTTATTAAATTACTATTGTCGCATCTCGACTTTGTCCCGTGTACGCCGCCCCTTACTCTGTGTCGAACCGAACTTTATGATCTAAGAAATCGAAGAATGCTGTATTTATGCATCCAATGCGCACTTTATGAGCCCTGTCCCTTTATTTCTCACCTCGCAACAGTAATGGACACTGTGCAGAATCAAATTAATTACATTACTCTTCGGATTACTTTAAGATAAATGCATTGCAAGCATTAACATTCAGAAAATATAAGTTGAGGCCTCCTCGTAGCATATTGTCGAATATAGGCTAAATAAACTACATTATATTCGATATAGCTTCTGCCGCGACTTTGTCTGCGTAGAATTATATATAGAAACCTTTCTCTTGAATCACTCTATCTATTAAAAAAAACCGCATCAAAATCCGTTGTGCAGTTTTGAAGATATAAGCATACATAGGGACATAGGGACAGAGAAAGCGACTTTGTTTTATACTATGTAGTGATGAAAGAACAAACTAACGCTTCATACCAGTTCTGCCTGAATGGACGCTCGAGCGGAGAGTGCAGCGGGGCGGGGCGTGCAGCGTTCATGTTAAACACAAGCAAATGCATGTGAGTGTCCAGAGTGTACGCTGCTAAAAGTCCTTTGTTGCTATCCACCAACATCACCTCGATAGTTGGTGCTCCAACACCGTGCGATTTAAGCGGTCTTTCTTGCCCCGTACGTGCAAAATTTGGAATGGGCTGACGGCTGGGGTTTTTCCAACTGGCTACGATATGGGTACCTTCAAGAGGCGAGTGTACCATTTCTTGCAAGGCCGGCAACGCGCTAGCAGTCCCATTGGTGCTGTAGCTGTCCATGGGCGGCGGTGATCACTTACCATCAGGTGCACCGCATGCCCGTTTGTCGGTTTTAATATAAAAAAAAAACCGCTTCGCTGGACGCGAACTGCTCAGGCCTTGCACTATGAATTAATAGGCGGTTAGAATCAAAGGCCATATTTGTGACCGTGTCTCGGTCATGTAGTGTTGTTGTCAATAGCTGGCCCAATAAACGTCATCCCTTTTGCTTAGCTTATATTTGCATTCTTTATGGCCTGGTACTGTATCTAGCTTCCATGGTGGTCTGGGAGCAAAGAAAAAACATAGAATGTACCAGTTGCTTCTCTTTTTTTTTTTTTTTATAAAAGAGGGGGCAAACGAGCAGACGGGTCACCTGATGGAAAGCAATCACCGTCGCCCAGGGACACCTGCAAGACCCGGGGGATCACAAGTGCATTGCCAGCCCTTTGAGGAACAGGAAGGCTCGCTTTTTAAAGATCCCTAAATTGCCCTAATAATAATATAATATATATAATTGCTAATTGCTCTTCCCAGGCAGATGGTAAAATCCCATCGAGGAATGGGCGAAAATCATAGGAATCATGTTACAGGCGATGCGGCTAGCAACCCATTACTATTTTGATTCCCCTTTCCGCCTATACGCCCACAATCATGCTAAACGTGGCCTTTAGGTCTTGTTGACTTGGGCTCTGTCTACCCCGTAAGCCGTAAGGAATAAAGACGTGATTTATGTATGTATGTATGTTTGTAGAACGTTGTCTCGCTCTAACTTAACTTGGGTGACGCCAATAGTCTCTTTCCAAAGACCGAAGTGCAATTTTTATAGCCGGGTTCTGTATCTAGCTTCATCATCATCACTACATAGTATAAAACAAAGTCGCTTCTGCCACAGTATATATATAAGCTAAAGCAGTAAGGAAACTACGAACAAATCGGTTGAAACGAAACACGCACACAGGCGCGCGCTTTACACGGCCCCTAAGCGGACCTCGTCCACTCCGCTCAGGCTCAGGTCCGCTTAGGGGCCGTGTAAAGCGCGCGCCTGTGTGCGTGTTTCATTTCAACCGATTTGTTCGTAGTTTCCTTACTGCTTTAGCTTATATATTATACTGTGCTTCTGCTGTATGTCCGTCCCTATGCATGCTTAGATATTTAAAACTACGCAACGGATTTTGACGCGGTTTTTTTTAATACATAGAGTGATTCAAGAGGAAGGTTTTTATGTAAAATACATTCATAATATAGTAGAGATTGTAAGTGCAAAGCCGGGGCGGGTCGCTAGTATATTATAAGTCATCAACGGCGTATTCAATGTATAACAACAATTATCTCCTAATGGGGTAAAATGGGCTCCTTTGCCCCTCGGACCCCTCTCTTACACCCATGTTGAGGCCATAAACAATTTTCAGACTCAATTAAGTTATTATGTCTATAGAGTGGGGTGAAAAGCGTGTACATATTAAGCAGCCAAGCACAGGTATGTTAGTATTATTTATGTCACCTTTACGAAGACATAAATTACACATAATTAAAAACTCGTAACCTTTATGTAGGCGTGTTGTGTTGCAGCCACTTAGTGTCGTGAAACATCAAAATTGTAAAGAATGCAAAAAAGGTGGTAAAGTGCGACTTGGATTCGCACACTGTAGCTTTCGTAGGTACAATAATGATATTTTTTAGGGATAAGTTCGTCATAGTATTGTTTTTTTTTTCATTTTATTATTTGACTAGCTTCTGCCCGCGACTGCGTCTGCGTAGAATTATACATAAAAACCTTCCTCTTGAATCACTATCTATTAAAAAAAACTGCATCAAAATCCGTTGCGAAGTTTTAAAGATTTAAGCATACATAGGTATAAAGCGACTTTGTTTTATACTATGTAGTGATAGTTTAGTGATGCTGGTCTGGGATTATAGAAAAAACATAGAATATACCAGTTGCTTCTCTTCCCGCGCAGATGTAAAGGCTCATCGAGGGAATGGGCGAAAATCTTAGGAATCATGTTATAGGCGATGTGGCTAGCAACTCATCACTATTTTGATTCCCCTTTCTACTTCCACCTATACGCCTACAACCACGCTAACTACCACGCTATCTTTTAGGTCTTGCTACCTTAGGGTCTGTCTACACCCAAATCTGAGATCTTGACTCGTAAACACACAACACAGTACAGTACAGTCGTTTTACAGTAAATTTCATTATTTATAACAAGAAAAAGTACCTAACTACCCTCGAATGAAGATTTCCCGAGTAACTACCTTAGAAGTTTTGACTCCTACAATTTATATATAAAAGTGAACTTCACAAATTTTGTATCCTTTGTTCGAGTGAACTTAAAAACTTTTTTTAGCTCTACATATTTGGTAGCTGTCATAAATGTACTTGACAGACATATGTACATAAGTACAAGCAGACGAACAGCGAAGTGAACCTGTGATGTTTTCCTTTTGAGGTACGGAACCCTAAACGGCTGTTTAACGTTTAACTCGACACCGCAAAAGAAAGTTATGTAAATAGTACATTGTAGAGGTTATATACAAGGAAAATAAATGTTTGTGCAAGGTAATTTTTAACGAAACCTTCGCTTACAAAGCTTTCAAAGTCTAACGCATACATACATACACATATCACGTCTTTATCCCTTACGGGGTAGACAGAGCCTGAGGTAACAAAACCTGAAGGCCACGTTTAGCA
This sequence comes from Pandemis corylana, assembly GCA_949127965.1. Classification (NCBI taxonomy): domain Eukaryota; kingdom Metazoa; phylum Arthropoda; class Insecta; order Lepidoptera; family Tortricidae; genus Pandemis; species Pandemis corylana. The sequence continues at coordinate 12,624,660 of OX421857.1, read as the reverse complement.
TGATAGGCGTATAGGTGAAAAAAGGAATCAAAATAATGATCGGTTGCTAGCCGCATCGCCTGTAACATGATTCCTAAGAACTTCGCCCATTCCCTCGATGGGCTTTTACTATCTGCGCGGGACGAGAAGCAACTGGTACATTCTATGTTTTTCCTTTGCTCCCAGACCAGCACGGAAGTAACGCATACTTTACCCAATACCCAATCCAGTTATTTATGGAATGGAATTATTATTTATTTATGGAAAATAGTTGTTCTGACTGAAAATCAGTGCTGCAGGTGTCTGACACCTCAGCGTAATGCTGAGCCAGCGACCGGTTCACTTTTGCGAAGACACACAACGCTGAGCATCTATTTTTCATGTCTATGTTTTTTTTTTTGTTTTACCTTGATTATTTTCTATAAAATTGTGTATATTATCTTATATTTGTGTGTCTTGCAAAAATGAATAAATGTCTTCTTTCTTTCTTTCTTGTTATAAGTGGAAAGTAATTGTGCATTTTTCAGAAAATTAATCTAATCACCCTTTTTCTCGAATTATATAAGTTCCATGGCAGTTCTGCTCAGAATCACGAGAACTATTGATTTTAGTATAAGGCAAAAAGTGCCCTTTTTTCATTCCTTTTCCGTTACTTCTTCATAGACACTTATGGGACTAACAAAACGAAAAGTTGAAAATTGTATTAAATCGAGTACCTACTCGTAGCTAGTTTTAAAACGTTAAAAATAACACCACTATTCAAGAGTAACTGAATACCTACTATTAGGTACATTAACAAAATATTGAAAAAATATCGAGGCCCATCGAAGGAATGGGCGAAAATCATAGGAATCATGTTATAGGCGATGCGGCTAGCAACCCGTCACTATTTTGATTCCACTTTCCTTCGTGTCATACACCACCATCACATAAATATTAACCTACCTCTTGAATCACTGTATCTATTTAAAAAAAACCGCATCTAAATCCGGTGCGTAGTTTTAAAGATTTAAGCATACATAGGGACAGACAGATAGACAGATGGCGGAAATCGACTTTGTTTTATACTATGTAGTGATTTATGTTTTTTTGGCCTATGAATAATTTAATTTCTTTGTTTCTTTCAAATACATTCGAACAAATTATTCGACCAACGTATAAAGACCCTTAAGGTATTAAACAAGTGGTTATGTTATTTCAAGATGTTTATTCGAATTTAACTAGACAGATAAAGCGCCCTGCAGTCACACACTGTGCGCAGTGACCACATAAACATTACTAATTGGCATGTTTTGTCGCTTCAGCAAAAATGTCACCGCAAACGCGACATCAACACCGGTACAATAATTTCACTTTCAACGCGCAAAGTAACCCCAGGCTATGATTAAGGTAAAGATCTCACTAACTTTTTTTAAGCCCTAAATTATAAAGCGAACACATAATTGCAAGCGAATGACACTGGCAGCTGACAATATTGACACACTTCTGTAGGTACGCTGTCACTTACCTACCAATTATTTTAAACTAGGAACTTTATTTTAAATATGACAACGTTATTCTGTTCCATTCGAAAAAATACGGCCAATGGAAGATTCTAAGGCGGTATCGTTTTCCGAACTGTTAGTGTAACTTTGTTGTTAAAATCGATCCTGCCACAGATAAAATAAAAAAACCATCGATTTTGCGTAACAGCTTATCAACACGTATTCTTAATTCTAAACCGCTCTTTGATATAAAACGGAACGAAGTAATAATAGAGTGTGAGTACTAATTAAGGCATTATGTCGTTCAAAATGGCATTTTTATTGATCAATATCAGTGACACGTCGTGTGGCTCGTTATTTTCTGCCTATTTTATTGCAACATACTTAACTTACTTGCATGTTATTAGCTCACCAATTCTAATAACTAGCAAATTTAATATTATATCCGCGATAGTATTTGAAACGCTTTTGAGACTGTCTTGCTGTCTCATTCACTTTCATGAGTTTGATGCTTGAATTGGCCGATTGTACTCAAAATCCGAATACCGTTCTAGGAGCTCACAGATCGTACTAAGGGAAACTAACACTTCTCTTATGGGAAGTCATGTAGGTTTTTTCTGTTTGACCCTCCCATTGTGCCCCATATTATTATAAACCATGAATTTCGTATGCCTAGAAATAAAAAACTATTATTTTAAGCCAATTCCGATCCCGCCAGTGTAACTCCCTTATTCATAAACGCTCTGTAGGCCTCTGCTAACTTAGCAATCGTTTGTCCTTATCTGCCGCTTTGACATTTATTTTTCACAGACAAGGACAAACGATTGCTAAGTTAGAACCCTATAGAGCGTTTATGAATAAGGGGGTAAATGTTCAGCAACAATGTATAACAATTGTAGCTAAAAAAACTTATGTAAATAAATATAATTACATAAAATTTTGCTAAATTTTCCACACTCAAATACCCTTTTTGTGAATGTCTCAATCGCCCAGTCGGTGTAATAACACGTATTGTAGTAATAACAGAGGCAAAGGTTTCAATTACAGATGTGCCACGGAGTTATTTTCCTGTTCAAGGAATAAGGGTAAGACACGCAATGATTTTGTTTTAACAAGATCGATGGGTATACTAACTGAATACGGGTGAGGACCAAAAAGTTACACACCGTTGAAGTTGCGTTAAAATTTCCACTAACTTTTTCCATTGTGACACGAAAGTTATCCATACAAATGTGTGATTAATTTTTGTGTCACAATGGAAAAGGTTAGCGAAAATTTTAACGCAACTTTAACGGTGTGTAACTTTTTGGTCCTCACCCATACACTGTGTTTTAGAATTAATCTGGAATAGTTCTGCAGGTGGTCGGCTTCGTTTTACTGAAGACTCTTGTCAATGTTTTTTTACATTTTTTTAATCGTGGTTGACAAAAATGTTTCAGTGAACAAAAAATATTTACCTTGCTATTCCGCTACTCACGTGCAAGATAACCAAGCCTGTGTGAAATATATATGTTTTTGAGGCAATCCCTCCCTCCACCGGTGCAGTGCCAGTCTCATCCACAGTTATCCAACCGACTGACAGATGTCATCTGACCAACGGGTTGATGGTCTACCCACTGACCTTCGACCCAGTCTTGCGCGGTTACATTAAATGAAATATTATGTTTATAGAACACCACTTAAATTTCAAAATGTCGGTGAAAATTGGAACGCATAGAAAAATCTGAAAAGTAAAGCTATGGCCGGGAATCGCTCAATTTCAGCTCAATCGGTAGAAGATAATTATCTGCTTCAAAATTGAATCGCAAGATTCCACCCAGACACACACACATACATACATACGTCGCAAGTTAAATAAAACCTTGTAAAAAAACATAAACCACAGACAAACAAAAGAACAGAAACCATAAATTAAATTATATCTACTGTTCATGTAGTTTTGAACAGAAAAGGGTCACTTTTTTGGGACAATAAGATAATTAAAAATATCTCATACTACTCCGTATGATATGTATCCAACATTATGAATGCGAAAGTGTGTCTGTATTTATGTTACCTCTTCTAAAATCAGACACTGCGCATTACTGATATATCCTTGCTAGTAATTATGGGAGGGGGGGATCCTTTAATGGCTTTAGGGCTGATCAAGGTAAAAGCGATTGAGCATTAATTGTAGACTTACATAGCAAAAGAACTTATGCCTTCTATGTAAATCTGCTAAAATCGACTTTAGCTGAAACCTGGTAAGGTTGAGTTTCAAACTGTCACTTGAGTAATGATACGCTTTACTGTTTTGGAAAGATCGCTCCTTAATAGCGGATGCGGCATAATCCATATGGATGTCCATAATTTGCTCGAAGATGGCTTAATATCCTTACTATGGTTTTCTTTGAACATTGCACGAACAAAGTTGGTTTAGATCTCGTAGAATGGATATTTATTCACCACTAGCTGTTGCTCACGGGTTCGCTCCAATTCCTGTTTTTTTTTAATGTCTTTTTACCGTTTAAACCTTTCCTACACTTGCACAAATGTTGCAAAACCAAAATTATTCAAATCGGTACAGCCATTCTTGAGTTTTTGCAAGAAACAAACAGCAATTCATTTTTACAAAATATACAGATATATATATATATATATATATATATATATATATATATATATAGGAATAAATATAGATATAGAAGAAGATGCATTGGCAGCGCAAACTAACCTTTAGGGGCGTTTGTCAAATAGTGAATGACAAGTGCTATTTTCAACATGATAAAAAAATATAAAAAAATAAAAAAAAAATAGAAAAAAAAATATATAATAATAATAATATATGAAAATAGTTTTTTTTTCGTTTCGCTGCCGCCGGGGCGAGCGCTCCAGGAAGAAGGACTACGGAATAGTCCGAAACATGTCGAGCGTCACTCGACTTTTTATACGTGAGTTATCCGTTTATGTGTAATAATGACAAGTGCTATTATCTATAGGTAGGTACATATAATAAATCAGTAGAAAGTTCGTGTCTGTACATTAAATAAATTCATCAAAAAGAGTGCTAACGATCAGGGAAGAGCAATGAAACACAAAAAAGTAGATTTTATAATTTTTGTCTGTCTGTATGTATGTATAGATGTGTTCATTAATGTCTGTATTCGCTAATCTCCAAAACTACGCAACGGATTTTATTGCGGTTTTCAGAAATTAAAACGTATATTAAGGCATATATATTAAGCTTTATTTTATTGAAATCTAATGTCAGCAAAAAGTTATCGTCATTTAAAATGTTAAGCGCCTGTTTAAATATGCATAGGAATATATGATTTCCAGTGACATTTGATCTTCTGAACAGCCGTAGCGTTAGAAATACATACATACATACATAAATTACGTCACTACCCCTTACCGGGTACAAGTTACCCACTATGCTAATTCCACGCAGACGAAGTTCCGGGCAAAAGCTAGTATCAGTCGAACAGTCGAACATAGAACCTCCTCCTTTTGTTGAAGGCGGTTAAAAATAAAATAAACAAATAATATTGCAATTAAATGAATACTGAATGTATAAAAAGGCACTAAAAAGTAGTTTAGAGGCATTTGTTACAAACAGCAATTGAAAAAATGGATGTTATTATAAAAACTGGTGTTCAGCATAGTTTGGGGAAACTTATTTTCTGTTTTACGAAAATAAGTTTCCCCAAACTATGCTGATAGGAAATAAATTGGTTTTAGCAGAACACGTAAAGAATGTAGAAGGACTAAGAACTAATGACAATTGTTATTTAATACGAGCCAACGTAATTTGCCAAACATCGCTGACCTTTGCACCCTATAAAACAAGTTAATAATGACCTATTTTCACAGCAATATCACAGTATATATATATATATATATATATATATATATATAAGCTAAAGCAGTAAGGAAACTACGAACAAATCGGTTGAAACGAAACACGCACACAGGCGCGCGCTTTACACGGCCCCTAAGCGGACCTCGTCCACTCCGCTCAGGCTCAGGTCCGCTTAGGGGCCGTGTAAAGCGCGCTCCTGTGTGCGTGTTTCGTTTCAACCGATTTGTTCGTAGTTTCCTTACTGCTTTAGCTTATATATGTACTGTGGCAATATTGACAAGTTTCACTAAACCCCTATTGTTGCACATTTCTGCCACGGCGTGCGCTGCGATCGTTATCTATACCCCCACCATACACTTGCATGTTCGCATGCAAGCTTCTTGTCATTGGAATATTACCTAATCTACATTGACATTTCATTAAGCTTTATTTTTGTTTGTTGTAATTTTGTTTTAATTGGATTTCAGTTATTATTATTATTACTATTTTATTACAATTGACGATCCCTTTGTGAATTACTTATGTTTGACATTTAATTGTACTTTTAAAAGGTTGATAAATAAATCTAATCTAATCTAATCTAATCTAAAAAAATCTTTTTATGAAAGTTAGGTCTTTTTTCTACCTACGCTGTGACAATAATTACAGCACGTCTACAAAGACAATCTTATCCCTTTAAGAGATCTTTATCAGTTAAAGGAGAGGAGTAGGTATTCAACTAGGGGCTGCCAAGGACGCTTAGTTTTAAGTTTGATTTACTTTATATAAATGTATAACGTGTGAATGGTTGCGTTGGGAGGGGAAGGCCTAGACGCACGTTCCGGGACCAAATAGGAGACGTTTTGGAAAAAGGTCAGGTCAGGAGTACCCGAAACCGACGAGCATGTATGAAGAGATTGATGACTGTGGATGAAGCGAAAGAAATATGTCAGGATCGTAGCAAGTGGAATAAAGTAGTCTCTGCCTACCCCTGTGGGAAAGAGGCGTGACGGTATGTATGTAAATGTATTATACTCTATTTGTGGTAATAAAATTCTATTCTATTCTAAGGAGAGAGTTGTACAAATAGCGTAAGCCACAATAAAGAGTTATGCTACTATGATAAGTAAATAAATTAAATAAACATCTTGAAAAAACTGACACCAATTAACCTAGTCCGAAACTAAGCACCGCTTGTATTACACACACACACACACACACACACACATATACACACACACACACACACACCACACATACACGGTCGGCAACTTTACGAACGACCTTTTAGTTCAGTGCCCTACTAATTTATGTTAAAGGTGGTGAATTTTTTTTAAATTTGTGAATCAATAAGCCTTGACTGACAGTTCATATATCTAGTGGCCAGTAGGCCTGAACATATTTTTTTTCGTATTATTTATAGCTTGTTATATTATATCCATAGTAACAGCTCAAACAGCTGGCATACGAATACCTACCTTATTTCACGACGAATCCTACTAATTCTACTAATATTATAAACGTGAAAGTTTGTGATTATGTTTGGATGTTTGTTACTCTTTAACGCCAGAACGGCTGGACAGATCTGGACGAAATTTGGAACATAGATAGATTATAGTCTGGAATAACACATAGGCTACTTTTATCCCGGAAAATTGCGTAATTCCTGCGGGATAGCGATAAACGAATTCTATGCAGACGAAGTTGCAGGCAACAGCTAGTTTATAATAATACAGTAAGTAGTCAAAGTTTCTTCGCGTTTGTTTGTAAATTGGGTAATCTCTGGAACTACCAAACCGAATCTACTTACTCTTTCCCGGAATAATAATGCGTCAGGATAGAGTAGATTTATAATAGTAAATGATTTTTAAAATGAATAGTAGTATCAAATATTATACTACCCTTACATAATATAAATACACACACTGTATAGCCTCATGAGATCTCGTATTTTATAAAGAACAATTTCTTCAACGAATATTCAATTATAACAATACAATACAATACAAATACTCTTTATTGAACACCACAAATCAGTACAAAACAATACAGAAACAAAGAACAAAGTAGACAATAGGCGGTCTTATCGCGTAATAGCGATCTCTTCCAGACAACCAAAAAGCTAAATAAGTTGGAGACAGTTATAACATGCTAAAATAACCTCCAAAATTGCAAAACGGGTTGCTAACAAGTTGGTAGATAAAAATTAGGTACCTTGTTTAGTAGCACGCTATAATTCAACCTTTCAGGGGTTGGGATAGAAACTTAACTAGAAGCAAACCAGATATTCAATAACCGTGTACATATAATAAATATCGTGAAATCCGCACGCTTACGTAAACGTTTTAAATTTACGATCGTCTGACGTGATAATACCCCTATAAATAAGACCTAAGATGAGTTATAACGACAGTGCCTTACAATAGAGATTATTATCTCGAATCTCGACCGGCGCGGGATCACAAATGTGAACCCAAATTGGCCGGGGTTACACAGTGGCACTGGCTGGTAACAACCGGTCGTGTTCTGTTTTCAAATTGGCTATGTTTACTTTACGAAATTAAAAAAAAAACGTTACAAAGATATGCGTTTGCAACAAATGGCAACACAAGAACTATAGACCGAGCGCTTACATAAGTCCTCGCCCGCGCGGCCCAGGGGCGCGGAGTAGGCGACAGTGGGAACCGAGAGAGGTGCGAGCGGCAGGCGCACTGCCCGCCCGCACCTCTCTCGGTCCCCTTTGTCGTCCTACCCCGCGCCTCTGTAGCCGCGTGGGCGAGGACTCATTAAAGCGGTTTACCTAGTCAATGCGTGAGCTAAGCGCTTCGACTCAGGCCTTATACCAGGGTTTCTTAAAGTGGGCTCCATGGACCCCTTAGAGGTCCGTAAGATGTATTTTACCTACTGATTTTTAACGATAGACTTTTTTTTCTTGTGCTACAATAAGCATAGACAAGGGGGTCCATGGACTTTTCTTTGTCAGTCCCTCGCTTAATGCTCTTCTCATCTACAGCCTTTTCCTTGAGTATAAGTTCGACTTTGTGCATATGTTTAATGTTTTTTGTTTGTGATTTCTGTCGCGCAAAGTAACTCCGAGCATAGCTCTGTCCATAGCTCATGAGCGACCCTGAGCCTCTCCAAAAAGCCAGCAGTCAAGGGCCACGTCTCAGAGCCATAAAGTCATCACTAGCAACACGCGCTGATTATAGACTTTTGTATACATGCATCTTGTCATGGATTTGGAATTAATAACATACTTCAAATATAAAAAGTGAAACCATACATATATATATCGCGTCTTTATCCCTTACGGAGTAGACAGAGCCTAAGGTACCAAAATCTTAAGGCCACGTTTAGCATGATTATGGGCGTATAGGTGGAAAGAATCAAAATAGTGATGGGTTGCTAGCCGCATCGCCTATAACATGATTCCTAAGACCTTCGCCTCCCTCGATGGGCTTTCACCATCTGCGCGGGAAGAGAAGCAACTGTTGAATTCTGTTTTTTTCTTTACTCCCAGACCAGCATCGAAAGAACGGGCCACAGCGAACTTCGAAAATCGAATTTGGGGTATAAGGCCTGCGCAGGCGCGGGTTCTCCAAACAATATGGCCGCGGAGTGCCATAAATATGGCGGATGAGCTACAGCTCACCCGGACAATGCTGATGGTTATCTTGTATCTACACGCTTTAGCGGGAAGCGGTTGTAATTCATGCCGTGTCAAACGAGCATTGAAGGAGTAAGTTCGCCTATAGGGGTTCGAGTCGGGTTACCTCCGCGTGTGATCAAGAGCTGCGGTTCGTTTTTGGATCCGTCCGAGGGGAAGTGCAGTGCTTGTTCCGGTGCACCCTGGGCACCGGTTAATGATTTCCTTGCGGTCTCCGAGGGATATCATTATCCGTTGGCTAAGAGCCCGACAGGGGGGGAGGGGTCTTTTGACCGTGTTCTACCGTACAACGTTGCCGACATTTTTGTCACAAGATTTTTGAATACTGTATTTATTACTTTGACATTGGCGAAATCATCGCATCGATCGATGGGGCCATATTAAAAAATAAAACAAGAAGAAGTTATCGCCTATAGGTTTTTCTCCAAATATTCATAATCATCAGGAGCCCTGGTAGCCTAGAGGACCATAAGTGGAGGGTAGTGGGTTCGTAACCCGGGCTCGCACCTCGTGCTTTTTCGAAATTAATGTGCGAAATTGCATTTGAAACCTGACATCTGCGAAGCAATTCAATGGTGAGTGTGGGGTTCTCAAATCGCTCTAGGTCCGCTTGGGAACTATAGTCCAAGCCCTCTGATTCTGAGAGGAGGATTCAGCCAGAAAATTCGGAAACCAACAATTTTGAGCATTCACCATAATTCTCATAAATTCCCAAACGGCTAGTGCTGCACCGTTCTTGTCGATGCGGAGTATCGATTGTCCACCGCCACGATAACTCATCGCGGGTTATTTATCGACTATTATCCGACGGGGCTGAGACGAAACGGTAGCTTCGGGCGAGACCGTAGCGTAACGCGGTCCAGATTTACAACACGAACAGAACAAGTATGAAAATTACATACATACATACATATATCACGTCTTTATCCGTTACGGGGTAGACAGAGCTTAAGGTAACAAAACCTTAAGGCCACGTCTAGCATGATAAGTATGAAAATTGAGGGAATAAAAGTTCGTTTGCATCCATTAAGTAATTTTACTTCCATGCTGGTCTGGGAGCAAAGAAAAAAACATAGAATGTACCAGTTGCTTCTCTTCCCTTGCAGATGGTAAAAGCCCATCGAGGGAATGGGCGGAATTTTTAGGAATCATGTTATAGGCGATGCGGCTAGCAACCCATCACTATTTTGATTTCTTTTTTCACCTATACATCTACTATCATGCTAAACGTGGCCTTTAGGTCTTGTCACCTTGGGCTCTGTTTATCCCGTAAGGGATGAATACGTAATTTGTGTATGTATGAATCAAATCAATCAAGAAATTTTACTTATTGAATTTTTATGTTTAGTTTTACGGTTTTTAGATTAACTGAACACATCCGTAAAGAAACTTCATCAAAATAGTTTTTTTTTCAACTAAATTGAAAATGTCCTTTTTTGAAGTATTTAACACTAGCCTTCCGTCCGCAGCTTCGCCTGCGGTAAATTAATTTTCCCGCGGTAGAAAGTAGCCTATGTCACTCAGTGATAATGTAGTTTACTAACGGCAAAAGAATTTTTAAAATCGGTCCAGTAGTTTCGGAGCGTATTCAATGCAAACAAACAAACAAACAAACAAAAAAACAATCAAATTTTTCCTCTTTATAATATTAGCATAGATATAGATAACTAAGGTACTTACCCATTTTTGCGGAGTGCACTGTTATCGCTAGGCTGCAGCAACGGGTTTTGCGATTGACACTGAAATTGCAAGGAAAAGTGCGTAAGTTGAGAAGTTGCAATTTGTGTCGTCCCCAGAACTCGGCCCCGGACTAAATTAGAGCCACTCGCGAGACTGGAAACTAATATTTTACAAGCTAAACACAGCGCTCGTGGCCTTACGCAATTTCACTTTATTGTTGTTTATAAGAGAAAATTAATTGGATGAACATTTACATGTATGCACACGCACACACACACACACACACACACACATACACACACACACACACACACACACGCGCGCGCCCACACACAAATGCGCGCACAGTAAAAAATCTTGATTCATTTGATAGCATTTAAGAAAACAAAATGTTTTGTAGTTTTGGTTTATTTCTTCCATGCTGGTCTGGGAGCAAAGAAAAAACAAAATGTAGCAGATACTCTCTTCCTGCGCTGATGGTAAAAGCCGATATGGCTAGCAACCCATCACTATTTTGAATCCCCTTTGATATGCCCATAATCATGCCAAACGTGGCCTTTAGGATTGTTGTCTCGGGCTCTGTCTACCCCGAAAGGGGTGAAGACGTCATTTATATGTATATGTATGTAAGTTATTCTTACCTTATACTTTACACAATACTTTTATGATGTACAGAACCATGACGTCTTAATAAGATTCAATTGTGGACCGAAGTTGGATCGATTGCTGTCAGATCCATACTAGAAGTGTCAAAAATGACAGCTTAAACGTGGCTTGAATCAGAATTACATAGCCAGTTATAGTTTCAGGACTAGCCATAAACCTTTTGCGGCCAAGCTCTTGTGTCGCCTAATTATGCAGTATTTCACTCGATCGTGACACTAAATTCCGTTATACACCCCATTGAATTTCTCAAACGTCATCGGCGTTGCTAAAGCCCTCATAAACACACGCCAAGATCAATATTACTCCATTAAAGTCATCCGACATACATTAATGGCCACGCTAGTGTTGTAGCTGTCATCGTTACAAGTCCCAAGACTTATGGTACCGTAAACAGTCTGCCACATGTCATTGACGCATCGACTAGTGACGCGACACAGTCTGTAAATGCATCGATGAAAAACGCAGAATTTGAATAATTTCCTCGTAAATACTTGCGTTTTAATTAGAATTGAAAATAGGATATCGAACACTTAATGGTTAGTAAGAATTTAAGCGAGCATAAATTGATCGAGTTTCGTATAAAATTATCATTAACGTAGGAATTATGGAGTGCTGTTCACATTTCATTGACGAATGCATATTTGCTGAATTAGGTTTAAAGTAGTATTGTGTGTGCGAGTAACATCATTATACTTATGTTGAAAAAATACCAAGGTATGTGTTCACTTATTAAGTGGTAATTAAGTGTTTTATTGGTGTCTAAGCTTCCGTTCTGTTATTGCATTTTAACATTACAATTGCATTTTCTTATTTCAAATTCAAAAGTAATAAAGATCGTATCAAGGAAGGGTCTACCTTATTTGCTATAAAATCAAAAGCTATAAATTTAAAATCTATAAGTTCATATGCTATAAAATCACTTGCTATAAACATTCATTTGCTATAAAAGTCACATGCTATAACATTCAAAATCTATAATTTCAAAATCTATAACATTCATAATCTATAACATTCAAAATCTATAATTTCATAATCTATAACATTCAAAATCTATAAAATTGTTTTCTATAATGATTATTTTCTATAACATTCATAATCTATAACATTCAAAATCTATAACATTCACATTCTATAAGCATCAAAATCTATAAAACAGAGCCAGGTGTTCAAATGTTAAGTCGACGGAGCCCCGCCGCGCGGGGCTCCTATTTTCTGCTCTGAAGGACACAAGGTAACTAACAAACCTATCTGTCTTAAATTGGATGTTGGTAACGTGTTTTTCTAATGGCGGGGGCTGTGCCCCCGAGCCCCCCATGTGGGGGGCCCTGCCCCCCACGCCCCCCTTTTCCGTGACTTTTCAGTTGTAGTACCGCTGCCTAAGTAAAGTTTAGAGATTTCAATAGTTATAGAAAACAAATGTTATACTATCTAATCCTTATAGCAAATGAGTGTTATAGCAAATGAATATTATAGCAAATGAATGTTATAGCAAATGAATATTATAGCAAATGAATGTTATAGATTTTGAATTTATAGAAAGTAACTTTAGAGAATTTAAGTGTTATAGCAAGTGAGCATTATAGCAAGCAATGATTATAGCATCTGAATTTATAGAAAGTGAATCATTATAGCAAATGGTTTTATAGAATGTGATTTTGTAGCCATTGATTTTATAGCAAATAAGGGGATACCATCAAGGAATCCATAAACGGTTCTTCTACTCGTCTAGTTAATATCAATTGATTTTTTAAGGAGTACGTACATCAAAGGGCAAAATAATACACTTTTTGATGACCCCGTGGTGACGAAACTGCGAGTTCCCGGTTTTGTATCCATGTAGGGACGTACGCTAAATTTCTCTATATGGTCCTCCTCCAAGTGACGTCTTCATAGTAAATGCAGTAAACCATTTACTCGAAGGGTTTAAGGAGGTTTAAATGTACATATTTTCAATCTCATTTCTGGGATAATACGACGTTTTATTTTGATTCTACCAGCGGAAACTTAATAAATATTTAAAAAAATACTTTACTCAAACAAATCAAGATCTAATAGATACTTTATAAAAATAAAAATTTCAAATTTAATAACAATAAAGAACACTAAAACAAGGACAGTTGATTCAAAGTAAAGTAAGTTAAAAATGATTAAAAATTAACCTAAAAAATCCCCCCTGTTTCGTGCCTGGTTCAAAGGTTCCCATGAAACTGGCCGCGTTGCCTCTTTGAACTGCAATTACAAATTTAATTAGACACAGGTACTGGGTTCCAAAGTTAACTACTGACCTAAACAAACGTCTAGAAATGTGCAAGAAGTAATAACGGTAACCCGGTTACTATAGCGCGTGAGCACAAATCACCAATTCTTAATATCAATAATTAACTTGAGTAGCTTGTATTTTATTGTTATTTCCTCCCGCCAATCATGCTTGTCAGTACCCTACTTTAATAAGCAATAGTTCTTAGCACGCAATAATACCAGAGCAGTAAATTGTGTCTTATTATTTCTTCCACATCGTAAATCATACATCAAATCATCAAGCTGATCAATAATATTTAAGTGAACGGAAATGAATGGGTATATTACGTTTGAGAATTATTATACCTATTAGCATGCCTTTGCAAACATAATTGGATACGCGTGGCAAAATATGGATATAAACATAGTACGTAAGAAACGCTTTTACTATAAGCTGAATCGCCCAGAATGTTGTATAGGGAATAATCTAAAAGAGTACTGAAAAACAACCAAATGATAGTAACTAAGTAAGTAAATGCTTTATTGTACAAATATAAAGAAACAGATACAATTCACAAAAAAATAAAAATAACATTAATATTATGCACAAAGGCGAACTTATCTCTATAAGGGATCTTTACCAGTTAACCTTTGAGTAGATGAGAGGAGCATTAAACGAGGGACCGACAAAGTGTGAGTTTAAAATTCCAGATAGTGAAAGCCGCAATAGAGCGTACATATAAACAAATCTTAAAATAAACTACTAAATATCATTACACACATGCATACATACAAAATACAATAAGAGTACACATATACAATATTTAAGGAGATGGTGTGAGCCATATCTTTCTCAAGCCCTCCCTGAACGACGCCACGGAGGCAGACTGCCTGATGGAGGTCGGTAACCGATTCCACAGCCTAGCAGAGTGAACTGAAAAGGATTTGGAGTAAGTTTTGGAAGATGAAGGAGGACAGGCCAAAAGGAGACTAGCATTCGACCGTAGCCGATGCTGGCTACCGGCAGCCAAGTAGCTGAATCGCTCGAAAAGATACATAGGATAGTGTGAATGTTCCCAGAATCCCGGATAAACTATTATCTATATCGGGTGTATAAACCTATGCTTATGTTGGGTGTATAAGATTATATGAATTTGGTGTTTTGCTTCAAATGAGACAAGTATGTGTAAAATGTTCTCACCATACTTAGCTAGAGACTATACCAAGATGCTTTGATTTTATACATACATAGCATATACATTATAAATCAATCTTTATCCCTTACGGAGTAGACAGAGCCTCAGGTAACAAGGCCTAAAGGCCACGTTTAGCATGATTGAGGGCATATAGGTGGAAAGGGGAATCAAAATAGTGATGGGTTGCTAGCCGCATCGCCTATAACAAGATTTTCGCACAAACCCTCGATGGGTGGTACATTCTATGTTTTTTCATTACTCCCAGGCCAGTTACTTATAATGTGAATATTAAGTGAAGACATAACTAGCACAAGCTGTTTTCTTATCTCGTTATTCATAGGTTTACTGTACTTAGGTACTGTTTATTTTCATATCACATTACCATCTAAGTAAGTAGGTACGCGTAACAGCTGCATTTTATGTGCTTGCAACATTTTTTTTTTGAACTTATAAACGTCAAAATTAATACAGCTCGCGATTTGCTATTAATAAATTTAATAAAATACTTTTGTGGCAAACCTAATCAATTTTTTTAGAAAAAAAATAAAATTACAAGAACTACCGTGAGATTGACACATTGAGTTCTGCCGAGTGACGCGGAGATCATGTCGCGGCCACCGAGGCTAACGCTCGTACCTAGGACTTCAAAATAGTAAATATGTCGAGCAATTCTCGATTGTAATACGCGAGCTGTCCGTATATGGGCATTTAAAAAAAAAATGATGACATTTTGGGTTTTTCTGAATCAGAATTATTAGCACTATTTATTTTTGTAAAGAAAAAAAGTGTCCACTGGTTTTTTTGTCAGTTTTGTGACACCATTTTCATACGATTTAGGCGTCACAAAACTGACACGAAAAAGTTGTATGGGAAATTAAGGTTATCTTGTTGGAAAAAGGGTACACGTTTTTTTGAAAATGCCCACATTTTAACAAAAAAATATCGATAGCAAATTCAAGAAATTATCGACAATCGCCACCCTATTCCAAATCACACAGCGCCTAGCACCATTGTCACCGCATTATCACTTCATTTGGCGTACGCCGAGATTTAGGGCTGCCAACAATAGCCCAGTATTTCACGATACACGGAACCCGATACGGCCCAGTTTTGTAAGTGCTATCGTGATAAATTGTTTCAACGATTCTATCTATTTCTATTTAAATGCAGTATTTGAGGGTATAAATTTAATGGCGAGATTAACCTTTCACATGCAGACAATATTGCTGAGGAAATGGCAAATTGTTCTAGATATTGCAATTTGACAAACGGGAGTTAGGGTTTCATTGAATTCCATTTTTTGATCGAGCGCGTCGAGTGCGAGCTTAGCGTTTCCGTTTCAGTGCAGTTTTTATATCTTAAGGCAAGGAAATCATTCAGCCAACTAGGTCATGACTCCCGCGAAAAAAGGTTTTTTAACCCCAAGGGGCCATTCAAGTATTACGTTAGCAGATTTTTTACAATTATTTACCCCCCCTTCCCCTTGTCAAGCCAACCTCTTAACCCCCTCCCATGCTTACGTAATCATTGGTACTTATATGCATTTTTCTTTTAATGGATTCTGTTTTTTATTGATTCGAAACTGCTGACGTAATCACCATATCGACCCCCCCACCTACCATGTCATCAAAAATAAGCAAAGCAAAGACCAACCCCCGCCCCCTCAAGCGCTTACGTAATACTTGAACGCCCCCCAAGGTGGTAATTACCCCTAGGCCATAGAGAGTAGGTCTCTATCCCGTACAGACAGCGGAAAAAGGAATATACAAGGCTTCAGACTCTCTAAAGACCAAGATTCTTAAAGCGATGGCTTAACTGTTTGATGCTTCAAAAAGTAGTCGCCATAGATTGGAATTCTCGTAGTTCGTTCGACACGCTTATCGCGATAAAACTTGCACCAATTGCTTTGGCGGAGTTTAGTTTCACAAGTGCACCTGCATACCCGTCTTTTTCTTAATCTTCGATCTAGAATGAGACGGGTCTATCTCGCGCGCGACACATCTCTCGTGCTAGCCTTGCTGCGACTGAGCCAAGGATTCAATTCCCGACCCACCATGGAACCTTTTTACCTAACCTTGTAACGATTTTTCTTGTTTAAATAATGCATACATACATACATACGTAAATCACGTCTTTTTCCCTTATGGGGTAGACAGAGCCTAAGGTAACAAGGCCTAAAGGCCACGTTTAACATGACAGTGGGCGCATATAGGTTTAAGTAATGCGATGTCACTGTAATATTTTGTAGAGGTTCCATTGTGGGTAGGGAATTAAATTCCTTGAATGTACACACGACGAGGCGTAGTTTCACCGACCTCACTATGATCACTGATCTAACATTGTCTTTTAACCAGTCTTTATGAGATGGAGCAAGTATTAATTTAGTTCTTAATTAACAGTAAATTGTAGCAACATTCTTGGACACGAGCGGTAGTGTTTAACAATTATCTAATCAGCGGGTTGGGTGTAATTTCATTTGTTGGGCATCACATCGGCGATTGCTTCCGCGCAGGAATGGCGTCGCACGCGCATGTTCTCATTATGAACGCCCCGCGCAATGTACACGCGGGAGCGGTATGGCAATAAATCTATATAAATAAAAATGAATTGTACGCGCATAACTTCCGTTCGAATGTACGAAATTGAATAATTCTTTTTTTTGTGTTCGTTAACCCTTTATTATATTTCATTATTTACCTATAAGCAGTGACAATCTCTAACTTGTACCATTTTTTTTATTATTATCAACTAAATTTCTTTATTAATAACCAAACTATTAAAAACTAAATAACAATAAAGAATACTAAAACTAGGGAAGTTGATTTAAATTAAAGTATGTTAAAAATGATTAAAAACTAACCTAAAAAATGCCCCCGTTTCGTGCCTGGTTCAAAGGTTCCCATTATGCTGGCCGCGTTGCCTCTTTGAACTTTATTATTGTTTTTGATTTTGTCATTTTTGTAATACCTATTCAATTGATTTGTATTATTTAATTTTATTTTATTTACTCTTGACGATTTCAATCTAAATTCTCTTAACTTGAAAATGTACAATTTATGATGTAATTTTTATTGAATGAATAAATAATCTAAATCTAAATCATTTTTTTTGTGAATTGTATTTGTTTCTTTATATTTCGAATGTTCTTAATTTGACGATTTTTTCTTTTTGACATGTATTGATTTCTGTTTCTGTTTTTGTGTAACAATTTATCGTGTAGGTGCTTTGGTGTTATCATGTGCTGTAAGCTTACACTGTATCTGAATGAAATAAATAAAATAAAGTATTTGTACAATAAAGCATTTACTTAATACTTACTTTTTCTTAATGTAGATACTGTTTATATTTTTTTCTATAACTCAATTGGTGTCAAACGCCCATGATATTAGTTTAATAATCAATCGCTCATCACTTGGACCATGTCAGAAAATCGCTGCGCATGCGCTCCCCACTTTTAAAGACCTCCCACTCATTAACAGAGGTAGGCCTCCATTTCCCTCCAAGCCGGGAGGAGGTACTACTTGAATGGGTAATATAATCAGTTAGAAAACTATGTGCTTAGATTGTTAACAGTATGATAAATTCCATTTGTAATATGGCGTGTGGAAACGTAATGGTTAAGTCTGTTTTATAAACTAGCTGGGACCCGTGGCTTCACTTGCGTGAACCATTAAAATTGGTAGTTGAAATACTTTACGAAAATTACGTGAGAATCCCTAAAAATTACATAAAAACATACATTTATAAATCATGTCTTTATCCAGGGGCAGACTGAGCCTAAGGTAACAAGACCTAAAGGCCACGTTTAGCATGATTGTGGGTGTATAGGTGGAAAGTAGAATCAAAATAGTGCAAAATAGTGATGGGTTGCTAACCTTCCATGCTTGTCTGGGAGCAAAGAAAAAACATAGAATGTACCAGTTGCTTCTCTTCCCGCGCAAATGGTAAAAACCCATCGAGGGAATGGGCGAAATTCATAGGAATCATGTTATAGGCGATGCGGCTAGCAACCCATCACTATTTTGATTCCACTTTCCACCTCTACGCCCTCAGTGTCTTGCTAAACGTGGCCTGTAGGTCTTGTTACCTTAGGCTCTGTCTACCCCGTAGGGGATAAAGACGTGATTTGTGTATGTATGTATGTATGTTGCTAGCCGCATCGCCTATAACACGATTCCTAAGATTTTCGCCCATTCCCTCGATGGGCTTTTTTACCATCAGCGCGGGAAGAGAAGCAACTGGTACATTCTATATTTTTTCATGAAGACATAAAAATTTAGACACATACACAAATCACGTCTTTATCCGTTACAGGGTTGACAGAGCCTAAGATAACAGGTACCTACAAGCCACAGACATAAAATTTACAGTGTAATAAGCTAAAGTCAACTCCCGTAGTAAGTGTTTTGTGGTACATCCCATTAATTTCGATAGCTCACCGCTCAAGATCGCGAGATACATTCCGTCTAAGCTAATTATAGTGGCCATTAAAAAGCAGCAAAGCATAATAGGCTTTACTGCCTTACAATACGGCGTATATTCGTGTCGTACCGGTGAAATACTATTGTTGTTGTGATAGGCGAGTACATTAAAAGCTGAACAGATATTATGATATTAAATAGAGTCAGGGCCTGTTTCACTATTCTCTGTTAAGTTCCAGTTAACTTAAGTGTCAGTTATCAGTGTCAGTTAATGGTTTATTGTACAAGTATAGAAACAGACAATTCACAAAAAATACATTATGCACAAAGGCGAACTTATCCCTATAAGGAATCTCTACCAGTTAACCTTTGAGTAGATGAGGGGAGCATTAAAGGAGGATAAGTGTTGGCTTGTTATTTGTGTTTGTCAGTGTCGAAGTACCGAAGTTGATTGTGAAAAAGTTCTATAGTGGCCTATGGTTCTGTTTGGCTGACAGATCATTATAAAAAAGGGTGCATTAATTAAAAAACAAATTTGACCCTATAGGTACTTATTTTTCACTGAGGGAACGGGCGAAAATCTTAGGAATCATGTTATAGGCGATGCGGCTAGCAACGCATCCCTATTTTGATTTCCTTTTCCACCTATACCCCCATGCTAAACGTGGCGTTTAGGTCTTGTTACCATAGGCCCTGTCTACCCCGTAAGGGATAAAGACGTAATTTATGTATGTATTGTGGCGCAGCTCTTGGAGATCTACCTAAATCGGCTGGTGTAGCAAGTACGGATCACGATACGTCCTAAACAAACTTTATTTATTTATTCATTTATTTATTTATTTATTTACGGAGATCCAACAGCTATAAAATACAGTTACTTAAGGCCTAAATACTTTAAATAGAAATGCAATTGTATTACATTAATACTTTGTTAATTCAACTCTGATAAAAACCGTTACAATATACCAGGGAAACGGTTTAGTTCCTGGTTCAAGCAGATCTCCCGCCTGCCCTCAAGTTCAAAAACAACAACCGAATAAAATCGAACGTGTGTTCGATTTATAAAACTTGGGCACAAACACGAACCAGCCAGTCCGTAGACCTAATACCTAGCCTAACAGTATGTACTTATGAACAAAAAATTTTACCTTGCTACTCCGCTACTCACGTGCAAGATAACCAAGCCTGTGTGAAATATATATGTTTTTCATGCAAACCCTCCCTCCACTGCTGCCAATAAAACACATATAAATCCCACAAACTTAATTATCCCTTACACCACACAAACACTGACGCGTTTCGATCCCTCTACGGGATCATTATCAAAGTTTTATGAACACAACTGTTACACATGCAAACCAACGTCGTACTGATCTGAAACCGTATTTATAAGCATAATGTACCTTCATTCATATTTTTTACACGTGACACGTGACGTTTTTTTTTTTTTTGCACGTGAGTAGCGGAGTAGCAAGGTAAAATTTTTTGTTCATTGAAATGGACCTCCGCAAAGTAACGCCTGATTCAATAAAGTATGTACTTATGTTTCAGCCTTGATTGGTTTAACTTGGTACTCTTATTTCTTTACTTTAAAGCGACTCAAGCTGAGAATCTTGAACTCGTTTATTCTTGCAACTCGCCGGGATAAGCCAGTGGACATATAAATTAATAATTTCACTTTATCTATGCAAATCTTAGGAAAACTAAACTGCTGGTCTAAAATTAGATATTGATTAGTAATAAATCTAATTTTGACAAACAACATTATTTGTATTCATTAGACGCAGCGTGCGTTCAGATCACTATTAAAATTTATGACAGGGTACACACCAACCACATAGGCATATAGACGCAAGCAGCTAACAGACAACTCTTACCTCTCCCTCTATATTTAGCAGCCCACAGCCAGTTGTCACTGTCCCCCGTGAAATCGAACTCGTAATATAATTAAAAAACGATTCCGAAATCAAAAAGCGTTAAAAAGGCATAAAGGCTTAGGTACTCATAAACGCTCATAAATTAGGAGTAGTTGTTAAGCTTATACATATATGCTGATTTAACATTTGTTTGTCTTTATCTCACACCTTCACGTTTGTCAGAACTAAACACAGCATAATTTCTTCTTTAATAGGTTTAACTTTCATAAGTAGATAGCTGTCTAACCAAAATTATAGCGAACATTAATGTATAAGAAGGCAAGGCAGGTCTTTATCAACTGCTGTGTCCGTGTCAATACTAGAGCCAGAACTATACTATCATGCTAAACGTGGCCTTTAGGTCTTCTTACTTTAGGCTCTGGCTACCCCGTAAGGGATAAAGACGTAATTTATGTATGTATGTATGTATGTAAATATACTTTTACTACAAGTATACATGATTTAAGACAACTTTTGTATTTTGTTAATAATTTTTAGGATTCAATACATACATACTTACATACCGTCACGCCTCTTTCCCACAGGGGTAGACAGAGACTACTTTGTTCCACTTGCTACAATCTGACATACCTCTTTCGCCTCATCCACATTCATCAATCTCTTCATACATGCTCGTCGGTTTCGGGTACTCCTGACCTGACCTTTTTTCAAACGTCTCCTATTTGGAATGAATCATGACTTTTGATACGTGCGTAAGTGAGCTGCAGGCTGGTCGGTTGGTGTGAGCCCGTTATTAAATATTTAATTACGGGTTCTTAGTGACCACATGGTGTTTCTCTCACTCGACTCATGAATAACCATTGGGTGCTAACCGGTCCAATTTAATTTATAAAGGGTGACAATTATACAAATTTTCCGTTCCCGTTTCTACTGCGTTTTCATCAGTTATCTGTACATGAGTGGTTTTTAACCTTTTACACTTGAGGGACCATTGGACGAAATTTCTGTCTTGCCATAGACCTAGTAACTACATAGTAAGTAAGTAAGTAAGTATAAATGCTTTATTGTACAAATATAAAGAAACAGATACAATTCACAAAAAAATAAAAATAACATTAATACAAGCACAAAGGCGAACTTATCCCCATAAGGGATCTCTACCAGTTAACCTTTGAGTAGATGAGAGGAGCATTAAACGAGGGATCGACAAAATGAAAGTTTAAAATCTATCAAAATGAATCAAGAATTTTTACTTCTCGATTTTTTATGTTTTTACGGTTACGTTTTTACGGTTTACCTGCTATCGGTGGTGGTATAGCACGCGTCACGGAATGACGAGGACCCGGGTTCGATTCCCGGCCATAGCTTTACTTTTTGGATTTTTTCTGTTTTAATTTTCAGTGTCGTTTAGAAATTTAACTACAAAGTCTTAACAAAATCTTGTATCTTTCTCGTATCGAAAAATGTATTCCAAAATTTCCATTTCAGTTCATATTTTTTTTATGTATGGAATGTGACGTACACAATGTGGAACACGTTTTTTCTCACTTGAGAATCGATAGAATAAACGATTCTGAGGTATTCCCCAAAATCGTTAAATTCTGGAATAATCGTTCCTGTGGACTTTTTTAGAAAACGCTGACCTAGTTTATTTCATCTCGGTGACCGGATTTCGTCTTGGATAAACTTTTGCAGACGTTTAGTTCACCATCATACGGAGCGGAAACGTCTAAACTCTAGTCGTGTTTACACCTCAGGATGTCATGTCGTATCGCATCCGTCCCGGATGCTATAAAGTCCATGGAATTAACTCGTCGGCGCGCGCGCAGCGGCCACGTAATTGAACAGTTAATTAATATGGGCAGATTGCTTGTTGACTGGAAGATGCTGAGATAGTAAGGTCGCACGACTGGGTTTATCGGGGATTGAACTATGAGGTAGATTTGTAGGAATACAAGGACGTTCTTAACGGATATTTAAGATAGATTCAAGTAGTTGTATTTACTCGTACTTGTTAGAGTTTAGTAGGGTTAACAATTTAATTATAGTTTATGACACTGTATCATAATGTAGTGTAGGGCATTAAAATACGAGTGCGGGTTTGGGAAACGAACCGAGAGGTGAGTTTTATAATAAGATTACAAGAGTGTTTTAATGCCTGGTTATGTACCGTTACATACATTGCTTTTTACAACATATTATTAGCTCTCTTGCAGCTCTGATAAATCTGATCTGTGTGCTCTATTCGCTCATTTATCATCTATCGCTCAGTTTATGAAATGGCGTTAGAATTATTTTATTAATGACAGATAAAGTGAACGACAAATGGCTGTAAATCAAAATTCTTTCGACGCATGTCACGTAACCTCAGTTTTTTTTTCAGAGACAAACTAGAGTTTGTCGCAACTGCCAAAACGTTTGACCAGTAACTTAGATTTGTCAAAAAAAAAAACAATTGATTTTTCACCTCAACTCACATTAGAATGGAGGTCGATTAAATCGTTTTGTTTTTCAGAGATGTTCGAAATTTGAATGTCGTAACATCGGAGTCGATGTTACTATGAGGATTTTTTACTTATACATAGTAACTTTGTTCGAATCGAATCCTATTCTGTACATTAAAAAACAAATGGCGCCTATTCCGGCACCGGTTGAGCTGACAGTTCTATTTTAATCCATAGAACTTCACGCAATTTGAATATTCTCACGACTCAGAGTTCTAGTGAAGAAAGGTCAACAGTAGTCTCACTCTGAGTAGCGAGTTTAATTATAAGCTTGAATGCCGCGCGTAGCAGGCGTCTCTTTGGAAACGGTTGATCTGTAGGCACGAACAAACATTTCTATGCAGTGGCTTATTTAATATGTTATAAATTTTAAAATAAAAGTTTGATTTGTCTATCTATATAAATATATATAAGTTGTTAAGCGCAAAATTCGAGTTCGGCTAAATGAACACGGCATTTTTTTTTATTATGCTCCTGAAGGTCCACGAAATGTTTTTATGGAGAAATATGGGCGAAACCGCGATGGACAGCTAGTATAAAATACAAAAGAAGCAAGAGTAAGTATTACTCAACGACCTGATAAACAGAAAATGGTAGATATAGCGTTTCTAAACTTGATGAGCTCCAGATATTTTATACATCGTGACCATTGGTAGATAGCGAATCGTTTCTATCTGTTAAAACTGTTTCCTACTGTTATACGCCATTGAACCCTTATGAGATTTATACAACAAAGAAGGTAAACGAGTAAAGAAGATAGACGCCTAACTACAGTATGAAAAAAAAATGCAGTTTGGTATTTGCTTACACAGTGTAATGATAACCTAAAAATAAGGTTTCGTTAAAAATAACATTTTTGTCACACGGTTTTTTAACTTACTATTTGTTTCGTTGTCTTTTGCTTTTTACATTTATACACAGAATTTCAAGTCAATCCGAGCACAAAACTAGGTAAAATTTCACTGGCAAGATTTAGTTAGGTTAGGTACTCCCGTAAGTGCTTTGTAAAAAACAAAAAATCCTACTGTATTTTAAGCAGTAGCGCAGGTCCACGCCTCGCGCTGTGCTCACAAAAAGCGCGATTCTCTGATGTTTTTCGTGAACACAAAAAGCCTAGCATGAAACCGTCGGCTCACGGTGTGATTGAAATTTATCTGGTCCACAGTTTCACGGAAGCGGGGTCAACGCCCGTCTGCTGACCGTCTGTTGAGTTACTAATGAATAGGGTTACCTACTACGAAATCGAAAACTTCCGATAAAACGCAGGTTAATTAATAATAATAAATATCTTGAGATAAATTACACCAATTGACCCAGCCCCAAACTAAGCAAAGCTTGTACTATTGAGTACCAGGCAACGGATAAACATACTTATAATAATGTAGATAAATACATACTTAAATACATACAACATCCGTGACTCAGGCACAAACATTCGTATTCATCATACAACTGTTTGCCCCTACCGGGATTCGAACCTCTAGTTTCATAGTCAGGGTCACTAACCACTAGGCTATCCGGTCGTCAAAGGTTAGGCGCAGTGTTGCCAATGTAAATATGTTGCAGGCAAAAAAAAACTTTTTCTTCCATGTTAGTCAGGGAGTAAGGGAACATAGAATTTACCAGTTGCTTCTCTTCCCGCGTAGATGGTAAAAGCCCATCGAGGGAATGGGCGAAAGTCTTAGGAATCATGTTATAGGCGACGCGGCTATCAACCCATTACTATTTCGATTTCCCTTTCCAGTTATACGCCCTTAACCATGCTAAACGTGGCTTTAAGAACAATGATGTAACTGCATTTTTGCGATATTACAATAGAGCGATTTAAAGATTACAACCGATATTTCAAATCCCATTACAGGTTTTTTGCACTTGAATCATTGTTCTGTTGGATAAGCGATATATTGTCACCCAACTTACACATATACGCAATTGCCACTCAATCGGTTAAAGATATTCGAAATTGAGTTGCAAGATTCCACCTGGGTCAACATGCATACATACTTAATTCAATCAGGCGTTACTTTGCGGAGGTCCATTTCAATGAATAAATAAATAAATAAATATCTTGGGACAAATTACACCGATTGACCCAGCCCCAAACTAAGCAAAGCTTGTACTATGGGTACCAGGCAACGGATAAACATACTTATATAATGTAGATAAATACATACTTAAATACATACAACATCCATGACTCGGGCACAAACATTCGTATTCATCATACAACTGTCTGTCCCTACCGGGATTCGAACCCGGGACCTCTAGCTTCATAGTCAGGGTCACTAACCACTAGGCTATCCGGTCGTCAAACAAAATATAGGTGTATGAACAAAATATACCTTGCTACTCCGCTACTCACGTGCAAGATAACCATAAGCCTGTGTGAAATATACAATACATGTTTTCATGCAGCATATTTCACACAGGCTTGGTTATCTTACACGTATCTTACACTTATCTTGCACGTGGGTAGGGGAGTAGCAAGGTAATTTATATTTTGTTTATACATAGATACATTGAAAGTTAAATAAAGGTTGTAATAGAAATTCAAACAGTAGACAAAACATTGATTTTAGTGTCATGGCAGAATGAAAACTGTTCCAACTCAAAAAACAAAACCGTTAAGCTCGTTTATAGAATAATTAAGCTAGCTTGACTTAATTTTGAATACAAAGGCCATTCGATTATCCACGCAACTTAGTCAAGCCCATCCCACCATGCATCAATCTGACTTACGATTGCTTTGTGCTGTTGAATAGTGTTATTTCTTCCATGCTGGTCTGGGAGTAAAGAAAAAACATAGAATTTACCAGTTGCTTCTCTTCCCGCGTAAAAACCCATCGAGGAAATGGGCGAAAGTCTTAGGAATCATGTTATAGGCGATGCGGCTTGCAACCCATCACTATTTTGATTTCCCTTTCCACCTATACGCCCTTTATCATGCTAAACGTGGTCCTAAGCTTTTGTGAGACGTGTTTTGTGATCGAAAACCTACACTAAGCATACTGTTCAACGAACGTCCAGAGCCCTCGCCACACAGCGGGATATGACAACGCCCGCAATGGATTAAAAAATTGCACGCCGCATCATCAGTCACGTGTCATTCGACATGGTGATTACAGAAGAATTGACGAATAGAGTAGAAATGTAGATCTGTTTGTAAAGACTATTTGATAAGCATTGCAGCGTCGCTACACTCGGAATAGTTAGCTTATTGTCAAGCAGCGCACTAAATACAGGCAAGCGGATGTTATGATTGATAGGTTAGATTAGAATACATTAGATTATTTTTTCATTCAATAACAATTAGATCATAATACCGATATCGTGTTGTTCGATATCGTTAGTAATACGATTCATTTCTTTTTATGCAAAAAAAGTACGTAATAATTAATAAAAATGGTGTTAGAAAGAAGAGCAGAGCTATAAAGCGTACTTTAAATTACGACTGTAATCTTCTATACCTATAAACAGTAACGTGACTGACTGACAGACAACGCACAGCCTAAACCACTCGACCTAGGAACTTGAAATTTGGCAGACGTATCTTGAGTATCCCATAGGAGCACTACGAAGGGATTTTTTGAAATTCTCACGGGATCGGGATTAATAATTTAAATGAGGCTTATTTTTTTCTCAGTAACATCACCTTCTATTGAAAACCAGTCTTTGTATTACTTGAGTTATTGTCTACGCGTACGAAGTCGCGGGCAAAAGCTAGTAATATTACATATTACAACTCTGGGCCCGAATTTTGAAAGCACATGTGTGAAAATACCACTCGAAAGTGATGAGAAATTGTGCTGAATTTGAAATACGAATAGCTTAGAAGATACTTACGGCTCTCATTAATCTTACGATCTAGTCAAAAATTTTATTTGAGCTGTAGTTTTGAAGATATAAACAGATTTATACCATTTTCGATTGGTACTTTCGAGTGATGTGCTTTAAAAAATCGGGCTGCTGGCCTTCAATTTTGACTTATTTATATTAATTATATTATAATCACTAGCTCTGTGTAAACTTATTCAATAAAATATTTCATCTGTTCACTAGAAAAAAAATCACTATTGATTCGGTTTAAATTATAAGCCTAAAGCCAAAATGTCAGATGGTTGTTTATGCCAACAATAGTTTTTATTTGTGCTTAATGCTACCACTGTTGGTTAATTATTCTGCGGGCTGTATAGTAGGGTTATAGCATCGGATGGCCGAAGTAAAGCGAGGTGTTGTAATATAGTAATTATGCTAATCCTATCCGAGGCTCATGCTAATCTTGACGCGATTTGACTTGCTGCGCTCCGATCTGAGATTATAACAACCTGACAGAGCGAACGCCTAATGTCATAATATTGCATATTATTAAATTTACATAGAGAACGCCGAAGCCATTACAATATCTTGAGAGCTTTATCTACGATAGAGCGTATCGGGTTGAATAGGGCGGCAGTCATCCGATAGGAAACACTTTATGAGCAAATGTGTGAGCAATTTTTTAGTGTAGTGTCTCGGAATTTTTCCGGAATACTTTAGTGGGTGCTTGGGTCAGTTTAACTGAACAGCCTTGATTTTTCATCGAAATTATTGATTTAAAATTAATTCAATTCACATCTTTGACACCTTGAACTCTGAACAACGACATATTTTGTCAACCACAATAAAAAAAAATACAGTGGTGCTCGGTCAAGCTAAGTCAAGCTGCCTAGAATACAATTTTTTTGCGCGGACGAAGTCGCGGGCAATAGCTAGAATACAATAAACAAGAAAACTTTGTGTCGCAAGCACTAGCAACCTTTTTTGACTGATTTTAAACAAGAGACATTGTTTTTCTCACACTTTGCTTTATTTTTTTCTATAGGTACGTAGCTTTGGAAGTAAAGTTCCGCACTGATTCTAAAATTCTTTTAATTATAGTAAGCTACGCAACCCCTGAAATTTTTCACCAAAAGAAAATTCAAAGATGTCTCAAAACGCAAACAAAGTGGCCACGTATAACTTGTAATCTAAATTCTTCATATTTCGATCCAAATATCCTCGATTTTTAAACAACTTCTAAAAGCAAAAATAGCTGATATTTCTAACAAAGTAAGCAAATAAGAAACAAATTGAAAACCTTTGCAAAAAGAACAAACGTACACCGACTCCCGCAGTGGGCCGCAGGTCAAGTTAATTTATATCCCCGACGTTGCACTACTTGTGCTCACTACCGTACCTGAGCGTATCAAATCGTTATCATTTACAATATTAATCGGCTATTTTGTACAGAAATGTATGCAATAAATATGGGTTTTGTTGGCTACATTGAATTAATGGGTGTTTTGAATGCCGGCTGGCCTGCTACTAGATTGCGGGAAGCTGGGGAATGAATGGGAGCATTTTATTGAGAGCATCTGTAAGAAATGATACCAACGTGTATTCCAAATGAATTGAAAATTCAACTAAGTTTGAATTACTATACATACATAAAATCTCTAAATGTCAGTGACAATTAGAACACATAGAAAAATCCGAAAAGTAAAGCTGTGGCCGGGAATCGAACCCGACACAAACATACACAAATGCATACATACACAAATCACGTCTTTATCCCTTACGGGGTAGACAGAGCCTAAGGTAGTAGTGGTCTATAGGTCGTGTTACCTTAGGCTCTGTCTATCCCGTAAGGGATAAAGACGTGATTTATGTGTGTATGTATGTAAATCCCAGCTCACCCCGCAGTGGAGTCAGAAGAGATAGGAAAAAAAATATTGACGAAAACAAATTACCAGAAAAAGGAGATATAATAAGTCTAAAAATATAACTAAACTGCTTTTGGAGATAGCTGAGCTGTTTAAGTAGCAAGGGAAAACACAAAATATTAGTTCTATCCCTTTTCCCCCCGCAATCCCTTCTCACCCCGTTTTACGGTACCAAAGAACACAGGAACATCCATAAATCATATTCTAGAAAATTCCTTAACCCCGTCCGACGGCCCGACGCCGGTCGTGAGCGGCCGGCAGTTAGTTACGAGGCGAGAACCGAATGAAATTATTTCGCCTCTATCGCCCATCTTTATTTCGCGAGATCACGCCAGGGTTGTGCCCAAATAAATACTAGTTGGTAACTTCTTAATACTACTACTGCTACTTAGCAGATGGAAGAAAGTAGACTAACTAAACAGATCTATGTGGGGAGTGTGAATGGTTGCGTTGGGAGGGGAAGGCCTAGACGGACGTTCCGGGACCAAGTAGGAGACGTTTTGGGAAAGGGTCAGGTCAAGAGTACCCGAAACCGACGAGCATGTATGAAGAGATTGATGAATGTGGATGAAGCGAAAGAAGTATGTCAGGATCGTACCAAGTGGAACAATGTAGTCTCTGCCTACTCCTGTGGGAAAGAGGCGTGACGGTATGTATGTATGTACCTACTTAATTGTCGGAACGCGTTCCCCTTCACTTGGGAACATGTCGAAGGAATGTATTTCGTCGTCTCCAACCTTTAACCTTTTTCTTCACAATCCGGAACAAGTGTACCAACAATGCAGGTTTTTGTAAAAGAAACAAAAAAAAAACAGACGATCTTACTTATACCTCCACATACACAAATCACGTATTTATCCCTTACGGGGTAGACAAAGCCTAAGTTAACAAGACCTACAAGCCACCTTTAGAAAGATTGTGGGCGTATAGGTGGAAAATGGAGTCAAAATAGTGATGGGTTGCTAGTCGCATCGCCTATACCTATAACATGATTCCTAAGATTTTCATCCATTCCCGTGTTCGGTTTTAACATCTGCGCGGGAAGAGAAGCAACGAGAGGGCGTTTTATATTGACTAGTAGAGACTTTATACATCTTTATAGACTAATATAATTTAAGGCTTGTAGACCTTCCAAATGCCACACTTCATGTAACAGATTTATGTATCAATTTTAAGATCTTGTAAATATGTTTGTTAAAATAAATTATTAATGTAATGTACTCACACACAACCAAATCACGTCTTCATCCCTTACGGGGTAGACAGAGTCTAAGGTAACAGGTACCTACAGGCCACATTTAGCAAGATTGCGGGTGTAAAGGTGGAAAAAGGAATCAAAATAGTAAATAATAAAAAAAAAAGTAATAAATAGTAGTAATAGTAGTAGTAGTAATGTAATGTACTATTGTTCATTATTTTGGTTTTTGCCGGCCCTGGAGCAGCAATCCGACAGTTTACCCTCCGTTATACGCTCAGCAAAATTCCAGTGAGTTGAAAATAATAAAAATGGGCGCCCGCGCACAATTTGCGATCATATTGAGATCTCATCGGCCTCTAAATTGAACTAACGGCACAGTAATTTGAAGATAAGAAAATGTTTACTTATTGTTTATATGAGACGATGGAAAATTATAAAGCATGGGTTGTTCGACACGAAGTAAATTGACTGACGGTAGAAACATCAAGTCATCGGAGTGACTCATCAAAACGAATAGACTGTATTTTTTGATGATCTATTTTTGTTTGTTTACGGTTTTTGGAAAACTGTTTAGTCATGTCATAGTGTATTATAATTGTAACAGAAGTGCTTCAATAAGGGCTTCCATGGTGGTCTGGGAGCAAAGAAAAATATCGAGTATACTAGTTGCTTCTCTTCCCGCGCATATGGTAAAAGCCCATCGAGAGAATTTGCGAAAATCGTAGGAATCATGTTATAGACGATGCGGCAGCAACCCATCACTATTTTGATTGCATTTTCTATCTATACACCCACAATCTTGCTAAACGTGGCTGTAGGTCTTGTTACCTTAGGCTATGTCTACCCCGTAAGGGATAAAATTTTGATTTGTACTATCAAGTGAATCATTTGCGACAAAAATTCAGAGTAACAGATAGAAAAATTCGAAGGCTTACCAACCTGCTATGGGTGGTGTAGGGGTATAGCATGAGTCACGGAATGACGAGGATCCGGATTCAATTCCCGGCACTAGCTTTACTTTTCGGATTTTTCTATGTGTTCTAATTGTCAGTGTCGTTTAGAAATTTAAGTGATTTGTGTGTAAATATATTCTTTACCTTACAATTTCACTCACTTTTTGTCACTTTATATGATGTGCAAATTGTTAAGTACACTATTGTCCTAGGCTTAGTTCCTGTAAAAATAGTTGTAAGAGTGGAAATAAATAAAAAATAATAAATAAAATTTTAAGCCATAATCTTCTAAGACGTACGTACTGGCCATTAAAAGATACCCGATACCAGATTCGTAAGTTACCGGCTCGTTACGGCGAATAGCTTCTTGTCACGAAGATCGGCCGAATTTACGACGCTCACCGCACTGCGCCGATTGCTGATTATGCTGTTACTGGACTGGCGCAAATTGGAAACGATCTTTTTATATTATACTAGCTTTTGCCCGCGACTTCGTCCGCGCAGATAACGTCAGAGTGACGTCATAAAAAAATGTTTTAATAAAAAGTATCCTATGTTACTTCTAATACCTCCAAGAACATGTGTACAAAACTTCATGATGATCGGTTGAGTAGTTTTGGCGTGAAAGCGTAACAAACAAACTTACATTCGCATTTATAATATTAGTAGGCTACCAGTGGCGTGGCGTCAAGTATATCAGAAGGCAAGCCGAAGGGCATCTAACTAGCCTTTTCCTCTAATTCTGCGTATTAAAAGTGCCCAACTGCCTTAAAATAGGCAAGCCGGTTACCTATACCTTTTTTTTTAACGGAGACATAGACATAGACAATATTTATTCAAAAAAACAATACAGGGATTGTGTTTGAAATACAGATTAAGTAACTTAATTAAAAAAGAATATTAAACTAAACAATAAAAACACTACAACAGAACTACGATTATCAAAAAATAACGAGAAATACAAAATACCTAACCTATACCTAATTCATCATTAAATATTTCCTCTACACTATAAAAGCAACCTCTTAACAAAAAACTTTTTAGTTTCCTCTGAAACAATGAGTAATTCGTAATCATTTTAAGATCAGTAGGCAGCCTGTTGTACAGTTTTACAGCTTGGTGAGCACCGGAATGTGATACGACCTTCAGTCTTGGGCAAAACGGAGAGGAAATCTTTATGGATGCCCTAGGCACGGGGATGCCTAGGGTTATGTGGGACTCGCCCCCGAAGGGGTATACCCGAACTAAAAACTCTCCGGCGTTGCCTCAATCCGGTGTGACGGGGACGCAGTGGGATGCCACTAGGGTTTCACCACTAACGTCCCCCTCGGTGGCCCCCGCTTCCGCCAGGACCGCGCCAAGAAGGGGAGGGCCCGTAGGCTGGGCCCATCTTCCCGGTTACCTATACCTACATTGATGTAACTATGATTACTGGAAAAAGTAAAACGAATTTCAAACTTTTTCAGTTAGAAAAATTATACAAAACGATCATTAGGACAAGAGGCATGTTGGCACTACAAGTAGGTACTCTTATTATGTCAAAAGTCGATAATTATTAGGTATTTCTAATGTAATTTGTAGCAAATTCACAGTAAATATTTAACAAGCCTTCCTTGTTTCCAGATGGCTGGGCCGAGATTGCGGGTACCGGTGAGCAATACTTCATGCAAATCTTAATCTAGAAAATAACTAGTGTAAACCAGTACTTAAAGTAATTACCAAAGCAATCGAATTTTCATGGAGGTCCGGAGAGCTATGACATCATTTTAAAAAGTTTTTAGGCCAAGTGATAGTATAAATCAGTTGCAGAAATAATGGGACGCTATACATGCAAAGTTGTATGAAAGGTGCGTCGTTTTTTTTGCTCGTGTGTATAGCGTCAGAATCTTCCAACTGGTATGTCTCACTTATGCCTAATTTTAAAGGCATTCCGGCCACTGGCAGTAGATTAAATTCGATTAAAATATAGAAAAATTACCTTACTAAAAGTCCCACCGTTTTTGAGGCATTTCGATTTTTAATTTTGATTTTTTCTCTTCTTTTTGACTCATCTCTAGCCTATATAATATATGTCCCACTGCTGGGCACAGGCCCCCTCTCGAAATGAGAGGGCTTGGGCTATAGTTTCCACGCAGGCCCAGTGCGGATTGGGAACTTCACATAGACCATTGAATTGCTTCGCTGATATGTGCAAGTTTCCTCACGATGTTTTGCTTCATCGAAAAGCTCATGGTAAATGACAAAGCATCTATAGCCAGCAAAAAGTACACTAAAAAAATCGATAAACTATTAACTTATTGAACTTTAACCGACTTTGATCTTTGCGTTGTTAGAACTTTTAACTGTAATTAACTACAATTTAACTCGTAACGTGTTATAGCAAGCTACCGACTCTATCCCTTTACTTAACGCTAATTAAGTCATAATAACTCATTTAAATATGACCATCAATGCATAAAACAGAACGATTAATAAAAAATCCCATCCTCCGCCACTCCGTTTCACTGTGTAAACAAAAGCCGGCAGCAATTAAAACTATTCTTATAAAACGTCGGCGATGAATTCGCTTATTGCTATCACGCGGGAACTATGCTGTTTTCCGGGATAAAAACTGTCCTATGTCTTTCCCCGGGACTGAAGCTATCTGTACCAGATTTCAACTAATTCGATTCTGCGGTTTAAGCGTGAGAAGGTAACAGACAGACAGAGTTACTTACTCATTTATAATATTCAGATTCAGTTTAGTCTCGAGACGGAATTGGTGAAGCTATAATGGGATCCGTTTCATACCTTTTTGGCTACGAAAGCCTGAAATACAATACACAACAAGTGTAAGAGTGTACAATTTTCTGCAAGGCCGACAACGCACTGGCATCGCGTAAAGCGCTGCGAGTGTCTATGGACAGTGGAGATAGCTTATTATCAGGTGACCCACTTGTTCGTTTGTCTGGCCTCTCTAACATAAATACATATATATATATATATATATATATATATATATATATATATATATATATATATATAACCCCTAAATAATATTTATAATATTTTTTGAATTTTATAGCGCATTGGTTTCGACTGTAATGCTGTAATTTTTATTGACTAAATAAATAAATAAATAAATAATATAATAAATTGTGAATACATTTGATTAATTGAGCAATGTAAAGAGGTTAAATAAAATTGCCAGACGACGGTAAGTTAATTTATATTTTTCAACAAAATGCGTGACCAATAAAATTTAAGTTGACATTAAAATTTCACCTTCCTAACCCGCGTCGCATTATATCATTTATATCAGATTTAGATTTAGATTTAGATTATTTATTCATTCAATAAAAATCACATCATAAATTGCACATTGTCAAGTTAGAAGAATTTAGATTGAAATCGTCAAGAGTAAATAAGATGAAATTAAATAATACAAATCAATTGAATATTACAAAAAATGACAAAATCAAAAACAATAATAATAATAAAACAACCGACCTCCATCAGGCAGTCTGCCTCCGTGGCGTCGTTCAAGGAAGGCTTGAGGAAGATGTGGCTCACACCATCTCCTTAGATATTGTGTGTGTAGGTTACTCTTATTGTATTTTGTATGTATGAATGTGTGTAATGATATTTAGTAGTATTTTATGTTTTGTTTATTGTACTTAGATATGTACGCTCTATTGTGGCTTTCACTATCTGGAATTTTAAACTCTCATTTTGTCGGTCCCTCGTTTAATGCTCCTCTCATCTACTCAAAGGTTAACTGGTAGAGATCCCTTATAGGGATAAGTTCGCCTTTGTGCATGTATTAATGTTATTTTTTATTTTTTTGTAAATTGTATCTGTTTATATTTGTACAATAAAGCATTTACTTACTTACTTACTTACTTACAATTAGGTACAATTTCATTAAATTAATTCTTCGCTAGGGATCGTCACTGCTTACAGGTAAATAATTAAATGTAATAAAGGGTTTAAATTAACCAAATGTCAAAATGAATCGAAAAAACAATGCAATAAATCAAAATGTCATAGTCAGAAACTCATTAACATCATCGAATCTAATGACGTATCGTTTGGCATGACGTCATGGTAACTCCTGAGTGCTTCGTGTCTCATGCGCTCGGCTACTGCGGTCGGCGCGGCTTTTGGCCTTTGGAACGGTTTTGGCATTTAACGTTTAAAGGAAATTAACAATGGCTCGGATAGGGTTACATTATAATAGAACAGCTCTCGAAATCGGAGCCTTCTTGTTTTATTTAATAGCCTTATTGTCACGATTTTGATTGTTACTTACTGTTCTGACTTGGCAAGGAAAATCTATCTCATGCCATTTTTAGTAGTGTTTCAACAATATCTGTTTACTAGCTGTTGCCCGCCACTTCGTCTGCATAGAATTCGTTTCGCGGGAATTATGCAATTTTCCGGGATAAAAAGTAGCATATGTATTATTCCAGACTATAATCTATCTATGTTCCAAATTTCATCCAGGTCTGTCGAGCCGTTCTGACGTGAAAGAGTAACAAACATCCATCCATCCATACTTACAAACTTTCGCGTTTTCTGCCCAAATAATTGAACAACAATAAAATCGCGCAAACAAACAAATATATATTACTAGCTTCTGCCCGCGACTTCGTCTGTGTAGAATAATACATACAAAACTTCCTCCTGAATTACTCTATCTATTTAAAAAACTGAATCAAAATCCGTTGCGTAGTTTTAAACATATAAGCATACATAGGGACAGATGGCGGAAAACGACTTTGTTTTATACTATGTAGTGACAAGTTTATAATATTTAGAAGTATAAGTATTAGTAAGAGAGATTTAGACTATGGATGATGTGGGTAAAGCATTTATTTTCAACTAGCTGTTGCCCGCAACTTCGTCTGCATAGAATTCGTTTATCGCTATCCCGCAGAAATTACGCAATCCGTTCTTAGAGGATGCCTACGTCATAGTAGCTTTATGCATGCAAAGTCTCAGCCCGATCGGTTTAAAATTGACAAAGTTTCATACAAACTTTCATCCCCATTTTTATCCCCTTGAGGGTAGAATTGATCAAAATCCTTTCTTAGTGGATGCCTACGTCATAACATCTACCTGTATGCCAAATTTCAGCCCGATCCGTCCAGTGGTTTGGGCTGTGCGTTGATAGATCACTATGTCAGTCAGTCAGTCACCTTTGAGTTATATACATTTAGATTAGCAATTTGAAGTCACCGTGTAGATAGAGGTACTCGTCTATCTACACACACATACCTATCTTGATGTCTGACTATCTTGATCTATCCCGATAGTTCGGGCGGCAACTCTACTTCTTAGATTCTAGAATGTTCTATCACTCTTCTAGAGCTTAGTAGGTATTAATTTTATTTTAATTTCCAATTAACATGCCTGAAGCAATTAAATGCTACGGCGGGCAGACCCAATTATTGCCGACCACGAACAAATTTAAATGGCGGATCCACCGTAGCAGATAATTACAAGATTCAATCCACTCCGAACCCAACGATAACACTATCTAGTTAGGAATTTACAAATCGTTTAAGTCTTTAAGAGTCAAGCGGCTGGAGTCAGTATCCTCACACAAACGTCTTTCTATATTATTATGTCTAAACCTTTACGGGCATAAATTTGTATTAGCCGAGTATCTAATAGTTTGACCTGTGGCCTTTCAAGCAGAGGGTCGTGGGTTCGAATCCCAAGCCCACACCTGAGTTTTGCGGAATTCGTGTGCGAAATTACATTTGAAATTTACCATGAGCTTTTCGGTGAAGGAAAGCATCGTGAGGAAACCTGTTCATATCTACGAAACAATTCAATTGCGTGAAGTTCCCAATCCGCACTGGGCCAGCGTGGGAACTATAGCCCAAGCCCTCTCATTCTGAGAGGAGGCCTGGGCCCAGCAGTGGGACGTTTATAGGCTGGGGATGATGATGATGATACGTAACTAGGAAAATTCAGGCAACTCTTTAGTTGCCCGAGTTTTGAAAGCTCATTGGTAACTCTATTGAAATCCCACTTAAAAGTGTCAAAAATTGTGCTTAATTTGAAATACGGGCAGGGTAAAAAAAAATGTAATTAAGTACCGACTTACAAATTGTTATAATGAATCTTGTAAACTTGTCGAAGTTTTAATTTTAAGCTGTTATTTATGGCAAATTACGTTTTTTTTCAAATAATTGTCTATTAGTTCATTGGAAAATGTAAAAGGTATCAAATAACATAATTATGGCCAATTTAAATAAATAATTCGTTCATTTATGAAGTACAGTCCAGTCTCTCACGATATTTTCCTTCTTAGGGATAAGTTCGCCTTTGTACTATTTTCTGTGTACTTCTGTATTTTTTAATTTTTATGTGCAATAAAGAGTTTACATACATATGTACATACATATTTTTACATGAAAAAAAAAGTTTTTTGACTGCTTTGGCGACAGCTATGCTTTTAATTGGGAACAAAAAACCTTTATCTTTGTTTATTAAATTACCTGCCGAGCCTTATTTGAAATGCGATAACGTTTGTGCATTACACTAAGTGCTATTACGGACCCAAATTAGAATATTTAATTTAATTTTACCATAATTGTATGGCTGCCGCCACGCGATTCTACTCGATAACTGGCTGCAAATAACTCCAAAAATCAGATAAACGACATTAAGGCAGCAATATCTTGGATCACTTAATTAGTAGGCATTAAATCTGTCATTTAAGCTATGCTGTGCTGTGTAAGCGTCCCTCAGCCGCGTTAAGCCTTATCTGGAAGCCATTATAACTCTAATAGCTCTTGCTTTATGCCTATAGTGGCTTGGAGTGGGGCAGTTAAGTAGAGACATGGATTGCTCCATGTAGTACTAGTCTTATGCCTATAAAATACACGTGATTTTTTCAATTCGCTGTTTTTAACAGTCTTTATGAAAAAAAATAGACAGGACTGCGTTCTAATGTAGCCTAAATGTGCCTGTTGATTTCATAATACAC
The DNA here is from genome assembly GCA_949127965.1 of Pandemis corylana. Taxonomy (NCBI): domain Eukaryota; kingdom Metazoa; phylum Arthropoda; class Insecta; order Lepidoptera; family Tortricidae; genus Pandemis; species Pandemis corylana. The sequence continues at coordinate 12,586,254 of OX421857.1, read as the reverse complement.
ACAATACAATACACACACACACACACGAACACGTATTTATCCCTCACGGGGTAGACAAAGCCTAAGGTGACAAGACCTACAGGCCACGTTTAGCAAGACTGTGGGGCTAGGTATAGATGGAAAATGGAATCAAAATAGTAATGGGTTGCTAGCCGCATCGCCTATAACATGATTCCTATGATTTTCGCCCATTCCCTAAATGGGCTTTTACCATCTGCCCGGGAAGAGAAGCAACTGATACATTCTAAGTTTATTTGCCCCCAGACCAGCATGAAAGTCATGATAGTCATGGAATTTCGCTACTATATAAATTTCAAACAAAATATCTTTCGGTGTGTGCTACCTACTTACATGCAACCGGTGCTTCAGCCCGCGCCACCCCCCGCACGCCCCCATCTACATCTGACGATTGTGTTTTTTTAGTGTGCGTTATTCCGACGTTTCAAACGGATTTCAATTGTCTTTTTGATCAATACGTATTGAGCTTTCGATAATAATTGACAATGTTTCAAAAATTGTAATTTCCATGTATCAAAAATCTAGACTTATGGTAGCGTACAAAGACAAAATACATCGAAGTGCCCTTTTGGCGCACTGCGTAGATACAGGCAACTTTGCGGAGGTCCATGTGAAAATAAATGATAACCAAGAAATTTCTTCACGCGTTTACTCAACATAAAAACATCTGCAACCTTGCCCTTTTAAGTACCCGTGAAAGGCTCAAGATTTTATCATCGCTAGACTAAGTGCACTCGTCAACGTCTTTACGAGGTTTATAATAAAGAGGAATTTTAATGAGAATAGCTGTATTAGAGGGGTATATAATATTACACGATAGGACACAGGTGTGCTTATAGACAAACGTTAAAGTTCAATTGGATAATTTGGAAGACGCCCTCTGGATACCGTTACTATTTTTTCAACACAGTTGCTCGTAAATTGAGTCTTATTGCACCGCATTTAAACTCATAATACAGCTTATTACGCACAAGTGCTGTAATAATGTTACCGCACGAGTGCGGTAATATAAACTTTTTTTTAATCTCAGCAAACGGTTCAGTATCAATAGGAACAAGGAATATTTTCGTGAATATTAAACTATTTTAGTTTAAAGATGATAAATAAACATTTAATTTCGACAAATTATTCATTTTTATCTAAAAAGGGACCATCATTTGCATATTTAAGACATTGGTTAATTATTTTATTATAATTTTAATATTAGGCTGTTTAGCAGTCTGTTGTCAGTGTCTTCGTCACGCGCATGCTAAGTGCACAGCGCGCATGCGCGAGTGCTGCGTGCGGATTGGCGCGGAGAAATAATATCTGTCGCCATTTTTCACTGATATTGTTGATTCAGGCTTTGTTATTTTATTACTTTAAAAATTACTAGTTCAAGTAGTAGTGTCCGTCGCTGGAAATACTAAAATATGTTCGGACAATGTTCGGACAGTTATATCAGTAAGAAATCCAAGGTGTTAATTACCAAATGATAAAGTAAAGTTCTAAAGCAGCTCCAGGTAAGCAATGTCTGGTAACAAAGGTAAACTAAAGTTCTTAAAGTCCTTTTATTAACTAAATTTTATTTATTTTTCCTCGCAAATGTGTTGAAAAACGTCGTATGCGACGCGTGTGCTTTGGTAATTACACATCTCGGCTCTCTTACCCGCGCTCGCTTGCGCTCGCGCGTACAATACGCCTCGTGTGTAATTACCAACATAGCACACTTGTATCATAATGTACTATTAATTCATCATCCCTATTATGCATGGATTCGAAAAAAGAATTTTACATACACGAAGTCGTCCAACAACTTCAGTTTGATCAAGATACAATCTACATTCCAACTATACCCAGTATTACAAACGATCGAGAGTCCATTTCCTTTTATTAATGACACTAATGTTACCCACAATTTAATTACTACTATCCATAAAACGAAAGAACTTTAAGTAGATTAAATAGCTGTTCATTTTACAAGAGCAATTCCGACAAATACGATTTCCAACAATGTATAATTGTCTTATTATGTGCTATAAACTCTGAATGTGTCTTTAGTGTCGGGGTTTTTGCTACTTTTTGCTTAGTTTGAGAGCTACAGGTATTTAAAAATACATCGATAGCTATCTTCTCGTTTATCGGGACATTAAATGGGTGGTAAGCGCAAACCGCCATTTTCTTGGCAAGGGTTCGGAGTTTAGTTTTTTTTTAAATGCTTTATTGTACAAATATAAAGAAACAGATACAATTCACAAAAAATAAAAATAACATTAATAAATGCACAAAGGCGAACTTATTCTTATAAAGGATCTCTACCAGTTAACCTTTGCGTAGATGAGAGGAGCATTAAACGAGGGACCGACAAAGTGTAAGTTTAAAATTCCAGATAGTAAAAGCCACAATAGAGCGTACATATCTAAGTACAATAAACAAAACAAAAATAAACTATACTATATATCAATACACACATGTATACATACAAAATACAATAAGAGTACACACACACAATATCTAAGGAGATGGGTGTGAGCCATATCTTCCTCAAGCCTTCCTTGAACGACGCCACGGAGTTTTGTTCAGTTTCCCCCCTCCCCCCTCTCCGTCCACCTGACTACCATTAATAGCATTCCGTTAAATACTAGTTTCTAGTACATTCTGAGGGCGGTGAAATAAAGAATGTCTCAGATAGCAGGAACTTGTCGCTCGAGCCAAAGGCGAGGGCAATAAACATGCGACCTGATACTTTCTTTATCACCCCCCATGGTGTGAACATAATCTTACTGTAACACACAACTCCCGCCATGGGCAGAACTTTATTGAAATCACTAGGTACATAGTATAAAATAAAGTCGCTTTTTCTGTCCTCATGTCCCGATGTATGCTTATATCTTCAAAACTACACAACGGATTTTCATATTTTTCATGCGTTTTTTTTTAATAGATAGAGTGATTCAAGAGGAAGGTTTATATGTATAATACATGCATAATATACCGTGCGAAGCCGGGGCGGGTCGCTAGTTAGTGATAATCGCGAAAGTAAAACATTTATTTGAATAGTTAGCCTTCGATATAGATGTACACACATAAAAGGAATACAAAGAGAGAAACATCTATGTAAATAAGTATTAAAGATATTTGTGGGAAAAATGACTTTTTATGGTAGGTATTTGAAACGTTAATAGAATAACCACATTTCAGTGGTTTTTGAAAATTACGAAGCGAATGTCGGTAACGTTTTTACGGATATCTAAACAAAAGTTTGCGTCATTAAAATCAGATGACGGAATATAATGAATAGGTACATTGTCATTTAAAGTTTAAAAGAAACCGGGTCACTTCAAGTAGAAAACTGTATGAAACGTGACCCGGTTTCATTGCTCCCGAGTGTATATTATAATGTATAAATATTATACCACATATCTTGGAATAAGTCTGGAATATTTAAAAATGTAATTTTTGATTCAAGATTAAGTCACCCCTTGGACGCTCATTTATGGAAACATTTGTCAATCACAATTATAATAGTCATTTATGTAGCTGATGCATAATGAGCAGCATTAAAACATTGGCGGGGTTTTATGAAACGAAACGAAGATGAGTTTCATAAAGTGACGTCTAAATGCGATTCAATTACGATTTAATTTAGGTTTGCTCGATGTCAGATCCATACTAAAATGACAACTAAAATCTGAACTGTGTCAGAATTGCATCGCATTAAGACGTCATGGCAAGGCTCTTGAACAATGAACATAATTATGTAGGGAAATTATTATATAGATTTAGAAAAAAATCTATAATACTTACCTGTGTTCAGTCAAACCAACCAAACCTGGCAAAGTCATAAGTCATAAAGTGATGATTAAGTCTCACGGTAGTTTCATGTTAAAAGTCATAAGGATAAATTTTAAGACAAAAATTAAAATGATCCCCTAATTGTCAGTGTTAATCGACCATCCATTATGCAGGGTAATAAAGTACTATTTTTAAACAGAAAGTGCAACCAGTTAATATTGCCATTAATGGACTATGGACATTCCATTCGTAGGACGGCATCTTAAGCGGTACCAAACTTAGTAAAATTACAGAGAATTAGAATTAAAGTTATAGATCTGGACTACCATGTATGAAAGGCCGGTATGTTCTTGGTACTGGGTTACAAGTTTTTTAAGTAAACTTTGCTTGGCATTAACTGCCAGCTGTACACCCGGGATTTCTCCAAAAACACCGACGACGCACATGTGCGTTCGAACGACTGTTAATCGCGACAGTGGCCCATTAGGCCCAATTTTTGAAAGGACATGTTATGTTACTGTCAATGAGTCAAGAATTTTACTTGTCGATATTCGTATTTATTTTACGGTACACTATACCCGGTAGAAATTATTTTCTAAACGATACTGAAATCTAGAAAAGTCCGAAAATTAAAACTATTTGAGCTATGACTTTTCACTTAAATTTATGGTTCTTCCATGCTGGTCTAAGAAAAAACATAGAATTTACCAGTGGCTTCTCTTCCCGCGCCACCTCACCTCGATAGTTGGTGCTCCAACACCGTGCGATTTAAGAGGTCATTCTTGCAAAATTTGGAATGGGCTGGCGGCTGGGGTTTTTCCAACTGGCTATGACATGGGTACCTTTAAGAGGCAAGTGTACCTTTTCTTGCGAGGCCGGCAACGCGCTAGCAGCCCCATTGGTGCTGTAGTTGTCCATGGGCGGCGGTGATCACTTACCATCAGGTGCACCGCATGCCCTTTTGTCGGTTTTAATCACTACATAGTATAAAACAAAGTCGCTTTCTCTGTCCCCATGTTCCTATGTCCCTATGTCCCTTTGTATGCTTATATCTTCAAAACTACACAACGGATTTTGATGCGGTTTTTTTTAATAGATAGAGTGATTCAAGAGGAAGGTTTTTATGTATAATTTTACGCAGACGAAATCGCGCGCAGAAGCTAGTATAAAATAAAAAAGAGTACTTAAACCTTTTTACACGCACTTAAGCACCTACACCCACCCAGTACACACACCTCCACAGTATCCTAGCTCCTGGTTAGTCGTGCAATAAACCCTTCCGTCTGATTGTGTCCGACAACCGGCGCCGTCATTCTCGACCGTCATGCCGGCCCGGTGGCCCTGAGTTAGGGACCCGCAGTGATTGAGGACCTAGGTTCTACAGGGGTACAATTCTCTGAAAGAACCTCGTCTGTTATGTAGTTGCAGCTCTCTGAAGACAGTCTTTAATGTTTTTTCAGTACCTAGTAGTTTATGTGACTGTATATGTACAGTCGCATCCATTACTTTATCTACTTTATCTTCATATCATAAATTTCCTACAATAATCGTTCTCACATCAAAATACGTAGGTAACATTATTTTATATTCTTCGAAACTTCGAAATAGATGAAACGAAAGACAATATGGACATAGAGATTTTGTTATTTAGAATGTTCGAAGTTTGAATGGCATTAGAGTATCGATGTTGATACTCTAATGTAAACATTATAATACAGCCAGACATTAGAGTATTGATATTGATACTCTAAAGTGAACATTAAGGTACAACCACAGATACAGGTTTCTTAATGTAGGCCATTTGCCAATCGTTCCTGAACATATTACAGGGAAGTTATAATATTATGGATGTATTTAATTTATTACTAAGCGTGCAAAATGGCCGAATGACAGTATGTTTGTAATGAATAAAATAAAAACTACTGGACAAACAAAAAATATTTCACCATTAAAATGCTACATTATTCCATAAATATTTAATTATATCGAATTACAAAAAAAATTAATTAAACTATGATAAAATCTAAAAGTTAACTAAATATTTTATTTAGTTTTAAGTTTTGTATATTTAGTTAACTTTTGGATGTAGTTAAATTTATTTATAAATTCAAACTCTTCCATGTTGGTTGGTCTGAGAGCAAAGAAAAACGCAATGTACCAGTTGTTTCTCTTTCCGCGCAGATGGTAAAAGCCCGTCGATGAAATGGACGAAAATCTTAGGAATCAAGTTTTCTAAAGTCTCTAGTTTAGTACCTAAAAAGTAAACTTCAAAAATAAAAATGGGCACGTCGCTAACAATTCACAGATTGTTGTCTATCAGTATATTTCTAAAACATCAATATGCCATGCAAAATTGCAGGAAGCAGCGAAAACTAATGTATTCCTTTCGTACAAACGATATTTAGAGCTCAAAATGCCTAGTTATCCCTTAACTCACTCTTGACTCTAATTCTCACATATCTAGGCTATTAAGATATCGGAGGTAAGATCTCTAGGGTAATCGCACTAATTTGTGGCATCATAAACAGGGCCCTAGGGTAAGAGCGCCGGTTAGCGTGCAAGCGCCGGGAGAAAACATTATCTGTCCCTTGTGTTTAAATCAAAATGTTATTAGGAAGCAATTTACGCTGCAAAATCACTATGACAAGAGAAGGCAATGTAGTTGTTTCCCTTAGCCCAAAGTCAAGGGACCTCAGAAGAATACCAGAAGCCGCGTTACAATATTATCCACATACTGTGGCAAGTGGGCATTGAAGAGAAAAACTCGTAAATTAACAGTATACATTTTGACACAAGGCGTGTGCGGTATATGGGTAGGTACCTCAGCTTCGGGAAAAGTGACTGAAAAATGTATTGCTAAGATAAGCTAGGGGTTACTCCGGTTTTAAATGCTCTATGGCATTTAACGCCGCGTGGCCTCAATAAAAGCACTTGCTTGTTTTTGTTATATGTAAAATGTAATGTAATTACAGTTGTTAGCTGTTTATTCATTTATTATGCAGTCCATATGAATTGTATGTAGATTTAAATAGTTTTTATGGATAAAGTTCGAGCTCTCCCAGCCGACGGTCGTGTAAGAAATGTTCAAGCCATAAGTAGAGCAGCGCCATCTGTTATCATTTATAGACCGATGCTTAAATGAGTGCTCGCCCGCGCGGCACAGGGGCGCGGGGTAGGACGACAAAGGGGACAGAGAGAGGTGCGGGCGGGTAGTGCGCCTGTCGCCCCCGCGGTCGTCCGACCCCGCGCCCCTGCACGCGGGCGAGGACTCATTCAAGCGATCGGTCTATAAGTTGTGCCTTAAAAATGTGGCCTCTTTCAACTCCACAATTTTCGATTATTAGCAAATTAAATTTTCACTCCTCTCATTCAGAAAGTAAGCTTTGCTCCCTGTCAAGAGGGATCAAAGTGAAACTTTTCTGTTCAAGGCTAAGTGTTTCTTTGCAAATGCCATTTTTTGGAGTTGATAAATGTAAAACCACTCCATTTTCTATGCTGGTAGCTCTTTAACTATATTTAGAATTATTTTTTAAGTTTTTTAATGTTCGGTGTGAAAAGTTGTATGAGCCACTCGGGAGCAAAATTATTTTCATCTTGGGCGTTAACACTTGAATCCCTCATTACGCTCTGGATTCTACTTTAGAATCCCCCGCTACACTCAGGATTCTATTGTAGAATTCTTCGCTATATTCTGGATTCAATGTAGCGCCCTCGCCGTAAATTCATCATTTGGCACCCTTGTGACACAAATAACTATTTATACCGGACCGAAAAGCATTGTGAAATAATACATCATTAGTATCTCGTATCGTACCTCTTTTTGTCCCTCATTAAGGCTTTTTGCGCTTCAACAATTAAAACCAATTACCATTTTGTTTCTCCGTAACGACTTTGCGTGCTAAAGGTTTTATATCTGACAGCGACCCTTCTGCTTTCAATATCCATTGTACTGTAATAATACTTAACACAATAGGAAGAGGTGATAACATTTAACGATAAGGCAGTCATTTCTTTAAACGGCGAATGTTAACAGGCGGTTCGGTAACAGTGGCATTTTGACTCGATTGTAACTGTTGTTATAATTAAGTTTCAATTGACAGCAGTGTAATTTTTATTAGGTATTTGGCAGGTGGAGAGCCTGAGGCAGTGGTTAAGGCGACGGTGGAAGATATACCTAGGTGCGTAGCGTTGTGAGTCCCCGAGTAAGTACTGTATGGCTCTGAGGTTTGTAGCCAGTAGGCTTATTACCTAACTCGCTCGCAATCGCCATCGTGTTCATTTTGACAGTTCTTGTATGAATGTGACAGCTAGCTGATTCCGATGCCAATTGTCAGCCCATACATGAACTGTCAAAATGAACACGATGGCGATTGCGAGCGAGTTAGGTAATAATCCTACAGGTCTACATCGAACTAATTAGATACTCCTGGATTTACGTGAGCAATACGGGATCTTGGCGCTCTGAGCCAAATCTTTATATTTATAAATGAAATATCATAAAGATTTAAACCGTGTTTTACTTTGAACTCTCAATCTATTCACATTATACGATACAGCAGTTATGCCTTCGGAGGCAGCTGTTCAGGTAATGACATAAAGAAACCCTTGTTTCTTCTGATTCAACTTAAATTCTAAAACCAAATTATGAACATTTGCATTACCTGCCAGCGAGTTGGTTTGTAAAGTAAAGTAAAGTAAGTAAAAAAGTCTTTATTTATAATATGCAAAAGGTTACAATATGTTTATTCGGCAGCCTCCGCACTAGACTCAGGGCCTGTGTCGCGGAGACTAGAGACAGTTATAACAATAAGAGCTTAACATAAAAAATCTGAAATAATTTGTGTGCGTGTGTATGTGAGTGTGTGTGTGTGTGTGTGTGTGTGTGTGTGTGTGTGTGTGTGTGTGTGTGTGTGTGTGTGTGTGCGTGTGTGTAGTATGTGAGTATTAGTGCATTTAATTAGGTACAGGCTGAAAGAATATTTTCAGTTGTATATACAAACTCAACTTATTACAGTTACTTTATAAAGGACAAATTATTCAAAGAATAAACGATGAATAACACAAGCAAAGTTTCCAAAATATATATTTTGAAGGCCTCTAAGTTGTTACGCATCCAACGTCACCGAATGGTCATCAATTAAAAAAACTAGAAAAGGAAATTATAAATTGGCAATTTTAATCCCTCATAAATGCTTAATTAATGGGCAAGCAAAGCTGCCAGCATTAATCCAATGAGTGCTGTCTGCTTCAAACTGTCGCCTAATTTACATTAAACTAAATGATTTATTATTCCTATAACACTTAATTGTATTGCGACACCGATAATCTGTTGATAGATTGCCGATTTGATATAAATTGAGTCGGCGTTCAAATCGATACTCCATTTCCGTTTCAATCATAAGTAATTTTACAAAAATTAATTTCACTGTATTTGGTTTGTGAGGGCGGGTTCTCATGTGAAAACACTATTGTATTCGCACAAGCTTGACTGTCTTGCACATGTAGTAGCAGAGTAGTGCCCATCGAGGGTATGGGCGAAAGTCTTAAGAATCATGTTATAGGCGATGCAATTAGCAACCCATTATTTTGATTTCCCTTTCCAACTATACGCCCTTAATCATGCTAAGCGTGGCCTTAAGGTTTTGTTACCTTAGGCTCTGCCTACCCCGTAAAGGATAAAGACGAGATATATGTATTCAAATAAAATTCAGGCAAATTAAGCTGAAGTTACCTTACTAACGTTTAATAATTCATTGTAATGTCTGAGTATTTTACAGGTATTATTGGCAGACAATGTTGCGAACGAAAACCAGTATTTGTTCTATAATAATATGTATGAGATAAGGCCACTGCTAGGTACTTTATAAATTCAATAATCTAGTTATAGATTAATACGCGAGATTTATGCCCAAGCCGTAAATTGACAAATTCCCATGATAAACAAAACGTTTCAAGTGAACTGTGATGGTGCGATAGCGGGCAACATAAATTGCTATTAATATTAGTTGCTGATGCCTATCGCTGGATTGAGAGCGATTGAGTTATCTTAGTAAATAATTCATAATAGTCTGTTGCTTATTGATACAGATCTGCTCGATGGGTGCGGGACAAAGTAGGACAGGAACAAGTTATAGACCGAGCGTTTCAATGAGTCCTCGTTGCAAAGGGGCGCGGGGTACGACGGCGGGGAGACGCACTACCCGCCCGCACCTCTCTCGGCCCCCGCGGTCGTCCCACCCCGCGCGTCTGCACCGCGCGGGAAAGGACTCATTTCAGCGGTCGGTCTATGGTGTGCGTATTTTTAACCCAATACGCAAAAGGAGGGTGCGAATCAGAATACATAGTTTAAAATGTAAAATGAGTTAAAATACATAATGGTTTTAAATATATAATGGTATTATCTGTGTAACTATTAGTTAGATGAACTTTTTTGACAGCGTAATAGATAGATTGGTTTAGGTTAGGTTTAGTTTATAACAATTCTGTTAATTTGCAATTTTCTGGGAAAATCGCACTTTATATTTTGAACCATTATGTATTTTAACCCATTATACATTTTAAGCGTTATGTATTTTAATTCGTACCCCAAAAAGAAGGTTGTTATAAGTTTGACGTCGTTATCTGTGTGTGTTCTGTGTGTGTCTGTCTGTGGCATCGTAGCTTTCCAGCTGATAGACTGATTTCGATGCGGTTTTTTAGTCGAAAGCCAGTTTCCTTGCAGTGGTTCTTACCCATGTTTGGTAAAAATCGGTCCAGCAGTTTTAAGGGTATCAGCTCTTTTTCAAAGTTATTGGAATTTTATCTGGGTCCCACCGAAAAACAGCGTTGCGCTTGCCGCAACATTATGCTGAGTGGGGCCCATTTTACACCATATCGACTTAACCATTCTTAAGTATATTGTATTTCCTCATACTATTATATCTACGTGTATCGAATGTGTGTAAATAAATGTTTGTCTGTCTGTCTCTCTCTCTCTCTCTCTCTCTCTCTCTCTCTCTCTCTCTCTAATGCAGTGAAATCAAATTCACTGGATAAACTAATCCGTATGATGGAGGTTTGACAGCGCAATAAACTCGCGCGCCGCGTGACTGACCGCTGATTGGTAGCGTTGCCGTATAGTCGATAGTTTCCCTATCGATAGATTTAACGGAAAAATCGCATACATACATAAATCACGTCTTTATCCCTTACGAGGCAGACAGAGCCTAAGGTAACAAGACCTAAAGACCACGTTTAGCATGATTGTGGGCGTATGGATCGAAAAGTGAATCAAAACAGTGATGGGTTGCTAGCCACATCGCCTATATAACATGATCCCTAAGATTTTCGCCTAATCACTCGATGGGCTTTTACCATCTGCGCGAGAAGAGAAGCAACTGATACATTTTATGTTTTCCATTCCTCCCCAGACCAGCATGGAAGAAATCGCAATCCTACTAATATTATAAACGCAAAAGTTTGTAAGTATGGATGGATGGATGTTTGTTACGCCAGAACGGCTGGACAGATCTGGATGAAATTTGGAACATAGATAGATTATAGTCTGAAATAACACATAAGCTACTTTTTATCCCGAAAAATTGCGTAATTCCTGCGGGATAGCGATAAACGAATTCTATGCACACGAAGTTGCGGGCAACAGCTAGTAATATTATAGGCTAAAGTTTGTGAGTGTGTGTGTGTTTGTTACTTCTTCACGCGCTAACGGCTATACAGATGTAGATAAAATTTGGAGTGGAGATTAATGGTGCCCTAGATTAACACATAGGCTAAATTTTATTCCGGAAAATAACATAAATCCAGACCCAGAGTCTAGTGCGAAGGCCGCTGTATCACTTACCGCGTAAACTGTCATCTACCTACCTCTATGTTATGTAACAATGTGTCCTTTGTAAAATATTATGCACTGTAACTTCTGTGGTGAAATAAAGTTATTCTTATTCTTATTCTTATTCTTATATTGTAGTCTACCAAAACTATCGACACTGTCGATAACTATCGATACTATTGTCTGCTCGAACTATCGATAGTCTATCGAAACGCTATCGATAGCGGACTATCAAGCAGCAACACTACTCGTAATGCTATGCAAATGGATCGCTTCGCACGGCTGTATCCTGCACGCGTTTGCTTTTACGATACATACGTACATAATCACGTCTTTATCCCCTACGGGGTAGACAGGGACAGTGGGTAACAAGACCTAAAGGCCACGTCTAATGTGGTTCCAGGTCTGGGCGTATATAGAAAGAAGTTCTCAACGAGTTGTGACAGATGGGATTTTTTTAATACATAATAATAAAAATAACATAATAATACATAATAGCTTTTTGATTGTCTGGAAGAGATCGCTATTAAGCGATAAGACCGCCTATTGTCTACTTTGTTCTTTGTTTCTGTATTGTTTTGTACTGATTTGTGGTGTTCAATAAAGAATATTTGTATTGTTGTATTGTATTGTACATACATAAATCGCATCTTTATCCCTTGCGGAGAAGACAGAGCCTAAGGTAACAAGACCTTAAGGCCACGTTTAATATTTACTTGTTTATTAACTCCCATGCTAGTCTGGGAGCAAAGAAAAAACATGGAATGTACCAGTTGCTTCTCTTCTCGCGCAGATGATAAAAGCCCATCAAGGAAATGGGCGAAAATCACCGGAAGCATGTTACAAGCGATGCGGCTAAAAACCCATCACTATGTTGATTCCATTTCCACCTATACGTCCACAATCTTGCTAGACGCGGCCTGTAGGTCTTGTTACCTTAGGCTCTGTCTACCCCGTAAGGGATAAAGACGTGTTTGTGTGTGTATGTATTCATATAACAGCCATTGTTATGTTCCCCGTTCCAGGCCATACATTCGGACGTCGCACTCGTACCACAGTAAATAAATATAGCAGTATGGAAACTTGGCTTATTTTTTGAAATAAATACCTACGCACCAATAGAGCGCTAGGGTTGTCAATTTAATTTTTGTAAAATTGAAACGCTTTTTGTTTAGTTAGCGCTATCTCAGCTAGTAAGGCCTGTTTTAAAGAAACTAGCTACACTTAATTAAGATAATTAGGGTTGGCACCCTTCATTTCCGTAAAAAAGAACATACAATACATACATACATACTTCAACAGTTAAAGATTTCTTTATTCGTCGGTAGGTACGTATTATATATTACTTACTGAAAAATACTGCTACGACACGTTCGGAAAGCTCTATTATTAAATTTTATGGTATGAAAAATTCTCATCTGAATGAATAGCTTTCTTAAATAAACTATTGGTAAACATGGACACACTGCGCAATACGCTCTTGGCGTGTTTAAAACGAAGATCGCGGCCTTTCTGGGCGCACGTAACAGACAACCGCTCGTCTCAACGCGGCACTCGCGACTGACGGCACCGCGAGATCCGCTTAGAGGCCTTGTAGAAACGCGCGTCTGTGTGCGTTCGTTTCGACCGTTTTGTTCGTAGTTTCCTTACTACTTTAGCTTATATATATGCTGTGGTCATACATTGTTGCACCCGTTTCGATACCAATGAAGATATAATGCTTAAATTTAATTGCCTCGGCTCGTACCCACGCCCGTCATATCAAAAGTTAATGACACACCTACAAAGTAATGAAGTTATTTTATAATTTGGGGTTGTTAGCAGCAAAAAGTCATCGTGGAAATGCTACGTGTTTCCAGTTATAGGTGGAATTATAACAAAACGATACCCTCTAGGTATGCAATGATGATTATGTTGAACTACAGTCGCGCGCAACTTCTTTAATGTTTAAAGAAAGAAAGAAAGAAAGAAGACATTTATTCCTTTTTGCAAGACACACAAATATAAGATAATATACACAATTTTATAGAAAACAAACAAGGTAAAACAAAAAAAAACATAGACATGAAAAGTAGCATCAGCGTTGTGTGTCTTCGCAAAAGTGAAACGGTCGCTGGCTCAGCATTACGCTGAGGTGTTAGACACCTGCAGCACTGATTTTCAGCCAGAACCGTCTATGACTCACGAAACGATACACAGATAAAATATACTACATAATCCATAAACTTTTACGTAAACAATGCAATACATAGATAGAACCCGACTTATGTGTAACTAAAGAAATACATAAATTAATTAAATAGTTTACAATATAAACAAAAAATAAAAAGGAGGGAAAACTAAATTGTTCAAAAACAACAGGTTTAGTGTAATTGTACCACAGAACACAGTTTAAAAATAATAGTTTTAAATGATTTACGGGGTTTTCTATGGTGAAAAGTGCGATTTGTCAAATACACTTTTTGTCAAAGGCTCGTTTGGTCCAAGTAGTTTTGCCAAAGCCGCGATTCGGTAAGCACTTGCATGGAGTACGATGCAGTCTATAATGCCAACAAACTTAATAAATAGTTTAATTCAAATATATTTGTTTATTTAAATGAAAAAAACGTGCATTTAAAGGTTATATATAACTACAAGTTTCCAAGCAGGTCTGGAGCAAAGAAAAAACAGAATGTACCAGTTGCTTCTCTTCCCGCGCAGATGGTCAAAGCCCATCGAGGGAATGGGCGAAAATCTTAGGAATCATGTTATAGGCGATGCGGCTAGCAACCCATTACTATTTTGATTCCCCACTCCATTTATATGCCCACAATTGCTAAACGTGGCCTTTAGGTCTTGTTACTTTAGGCTCTGTCTTCCTCGTAAGGGATAAAGACGTGATTTATGTACGTAATTTATACAACATGAAGCGTAGGGTATAAATTGCACGTGACTGTATCTAGCACCGTTGTTAGTTAATTGTTCTTGCGAAATTCCTACCGCGTTCCTAAGCTCTTTTCGAGACATAAATATTACAAAATTCGTATGAAAAGGCATAAAAACGGAGTACGTATCAATTTCAATGTAATTCTGCAATGGAACCGCCATTCGGCCTCGCCTCGGCATGAATATGAATTCTCATCTACAAGCACTCGATGCTTCACTTTTTGTAATGAATTTGAATCAATTTACAATATTTTTTAAACTTCAGCGGTTTTCACTCTTAACTGTCACTCTCGGGGCTTGATCACGAAACTTATTTTTTTAATTACCACCATATTTCGGCCCCGATGCAGCCGCAGCAGGTGCAGGTGTTAGGTAAAGGTAACACAGTTATTAGTGGCGAAAAGTAAGAAAAAGCCATCCCTGTTTTGTTTACATAAATGCTTCAGATCCCTTTTTTTTCCGTGAGAAAATGCTTTACACGTACTACATGGGGACTGCGCGGAAGTTATGTTGGTACATTCCTTCCCTACTGCTGATCTCAGATCCCTGTCCTAAGCTAACTTAACCGTAGTTAATTTTTAGATGCAAGTGACCCTTAACCTTAACCAAAGCATACGAAAATTAATCAAGAAAAAATATTTTAGTAATCATTAAGCAGTCTCATACATATACATAAATTAAGTCTTTAACCCTTACGGTGTAGACAGAGCCTGTAACAAAACCTTAAAGCTACGTTTAGCATGATTAAGGGCGTATAGGTGGAAAGGGAAATCAAAATAGTGATGGGTTGCTAGTCGCATCGCAACATGATTCCTAAGACTCGCTCATTCCCTGGATGGGCTTTTACTATCTGCGCGGGAAGAGAAGCAACTGGTAAATACTATGTTTTTTTCTTAATCCCATACCAGCACGGAAGAACCAGAAACAGAAGTCACAACAACGTTTAATTACACAGCAAAGTTAAGAAAAACATTAGAATTAAGCAAATATATGTACGTTTGCATTGTAAACACATGAGATCATTCGTGCAGTCTTACTTACAGTTAAAATATGCAGTAAATTAGTTAACAAGTCTCACAATGTCAGTTTTTGTTAAGTAATATATGCATATTTTTTATTCTTTCTCCTGCTAACTAGCTATCAGAAGCGTGCCGTCTTAACAACTCGATACCCGTCACGTTCTTCTACCGAACTTTTCTATCTCGCTCATTCTTTTCCCACCGTTTAAAGACAACCCTTCTAAGACCTGACGCGAGCTTAACATTTTTTACCCATCCCAGAAGTGCGCCGCTAAAGAAGTTTTCACTTCAAATCTGGGGTTTCATAGTCTGGGGTTACATAGTATAAAACAAAGTCGCTTTCTCTGTCCCTATGTCCTTATGTCCCTATGTCCCTATGTATGCTTATATCTTCAAAACTACACAACGGATTTTGATGCGGTTTTTTTTAATAGATAGAGTAATTCAAGAGGAAGGTTTTTATGTATAATTCTACGCAGACGAAGTCGCGGGCAGAAGCTAGTAATGTATATTTTCAGTTGTTCTAGAAATTTTAAATTTGGTATGAAGATGGCTTTTATAGCACGACTAGTGAAATCAGTCTAGAAATTATTTTTTTAAGTCTATGTAATACATACTACATAATATTTTATGTACATACATCACGTCTTTATCCCTTACGGGGTAGACAGAGCCTAAGGTAACAAAACCTTAAGGCCAAGCTTAGCATGTTTAAGGGCGTATAGCTGGAAAGGGAAATCAAAATAGTGATGGGTTGCTAGCCGCATCGCCTATAACATGATTCCTAAGACTTTCGCCCATTCCCTCGCTTTTACCATCCCAGCCCATGCTTTTACCATTTGCGCGGGAAGAGAAGCAACTGGTAAAGTCTATGTTTTTTCTTTACTCCCAGAAGCATAGAAGTTCCTATCCCGTTAGAATTTCGAAATTTCCGCAAATTCCTGGCTTAGAGCACAAAAGAAAACGTCTAGGACAACTTTTGGTCTTCTAAACCTAAGGGCCGTGGGCTGCGCATTCAATAATAAATAGTACAGTAAATTTAATTAGTCCGTTGGCTTAATTCTTCTCATAATAATAGGTAATAAAGATATTTATTGCCACAACACAAAAAAAGACATGATACATACTTATCCAAAAGATGCACACAATAATAATTGCGAATTGCTAAGGAATGTATCGGCCTTTAAGGGAACCGTGTACTCCTTTTTTGAATACTAGCATACCATAACTTGTCTTCCTCGTATAACATGGCATGTAACGTAAAAGCTCATTATAGAACAAACACTCATTTCCATTCTTGACAGCTAAAATGACAAATTACAAGGGTATGATCATAATTTTCTATACACTTAGCTTATTCTAACAACAGTAGCGACCAAATATGGCAGTCTCTAATGAACCCTGGGTCATGTGACCTATTACTACCCCACTAACAATTATAGGGCCATAGACAACATACCTGTACCAGTGGCGCCACCACGCATTGTGACAAAAAACCGAAACATCCGAAGCGAAACTGCATATTTCTTATTGGCGGCGCCAGTACGGATGGCTTAACTAATTTATCCATCATTCCAGCCTAGGATTAAAAAACGCCGCGGTTTTTTCCAGCGTTCTTTAAAACGTTGCGCTATCAACTCAATTTCTAAGCCACAAATAAAACTTTAGAATTTTGCAACAAGCAAAAACGACGGAAAATTACTTAAAAAACAATATGTGCAAATTTTCATGTAATTGTCTCTATAACAAGTTAGGCGTTAATTAGTCTGTATTTAGTATCTAGTGTTTTTGCTGTTTCAGTACTACGAACGAAGGGACGTCTTTACTTTTCAAGAACTTAATTATGAGGTTTCCATTTTGTTAACATAATTTTACATTGACTTAAGGAGACCGTGTAATGTTACTTTAAACCTGTTTGGAACGATTCAGTAGATTCAATATTTTTATTCCGACTGTATTAATTAATAAAGGTATGAATGATGATTGTTAATGCAGGAAAGCACGCAGCATTTTGGGTAAAATACGTTAATGTTTTTAGTACAATTTTATGTTGCAAAAGAATGAGAAAGAGATTTTTTTTTTGAAACCTATAAGTATTTTTACAGGTTGCAAATCTTATCAATTTAATGTTAATGAAATAGAAAATAAAAGAAAATAAAACTATAATTAAATTAAAATCCAAATTTAAAACTAAACTAAAACTGTGGCACAGTACCTACCACAGACGCTGGCAGCATTCTCCCTTTGGACAGCGATACTAATACGCTGTCCAAGGAAGCTGCCAGCTCTGCGGTCACTTGAAATTATGAGGTGGTGGCCAGAAGCGATACATAATATCAAGCGGCAATCAATTAACTAATTAGAACTGCGTGTATATACAATTTAACCATGACATTATCCACGTAAGGTTGATTCAAAGCATTTAAACATATTCAATTTTGTTTTACTATAAGTAGGTACTTAGGTACCTACCTGCTGACCGTATACGAATAAGAAAAATATATTTTTAAGAAATTCATTACAGTTTTGTGCGAAACTTAAGTACGCTACGCATAAGTTATAATAATCTCATGACGCAATTGCACATGTAAACTTAAACATCATTTTTAGCTAAGTAATTATGACACATAAAAAGTAGTAATAGTATGTAGTTTTCGTTGACTTTAACACCATTGGAACCGCTCCAAATAAAAATGACGAGTCACACGAATAATAAATAGGGATAAGAATTTTTCGCTTGTTCTCCGTACATAACTATTTTACATAACCAGGACATTCTAAAGTAAAATAAAGACTATTTCTAAATTAAAAAAGCATGTCCGCGGCTTAGAGTTGGCCCAGGGGCCACCCCCGCCGCACCTAAACCTAAATTAATCCAAATGAATCATCCTACATTGGTTTTACCAGTGCCGGTTATGTACGGGGAACCAGCTGAATTTTCTAAGTCTACAAAAAGACGGCGCATGATCTATTATCTCTAAAGTTACGTTCAAAAACGCGGCGTGCTAAAGCGCCAGTATATCGCATTCCAATACCGTCAATCCATCAAAGCGTAGAAATTCAGATGCAATCATTCTTATTAAACGTGCACATATGAAATGCTGAATGCCCCGTTCTTTGCTTTTTTCGATAATCAGCAATCACCAGACCGATTTGAATGATTTCTAAATATGGATAGAAAATTATCTGGAATGTTGGATGTTACCGAAAAATTACATTATGTATGAAACGTAATGCATGCGCGTATAATTGCCGCGTAGCTTAACAGGGCGGTAATAGCGGTGGCGTGGCGCCAGAGAGCTACTTCGCGTACATATATACATAAATCACGTCTCTATCCCTTACGATAGAAAAAAAAACAAAAAAAATATAACTAAATAAAATGTCAATGTAGACGATTCACAAAAAGATCATCATGAGCTATGTACTAAAGAGACGTACTAAAGTACTAAAAAGAGTGAAGCAAGTAGAAGAAAGTCTGCCTACCCCTATAGAAGAGAGGCGTGAGGGTAGATATGTATGAACACATGGCAATATAATCAGGTAAGCACCTACGCACGCTCGCGCCGTATCTATCTTGCTTACCGAATAGCTTTGCTGTGTGTACGTATACTATCCGTTGCCCGCGACTCAGTCTGCTCAGAATTCGCTTATCGCTATCCCGCGGGAACTATTCAATTTTCCGGGATAAAACTGGCCTATGCCCTTCCCCGGAACTGAAATTATTTCTGTACTATATTACATTAAAATTGGTTTAGTGGTTTAGGCGTGAAAGCGTAACAGACAGACAAAGTTACTTTCACATTTATAATATTAGTAGGGAAGTAGGGATTGTACGTGTAATTATGTAATTATGCTTAACGTGGTCTTTAGTTCTTGTTACCTTGGGCCCTGTCTACCCCGTAAGGGATATAGACATGATTTATGTATGTTTGGATGTATGTATTTTACGTGTATGTGATATAAACGTTTTCAATGGGGACTATCGTTTCTTAGCTCACCAGTTGGCGCCACTGTTCCATTAAGTTTATTAATTATAAATAACTATCATCATATCGAGTAGCTATGCCGCAATGTTGTGCAGCGTTTTGTTCGGAAAAAATCCGCTTTTGAAGCGTTCACATTCATCGCCAAATAATCCATATTTGCGATAATTTCACGAAGGAGATCACTTATCAACAGATAAATGAAAGATATTATAATTTATGTCACGAAGCCTGCCAAAACCATTGAAAACTGAATGTTATTGGACCTCACGCGACACTAGCGCATCTAGCGGCAAATTCACACGCGACAGCCCCCATTAGCGCCTCCCGTTTTACTATTTTAACGTGATTCCCAATAAACTTACTATAAAATTCTTCCGTCCATTTTAATTACAAAACCAGCCGCATTTTGACGAGGCAGTTGCGCCGCGGGCCAGCATTACCAGTGGATAATGTTAATGGTAGATTTACAAGCTATCTGGAACTCTATCATTTGCGCACCTATCTGGTAAGGTGTCCTTCGAGCGGGCTGAAAGACTGAGTGACGAGCGTCGAGCGACAGGAATTTTATTTGTGGCACACGTTTTTCGCACTACATAGGGTAAAAGCACCAGAAGTTATAGTCAGCCTTTCACCGAAAGTTTTGAGTTCAAACTCCTATTATATTTTTATTCGCTTGTTACCAATCGTTCGTACTTTCCACCTATATGCGTCCACAACCATGCTAAACGTGGCCTTTAGGTCTTGTTACCTTAGGCTCTGTCTACTCCCTAAGGGAAACGACGGGATTTTTCTCTGTTTGTATGTACTAATCGTTCCTCTATTAGAGTTCTGTCCGTCTGTCTGTCTGTCTATTTGTCTGTCACCAGGCTTATCTCAAGAACCGTGATAGCTAGACAGTTGAAATTTTCACAGATGATGTAATTCTATTGACACTATAACAAAAAATACTAAAAGTAGAATATGTTATGTCTGTTTGGCTATGTTGTAACCAGTATAAAATGATCTCACACTACATAAATTTTGCTTAAGAGCACGGCTCTGCTAACACTGGATTTTATAATAACTTGTCGAATTTGTACGGAACAAATAAAAGTCAAAAGGCTGGCTATATGTTCCCGGCTGACTTCTGGTACCTTTACCCTACATAAGTCGACATAACATTCCACAGGAATTTTGAAATTGTAGAATGTGAACATAGTGTTCTTTTTTCAACTATCAATTATTTCGACTTATTGGGCTTGACCACTCAGCCCTCGATATATTTGTATCTTCACTTTTATGTTGAAAATCAAATTAAACACACAGGCAAGTGCTTCATTCGTCTCTCCTTTTAAATTTAAACAGAATCCCGATTTCCAATAGCAGCGAGACTCATTCGTATTACCTATTGCGGAATTCCACTGCGCTGCCATTGATACTCTTGTTTATTAAGTACTAGCTTCTGCCCGCGACTTTGTCCGCGTATAATAAGACTTAATTTGAACTTATTCTGCAATCATTATTAACGCAGCGACTCTAGGCAGCTACGACTTTTGACATGTTTATCGCTATCCCGCGGGAACTATGCAATTTTCCGGGATATAAAGTAGCCTGTGTTTTAATCTAGAGCACCAGCCATTTCTGTTTCAAATTTTATCCAAATCGGTCTAGTATGTATGTATGTATGTATGTAAACTCTTTATTGTGCAAAATAAACAAGAGAAATACAATTGACAAACACTGAGATATATGCACAAAGGCAGACTTATCCCTTAATGGGATCTCTAGTCGTTTCAGCGTGAAGAAGGAACAAACATACACACTCACTCACATCGTCACAAACTTTCGTATTTATAATATTAGTAAGATTTAATTCTGCGCCGATCAAGTCGCGGGCACTGTTGCATATTATAAACGTTGAACTTCAAATCGCTCTCGCTACCGCTCCGCTACCTCTCCGCCAAAGCCTGACCTTAGCACGGTAAGCAACCGCTTCAGAAATTGATTTAATCAGGCCTCGACGTTGACGTCTAAATTGTACCCCACGAGTCTGTCTATCTATTCTGATGATTTTATAATTGTTAAATTGTCCCAAGTAAGTGACACCAGTGAAGCAATGATTCGCTAGATTTGTTGGAATCATAAATGATAAGCTGTTGTGCTTTAGTAACATTCATTGCGGATACTAAAATTAATTATTCGTCCATGCTGGTGTGGGAGTATAGAAAAAACATAAAATGTACCAGTTGCTTCTCTTCCCGCGCAGATGTAAAGGCCCATCGAGGGAATGGGCGAAAAAGCAACCCATCACTATTTTGACTCCCCATTCTACTTCCACCTATACGCCTACCATCACGCTAAACAGTTTTTTTTTTTTTTTTTTATATGAATAGGAAGGCAAACGAGCAAGTGGGTCACCTGATAGTAAGTGATCACCACTGCCCATAGACACCCGCAACCCCGGAGGGGTTGCAGATGCGTTGCCAACCTAGAAGACTAAGATGCAATGCCTCTTGTGCCCGTAATTTCCCCGGCTGTCTTACTCTCCACACCGGAACACAGCAGTGCAAGCACTGCTACTTAGCGGCAGGATTAGCGAGTAAGATGGTGGTAGCGATCCGGACGGACCTTGCACAAGGCCCTACCACCCGCATTTATTTAGTATTTTAGGTCTTGCTACCTTAGACTCTGTCTACGCCCAAATTTGAGATCTTGACTCGAGGTTGCATTCCTTGGTTACGAGTCTTTGATTGAATGAAATGAAACGAAATAATTTATTTCCAACATTAGTAGGTACATAGCATGTTGTTTAAGGACTGAGTGTTGAGCGTCCAGCGGAGCGTTTGACGCAGCGGGCAGCGTGGCGGGCAGCGGCAAAGGTCCCTGTGCAACGTGCACTCAGGACGCTCACATATATTTGCACACTAGCTGACCCGGCGAACTTTGTTCCGCCTTAAATTTGAAAAATTTCTTTGTAAGTGCATCTTTATCTTTATACTAATCAAGGAATAATGTGTAGGCATGCTAAATTTAATGTCTGTATGCTTTATTAGTACAACATTTCGGAATTTTCCAATCCCGTTGGAAAATCGGGATAAAAAGTATCCTATGTCCGTCTCCTGGTTCTAAGCTACCTCCCTACCAATTTTCAGCCAAATCGGTTCAGCCGTTCTCGAGTTATAAATTGTGTAACTAACACGACTTTCTTTTATATACATAGATTATATTTGTTTTTCGGGTTGCCTCCGCGTGTGGTCAAGAGCTGCGGTTCGTTTTTGGATCCATCCGAGGGGAAGAGCAGTGCTTGGTCCGGTGCACCGTGGGCATCGGTTAATGATTTCCCGGCAGATTCTGAGGGCTATTATTATCCGTTGGCTAAGAGCACGACTGGGGGGAGGGGTCTTTTGACCGTGTTCTACCGTACAACGTGTCGACATTTTTGTCACAAGATTTTTGAATACTGTAGAAAAAAGAAGAAGAAAATTTAGTCAAAAAAATAAAAGGTCCGCCGGATGGAAGAACTTCGCGGGTTACCCCATTCCTGCGATGGTAAAGCTTAAACAGCACATTTTCAACTTCAAGTATTTGCACCAAAAACAATATCTTCGCCCGTTTCTTTCTGTTCAACCAACCAATGACAAGTATAACCTTCAACGGCTGACTTTTATTGCGTCCAATAAAGGCGTTACAAATTCGCACACAATTTCTCCAAACCAAAAACAATCTATCTATATCCTTTCCGGGTATAGTGCTCCCTTCGGCGCCATTATTTACGCTTCCACTATAATTCATGGCGCATGATCACATTTATTAGCAGCATTATAAGACAATTAGGTCCCTGGAGCGGCTGTCATTGTTAGCTGCATAATAGCTGCAGATTTATGCGCAAGCAAGAGTATAACGTGCATTTCCTCGGTTTGTCGCTTTCGTGTCGCGAAAATACATACATACATACACAAATCACGTCTTTATCCTTTACGGGGTAGACAGACTAGAGCCTAAGGTAACAAGACCTACAGGCCACGTTTAGCAAGACACTGAGGGCGTAGAGGTGGAAAGTGGAATCAAAATAGTGATGGGTTGCTAGCCGCATCGCCTATAACATGATTCCTATGATTTTCGCCCATTCCCTCGATGGGTTTTTACCATTTGCGCGGGAAGAGAAGCAACTAGTACATTCTATGTTTTTTCTTTGCTCCCAGACCAGCATAGAGCATGGAAGTCGCGAAAATAGCCTGCCTATTTAATAGTTTCCATGCTAGTCTGGGAGCAAAGAACAACATAAAATGTCCCATTACTTCTCTTCTCGCGCAGATGGTAAAAGAACATCGAGGGAATCGAGGAAACGAGCAACAGCTAGAAACCCATCACTATTTTGATTCCCCTTTCCACCTAAACCACTAGGACCACGGCTTTTTTTGATGTCTTACGTTAATTCTTAGATACTTTCCATGCTGGTCTGGGAGCAAAGAAAAAGCATAGATTGTACCAGCTGCTTCTCTTCCGCGCAGATGGTAAAAGCCCTTCGAGGGA
This sequence comes from Pandemis corylana, assembly GCA_949127965.1. Lineage (NCBI taxonomy): Eukaryota > Metazoa > Arthropoda > Insecta > Lepidoptera > Tortricidae > Pandemis > Pandemis corylana. The sequence goes on along the minus strand of OX421857.1, from coordinate 12,562,189 downwards.
ATTGGCGAAAATCTATAGAATCATGTTATAGGCGATGCGGCTAACAACCCATCACTATTTTGATTCCCCTTTCCACTTCCACCTATACGCCTACAATCACCTTTCTTGCTACCTTAGGCTCGGTCTAGTATGTATGCTTTTACAATCGGAAGAAGAAGCAACTGGTAAATTATGTTTATTCTTTGGACGCAGACCAGCGTGGAAGAAATTGTACATGTTGATAATGTTTGATACTATTAACCGTTTCACTTTGAAGTTAAATAAGTGTGGACTAAGCTTTAGCATCCGGCTACCCGTATGAAATGGTCGCGACAGCAAGCACTAACTCATAGCGGCGCTCGCACATAAATCTGCGCAGGCGACCACTAATTATTCCTAATTCATACTCATACAAGGTTCTTCTTCTTCTTCTTCTTATTTGTGGTGTATCAAGTCGTTATAGCGACGACAACTTCGCCAATGTCAAAGTAACAAAAATATAATTAAAAAATCTGTGACAAAATGTCGGCAACGTTGTACGATAATGTCAAAGACCCCCCCCCCCCCCCCTGTCGGGCTCTTAGCCAACGGTCAATGATATCCCTCTGAAACTGCCAGGAAATCATTGGCCGATGCCCAGGGTGCACCGGACCAAGCACTGCCCTTCCCCGGATGGATCTAAAACGAACGGCGAAATCATCGCATCGATCACACACACACACACACAGTAAATTCAGTAGGACAGTATTTCGAGCGAAGTCTGCACAAAGGGGGCTAACTATATGTGGGCGACGCCTCAAGGTCATTCGCTCAGGGGATCGCCTTATGCAATGGAAATGGCGGCGCACGCGTCCTTGCGAGGATGCGTTACGCAAGAGGTCAACGCACTGACTTCGCGGTCGGAGGTGTGACGTCATCGCTACGATAAAGATGGGGTGCACTGAGTACTAGTTTTTTGTGCCAGCAAAGAAACGTCTCCATCGCAATCGGAAATTCAATAATAAAAACAAGAAATAAATGTCGAACGATTAAAAATAAAAAATAAAATAACACAATAAAAAAATGGAATCATATTATAAGGAATCAGGTGGTTAATGAGCGTTTTCGAAAAAAAGTCCACATATTAAATTTTTTCAAGAATTTAATTATTTTGGGTTTTTCTTACTCAGAATCGCTTACCTAATTGATTCTCAAACAAGAAAAGATTAATTTTTCTAGTTCGTCACGTTCCATGCCATACTATAGGCATGAAAAAAGTGACGAACTGGAATGGAAATTTTGGGACACATTTTTTTCTTGTACCTATAAATAAGGATTGATAGGGTAAACGATTCTACGTAAGAAAAACCGAAAAAAATTAAAATCTTTAAAATAATGATTACGGAGACATTTTTTTGGAAAACGCTCTAATAATAGAATAACCGTTGTTCGCATGAAATCGATTTAATTAGGTAGGTTAAATATCGCCGTGTAACACAAAAAGTACAAGCACTGGGTATGCTGGACACACCGAAATTCAAGTGATCTTCACTTGAGGCCGTTGCAATCAAGAATGCCCTCTTCGAATCTCAACCGTCTTATTATTGATTCCGTATAGACGGCGCCACCCGTTCGGACGTGACGTAACAATCAGTTGTTATTATGTTAAATAAGATTATTTACTATATTTTATTTATTTATTAATCAATTAGTAATTAATTAATTTGACGGTGGAGTCGTTTTACACCTCCACTGACCTAAAATTATTTTCGTTTTCTTTTCTCTTTTTTATGGCATAACTACCTTGACTACCTTTGTTTTACTTTGACTAGTGGAGACTTTTTACATCTCTACTATATACTAATATAATTTAAGGCTCGGGGACCTTATACTACTTTTATAAATGTATTTAATTTAAGTATAGTAGTAGTTTAATTTAAGTGTAGTAGCTTAATGTATTCTATTTTGAAAAAATGACTTTCTGCCAAGTTTCTTGCGGCGCATTCTTCTTGGCAATGACGGTCTTTCCAAATGCGCTGCTAGTTTAAAAAAAAGACATGTAAAAGAGCCCCTGGCGGCCAATACCTATACAATTTTTTTTTTTAATTTTGTTTTTTTATTATTGAATACTTATTAATATTTCATACAACACATTGACTTTCTTACAATATGATAACATGGGGCACAAACGGAATAGTCTTGCATTATGGTCGTGGAACAGCAAGGCTTCATTTCATAAAAATATACCTTCACAAAATGAAGGACTAAAAGAGTCAACTTGTTTATAAGTATCTAAGACGTATAACTTACACACGTCACAGCTACCACAGCTAGTGCACTGGTAGCAAACGCTACTAATTGGGCTGAGTAATAGCCTGACGGGATCACACAGCGCTCATATCTCATGCAGCTAAACCACTTCCAACGACTAGTCATTTCAAGTGATCATTTTTTATTTAACACCGGGTGCTCGATTTTTGTGTAAATGAAAGTGGTATAAATCGGTTTATATCTCCAAAACTACAGCTCTATAGTTTTGACTACTTCACAAGATTAATGAGAGTGGTGAATGTCTTCTATGCTACTCGTATTTCAAATTCAGCGCAATGTTTCAGAACTTTCGAGTGGTAATTTCACACATGTGCTTTCAAAAATCGGACGCCTGATCTGTTCATTTCACTACTGTGCTTTATTCGGCATTTATGTATAATTATATGTTTTATTGTACATTGTACATAGAGCAACAAATTACAGTACAAATAAAAAAAAAACAAGTAAAGGCGAATTAAATTAATTCCATAAAGGGACCTTTTCCAGTTATCTTTGGAACGATACTTAGGCTCTGTCTACCCCTTAAGGGATAAAGACGTAATCTGTGTATGTATGTATGTATTTGGAACGATTGACAGGGCATTAGAGAGAATAGTAGACGGTAAGAAAATGTAAAAAAAACTCTGTCTATAATTTGCTTAAACGCATAAATACCGAATACACACACACAAACCACGTCTATATCCCTTCCGGGGTAGACAGAGCCTGAGGTAATAAGACCTAATACAATAATCATAAAAATACACATAATCTCAAATTTAGGTACAAACACAAAGTAATATGTAGGAAAAAATATGATAGACTATTCTATTACATAATCAAGATAGATAGAACAACTAATTTGTTACACATTTCAGGAGAACGCGACACGGAATGGGACGGAAATAGTTCAAAATGGAGTTGCAATATTTTGTTCACATCATTAGTTGCTATTGTTGTAACAAAGTCATACATATATCACGTACTTATCCTTAACGGGGTAGACAGAGCCCAAAGTAACATACCCTAAAGGCCACGTTTAGCATGATTAAGGGGGTATAGCTGGAAAGGGAAATCAAAATAGTGATGGGTTGCCACCCGCATTATCGCCTATAACATGATTCCTAAGACTTTCGCCCATTCCCTCGATGGACTGTTACCATCTGTGCGGGAAGAGAAGCAACTGATAAATTCTATGTTTTTTCTTTACTCCCAGTCCAGCATGGAAGAACATAAGATTATTAAAAAACGGCAATAACGTTTTCGTACAAGATTTAAAAGATAAAAAAAAAATTGAAAATAATTAAGAAAATTTAGGTAATCAAGTAAGTAATTGTATTTAGTACATTGAAGGTATACATTATTTTTAATTTTGCTTAAAAATAGTATTTGACAGCTAGAAAGCGGTTAAATCCGGTTCGGACTAGGCGAAACTGGATTAGAAACGGACGCTCCCACCCCGCCCGGTGGGCTGTCACTAGTAAATCTCGGGCGTCAAATGAATCACTCACGCGCACGCCTAGTTTCGGCACGCGATCCCTGTTCGAACCGATGCGACTGTGACGCGGAGGCATACTTTAAATGCAAATAGCTTTTGAGAATTCGGTCACCGTTACTCCGAGGAAATAATGAAATTTATTGCATTAGACGTTACATTGCGGAGGTCCATTTCAAAAATCGAAAATTTTAGGAATCATGTTATAGGTAGGCGATGCGGCTAGCTACCTACCACTAATTTGATTCCCCTTTCCACCTATACGCCCACAATTATGCTAAACGTGGCCTTGAGGTCTTGTCACCTTAGGCTCTGTCTACCCAGTAAAGGATAAATACGTGATATATGTGTATGTATGTATGTATGTATGTTATTTCCTATATGTCATTTTGTGTCGCGGGAAAATTGAAAAATCCCTTTTTAGTGCATACTTGCACGCCAAATTGCATGGCTCTAGTAATTATAGTTACGGAAATATGTCCCTTTGTAGCGAACATAAATCGCATTTTCCGTATCACGTGGGAATTTCAAGAAATCCCTTCTTGTGCACTTCTATGATAGTCAAGGAATGTCTACCAAATTTCAAGTCTGTAGCTTTAGTGGTTTAGGTTACGCGTTGTCTGTCAGCCAGTCACCTTTTTTTTTTTTTTTTTTTTTTGCGGCGGAAAAATGCGTTACGCATACGACCGCGCCGTGGGAACGGCGCGGAAGTTATGTGGGACTCTCCTCCCCCCCCCCCCCCCCCGAGCGGGGAGAAGCGGAGGAGGCCTACCCACTAAAAAACCGCCGGTATTCCCTCTCTGCCATTGGAGAGGCGCCGTGGGAGCATAATGGTGTCACCACGCACGCCTCGCCGGCCGCCCCAGCCTAAACGCCGGGGCTCCCGCGCCAAAGAGAGGGGGGCCGGGAATACTTGCCCCCCCCCTAGACTCGTGGGCCTCTACGCGCTAGCAGGGGATCCCCATCCCCCGCCAGCAGGCACCACTAGGGGAGGGCAGCAGCAAACTGCCGCCGCCTCCTCCCCGTTCGTCTGCGCCGGAGCGGGGGCGCGAGGGGGTCGTTCTCGCGCTCCCGCTCCCTCTCCTCCTTCTGCGACATCACTTCTTCGCAAAAGGAGGCGGTCAGCTAGTCACCTAACTTGTTTACAGGTAGGTATATATTTTGATTTCCCTTTCCACCTATACGGACTTAATCATGCTAAACTTAAAAGAAAAAACATAGAATTTACCAGTTGCTTATTTTCCGGCGCAGATGGCAAAAGCCCAAAGAAGGAATGGGGAAAAGTCTTAGGATTCATGTTATAGCTGATGCCGCTAGCGACCCATCACTATTTTGATTCCCCTTTCCACCTATACGATACGCCCTTAATCATGCTAAACGTGGCCTTTAGATTTTGTTACCTTAGGCTCCGTTTACCCCGTAAGGTATATAAAAGATACAAAATATCTAAATCTCTATATTTAACTTAACTGGCAACAGAGTGCCTCACTCAGCTTGTAATGCGTTTACTTAACAGAGAATCGCCACATTACTTGGAGTTATGACCTCTTTACTCGTTATTTAGTGGGTCCATGGACCCGGTTAGAGGTAACGTTACTGAAATCTGAGAGGTCTTGAAATGCCAGTGGGTGGGCTTGAATGATGGGAGTCGGATCAAATTCTCTGAAAAAAAGGACTCACTATAGATTGTACCAAAAAGAAAATAAAAATAAATGCGTTAACTTAATTTAGTAATAACATTAACCATAACCAACTATTTTGACTTCTATACATATAAACGTAAATGACGTCCTTATCCCCCCTTTTTTTTTAACGGAGAGGAAATCTTTATGGATGCCCTAGGCACGGGGATGCCTAGGGTTATATGGGACTCCCCCCGAAGGGGTATACCCAAACTAAAAACTCTCCGGCGTTGCCTCAAACCAGTGTGACGGGGACGCAGTGGGATGCCACTAGGGTTTCACCACAAACGCCCCCCCGGTGGCCCCGGCTTTCGACCGCGCAAAGAAGGGGAGGGCCCGTACGCTGGGCCCGTCTTCCCTTAGACAATGAGACCGTGCAATGCAGGTAGGTAATGACCTTATCCCCCCCCCCCCCCCTAAGGTAACAAAACCTTAAGGCCACGTTTAGCATGATCAAGGGCATACGGGTGGAAAAGGGAATCAAAATAGTGATGGGTTGCTAGCCGGATCGCCTATAACATGATTCGTAAGACTTTCGCCCGTTCCCTCGATGGGCTTTTACCATCTGCGCGGGAAGAAAAGCAACTGGTAAATTCTATGTTTTTTGTTTGCTCCCAGACCAGCATGGAAGACTCACTATAAATTGTACCAAAAAGAAAATTTTAATAAATTTCGCAGATAATCAGTAAATTTATCGGAATTATACTTTAGCAATAACTTTAACCATAGCCAAAGTAGGTATTTGAATTCTATACATACATAAATCACGTCTTTATCCCTTACGGGGTAGACAGAGCCTAAGGTAACAAGACCTAAAGGCCGCGTTTAGCACAATTGCGGACTGGAATCAAACTATTGATGCGTTGCTAGCCGCATCGCCTATAAAATAGTTTCTAAGATTTAAAAAATGATTCACGATAAAGATTTTCTGAAAATTGGTTAAAACAAATAATAAACAAAGCCAAGACCAGCTTCATCCTCTTTGGACCCACATGGTTCCGTGTAATTAACAAGCTACCAATCGGATGATAATAATAATAATATAGCCTTTTTATGCCGAATTCGCTACAATTTAATTTTTTTTTGTTGTTGTTGTTGTTTTTATTATTAAATTGTCGCGTAATTCGGCGTGCCTCATGGCATAGGCCTCCTCCGTGTATTGGAGGGTTTGGGCTATAGTTCCCACGCGCGCCCAGTGCGGATTGGGAACTTAACACACACCATTGAATTTCTTCGTAGATGTGTGCAAGGTTTCCTCACGATGTTTTCCTTCATCGAAAAGCTCATGGCAAATTTCAAATGTAATTTTCGCACATAAATTCCGAAAAACTCAGAGGTGCGCGCCCGGGATTTGAACCCACGACGCTCTGCTTGAGAGGCCACAGGTCAAACCACTAGGCTACCACGGCTTTAATCGGATGATAATACAGTACCATTATTATTATAGAATCAAGATAATACTTTTGGCATTGGCCTAATTTATGACTTTAATAACCTTTACGCAACTTTAACGCCGTCAGCTTACAGCGGGCATTAGTATAAGACTGACTCGGATCCGGCAAGCATTGTTCATAATCATCTTACGGCTTGAAGTTTATCCCGGAGTTATTGTTCGGATTCTAACAAATGAACGCTAACGGCGCAGGCGCAGCGTACATAAACAGCGTACCTAATAAAATTAAGTAGTTGTCGTGTATTTTAGTTGGTGTAATTTCTATTTTTCAATTGGAATATTATGTACACCCAATATTTTTAGTAGCCTGAAAAGATTTCCTAGTTCGACATATGAATTTACGATTTTTTTAAACGGCACGGTGTTTATTTGTATGTAATTAGGTTTGGAGATTACAAATGAAAAGAAAAACAAATATACTATACCTAAATTGAAGTAAATGAAAAACGAATCTTAAAATAAAACAATTTAAGAAGGAGAGGCCTCCGCGACATAGTACCACAGTTTTTCTTTTTATTTAAGTATTTAGATTTATTAAACAACATATCGAATTAGTTTTTTTTTTCTTTTTGTTTAATTTTAATATATATATTATATATATATATATATATATATATATACAAATAAAGAGCTGGCGTGTATTTATCCCAGCGGTCCAAAGGGGTAATGCCGCCAGCGGCATGGGGACCCTGCCGCAGCCAGTAGGATTGGACGGGGTTTTCTTTATAACTTTTCTTATTTGTAAATATAGGTTTTTTATAGTTATTTTTAGCATAGATATGTGGTTTTCGAATTAGTTATATAATTAGAATTTACTTCCATGCTAGCATGGGAGCAAAGGAAAAACATAGAATGTACCAGTTGCTTCTCGTCCCGCGCAGAAGGTAGGTACAGTGCATTCGGGCGTGATTCCTTTTTCCACCTATACGCCTACAATCATGATAAACGTGGCCTTTAGGTTTTGCTACCTCAGGTTCAATCTACCCCATAAAGGATATAGACGTGATTTGTGTATATGTATGAATGTAGAATTCAAGTCAGAGTTCTCACCTCTTCTCATTACAAAATGCAAATATCACCATTCCGAGGCCATACAAACATGTTACAAAAATACTATTATACGCAAAACAAGTAGGAAAAACTTTATATCCCATACTTTTGTAGGATTAAAAAGCTTGTAAAAAATAGACTACAAATTAAACTGCGACAGAGTAATAGTACTTTATTTACTGTTGAGCTTTCATAGGTAACGCCAACAATTATCCTGCTATAAAATCAGTCGAATTAAGTTTTACTGTCACTAAAAAGCTCTCGTTACAAGGAGCTATAATGGTAACTATAAAAGTCGCAATAATACTTATCAGGTGTACCCACAACTCCATCTAGAGATATATCCTATCAGCTTGAGATCTACTTACTACGGGCGACCAATATTTTTTCTGAAGTAAAAAATTTTACTAATGAAAAAAATACAAAAGACAAAACAAATAAAAACGAAACTAAATCTAATCTTACATACATGCATAAATTAAGTCTTTATCCCTTACGAGGTAGACAGAGCCTAATTTAACAAGACCTAAAGACCACGTTTAGCACTATTATGGGTGTACGGATGGAAAGGGGAATCAAAATAGTGATGGCTTGCTAGCCACATCGCCTATAACATGATTCCAAAGATTTTCGCCCATTCCCTCGATGGGCTTTTACCATCTGCAAGGGAAGAGAAGCAACTGGTACATATTATTTTTTCTTTGCTCCCAGACCAGCATGGAAGTGAAAACTAACCTTAAAATACAATAATTAAAAAAGAGGGCCCCCCGTTGCATAGTACCACAGATGTTGGCAGCATTTCCAGTTAAAAATTCGAAGTTCAATTCGTGCTGTTCCGCTCACACTATTAGTCATTAAAGGGAGAGTAAGAGGGATGGTATGACACGAATCGGAGTAGCCCCCCTGGAGCCCGATTTTAGAAAGCAACTCGAAATAATGAAAAGCAAATTAATTTCCTATTTGACTCTAAAACTTCACTCTTCATAGCACCGTGCTCATTTAACGAACGAGTCTCGACTCTACGGGTATAATAAGGCGATAGAAATTCAAAAATTAATTAGCTACTTACCAACGACGTAAAATTAGCACTTTATTCTAGACGCAGACACTGTTAGTAACGTATAATGTTACCACACTTAAGCGTATCAGCTCAAAGCGAGATAAGTTTTTGTAAATAAACATTAAAACGTACAGTCGTCACTCCAAATAGGTGCAGTGATCCTGTATTTTAATTAAGACACTTATGCTACATTAGCATAAAACAGTGCGCCGCGTTTGGTACGGCCGGCCAATCAGGGCGTAATGTATCCCCGATCTCGCGCCTCTCTGCCATAAGTAGACCATTATAATTTTACTCCTATCACTCTAACGCTGCTAAGGAAATTGTTAAAGCGCCAGTCATAGCTGTCTGTAAAAAGTTGCAAAATTCTCGCATTAATTATGTGAATAATTACGGGGAGCCATGTTGGTTCCGACACGTTTTTGCGCGCGGCCGGGGCATGCGGTAATTGCGGCCGCAACGTGCCCAGCTTGTGTATTCAGGGATTATTACAATGTCGTTAAGTATGGGAAATGATAGTTTGACGTCTGGGTGATATGGATAGACCGGGACACACTGACTGTACTAACGCGTCATGGGGAAACCAGATATAATGTAAAGGCGGAGTTCGAACGGTGCAGCCAGTTTGATTACTCGACGTGTAACACACAACACATTAGCAAAGTTCTTACGCACACACTCACAAAATGAGGGTTAGTTTAATGGTTGCCGCAATTACAGCTTTTTTTGTCTGAGAGGGGCAAAGGGAAACATTTGATGATAGATGGGTGGAAAATTGGTTCTGACGGTTTCTGTTTCCCTTCTGAGGTATAGAATAACCCCTACATTTTTGAAGTCGCTTAAAAATGGTTCGAATCAAGACCTCAAACTTACCAGTCACTCCGTGTAAAGGTGCCAACTGTTTTTTTTTTAATAAAGTACAAGTAGAGTTGGAATTCAAACATTTTAATCAAACGGCCAAAAACTTAAACTTTCCTATTATTAAAATATTTTTCGGAGGTTAGTGTGTCTTCGCCTTAAGGCAGCTGCATTGAGTCCATATATCTAGTTATTAGAAAAGGACTGGGCGATTGATCCCTTCAATTGTCATATAAACAGGAGAAAAACCGCGAAGATCTCTCATCTAGACAATAATTGTGCATTTTATACTTGGCAATACTTGCGATGTGATTTTTTTTGTTATTTATTTACTCTGTCGCAAATGGCTATGAATGCAATACAATAAAAAGAAAACGGAACAGTCATGGTCATGGTGCCTTTCAACGGCTTTACATTTTATAATTGGGTTTTTCATTCATTTTGACGCGACAAAATCAATTTAATACTTTAATTCAGACTACACATTGGTAAATTTGGTAGCGAAAATCAACCACTTCTCTACCTTTTTTGCGTGACAAATAGCATTTCGAAAATCGGCCCCTGACCAACTACGACTAAAAATTTATAAAACTAGCTTATTCCGGCAGCTTTGTCCATGTGAAAGAATACAAAATTGGTTTGTTCCTTTTCGAGTATACTTGCAGATCCAGTGATTTCGGTGGTTGTCTGTGAGTTCACAGTACAATTTTATGTGTATACTAGCTGTTGCCCGCAACTCCGTCTGCATAGAATGCGTTTATCGCTATCCCGCAGGAATTACGCAATTTTACGGGATGAAAAGTAGTCTATGTGTTATTCCAGACTATAATCTATCTATGTTCCAAATTTCATCCAGATCTGTCCAGCCGTTCTGGCGTGAAAGAGTAACAAACATCCAAACATACTCACAAACTTTCACATTTATAAAATTAGTAGGATGGAAGACTTCCCAGCAGTGGGACGTATAAGATGGAGATGATGGTGATGATGATAGAAGACTTCTTCTGCGCAGGATTCGTTTATCGCGCGCCTATTACATACATTTTTTAAAAAAAAAAACCGGGATCATCAAATGATGGACTATCCTATGTCCTCCCCAGGGTGTCAAACTATGTCCATACCAAATTTTAATACGATCGGTTGAGTAGTTACGCGTTAAAGCGTAATAAACTCACATTCGCAATAATATTAGTTACGAGGTTAGGTTTAGGATTATGTGTTCGTACTGAACCACAGATAAACAATCGGTCATTTCCCCTCATAATTCCAAAGCAGAAACACTCCCGTTAATACCATCGGCTTCGGCCGTACCTCAGCGGCCAGGGGCGATCCATAAACTCCGCCCGCACTTTATGTAAAATTAATTGATATTACGCCTCGAATGCGACGACCGTAACTAAACGCGGTGCGATGGTTGTTTGTTTTTGATGCTGGCAATGACGCTTCGGGCGAAGAGAGCGGCATGAACAAACTATTACAAGTACCATAGATAAAGTGGCTCTGCTATGAGCTGGGGGCTGCTACGAAATTCGAAGTTCGCGTCCTACCGTCCCTTTCACACCCATATCAAAGAGTATTTGTAAGTGGAACGACACGAAACGAACTTCGAAGTTCGGAGTACCGTGGTGTGTAGACCTTACGAAGTTTAAATTTATTAAGTTTCAGACACCGCGTCTCTCAAACAGCCTGGTGGTTAGTGACCCTGACTATGAAGCTAGAGGTCCTGGGTTCGAGTCCCGGGAGGGGCAGACAGTTGTATGATGAATACGAATGTTTGTGCCTGCGTCATGGATGTTGTATGTATTTATCTACATTATTATAAGTATGTTTATCCGTTGCCTGGTACCCATAGTACAAGCTTTGCTTAGTTTGGGGCTGGGTCAATTGGTGTAATTTGTCCCAAGATATTTATTTATTTATTTATTTAAATAGAACTAGAAGCACTCTAGCCTCAAATCCATCTTCTAGCTTTTTCCTTAATGGGGTTAATTCAATGGGGTGTGTGAAATTCCCAATCCACACTGGGCCGCGTGGGAACTATAGCCCTAGCCCTCTCGTTCTGATAGGAGGCCTGCGCCCAGCAGTGGGATGGATATAGGCTGGAGATAATAATGATGGGGGTTAATTCTTATACTCCCAAAAAATTTGGGATTTTGGGCCAAAATAGTGTGTAATATTAGAGTGAAGGGGACGATTATAACAGCTTCAGATTTCTGATTTGACAGTAGACCCCTGACTACGCGAGAGCTGTAATAGCCTGTCAGTGTCAGTAGATATGAAGGTTTACCATATAAGCGCTGAGACGGATGAATAATTATTTCCACGTTGTAATCCAGCATATGTTACGTGTATGTCCCACTCTCTCCTAGACTTGCGGCTATCGTTTATAAAGACAGGATAGCTATGTAGGCGTGTGCAACGTACGGCCCGCGGACCGAATGCGGGCTGCCGGTAATTTTTATGCTTTCGTTAGCTTCATTTGATGACGACCGGATAGCCTAGTGGTTACCCTGACTATGAAGCTAGAGATCCTGGGTTCGAATCCCGGTAGGGGCAGACAGTTGTATGATGAGTACGAATGTTTGTGCCCGAGTATTTATCTTCATTATATAAGTATGTTTATCCGTTGGCTAGTACCCATAGTACAAGTTTTGCTTAGTTTGGGGCTGAGTATTGACTCAGCCCCATTGATACACCAATTGTGGTGTAATTTGTTCCAAGATATTTATTTATTTATTTACTTCTATTAAATAAACTAATAAATGTGAATAAATTCTGGAAGTCGTATTTGTCCCTGTTATTGTCATATTGGACCCAATGACTATATAACGAGTAGGAACGAGTAATAAGTGACATCAAACATTTTTACTGAAGGAAAACACATAGTTCCTACGGGATAGCAGCAAGAGAACTATACAGACTAAGTCAACAGCTGTCGCCTGATAATGTTCATTGTTTTGTTTGAAAAACAGCGCCTGCTCGCGTTCCTGGTGAGCAGTAGATGTTCCACGCGATTTTGTAATTGTCTCGCACAGACACACTATTCAAACAGATGACTCTTGGCGACAAAAATTCGCGTAGTAACAAGGTCACGTGACAGCTAGTTAGCAGATAGAAAAAATCGAAGGCTTACCCACCTACTATGGGTGGTGTAGGTGCACGCTTCACGGAATGACGAGGATCCGGTTTCAATTCCCGGCCATAGCTTTACTTTTCGGATTTTTCTGTGTTCTAATTATCAGTGTCGTTTAGAATGTTTCATCGCACAAATAAGAAAATAAAGAAACTAGTCGTTACCTGTGATTTAATCCACGTAGAATTAAAATTTGTATCCTTGGCAGCTTGATTTTTCCCAACACTTCCAACAATTATCGCTATATTTTAATCAATTTACTAAAAACCTTGACAAATTATACGTAACCTTTCTCGTGAAATACCTATTGGTGAAAGCCACATGAAAATCCGTTCAGTACTTTTGAGTTTATCGCGAACAGGCAAACAGACGTGGCAGAGAACCTCCCTTTGAAAAGTCCGTTAAAAATTAATCTATCATAACTAGTTCACTTCACGCCACGCTACAATGTACGCAAATTACATTTTTCTATACCAGAATAGCAGCCTTCATACTTTCATGTTTACATCCATAACTAAGCTTAATTTTATAGCATCTTATAGCTTGTCATTTGGCTGATTATCGTCATTGGATACTGTACCAGAAGAGCCTGCTTCAACAACATTAACTATGCGGTTAGAAAACGAAGTCGATTGAATTATGAGTTTCACCTGGTTGTAATAAGGTTTCGATGTTTTGAAGGGTAGGTTGGATAAAGTGGTGTTGTTAGGATATTTTGTTGTAAGTGCCATTTATGGGGTATAGTATTTTGCCGGACCACACAGATCGCAGGCAGTTAGGCGATGCTATGGTTCCTGTAATCGGTGCTAATAACGATATTTACATGGGGAGCTGTTGAAACTATTACTATAAATGAATTAGATAAGTATAAGTACAAGTATATAAGCCGTGGTAGCCTAGTGGTTTGACCTGTGACCTCTCAAGCAAAGACAGCAAGAGTAAGACAGCCGGGGAAATTACCGGCACAAGAGGCATTGCATCTTAGTCCTCTAGGTTGGCAACGCATCTGCAATCCCTCCGGGGTTGCGGGTGCCTATGGGCAGTGGTGATCACTTACCATCAGGTGACCCACTTGCTCGTTTGCCTTCCTATTCATATAAAAAAAAAGCAGAGTCGTGGGTTCGAATCCTGGGTTCGCACCTCTGAGTTTTTCGGAATTTATGTGCGAAATTACATTTGAAGCTTTTTCGGTGAAGGGAAACATCGTGAGGGAGCCTCCACACATCTGCGAAGCAATTCAATGGTGTGTGTGTTCCCAATCCGCACTGGGCCCGCGTGGGAATTATAGCCCAAACCCTCCAATAAATGGAGGAGGCCTATGCCATCAGACACGCCGAATTACTCGATAATTAAAAAAAACTACACAATGTACTGAAATTGTAGCGAAACTGATTTAAAAAGGCTGTATTATTATTGATATTAAGTATGTATAGATAATAATATAACACTACCTTTGTGTGCGCTATGATCGTGCAAACATATACAAGCTTTACGCTGCTGTGTTCCAGTTCCAACGCAGAGAAAGAACTCTGGAACAAACTGATTCCTAACCTACCGAAGAACCTTATCACAGGAAAAGTCACAATGGTTTTCTTTGACAATTAAATTTAACTATTTTATTGAATCACGCGTTACTTTGCGGAGGTCCATTTCAATGAACAAAAAATATTTACTATCAAATGAATCAACTACTTCTTAATTTTTTTTTTATTACGAACTGACCAGTCATTGACCTCTATCTCACTTGGTGGAAGGTGCAGATGAGGCCAAAGGTGTAACTCACTGGTTCAGTAATAGCCTATTCACTCTAGCCTTGAAGAGCCTTTTGTATTTTTCACGGTGCCACCCATTAGAAAATAAATTTCTAAACGAGGTACAACGTCGTTGGTTTGCATGTGTAGCAGCTGTACCCACTTTGAGAATGATCCCGTAGAGGGATCGAAACGCGTCAGTGTTTGTAAGTTTGTGACGTCTCTGTCAGTTTCGTAGTAATAAATAGAGACGGAACCACAGATAACTGACACTTAAGATAACTGAAACTTAGCAGAGTGGTGAAACAGACGAACTGAAGCTGAATGTAGGACGTGGAGAAACTCTTAAACGTTAAAATCCTTACTTTGTTAAGAATCTCTTAGTTTAACCTTACAGAGTAACAATCCACCAACGGTCAGAAGTGACAAAAAAAATAGCATGAATTTTGGTTGCGATTAGGCTTCGATATAAAAGAATATTTATCGGTCCTGCTGGTCATAATACGTATGGCAAACGATGGCAATTGAATAAATTATGCATTCATTGAATTCATTAATCCGGAGCCTATTTCACAAAGGCAGTTCGCTCCATAGATATACCCTGAGGGTATACAAATCCATTTTAATTAGTGCCTACAACAACTCGTTACAACAGAAGTTCAAATTCAATTCCCATTCAGTTCAGGTTCGCTTCGCTGTCAGATCCATACTAAAAATGTCAGCTAAAGCTGAACTGAGTCGGAATTGAGTCGCATTAAGACGTCATGGTAAGGCCCCTGACTGTTATTAAGTATGTGGCGGTATCCCCCCCATTGGTAATTGGGAACAACGGCTAGCAACCCATCACTATTTTGAATCTGCTTTCCACCTATACGCCGGCAATCATGCTAAACGTGGCCATTAGGTCTTGTTACCTTAGGCTCTGTCTACCTCGTAAGGGATAAAGGGACCCTGACCCATTGTGGAACGATTTCAAACTAAGTTTCTTAGTGACGTTACAATATTAGTAGTAGTTTTTGTTTTAGTCTGTTTTTGAATAATTATCTTTATTTGTGTAAAGATTGTGACAATCAGTAGGCTTATTGTCTAACTCGCTCGTAATCGCCATCGTGTTCATTTTGACAGTTCTTGTATGAATGTGACAGCAGCTGATTCCGATGCCAATTGTCAGTTTTTACATGAACTGTCAAAATGAACACGATGGCGATTGCGAGCGAGTTAGGTAATAAGCCTACAGCTCTCATCCGAAGCAATGCGAATCGTTTGGTGGAAATCATGCCTTAAGTTCGATGTACTCTTAGAAAAGAACCCGGTCACCGAGATTGAAAAGTAAGTATATAAAGTGTTGCTGTACATTCTATTTAATCACTCCGAAAAGAGCATGAAAAGGACAACTGCAGTTCAAATGGTTCCGACCTCTATTTCTTTTTTCAAAACTGAATCGAACTTCTTTTTTTTTTCAGGTACCTAGAGTATAAGAAGGACTTTGACTATGCTTCTATACTTTCTTTTTGTTTATTTTATTTGTTAAAATAATGACTATCGTTTGAATTTTAGCATCGAAATTCGTCAATATATGTGATTTCCGAAAGTCACTAGTATTTTAAACAATCAAAATTGGGAAAAATGAAAACGTAGCGCATAGCAAAGGTAACTGTAGTGAAAAATATTCGTCCTAATGTGATTATCCGGGGAGAAAACAGGGGATTACGTTTGTATGGAGAAACGGGCACGTGTTGGCCACTTGATTTCCTTTTAAATATTCTAGCATGCTTGAGTCAAATGTTTCTTGCGTTGTTATAAAATTATGTTTATGTATGTAGATTCTAACCATTTCGCTACGAAACTAGATCTGGCTACATTGTCCGCTGAAGAATGCCGCAGTCAAGTCAAACTACTAAATATTTTACACCCACTCCTGCGCAGCATCTGTATCACATCCGTGTATTGAGATGACACTGTTTGTTAAGTTTGAGAACGACTGAATCAACTCTAAGGTTTAACGAATAAAGGTTTTTATAAACGCAATTTGATTTTGTGGACGGATATAGGCAGACTTCCATAGTTTACCTACTGCATTTTGTAGCGCCGTAAATGAAAACAGTATAGTATAGAATACAAATATTCTTTAGTGAACATCACGAAACTAGAAACTAGAAGTACAGTAGATTAATGAAATGTGGCGTGAACTAATCACAAATCTTTTTTTTTATTGAAGTCGATTAAAAATCATCTGGCCAAATAGAAAACTACTTTGGAGGCTACTCTGAAATTTGAAGTTCGCAAACAAACGGTCCCTTTCGCTCTCATATTAATTACTGATTAGTGTGAAGAAAACGACAAGATTTCGGATTTAAGTACGAGTATATGGTCTGCATTGTGAACAATTTCCAAAAAAAAAATTAGGTAAGTGTTGAAAGAGGCCATAATGGAATTAATATATTGTTTTAAACAATCTCAACCGATTTTTGTTGGATTCACCTTTACGATTGTTCCCTCTACATCTACATCTTTTTTTTCTAATCGATTGGACGGAGACAACAATAAGCGCTCGATCACGAACTGTCAACCTGGCCGTCATTGACACGCGCCGGTTTAAAAAAAAAACTTTGAATTGATGGTTTATCTGTGGCAGGCCATTTGACTACTATTTGAGGTCTGTGATGCCTGTGATCTTTCGTGTTTTGTTTGTTGATTATAATGTTAATGACCTTTTGATGAACGACACGTAAAGAGACGTGCACACGGGTATTTAGTGTTACGTGATGTTAAACCTGTATTGACTGTTATGATGTGAATACTTTGTCCATTAAATTTAGGACATCATCACGATTTAGATGAAAGGTATCATAGTAACTACATTTCATAAAAATTTACCCGTTTTACGAAAAAAAACATACCTAACTATTGTTTTTTCAGTTTCCTGCGAAGGTAAATTATAGCTAAAGACAAAACAAATTTTGAGTGTCATTGTTTTAGTTTGAAGACTAAAAAGCTAGTAGCTTTATAAATTTATACCGTAACAAACTAACAAGAGCTTTCGTATTTCTTCGAATAACATTCTTGATATTCGTCAGCATCCAGTAGTAGAAATGAAACCTGACAATCTAGTAGAAAATGACAAAGCCATTTTTGCCGTCGAATTCATTTCCACCGTTGTTACCGTTAAATCAGAAATGATTATGCCTTATAAAGCGTTGCCACACGATCAGTGTCAGAAGCAGAAACGGACCTCCATCATAGGCGCGAAATCAGATATGCTGTTTTGGTTGGCTATGTTGGCAGACAACAGAAGTGCGCCGCTTTGATTTAACACGCGCCGGTTTTGTACTGTAAATAATGGTTGCCAACATGCAGAAATTGGCGAGGCCTTTTGCGTCGGTTAGGAGCAATGCGCACTGGCCGGCAACACGTTACAAAGGAAATAAAAAAAACTCTTTTATTCACATAAGATTTTATTTTATCTATCACTTAGACAATCGTCTTGCTAAATGTGGCCTGTAGGTACCTGTTACCTTAGGCTCTGTCTACCCTGTAAGGGATAGAGACGTGATTTGTGTATGTGTATGTATGTGTTAGACAATTGTTTTTACCAAAAACAGACGAAAAATACATTTTGCTACAGCGGGTTTGCCATTTTTATATGATTAGTGATTAATGTTCAGTCAACATCTTATAGTATGAAACATACAGTGTCCAAAAAGTTCGACACACCACACTATTTCTATGGTGTACCGAACTATTTGGGCGTTTGGACGCTTCAAACTATATCACGCTGACTGTACTTAATTACAGCTGTCAAACTTCAATTTAATATTTTTTTATCCGTAGCTGTATAACCAGCTCGCATTTACCATCTCACTTTACCCTCGTCTTTTATCGTTTGACAGGAGGGAATGGTTAATGTGATTGTGATACGAAGTGAGTTAGACAATATCCCCATTCATAAAGGCTCTATAGGCTTCTACTAACTTAGCAATCGTTTGGCCTTATCTGTGAAAGGTAAATGTCAAAGTGACAGATAAGGACAAACAATTGCTAAGTTAGTAGAAGCCTAATAGAGCCTTTATGAATAAGGGGGTTATAATATAAATTTTATGAACAGTAAACAACAAGAACAGTATCTGTGAAAGGTAAATGTCAAAGTGACAGATAAGGACAAACAATTGCTAAGTTAGTAGAAGCCTAATAGAGCCTTTATGAATAAGGGGGTTATAATATAAATTTTATGAACAGTAAACAACAAGAACAGTATCTGTGAAAGGTAAATGTCAAAGTGACAGATAAGGACAAACAATTGCTAAGTTAGTAGAAGCCTAATAGAGCCTTTATGAATAAGGGGGTTATAATATAATTTTTATGAACAGCCGCGCAATAAATGCGTTCTGAAAACCGTTTAAATATTTGAAAATAAACGCCTCTGTTAGCGTTAGTGTGAACTCGGCCCAAAGATCTGCAATAGCAAGACAAATGCGGGTGATAACGAAGCGATACCGCCCGAAGAGCGATTTAAGGCGCAATGAGCTCGTGAATACCGGCTTAATGTCGAAATGTGTGTTATTCCGTTAGGATACGATACCCGGGGTGGAAATGTCAATTTTAACTATAAGATCTAAAATCTAAGTATCTATACGACTTGTAGCATTTAACAATGTATCTGTATGAAAGGGTCCTGTAACACAGGGTATCCTAGCACACGGCCCTTAGTTGTAACTAACCTTCTGTAAAATTTGATTGGAATAAACACTTTTCATTTTCATTTTTTCAAGCTGCTAGTGCTCCCAGTCTTAGACCAAAGAAAAAGTCGAGACTGTCTAAACTACATTTCTGAACGACACTGAAAATTGGATGATGATGTTTTTTTTTTTTTATATGAATAGGAAGGCAAACGAGCAAGTGGGTCACCGATAGCAAGTGATTACCACTGCCCATAGACACCCGCAACCCCGGAGGGGTTGCAGATGCGTTGCCAACCTAGAGGACTAAGATGCAATGCCTCTTGTGCCCGTAATTTCCCCGGCTGTCTTACTCTCCACACCGGAACACAGCAGTGCAAGCACTGCTACTTAGCGGCAGGATTAGCGAGTAAGATGGTGGTAGCGATCCGGACGGACCTTGCACAAGGCCCTACCACCCGCAAATTTTTTTGTTGGAAAGGGGAAACAAAATAGTGATGGTTTGTTAGCCGCATCGCCTATAAGATGATTCCTAAGATTTTCGCCCATTCCCTCGATGGGCTTGGATGAAGAGAAGCAACTGATACATTCTATGTTTTTTCTTTGCTCCCAGACCTGGGATCCTCCAGTTCTGGGTGCCTTTAAGAAGCGAGTGTACAATTTTCTGCAGGGCCGACAACGCACTGGCATCGCGTTAAGCGCTGCGGGTGTCTATGCACAGTGGTGATCATTTAACATCAGGTGACCCACTAGTTCGTTTGTCTGGCCTCTGTAACTTAAAAAAAACCTGCATCGAAAAGAACCTCTCCATTGTATAACCAAAAAGTTTTTACAGAAATATCAAATCTACGAGTACTAACGCTTCTTGCTGATAAACGATACTCGTAAATATAGAGCGCGCAAAAACATAACCCTCGTCTCCGTAGTCGAGTAAAAAGGAAATTTATCTAGTCCATTACCACATAAATAAAACCAGTAGGCCATAAATTGTAAAACCATTACAAGCTCATTTAGAACTAGGAAATTCTCATTATGGTACAAAGTAATTAAATTGTTTATTCAATAAAGGGAATCAATATTACTGTAATACCTACTTAGAACAGGCCGACGACAAACAGCATACACATTACACACACACACACACATAAATCAAGTCTTTATCCCTTGTGGGGTAGACAGAGCCTAAGGTAACAAGACCTAAAGGCCACGTTTAGCATGATTGTGGGCGTATAGGTGGAAAGGGGAATCAAAATAGAGATGGGTTGCTAGCCGCATCGTCTATTACATAATTCCTATGCCCCCTCGATAGGATTTTACCATCTGCGCGGGAAGAGAAGTAACTGGTACATTCTATGTTTTTTCTTTACTCCCAGTCCAGACCAGTAGGCTTATTACCTAACTCGCTCGCAATCGCCATCGTGTTCATTTTGACAGTTCATGTATGGGCTGACAATTGGCATCGGAATCAGCTGGCTGTCACATTCATACAAGAACTGTCAAAATGAACACGATGGCGATTGCGAGCGAGTTAGGTAATAACCCTACAGTATGGAAGCACAAACGACGTTATTTTATTAAATTAGACATCAAAGACATAAATTACTTTATTAAATGCTCTTCTCATCAACTCAAAATTTTACTGTTACAGGGGCCCGATTTTTGAAAGCACGTGTGAAAATACCACTCGAAAGTGGTGAAAAATTGTGCTGAATTTGAAATACGAGTACCTAAGAAGATACTTACGGCTCTCATTAATCTTGTGACTATGACTAGTCAAAATTTTGATTAGAGCTGTAGTTTTACAGATATAAACAGATTTATACCAAATTCGAGTGGTACTTTCGAGTGATGTGCTTTCAAAAATCGGACCACTGATCTCTTAAATATGAAATAAGAAATAAGAAATAAGAAACGTTTATTGTAGATGTACCTTAGTGTTTGTCAATCAATTATGTCTGTATTTATTTTATAGCACTGTACAATTTAATGTTATGATTAAGTAACATAGATCTCATGCCAGACCTATGGGGTCTATTATTTATTAAGATGGTTAACTAATTGTTTGGTCGAATGAGTTTTATTTGGTGTAAACAAAGTTTTATATTAACACTTTCAATTACCGCCGGAAAATTTTTAGACCACACGAAGGACTTCCTTTTTTGGTTAATTCCATCGATATTTTATGGGCAAAGCCACGGGTTCAAGCTAGTCTTATTATACTAAAACGAGCAATCATCGTTGTATGTTAACCTTTGATTCATTGAAAGCCTAAAACATCCTGTTTCTCTGTTTTAGTGGTGCGCGTTTTTTAACCGACGTTTTAAAACTGACCTGTTCTGTTTTCTAAATTGGCTCAAAAATTCAAACGGTGATGTAAACGGGTTAAAATTTCATTTATTGTGTAAACTTAAATTAATTGTGTACTTACTACATAGTATAAAACAAAGTCGCTTTCCGCTGTCTGCCTGTCCCTATGTAAAATCCGTTGCGTAGTTTTAAAGATCAATATTTTAAAAATGGAAGGAACGGAATTTGGGAACTAGTTACCGTATTCTTTAGTTTTTAAATGCTCCTTTAACTCCGAGAGCTCTAAAACTTAACTGCCAACTTTACACCAGTCAATAACTTTTTAATTCACGTTAAACTGGTTGAGCCCTAGCCAATCCATTATGAGGATGAATCTCAGCGTGTCACAACATTTTAACGCCCATTAGAGATCAATCAATCGCCTCTCCCACCGGGTGGTAAGCAGGTTCGTTATTACAACGTCTCGCCGTCTAATGGAATGGCTGCCGACTTAGAACTTTGTGGTAATGAACCTAGTAACACGGCGAGTAATCAACGAGTTATTAGCGGTGTTTTTACTCTGATTTATTTCAGTACTGTTTTAATTGTAGAAGTGTTTTATCATTTTTTATGATACTCCATTATTTTTTAAACAAACAGGTTAGGCACGTTGACTTTTAAGTGATTTGTAGTATTTCATGGTTTTATCCCAATTGAACCTTAGAATGGCCAAGGAATTTTCGGTTGACCATACCTACATGGTTTCTTTATTAATTGACTGTATTAAAACCTAATTTTACTGTTTCAACCGCAACATTTTAAATATGCAAAACAGCCCAATGTCAAATTTGCAGTAAAACTAAAATAATTTGTTTCCAATATTATATGACATCGTTGCAAATAGGTAAAACCGTAAATTTTACTTTAGCTGTACACTTCTATGCTGTCTTGATAGAGTCATTATTTCTAGAAATAATCATAACTGACTTACTTGATGCATAAATAGGTGATAAAAATAGCGTTTTATAGTTAAACCCACTCGACTCACTGTCACCGACGCTCGGACACCGTTCGATTATGGCTGTGTTTTTAATTGGCATTTTTAAAGTCTAATACAACATTGTAGCACTACGAATAACGACCGTATGAGCCTGTTGTTTGACGCGGACTTACGTTGAAGTAAATGACATAAATACAGACGAATGTGTATAATATGGCGTGTCAAAGATTGATAATGTCATGGGCACATTTCAGTTGAAATTATGTTCATTATGTCCGCTGCCTGTATTTTAATTTTGTCGTTCAAGGAAGGCTTGAGGAAGATATGGCTCACACCATCTCCTTAGATATTGTGTGTGTACTCCTATTGTATTTTGTATGTATGCATTTTGCGGGTGGTAGGGCCTTGTGCAAGGTCCGTCCGGATCGCTACCACCATTTTACTCGCTAATCCTGCCGCTAAGTAGCAGTGCTTGCACTGCTGTGTTCCGGTGTGGAGAGTAAGACAGCCGGGGAAATTACGGGCACAAGAGGCATTGCATCTTAGTCCTCTAGGTTGGCAACGCATCTGCAATCCCTCCGGGGTTGCGGGTGTCTATGGGCAGTGGTGATCACTTACCATCAGGTGACCCACTTGCTCGTTTGCCTTCCTATTCATATAAAAAAAAAAAAAAAAAAAAAAAATGCATGTGTGTAATGTAATATTTAGTAGTTTATTTTATGTTTTGTTTATTGTACTTAGATATGTACGCTCTATTGTGGCGTTCACTATCTGGAATTTTAAACTCACACTTTGTCGGTCTCTCGTTTAATGCTCCTCTCATCTACCAAAAGTTAACTGGTAGAGATCCCTTATAGGGATAAGTTCGCCTTTGTGCATATTTTTTTTTTGTGAATTGCATCTGTTTCTTTATATTTGTACAATAAAGCATTTACTTACTTACCTACTTACTTACTTAATTATAGACCGACCTAACGACGTATACGCAGTGACGTGTCGTACGTCACGTTCTATCACTGTTGTTTCTTCATAAACGCACCGTCAAAGTCTTTATTACGACACTGTCAATGTACAATTTATGATGTAATTTTTATTGAATGAATAAATAATTGGGGTGCGAGTCGGGTCACCTTCGCGTGTGGTCAAGAGCTGCGGTTCGTTTTTGGATCCTTCCGAGGGGAAGAGCTTGGTCCGGTGTACCCTGGGCATCGGTTAATGATTTCCTAGCAGATTCTGAGGGATATCATTATCCGTTGACTAAGAGCCCGACAGGGAGGGAGGGGTCTTTGGACCGTGTCCTACCGTACAAAGTTACCGAAATGTTTGTCACAAGATTTTTAAATACTGTATTTATAACTTTGACATTGGCGAAATCATCGCATCGATCGATGGGGCCGTATTAAAAAAAAGATGGAGATGATGAATAATCTAATCTAATCTACGCACCGGTGGTTGCTTCTGTTAACAGCCTCGTACAGTTTGACAACAAATATAATGCGCATCGGCAGTATTCGTTTGCGCAGAGAAGCGCAGACCAGTTTCCGATGGTAGCCGAACGTGTAAATAATCTATATTGAACTTTATTTGCAAGCGCAACTGGCAGAGTATTGCTTGCTTTGCATTCTTAGCTCTGTCCCGCTTACACGATTTTGCCATTGTTGGTACGAAATCGATCGACCAATAACAGCGCCAGAGTTTCCCGCGCTACTAAAATTGGTATACTGCGCAGGTACATCGTGGAGCATTATTTTTGTTGTCAAACTGTAGTAACATGCGAGACTGACTGACGAGTTCAATAATATGTATAAAGTTCCCGATTTTCCCTGGGATCCCGTAGCAACAACAGTCCAAGCCCACACACCCGGAGTTAACCAGCCTTAGCATCCGGCAGTGGGGCGCACATATAACACGATATTTAATGGACATATGTAAAGTGAGAAATGAATTGAGGCAAGAAACTCCGTTTAGATAAGACACTTTCTGTCGTTGCATATTTATTTACTCTTAAAGAACTATCTAGAAGACCTGCCACGGGTTTAGAGGTGCATGCTCAATAGTAGCAACATACATGCATACATGAATCACGTCTTTATCCCTCACGGGGTAGACATAGCCTAAGGTAACAAGACCTAAAGGCCACGTTTAGCATGATTGTTGGCGAATAGGTGGAAAGGGGAATCGAAATTGTGTTGGGTTGCTCGCCTATAACATGATTTTGCTTGATTGAGACTTTTGCCCATTGGGCTGTTACCATCTGCACGGGAGGAGAAGCAACTGGTAAATTCTATTTGTTCTAAATAAATAAATAAATAAATAAATATCTTGGGACAAATTACACCATTTGACCCAGCCCCAAACTAAGCAAAGCTTGTACTATGGGTACCAGGCAACGGATAAACATCCTACTAATATTATAAATGTGAAAGTTTGTGAGTATGTTTAGATGTTTGTTACTCTTTCACGCCAGAACGGCTGGACAGATCTGGATGAAATTTGGAACATAGATAGATTATAGTCTGGAATAACACATAGGCTACTTTTTATCTCGGAAAATTGCGTAATTCCCGCGGGATAGCGATAAACGAATTCTATGCAGACGAAGTTGCGGGCAACAGCTAGTACTTATATAATGTAGATAAATACATACTTAATACAACATCCATGACTCGGGCACAAACATTCGTATTCATCATACAACTGTCTGCCCCTACCGGGATTCGAACCCAGGACCTCTAGCTTCATAGTCAGGGTCACTAACCATGGCTATCCGGTCGTTCTTTACTCCCAGACCAGCATGGAAGAAAGCCAATGGCCAGTAAACACCGTGTTAATCGGAATATTAGGTTATCGCCCATCGGGATACCGCCTATCTGGTTCGGGAGCTATCGGAGAATCGGACCATTTGCATACTAGCTCGCACCGTCGGCTCCGCTCGTGATTATTATTATTTATATAATCGGAGATCGCAGCGACGATTGCGAGATTATTCGTAGCCCCGGGGTTAGGTCTGTGGGTTCGATTCCGGATAGCGCCGAAAGTTTATGGGTTCAATTTACATTGAGACGGTATACTTAATGCAGCTTGTCACGTAAGCCGTACGACAAACTGGGGGAGATAGTGGGCAGGTAAATGTAGAAAAAGTATCTACCTTAGCAAAGTTATCAAAAAAATACATACATCCTACTAATATTATAAATGTGAAAGTTTGTGAGAATGATTGCATGTTTGTTACTCTTTCACGCCAGAACGGCTGGACAGATCTGGATGAAATTTGGAACATAGATAGATTATAGTCTGGAATAACACATAGGCTACATTTTATCCCGGAAAATTGCGTGATTCCCGCGGGATAGCGATAAACGAATTCTATGCAGACGAAGTTGCGGGCAACAGCTAGTACATACATAAATACATACATACATACATACATACATACACAAGTCACGTCTATATCCCTTACGGGGTAGACAGGGCCTGAAGTAACAAGACCTAAAGGCCACGTTTAGCATGATTGTAGGCATACATACATACATACATACATAAATCACGTCTTTATTTACTGGGTAGCAGTGGTGCGGCGTCAAGTATATTCAGAAGGCAAGCTGAAGGGAATTTAAGTAGCCTTTTCCAATTCAATTCTTTTTTTTTTTTATTACGAACTGACCAGTAATTGACCTCTATCTCACTTGGTGGAAGGTGCAGATGAGGCCAAAGGTGTAACTCACTGGTTCAGTAATAGCCTATTCACTCTAGCCTTGAAGAGCCCAAGGTTGTATCTGTCCGGAAATACAGACGATGGGAGCGAATTCCATTCCCTAGCAGTTCGCATTAGGAAGGATGAAGCAAACCGCCTCGTGTGTTATCGTGCGTGTTCTGCACAATTAAAGTGCCCAACTGCCTTAAAAAAGGCAAGCCGGTGGGAATCGAAATCTATGGACGCCACGCCACTGCTGGTTAGACAGAGCCTAAGGTAACAATACCTTGGCCACGTTTAGCATGATTGTGGGCGCATAGGAAAGGGGAATCAAAATAGCGATGGGTTGCTAGCCGCATATACAATAATTCCTATGATAATCGCCCACTCCCTCGACGGGCTTTTACCATCTGCGCGGGAAGGGAAACCACCAGACCAACAAAACAGACGACCGGATAGCCTAGTGGTTAGTGACCCTGACTATGAAGCTAGAGGTCCCGGGTTCGAATCCCGGTAGGGGCAGACAGTTGTATGATGAATACGAATGTT
The DNA here is from genome assembly GCA_949127965.1 of Pandemis corylana. NCBI lineage: Eukaryota > Metazoa > Arthropoda > Insecta > Lepidoptera > Tortricidae > Pandemis > Pandemis corylana. The sequence continues at coordinate 12,535,234 of OX421857.1, read as the reverse complement.
TGTGCCCGAGTCATGGATGTTGTATGTATTTAAGTATGTATTTATCTACATTATATAAGTATGTTTATCCGTTGCCTGGTACCCACAGTACAAGCTTTGCTTAGTTTGGGGCTGGGTCAATTGGTGTAATTTGTCCCAAGATATTTATTTATTATTTATTATTTATAACAACAGACCAGCATGGAAGGGATCAAAATTACTAATAAAGGTCAAAACACTGTCAGTAGGTAGGTATGAAGAAAGGCGCTACTCAAGGTCATTGACACTTAAACCTCCCTTTCGTTATCAAGAAAAGGCTTAAGCACCTAAGTTCTGTAGATCAATGATTGATGAGTCATCCATAAACATATTTGCATGCCACACCGCCATTAATATAAATAATGCTCGCAAAACCTCAGTTATGTTTAACCAAACGGTTCAGTAGATCGCTCCGACATACTTGGCACTTGGCGTATGTCTAATACACAGAGCAATCATGCAATAGAGTGGTAACACGGGCTATCCAAAGGAACACTTATAATACCGTACCAGCATCAATAAAAGCGTTCGCAATAGTTTTTTCTCTATTCCCCTACATGGAACAAAACCAATATAGTATTTTATTGAATGAGGCGTTACTTTGCGGAGGTCCATTTCAATGAACAAGCAAGGTAATTTTTTTTGTTCATCTATATAGTAACCAGAATTCTTTTTGCGTACGAGCTGTTGCCCGCGTCTTTGCCCCCGTTCACTTTTTTCCATTTCAAAACATTGTTTCATAAGAACCTTCTCCTGGCAGTAACAAGACAACAAAAAAAGAGATTAGCGAAATCGGTCCAGCCGTTCACGAGTGATGCCGTGACCATGGGAAATAGGAATTTTTCATTTCTACGTATGTAAATAGATAATTTTTTCCAAGATAAAGTGTCTACTACGGATCTACCTTCAGAAAATGTTTCATCTCATCATCATCATCAGCCTATGTTAGTCCACTGCTGGACACAGGCCTCCCCAAATGAGCGCCATAGCGCCCTGTCTTTAGCTTGACGCATCCAGCATCTGCCTGCAGTCTTTCGCAAATCGTCATCCCACCTGGCCGGAGGGCGTCCTACACTACGTTTGCCAAGTCGCGGTCTCCACTCAAGAACACGTTTACCCCAGCGGTTTCATCTACTCTGTTGTTTATTCCTCTTTGGCCAAATAGGACGATTCACATTCAGCTCGTACAGAACTGAGCATTTCGTACTTTTTTGTTCATCGCGTAATGCTCTGTCGGATAAACTATGGTCATATTATGGAAACGGCCGCGTTGCCCCGTAAGGGGGCCTTTTATGGATATTACACGCATATTTTCTTTATTTCTTTTTCACCTCGCTCACATTGTAAATGATATCTATATCTTTATTGATTGGTTTATGTTCTCACTTTTTGCCTTTGGTTTACCGAATTCCCGTGAAGCCTAGAAGTGGTTATTTTATGGTCTGAGAAAAGGTCGAACTTATTAGGTGCTTTGGTATTTATTATGTTTTTTCCTCGCCACGCATTTGAGCTGGTAGCTGAGTATACTTAAGTGGATACGATAAAAGCAAACCGACCGATAAACGGGAAATGGTAGGTCGTGCTAGGTAATATTTATTCTCGAATTGGACAGCACTTTTTATGCAAATACATATCACATTTAAATAAGTATACATATAAATATAAATAAGAAAGTGTTTCAAATTAATACGAAATACTTAAAAATAGAAAATAAATTTCTAAATGTCACTGAAAATTAGAACACAGAAACATTCGAAAAGTCTAAGCTATGGCTGGGAATCGAACCCGGATCCTCGTCATTCAGTGACGCGTGCTATACCCCTACAGAACCCAGAGCAGGTGGGTAATCTTCGAATTTTCCTACCTGTTACTAGCTGTCACGTGACCTTGTTACTATGCGAATTTTTGCCGCTAAGCGTTATTTGTTTGAATGATGTGTCTGTACGACACAATTATAAACTCCCAAAAATAAAATAAATATCTTGGGACAATTGACACAAATTGACCTAGTCCCAAACTAAGCCAAGCTTGTAATATGGGTACTAGACAACGGATAAACATACTTATCAAATACATATTGAACATCCAAGACTTGAGAACAAATATGATCGTATTTTTCATACAAATATCTGCCCCGATCGGGAATCGAGCCCGGGACCTCAAGCTTCATAGTCAGGTTCTCTAACCACTAGGCTATCCTATATCTATCGTTTTCAGCAGGTGGTTCGTTTTGACGCCATACCTACATATTGAACAACTATCAGTGTACAGAAATATTTTGTCAGCCAGAATTAAAAAGTCGAAAGGAATTTTTGCAGTTCAGCTAAGCTAACACGACAATCTGCTTTCAGTTTTTAATTTAGTTTTAGTTTAATTAGTTTTTATTTGTAATCTAATGTTCATTATCTTATCTAACAACGAATAATCTCTGTCTTGTACCAAACTGCTTTAAGTATTCTGGGTTTAATGTTGACGTAAAGTTTTCAGTAATAATGTACCATAGTCGTTATTTGCGAACTGTTTCCTACATACACATACACAAATCACGCCTTTATCCCTTACCGGGTAGACAGAGCCTAAGGTGGCAAGACCTAGGCCACGATTAGCAAGATTATGTGCGTATAGATGGCAAAAAATAGAGTCAAAATAGTGATGGGTTGTTAGCAACATGATTCCTATGATTTTCGCCCATTCGCTCAATGGGCTTTTACGAGGAAAGACAAGCAACTGGTACATTTTATCTTTCCTAATCTCACAAAATACTGTAACACCTTCTTATTTATCACCATCCAAGTATTTAGTACACAAAGTCTACGTTCAGTTAGCATCGTTAACAACAATAGTGTTTAAATTAGAAATTTGTCGACGCAATGGTCAAGTCTAGTTAAACGCATTGTAAAACGATTAGTGACAACATTACTTACAATTATAATAAAAGTAGTCGCTTTATGTACCTCACAAGATAAATCCGTTATCCTACTTCTCCTGCATAATCAACACCGTATTATGTAAGCAGTAAGCATGACATTAGTTTGTGAGCAATCTACAGACAGATAAGTATTTAATACTAACTTATTGGCGACCAAATAAGACTAAACGGTATTCAGATGTAAAGTTAAACCGTGAAAGCCATCGTTTAACTTTAGATTATCAAGGACGGCTGCCATACAAACAGTTCACTGGAGCCCGATTTTTGAAAGCACATCACTCCAAAGTACGCTTGAAAGTGGTATAAATTTGTTTATATTTTCAAAACTACAGCTCTAATCAATTTTTTGACTAGTTCACAAGATTAATGAGAGCTGTGATTGCCTTCTGTGTTACTTGTATTTCAAATTCAGTACAAATTTTCACCACTTACGAGTGGTATTTTCATACATGTGCTTTCAAAAATCGGGACTCTGAACGTAAATATTTAGTGCACGGTTAAACTCTGGAGACTGGCTGGATCTTCCAAAAACGAACCTACTCTTTTCTTAAAGGAGCGGCCACCTTCCCATATCGTAAACCACCTACTGGTACGTTATGTGCGGTGATTGTTTTCCATCAGGTGACCCACATGCTCTAAACCCGTGTGACATAAAAAAATGTATTTCTAAAGTCTATTTTTTCATACTAGATACTAAAATTACATTATTTGTGTTGCCTGTTTTTTGCAATACAGAAATAGTAGTGTGCCAGCACTATCGAAAGTTAACGATAAATTAAATTTAGTGCAGATTTTTGTAAGTTCTCCTATAGAATGTGTAAATACTAATTTTAATCTCAAATAACTAGGGAAGGAGAAATTGAGTATGCTTAATTTTTTTGGTACTCTAATTTAAAAATAATTTATAGACAGCATAAAGTTAGTTTAATAAACTAATAACCCTTTAAATTTACTTGATTTTTTTTTCTTATAATATACTATGGCCAAACCACATGTATCCAGCCAGACCATGAACATTATCGATAGTTCCGAGTACACCACAAAACAATAAAAACTGGTATCATTATTTGACAGTTAGACATTTGCAATTGTCAATTTAGTATCTGACATGAAATAATAGACTTTAGTTAAGGGGTTCGAGTCGGGTTACATCCGCGTGTGGTCAAGAGCTGCGGTTCGTTTTTGGATCCGTCCGTGGGGAAGAGCAGTGCTTGGTCCGGTGCACCCTGGGCATCGGTTAACAATTTCCTGACAGATTCTGAGAGATATCATTATCCGTAGCCTAAGAGTTATTTGACCTTGTTGTTCTACCGTAGAAAGTTGCCGACATTTTTGACACAAGATTTTTGAATTACTTTGACATTGACGAAATCATCGCATCGAACGATGGGACCATATTAGAAAAAGAAGAAGAAAGACTTTAGTTAAGATTATTTCTATGGCTACCGGAATCAATCGAGGAAATTCAGGCTATTGCAATACCGCGAAGCGATCGCGAATAGCTGAATTCAAATGCGCTTGCGTGAGAAAAGGTGGGATCGGTGAACATTTGAATGAGCAACCTCATTGGTCGTTTACTAAGCGAGCTGTGGCTGATTGGTCGATTGAACGCGGTCTCGTTAACAAGTTACATTAAAAAAACACGCAGGCGAGAAATACTTTTCAATATTCATTGCACCTGCGTTTACTCCAAACTGGGTATTGACTGATTTCTATAACCAACTTGGTGCACTACTGTACATATGAACGAATAATTTAGCTAGAAAGTTGATGCATGTAATAATACGAATACCGTTCCAATGGATACAGAAAGGGAGTAGACAGACAAAATTATGTATACATTTTGCTATAACGTTTGATTTTAGCTGTGCCTGATAGCTACTGGTAATGGACTGTATAAATAGTAAATGGGGGATGATGGAAATAATTTCTAAACGTAATAATATTTAATTATTTAAAGGCAAAAGTATAGGACAGTATTTCAAACACAATGGTGGTATACGGCAAACTGGCTGAAGGTATATACAACGTATCAAAAGGTAAAATAGGCCGCAAACCAGCCAGCAGCCAACAGTACCTATTTAAGTAAGTAACTAAGTAAGTAAATGCTTTATTGTACAAAGATAAAGAATCAGAGACAAATCACAAAAAAGACCTTAAATATATGCACAAAGGCGAACTTCTCCCTTTAAGGGATCTCTACCAGTTAACCTTTGAGTAAATGTGAGGAGCATTAAGCGACAACAACAATGATTGATTTGACAACAATTTTTGATTGAATGATTGTGATTTAACAATGTAAACAAATCTTAGGGTGTTACCTCATCGATCGATCGGTCGTCCATCGATGGTAGAATGGTACAGTCGACGTCGATCGCTAGTTTCTACTGGACCAACGCTACCACACCAATCTATTGATGTCGATCGATAGTATCGAACAACGTCGATCGATTGGTTTATCCGTCGATCAGCCAAAGCTACCACACTAATGTAGCAGCGTGTAAATGGCTTTGTTCAACAGTGGCCGTCTTAAGCCTGATGATCATGATGATGATATAAATTGTATTCTGTCACCTTACTGCTGCCTACCGTCACTTCTTCTTCTTCTTTTTCTAATATGGCCCCATCGATCGATGCAATGATGTCGCCAATGTAAAAGTAATAAATACAGTATTCAAAAATCTTGCGACAAAAATGACGGCAACGTTGCATGGTAGAACACGCTCAAAAAACCTCTCCCCCCTGTCGGGCTCTTAGCCAAAGGATAACGATATCCCTCATAATCTGCCCGGACCAAGAACTGCTCTTCCGGATCCAAAAACGAACTGCAGCTCTTGACCACACGCGGAGGTAACCCGACTCGCACGCCTACCGTCACTTTACGACCTCCCACTTCACGCCATTGCAACGATGACACTAATGTAGGAGAAACCGAGGCGAGTTGAGACAGAGGTGAGTTGATACAAAGCCTTTTTCTCTGCACCTATGACAGTCAGCGAGGTCACAACTTCACACAAACTGTGGAGTGTAGAAAGAGCAACGAATTAGCGAAGTTACCAGCCCGATAAACTGTCACAGTTCAGAGAAATCGGCTTTGTATCAACTCACCTCTGTCTCAACTCGCCTCGGTCTCCACTAACCTATTTTTTTTACCATTTTACTTGAGTACCTAATAGTTCCGATTTATGTCTAGACATTCCAAGGAACAGTAATTTAAATGTTACAATTTACAAGATAGTCCGCGTTCTTAAAGTACATACAATTCTCCGTAGTATAAAATAATCATAAATCCCTTGTTGTATAATAAAGGCACTTCGGGTTTTGCTCGCATACGGCATGACATGCTCCGTATCTCTAAGAAGAAGGAATATTTTTTACATAGGCCGCGCATACATTGTTGGTACATGTACAGTTTGCAATTGTGTTGTACAGACAGCATAATTCAAACAGATGACGCTTAGCGACAAAAATCTTGTAGTAACAAGGTCACGTGACAGCTATTAACAGAAATGTCGAAGGCTTACCCAACTGCTATGGGTGGTTTAGGGGGCACGCGTCACGGAATGATGAGGATCCCGGTTCGATTCCTGGCCATAGCTTTAATTTTTGGATTTTTTTGTGTCCTAATTTTCAGTGTCCTTAAGAAACATGTACAGTTGTTATGTTGCATAGACGAAATAATTATAATAGATTGGATTTGTCATACAAAAAACATTTGCAAAAAGGAATAAATGTCTTCTTTCTTTCTTTTTCTTTCTTTTACTCAGACAATTCTCTAATCCAGTGGGAGATAGCTGCACTCCGGCCGGCCGAAGGTCAAGAAGGTCACTAGGTCCAAGCAAGTATTATAATCAATAAGAAAAATTATTAATGTTTAGTCGTTGCGTGACAATACATAGTGTATGAAAGTCTTAATTTTAATGAAAACATAAAATTTATTATAAATAAATGTAAATTTTTTGTTCATTGAAATGGACTAATTCAATAAAATATGGATTATAATTATGATCATGATAAAGAAATCTAAAAAGGAACTTCCATGCTGGTCTGGGAGCAAAGGAAAAACAGAATGTGCCAGTTGCTTCTCGTCCCGCGCAGATGGTAAAAGCCCATCGAGGGAATGGGCCTAATTCTTAGTCATCATGTTATAGGCGATGCGGCTGGCAACCTATCTCTATTTTGATTCCTTTTTCCACCTATACGCCTACAATCATGCTAAACGTGGCCTTTAGGTTTTGTTGCCTCAGGCTCTGTCCCCGTAAGGGATATAGACGTGATTTGTGTGTGTGTGTGTGTGTGTGAATTAATCGCAAAAAAAATGTTTTAATATGTAAGCTTTACCTAATGTATTGCATAATTGGATGCCCCGCATTACCGCTCCATTTCTTCCAAGGTACGGACATATGACATACATGGATGGATGTTAGGTTGCAAGATAAGCCTTTATTATCGGTCGGATCAGTTTTTCCCGAACGATAACGATCGCGGAGCATCGCCCTGTCACGCGCAATCACTCGATCGCTGCGCCGTTTTTAAACATGCGATATAATAATCTAGTTTTCGACTTGACGTAGGGTTGGCACATGAAGATATACCTGTGTAGTCTAGCCGACAAGTTCAAAATGGTCTAAATAGAGATACTGCTCTTAAAATTATGTGGTCAATGGATCCGGAATGACTTACTGACTTAGTGCTCCGAATAGCTTACTAGTAACTCACGGCGTTCTCATCGCTTATGCTCGGCGAACTGTCATTTTCGACGCCGAATAGCAATAGTACATTGTGTATTTAGGGCGGTAAGTAACGAATTACCATCGAGGCTCTAGCGCTATGCCGCTTGAAACGTACAATGTTTTTCATCACATTTGCGAGTAAATGTTAAACTTTCATTCGATTTTTGTTAAATGAACGTAGAAAACCACCAAAAATGCGACGCTACCAGCTCGGTAGGAATAAGCGCTCTTATAGCAAACGCGGTCGAGACGTAGGTTTCTGCTAACTTAGCAATCGTTTGTCCTTATCTGTCACTTTGACATTTACCTTTCACAGAGAAAGACAAGCGATTGCTAAGTTAGCAGAAGCCTATAGAGCGTTTATGACTAAGGGGGGTATACCGTAATTTACACTAAGCATATTGTTTCTACTTTTTATCATCATACTATGCTGTGTTATGTTTTCCGTTGTTTTTAAAGCTGGTCTGCCATCCTAATTAAAAGGACGGATGTTCAAAAATCGTTTTTTTTTTGTAACAAATTAAATGTTAAATGTTTTATAATTTAAATGTTTTGTAACAAAAATATGTAAATGTTCATTAAATTTCAGGACGTGTGCTAAATGAAAAACTTAAACTATTTTGATTCCATTCTTTTGCCATCTATACGCCCACAATCTTGCTAATCGTGGCCTGGGTCCTGGCACCTTAGGCTCTGTCTACCCCGTAAGGGGTACGACGTGATTTGTGTATGTATGTGTATATGTGTAAACTATTTAAGCACTTAAACTATTTTATATACTTTACAATACGCATTAGATTAAGACACTGTGTGATATATTTCTTCCATGCTGGTCTGGGAGTAAAGAAAAAACATAAAATGTACCAGTTGCTTCTCTTCCCGCGCAAACGGTAAAAGTCCATCGATGAAATGGGGGAATATCTTAGGAATCATATTATAGACGATGCGAGTAGCAACCCATCACTACTTTGATTTCCTTTTCCTATACGCCCTTAATCATGCTAAACGTGGCCTTAAGGTTTTGTTACCTTAGGCTCTGTCTACCCCGTAAGGGATAAAGACGTGATGTATATATGTATGGTTATATTTGCATGTATTTTGTACTCAAGTAAATAAATGAATACTATAATGATTATTATTATAAAACAGCCATATCTCAAAACCTATGCAAGTGACATCCGCCCTTTTGAATTCGGACGGCGGCGCAGCCCTAACCTCCGCTCCAGCAACTTGATTGCCTCCAGAATGGTTTCATAAGAGTCTTTATACAATTTATAGGTTCACCCGGCTTATACGGAACATGTTATGATAATTACGCATTACAGCATGATGAATATTTAGACGAGTGACGTAAAGCTGAGGAGCGTTGTCTTTTTTTTATACGACAAGGAAGGCAAACGAGCAAGAGTCACCTGATGGTAAGCGAGCACCACCACCCATGGACCGCAACACTAGAGGATTGCAGATGTTTTAAGTTTTTATTCAGCCAATACATATATCACGTCTTTATCCCTTACGGAGTAGACAGACCACAATGTAACAAAAGCTTTAGGCAAAGTTTAGCATGATTAAGGGCGTATAGGTGGAATGGGACATCAAAATAGTGACGGGTTGATTATGTTATGATTCCTAAGGCTTTCGCCCATTCCCTCGATGGACTTTTACCATCTGCGTGGGAAGAGAAGCAACTGGTAAATTCTATGTTTTTTCTTTACTCCCAGACCAGCATGGAAAATCATTTCATTTTAATTAGTTGTGTATTTATTTTTGAATTAGCTTTTGGTTCCTTACTACATGTACCTATGGCTGTTGCAAAGCAGTGTTGTTATGTATATCCATATCCGTAACCGAAACTATCGGATATCCGAAATAAAAAAATATCCGTAACCGTAACCGAATCCAATATAAACGTTTTGGATAGTTTCGGATAGGGCGGAGTCTAACTAAATACTACTTAGTAAATATGACACGTCGTGACAAGTTTTTGTTTTTACACGGCCAGCAGACCAGCCGCGCGTGCGTTTAGTCGTATTGTATTTCGTTTTACAGTACCTTAAAAATGTAATATCCGTTACCGAAACTATCGGATAATCCGAAATAATTTAATATCCGTAACCGTAACCGAAATCGATATTATATTATACCAATATCCATATCCGGATCCGAAATTATATATCCGTAACACCCCTGTTGCAGAGCTTCGTAGCGGCGTATTTGACGCAGAGATACTATCGCAGTAATGATGAATGCATACGAGCACTGCTCATAATTTGTACTAACCGTATCTGGAATTCATTCGAACCTGCAATATTTACAACGTTCTTGAGTGCGACATTAAAGAGGAGAGACGGCTTTAAATCAATCCAATAAATATGAATAGCCATGAGGTATTTATTATACCTACGCCCACAATCATGTCAAACGGAGAGGTTTGCCTTAGTTTCTGTCTATCCTGACACGTGGGTACAGTCAATGAGATAAATATATATATATATATATATATATATGTACGTTCCCACGGCGTCAAAAATACTTGTACAGTTGATTAGCCAGAAATATCTGTACGGTAATCCGGCCAAAAAACACGTGATCATTTAATTAGTCAAAAAAATCTAGACATTTACATGGCCATAAATAAATGTACAATGTCAGTCAAATATATGTAGGCAAACAGGAGGCCATAAATATCTATACACGCAACTCTCACATACATAATAGATAAATAAATAAATAAATAAATAAGAACAAAACCCAAACCAAAAATATCTATACAGTCAAGGGCATTAATGTGGGGCTAAATTAATAAGGAAACCAATTTAGTCACCGTTGAAGTATATTTATTCAAATGAAGTATATTTGTACAAAGGCGAACTCATCCCTTATCCCGTTTACGTTTGTAATAACATTATTCTTACTTTTACCTCTTTTTGATCAATTTAAAATTGTTTACAGGTACCTACGCAACATGAGATATAAACGCAAAAAGTGATACGGATTTATCCGAGAGTTTTGGTGAGTTTTAACAGTTTCAATTATTTTGTTCACATCACTAAAATCATCATCTTCCTCAGCTTATATAATAATATGTAATGTACTTCTTCTCTCGAAATGAAAGGACTAAAGCAATTCGGTTCATTTTATGGTATGATGTATGGCGAGAGACAAAAGGTGACTTACGTGGACTGCTGCCACTCTTCTGACGCTTAAGTCTCTTAGATATAATTATAATTCTTTTAAGGCATACTTCAGTAGATGGTTGGGTTTAACTAAATAGTCCTGTAAATGTTTTTCAGGATTTTTGAACCATAAGTAGTAGACATACTTGTTTGCTTTATTTTGGAATTTATAATATTTGCAGATTAATTTAATTCGTTTTCGGTCCTTGGGTTGTGGCAGAATATCAGTGTTTAGCTCCCACGAGCAATGTTGACCACTGAGCCATGGCCCTTTTGCACTGCTGCAACGCACACAACAAAATACTTATAAGTTAAGTATAATGTGTAATTTCTTGTTTTTCTCTTTTTTTATTGTTATTTTTAACTTGATTGTGTGTATTGCAGTATCAAATAGGTAAACGATTTATCTATCTATCTATCTACATAATGCCTGTCTCACCACTCTGTAAAGTTCCGGTTACCTTAAGTGTCAGTTATTTATGAGTCTCTTTTTTTTACTACGAAACAGAGACGACATCATAGATAAGCGACAGTTAAAGTGTCCGGAATTTTACAGAGAGTGGTGAGACAAGCCCTAAATGTTTCCATTCATTGATTTGTGTTCAAAGTGAATCGCTTCAAGGGCAGATTTTTTTTTATATATATTAAAACCGACAAACGGGCATGCGGTGCACCTGATGGTAAGTGATCACCGCCGCCCATGGACAACTACAGCACCAACGGGACTGCTAGCGCGTTGCCGGCCTTGCAAGAAATGGTACACTCGCCTCTTAAAGGTACCCTTGTCATAGCCAGTTGGAAATACCCCAGCCGCCAGCCCATTCCAAATTTTGCACGTACGGGGCAAGAAACTAAAGAAAAAGAACTAAATTTATAATGAAAAAATTAAATGAAAAATCTTTGTTGGGGCTAGGGTTGCCAGCCGTACTATAATATATAGTACTGTACTATATTTCCGGTCTGCGTACTATATACTGTTCAAGAAATATATAGTACACAAAAATACTATATTTTTAACACCGAACGAAATCTGAGGAACAAATATAGTTTTTATAAAAATAAATAAGTAACAAATATATATTTGTATATTTTTAAATTTTTCCTTAAAATACTGTATTTTTTAGAAGTGTGCTATATTTTTTGTAGCTTATTTTGAAAAATACAGTATTTCGTTGGCAACCCTAGTTGGGTTGGGACACGCCTACCGAACTAACCCTAATCTTCTAGAATATTCCGGAGCGTTCACTGCAGTGTCGAAAGCACGAGGAACCCACCACATTTTTGTCCCAAAACAAATATCATGAAGTTTCGGATCCTTAATCCACGATCACGACCGCAATTTTAAGAGTGTGCAGAGAAAATTATGTACAGTTTCTCTGAAGTTGTACCCCATGTATAAAGTAAACACGTCGTGCTTTGTGACGTACGTGTGTTACACGGTGTACTCGCAATACCCGTGTAATAAAGCACAGCGACTGCGTGTGACCGATACATATCGACCGATGATTGATGCGGACGCACATTTGCCGGCCGTCCTGTCACACGCGAGCCACGAAACTAGCAAACTTTGAAGTGCCTTTCCACTCGCACTATTAATATTTAATATGAGAGAAAAAGGGACGGTTTGTTACGAACTTCGAAGTTTAAAATAACTCACAATGTTTAGGCCGTCTGGTTGGAAAAAGTGATATCTCGATTTTAATAGTTTTATAGTGTCGAAGGGTCGCGTTGACGTATCAACTGCTGTGAGATGAGTTTGTTGTTACGCGCCGCTGGTGGCGCTGCCAATTTTGCTAAAGTATTTAAAATTAAACCGCTTACGCAAACACGTTCGTGACGTTTTATGCATCAAATACTTACATTAATAACTAGGCGCTGTCAAATCACATAATTATGCTTTTGAACCTCTATAACTTCCATGCTGGTGTGGGAGCAAAGAAAAAACAGACCAGCTGCTTCTCTTCCGCGCAGATGGTAAAATTCCATCGAGGGAATGGGCGAAACTCTTAGCAATCATGTTATAGTCGATGCGGCGAGCAACCCATCACTATTTTGATATCCCTTTTCACTTCCACCTATGCGCCCACTGCGCTTTTGGGTGTTGTTACCCTGGGTTTTGTATACCCCCTTAAGGGATAAAAACATGATTTGTGTAATATTAATTGTTCTATATTTTTCTCCACTTTAATTCGTAATGACTATGACACTCAATTTGTCAGTTATTTACCATTGTTGTGATGACGTACGGTCAAGTGCAAAAATAAGTATCGATAGGAACTTCTCAAAAATATGTCCCACGACGTTATTACGCTGGCGTAAAAGCGTATGGTACTTATTTTTGAAACTTTGTCCACATACATATTATTACACTTGACTGTACATTCACAGTCAGTTAACTGGAAACCTATCCTTACGGACGGCGTGACATTTCAACTACAGCATAATAATAACAGCGACTTGACGCAATAGCGGCAATGAGACTGTGTGTCACTGTCACTCAAACGTAACAGGACACTTACCCGCCCCTGCATCCTCCCGTGGGAAACGAAGTACGTTACTTATTTAACATTGAAGCGTACGATATGAGGACTGTATGATAATGTGTCGAAAATGAAGGATAATTCGATAGTAAGTAAGAACACCAGAAAACTGAACAGCTTCTTTACTGATATGTAACAACTAACACTAATACAATGACAAGACTTCAAAAACAAATCGATTAGAAAAAAATATAAAAAACGTATCAAAACTAAGGAGTTTGCAGCAAGCATTAATTATCAAACACGTGTTTTAAATGTAGCTGGAAAAGCGGATTGTGACGGAGCATGCTTACTGTCAAAATGAGAGCTGCACGGCTAGCACGACAAGGCGCGCCTTGCGCGAGAGCGACATATAGAAGCGCGACATAATGCTATGTCGCGAACGGGTAGCACGACGTGTAGCGAGATAGCTTGTCGCGTCGCGATTATTTGTCATGGCTGTCAAATGACAGCCAAGTGCGAGATACTCCCAAAAAGCTTAGCACGACAGGCTTTCCACGAGTAAGAAAGAAGAGTATAAAAGTTATTAAAATTAAAAGAGAGATAATTTATTATGCATACATACATACATAAATTACGTCTTTATCCCTTACGGGGCAGACAGAGCCCAAGGTTAACAACACCCAAAGGCCACGTTTACCATGATTGTGGGCGCATAGGTGGAAAGGGGAATCAAAATAGTGACGGGTTGCCATCCGCATCGCCTATAACATGATTCCCAAGATTTTCGCTCACTCGATTTTACCTCGATTTTCGATTTTTGACTATGTATTTTTTTGGAAAAAATGTCTTTCTGCCAAGTTTCTTGCGTCATATTCTTCTTGGCAATGATGGTCTTTCCAGATGCCCTGGTAGTTTCAAAAAAGACACGTAAAAGAGCCCTTGGCGGTTTAATTGCAAAATGAACATTTTTATTTTTGATTCTTATTCCCCGCTGCGCTAGTGGCCTAAGCCAGCGATGCGCACTGCCTCCCGACGGTCTGCTTAAATCTTGATTAATGCGACGTCTGCGCTCCAATCATTCCCGGAACTGCCGCTAATCTGTGCCCACTGCACTGCCCCCGCGAAATAAACAGTCATTGCTTCTAATCAATAGAAAATTGCAACAAATTAACGAGGTAACCAGTCGTTTTGCATTCGTAACTTAACAGAATAAGGCTTATTTGTTTTTATTTAAGAACTAGCTCGTTCTCGAGGCTTCCATCCCTTGAAAGAATAAAAAATGTGCCGCATGAAATCATTACTGGACTTTAATGACATACCAAGACGGCCGAGCATCGCTGGAGTGTTTTAACAACTCAGAAAACTGCAGATGAAGAGAAATTATAGTTCTATTGCCACGTTAAAGGGCTAATATTAAATGTGTAGCTCCGTAGTTTCGCCAGTCAGGATACTCTCCATTATCATGATCAGCAGAAAGACGTTACATGTTTAACCAAAGCTCCCTTATAACTCCAGAATGAACCACGGCTTACCTCTGCATCCACTGCTCGTTGCTTTCGCGGTGTTGTCGATATATTTCATAGGAGGCCTGACAACTCTTCGTCTTCTAGTTCGTGGTCGCCACTCCAGAACCTTTCTCCCTAGATCTTCGCAGCTAGGTCTTCGGCAAATTTCCGTATTCCGAATTCTGTCGCGCAAAGAAATTCTGAGCATAGCTATCCATGTTCTTTTCATGGGTACCTACGCATTAAAATTGATAAAGTATGTCTGAATGCATAATGAGTCAGAACATAATAATATCATGGTTCAAGATATCGTAATGAAATTTTCTCACAAAATGGCAACATACCAGGGGCCTTACCATGACGTCTTAATGCGATTCAGTTCCGGCTCAGTTCAGGTTCTAGCTGTCATTTTTTGTATGGATCCGACAGCGAGCGAACCTAAACTGAAGAATGTTTTTATAAAATAACCCTAACCAATCTGTAAGTTACACATTATCAAAAAAGTTTTTCTAGCTGATAGTACTCTTCATATAAGAACACAACAGTACAAATAGACTTTACGAATCAGATGGTGGCAGGGTAGCCAATAGCCATCTAAACGGACCTTGAAGACTGGTGATGCCAATGGAAACAAAGTTGTAATTAACCAATTCCCTGCGCTAGATTCAGAGATCAGCCGATAACGGCTACACGGTCAGATGGCGGCTGCATCTACCTTCAAATAATCTGCATCTTGGAAGCAATTATGGCGGAGATGGTTTTAATTAGCTGAAGGAAATTATGTGGGTAAATGGACTTAAGGCATTTATAAACTGCACGAGTTCGACAAGCCAAGCGTATTTGTCGTTTCGAGACATTAGTATAAGTTTAGAATGAATAACACGTCTCAAATACTATGGAAAAAATTGCAGCGTCCAATATGTAGGTACATTGTACAGTAACCGGCCTTAAAGATCGCACATCGGTCTTCTCGGCTAACTTCGGCTTCGTAGAGCGTTGTGTCGCTCTAACTTACGTGAAGCAAATTATCTCTTTCCAAAGGCCGAAGTGTAATATTCATGGCCGGATACTGTATTTGACACTTCAACGCTAACGCTTCTGCGGGTGGTAGGGCCTTGTGCAAGGTCCGTCCAGATCGCTACCACCATCTTACTCGCTAATCTTGCCGCTAAGTAGCAGTGCTTGCACTGGTGTGTTCCAGTGTGGAGGGTAAGACAGCCGGGGAAATTACGGGCACAAGAGGCATTGCATCTTAGTCCTCTAGGTTGGCAACGCATCTGCAATCCCTCCGGGGTTGCGGGTGTCTATGGGCCGTGGTGATCACTTACCATCAGGTGACCCACTAGCTGGTTTGACTTCCTATTCATATATAAAAAAAAAAAAAAAAAAAAAGATGTTTGTTGCAACAAAAAACTACTCTACTTCTACTCTACTAGTATTTCAAATGCAGCACAATTTTTCACCATTTTCGAGTGGAATTTTCACATAATGTGCCCGTGAGCGTAATTTCTTTTGCCTTTCAAGTTTTAGAACTTGTTAAAGCAGGAGTTTATAAATATATAGGTATTATGATATTACAACTCTTCGAAGTCCAAGTCGAAACCCATCGAGGGAATGGGCGAAAATCATAGGAATCATGTTATAGGCGATCTGGCTCAGTGGCTCAGTGTCTTGCTAAACGTGGCCTGTAGGTCTTGTTACCTTAGGCTCTGTCTACCCCGTAAGGGATAAAGACGTGATTTGTGTATGTGTATATATGTAACTCTTCGAAGTCTCGGAACTTTCTTAGAGAAAAAAACTTTACTGGCAACTCGTGACCAAACACCCGTGTAAACAGTCTCATTTATATGTTTTGAAGTGGTTTGTATAAACGGACACTCCATAATGTATACCTAAGTAGGTACATTTCACGCTTTAATATTAACTTTCCGTCATTATACTTCGTAACTAAAGACTTAAGCATGGGCATACTGGATTGCGATTTTAGATTTAACGACGTAGTGCGAAGGGGGACTTTGATTTGTTTGATTTCTGGGGTTAAAGCGTTTTGGTTCTGAGTGGACGGAGGCTTCAGTATTAACTCTTCGCTCGAGGGTGCGCGCGCGCAGGACAGCTCAATCGGCGCATTCATTGCGTCAACAATAACATATCGATGAGCGATAACCTTAGAAAGCAATGGGCGCTGGCACCATTCAGGTCTTCTTGAATAATTCACTTGTTTTTTTTCTAAGGAAGTCCAATTCAGAATTCATTCGCATGTAAAGAACTCAAAAATGGACACGATAAATGAAAACAGGCTTTGGTTTGCCGAGAAAACACTCTTTGGATAGAGCAGTGACGTTGACAGTTGACAGATGTCAACGTCGACAAGAGAAGCTGAGATTATTGTTCTAATCGAAAGAAGCTAATAACCAAGTGTATTAACATTTCTGTAATTAGTTGATTAGAAGAATTAACCAAATAAAACGATGTGCGCCACTACACTGACGTTTAATAGATACAATAAAATACAATACAAATCTTCTTCACTGAACACCACAAATCAGTACAATATCATTACAGAAATAAAGAACTAGGTAGACAATAAGCGGATATAAGGGAGAAACTTAATACGCATTTTGTTTCAATGAAAACGGATCGGATGGCTTAGAAAGATAATTTGCATTTGCTGCCAATAAAGACAAATCCTTAACTGCTCTAGAATCAGAGGCTTACCTGCATCAAGTGTCTGGTGTGCTTCAGATGCAGGCTCCAATTACTGTCACATAGGTACCGCTACTTCTTATATTGAGAACAGTGGCGGATTTACAAAATTTCAAGGTATAGGCTGAATAGTTTTTGCTGCCCTTGCCTATAAACAATTGTCATATCATACATTATTTTTACAATGCAACAATTTCGTTGAAATTGCACGAGGCAAGAAGCCGATTACTGGTTGAGAGGCGGCGAACTAGCTGTTTTACTCTAGAATATGGAAGTTTGCTACTCTCGGAATGTGCAATGACAAGTGAGAGAGAAAAGTCATCGACAAAATTTGTTGCAGACTTCTATCTGTAAGACATCAGAAAACCGTCAGAGAAAAATCTTTTTGATTTCTATGAGGTAAAAAAAAATTCATTCCCCAAATTTGCCGCCCCCAAAATCTGCCGCCCTAGGCTCGAGCCTACTCAGCCTGCTGGTAAATCCGCCACTGATTGAGAAGCAACCGCCTGCTGTTCACCTCCCCCGAAGCTGACAGAAATCCAAATCCAAATCCAAATCCAAATCCAAATCCGTCAAATCCGTCTCATTAATTTCGTATAACGGCCGACTACAAAAACCCATCACTAAAACTACATCAATTGAGCTCACTTAATAAATATATCGCCAGCGAAAAAACGGCACAAACGATGCTTGAACTTAATCTTATTGAAGTGTATCCCTTGTCCACACGTTGAATGAATAATATTCAAGAGTTTTCTTTAGGTGTCCACAGCTTAAATATTTATGTACTCCGACATCCAACGAGACTGGTTATTTCTTACGAGCTGACGTCGCTATGCTAGGTAATATAGGCACTTATAGAATACGAGTCGCCATGACATCGCAGAACATTCATCTGTAGTCCTTTAAAAGGTGTTTACACTGGATAAATAAATACTACGCTCGCCAACAGTTAAACCCCGTGCCTGTGGAATTATTTAGGACGACGGTCAGAACAGACTAGTAATAGAGGCCCTAATAACTGTTTCTAAGGAGTTATCGCAATAAATCAGCTACTGGGGTATTTTTATACTTTAAATAGTCTAAATACATAAAACTGTTATGACTGAATGTGAAGTAAAATAATGATTGCATAAACTATTTTGACAGCATATAAATTATTATTATTATTTATATAAGAGGGGGCAAACGAGTAGACGGGTCACCTGATGGAAAGCAATCACCATCGCCCAGGGACACCTGCAAGACTTGAGGAATCACAGGTACGTTGCCGGCCCTTTCAAGAACAGGAAGGCTAGACGACATCCAGCGTAGGTAGGTGTATTATGTACACATCCAAACAAAAAAATACATACATATATCACGTCTTTATCCCTTACGAGGTAGACAGAGCCTAAGGTAACAAAACCTTTAGGCCACGTTTAAAGTAGTTTTAAAGATCTAAGCATACATAGGGACAGACAGATAG
Source organism: Pandemis corylana (assembly GCA_949127965.1). Classification (NCBI taxonomy): domain Eukaryota; kingdom Metazoa; phylum Arthropoda; class Insecta; order Lepidoptera; family Tortricidae; genus Pandemis; species Pandemis corylana. The sequence continues at coordinate 12,516,219 of OX421857.1, read as the reverse complement.
TGGAAAGCGACTTTGTTTTATACTATGTAGTGATATCACATCAACCAGAAACTTGTAACCGAAAGTCCAAATGCTGCAAGGGGAAAATTAATTTGCCACGTTTAGGCGCTGGCACCCAGCTGGGCACGCGACACAGACTAACAAGCAAAATTACTATATACTCACATATTACGATATCGCGTGCTAAATTAAGTACAGTCATCAACAAGCTAAAGACGGTAATCTGCATTGTATGTTACATTAACCCTTTGACTTATAATTATTATTTTAGTATAAGTTACATTACCAGCACTGGTAAAACCAACATAGGATGATTAATTTGTTGTTTGTTTGTTAACTTTAGTTGTTAATTTATTAAGTACTAAGACTACTTATTTGCGCATAACAATGACTGCTTGCCTTTCTTTGTAAACTATTCCTTTCTGTGTCAGGTTAGCTGGAAGAAATTCCTTCCTAGGGATAAGTTCGCCTTTGTACTATTTTCTATGTACTTGATTTTTATGTGCAATAAAGAGTTTACATACATACATACATTAATTTGGATTTTAGGTTTAGGTGCGGCGCGGGTGGCCGGGGCCAACCCTAAGCCGCGAACATGTTTGTTTTACTTTAGAAATATTATTTGTTTTATCTTAGAATGTCCTAGTAATATAACTTTTCGGTTATGTACAGTCATGTGCAAAAATAAGTATCGATGCGAACTTCTCAAAAATATGTCCCACGGCCTTATCACGCCGGTTACCACTTGTTTTTGAAACTTTGACTAGATACATATTATTACACTGTACGGGGAACAAGGGACAATTTCGCCGATAAATAATTGTAACACGGCGTAAATCAGCGTACGCCGAACCACAGACTGTTTATCGGACGTGAACTTTAGAGTCGGTTACTATTAATTCGAACACGGCAATTTGCGGACAGTAAATACGTTAAGCCATTTAGCAGTCTCTCCATTGTACCGCGCAGTCTAAAGAGCAACATTCTGACGTCGCTTAAAAAAACACCTGCTACATTGCATTGAGGTAATCGTTACCGCGCTCCTTACTCGAAGCTTCATGTTCAAGTGTCAAAAAATGACGTTTGGATGGCGAGGAAGGAGGTGAGGTGAGGTAAGTGGGGGTGACGTTTTGACACTTGAAACTGACAGTGACAGTAGAGGAGCGCCCTTACAAGACCTTTGATATTAGACTTATTATAACATAATTCTTACTTGAATTACAGTCATTCAGTTTTTGCATGTTAAATAGATAAGTGTATCTCGGAACTATTACTGAAAAGGATTTCTTTAATAAAAAAATAGATGAAGCTATTACGTTACAAAGAAGAGCGGACACCGGATTATAACAAGCAATTCTTATAACACCTGCATTGCACGGTCTCATTGTCTAAGGGAAGATGGGCCCAGCGTACGGGCCCTCCCTTCTTGGCGCGGTCCTGGCGGAAGCCGGGGCCACCGGAGGGGCGTCTGTGGTGAAACCCTAGTGGCATCCCACTGCGTCCCCATCACACCGGATTGAGGCAACGCTGGAGAGTTTTTAGTTTGGGTATATTCGGGGGGAGTCCCACATAACCCTAGGCATCTCCGTGCCCAGGGCATCCATAAAGATTTCACCTCCGTTTAAAAAAAAGGCAACCCTTATAAGCCAATAACGATAATTGCAATGAAAGACGTAACTACGTAACTGTCATAAGGTCTCGTACAACTTACTCCGAACAAATTATCCGGTAAACGTTTAAGTGTGCATTAAACAATGTCAATCTATTATTATTTTTAATGGGCAACTTTCCACAGCGTTTTAAATTTATGTTCGCCATAAAACACACGGAATTATGTTGGATCCATTAAATTTATTGTAACCGATTGACTTGAATGGTATGGCGGCTTTTTGTGCGTGCCGATGGATTTTGCAGCTGCGCGGATGTCGCCTGCGCCACGCGTCAAATTTATCATAAAATGATAAATGGTGCGCAGACGCGTCTGCTTTTTTGTCATCGTATCGATACGGTATTGACAGGAAATGACGCGGATTGTTGCCATACTCAATTATTCCGAGATGATGCAGCATTTTTTATACAACAAAGAAGGCAAACTAGCAAGTGATTACCTGATGGTAAGTAAACAACACCAGTGACATTACCAACACCGGAGCATTACGTATGCTTTGCTAGATATTTAAGATACTCATGCGCCAGTAAATTCACCGGAGTTTTTAATTCTTCGCGAGTGTTGTCAGCATACCGATCATGACTGACGTTTCCTCACATCTTGTGCAGAGTTACAGCTGCTCGTTAAGATAATCGTGCTGATCGAATTGTTCCAAACTCGATTACTGATATAACTTATGGGTCCACGTACTGAAAGGACAGGACCCTATTAGCTTAGTTCCATCTGTCCTACCTTATATGGCTCTATACTTACTCTCCTTTGTTTTATAAAGTAGACATTCGAATACGAGCATTTTTTCATAATGGCCGATAGGTATATTAAATAGGTTTCGAGCTTGGAAGGGGTCTAAAGTAGCTCGAGAAGGTTCGTGTAAATATACCTATACATGGCTGCGTAGCTTTGAACTTGGCTGGCTGCCTAGACAATATTTTTACGTGTGCAATACCCGTGGGTTCACAAAAAAAAATCCAATAAATGAATCGACATTAGAAATATCGACATAAAAGTCGTATACCTAAATATCGAGTCCGACAGCCAAATTTCACGGAGACGGTTCGTGTTCGCGTTGAAGTGTCAAATATTGTGATATTAGTTTGTTGAAAGATCGAATGTATACATCAATGCTGTGATATCAAATAAAAGTTATCCACATAATTTTCGTACATTTTATTGTTGCACCGATTCCCGCACTGTCTCAAGCAAAAACTAGTTTAGTATTTATAAAACACATGCTAAACAATAACAGCGGCAAGTGTTGCGTCTCATAACATCTCGTTGTTATCGCGATCTCAGATGTTATCGGCCGCATACATCAGCCGACGTGGGCGACGTCTGCGGACCTGTCGCCGTTGATAACTTACTGTCATTTGAGAAAGTTAACTCATAACACAATGCTTACTAATAAAAGTGAAAGTGAGTTTGTTTGTTCGTTCCGCTACTGTATCGATTGTGACGAAATTTTTCGTACATTACAAGTCCGCAAATAATAATAGGATAGCTTTTATCTCAGAAAATTGTTTAGCTCCCGCGGGCGCGCAATAAAAAATAATAAGTCTCCGCAGATGAAGTCGCGGGCAACTTACTAAATTTCATGAAAATACATGCATACATACATACATACATAAATCACGTCTTTATCCCTTACGGGGTAGACTTCGCGGGCGTGTAGGTGGAATGGGGAATCAAATGACGAATTTGACGACCGGATAGCCTAGTGGTTGTGACCCTGACTATGAAGCTAGAGGTCCCGCGTTCGAATCCCAGTAGGGGCAGACAGTTGTATGATGAATACGAATGTTTGTGCCCGAGTCATGGATGTTGTATGTATTTAATTAAGTATTTATCTACGTCATATAAGTATGTTTATCCGTTGCCTGGTACCCATAGTATAAGCTTTGCTTAGTTTGGGGCTAGGTCTATTGGTGTAATTTGTCCCAAGATATTTATTTATTAAATTAGTGATGGGTTGATAGCCGCATCGTCTATAACAAAAATCAAAAATGTTTCATGAAAATCGTAGAAAGAATTACTCGTTAAAGGCATTTGATTAGATAGACAGATAGATATTCAGTTTTCAATAATTACTGAAAATTTCTGGGTCGAAGATAATAAAGTAACATGAGAGCAAAATAGTTCCAATGTAAAGTTTAAGTGCTCTCACCACACAATTTAGGGCCCATGTTCGAAGTACTGCTACAGAATATATTGTGTGTTAATGCATTCAAAGGCCTCACTGCTGCTGAATAATTGCTTGCTTCGGCAATCAAGTGCCGTGTGCTGCGAATACGAATCGATGGTATAATTTTTGGAAGTATAACTGAACTGCGGAAGGCCATCTGTTACTAAAATTAAGTTTTTTTCGTTATTTTTTTAAAGGGTTGAGAATTAATAAATAAAAAGTTTCTTGAGACAATTGACACCAATTGTCCTAGTCCTAAACTGAGCAAAGCTTGTAATATGAGTACTCGACTACGAATAAACATACTTAAATAGATACTTAAATCTATTTTAATCATACAAGAAGCGAGAACAAACATTCATATTTTTCGTACATAATCTGCCCCGACCGCTGCTATTCTGGATGTGGGTGTTTTCCAGACATTATTGGCGGACCCATTTGATTGTATCAGTCAGTTCAATTTGTATACAAATACGATAAAAAAAAACTTATGAAAAAAATAATTTTAGTTCGTCCTTTTGAATAAGAGATAAGCTATTTTGTTCATCAAAAGCTTATTTATTTTCGTGCTTTGGTAAAAGTACCTAATTAAACAATTCCTTTAACTCTTTAGTGTTGCAAGGCTCAAAAATATAACTTTTTTATTGTGGCGGGAAAGCAAGTTCCTCTTGTTCTGAATCTTTGGTATATCGTGCGACATACCCCACGATACGCTTATCGCACGGATCTATGGGGTAGATTATCAACATCGTGAGAACATGCATTGTGGCTGTACGCCGATAGCGGGTACAGGGAACGAGGATTTAGAATAGGGTTTATCGGTGTGCGAAATTCGTTGGCAGTTGGAAATGTTTGAAACAGGTGGTTGCTTGCTTCAGTGAATGTAAAATCAGTTGGTTGGTTCTGTACAATATTAAATCAAATTTATATTGTTTCAATTAGAAGAAGGACGTAAGGTCCGTCCGGCTCGGCACCACAAGCTTACTCGCTAATCCAGCTGCTAGCCAGCAGTGCCTGCGTTGCTGCGTTCCGACGTGGAGAGTGAGGCAGCCGGTGAAATTACTGATTTTATGAGGTACTAGCTGTTACCCGCAACTCCGTCTGCATATAATTCGTTTATCGCTATCCCGCAGGAATTACGCAATTTTCCGGGATAAAAAGTAGCCTATGTGTTATTCTAGACTTTAACCTATCTATGTTCCAAATTTCATCCAGATCTGTCCAGCCGTTCTGGCGTGAAAGAGTAACAAACATACTCACAAACTTTCACATTTATAATATTAGTAGGATTCTGTCTTAGGCTTCTAGGCTGGCAATGCATGCGGGTGTGTGTTGAAGCAACTGGTCAATTCTATGTTTTTTCTTTACTCCCAGACCAGCATGGAAGAAATGTTTACTTACATGAATATATGTATATTTTTTATATAAATTTCACATAAAAATCGTACCACGTTATAAAGTTCAGACTATCTAATGTTAAACTCGTAAATTGCTGTCAAAGGAACGGCTAATATCGATAATTATACCTCTGGCTTGGTCACAATCCTACTAATATTATAAATGCGAATGTTAGTTTGTTTTTTACGCTTTCACGCGAAAACTACTCAACCGATCATCATGAAATTTTGTAGACATGTTCTTGGAGGTATTAAAAGTAACATAGGATACTTTTTATTTAAAAAAATATATTTTTTATGTCGTCACTCTGACGTTATCTGCGCGGACGAAGTCGCGGGCAAAAACTAGTAAAAAATTAAACTAATGTAAGCGTAGCGTGTGGCAACCTCAATTATCAGGGTCCATACCAACCACACGGAATCAATGCGTATATGTCACATTGAATTCTCAGTCTCAATTATTCTCATTTCGATTTAATAGTTCACACTGTTGACAGAAGACAGATAAGTTTTTACAATACAATACACAAATCACGTCTTTATCCCTTACGGGGTAGACAGAGCTTAAGGTCACAAGACCTACAGGCCACGTTTAGCAAGATTGTGGGGCTAGGTGTAGATGAAAAATGGAATCAAAATAGTAATGGGTTGCTAGCCGCATCGCCTATAACATGATTCCTAAGAATTTCACCCATTCCCTCGATGGGCTTTTACCATCTGCGCGGGACGAGAAGCAACTGGTACATTCTATGTTTTTTCTTTACTCCCAGACCAGCATGGAAGAATTTATTACATTTTGATAATTGAAAATATTAACAATAACGTTACTATTGCCGTTTACTTACACCTACTACACATAATAAATAAAAAATAAAAACACTTGCTAACTCAGGCGTAGCGTAAATTTCGTCCCTATCTATATGAAGCGTACGATATGAGGACTGTACATGATAATGTGAACAAAATGAAGGATAAAATCGATGGCAAGTGAACACCAGGAAACTGAACTGCTTCTTTACTGATATGTAACAACTAACTAATAATGCTTACTAATAATACTTCCATGCTGGTCTGGGAGCAAAGAAAAAACATAGAATGTACCAGTTGCTTCTCTTCCCGCGCAAATGGTAAAAACCCATCGAGGGAATGGGCGAAAATCATAGGAATCATGCTATAGGCGATGCGGCTAGCAACCCATCACTATTTTGATCCCACTTTCCACCTATACGCCCTCAGTGTCTTGCTAAACGTGGCCTGTAGGTCTTGTTACCTTAGGCTCTGTCTACCCCGTAAGGGATAAAGACGTGATTTGTGTATGTGTATGTATGTAACTATTAAAGACAAGACTTCAGAAACAAAATGATTAGAAAAAATATAAAAAAGGTATCAAAACTAAGGAGTTCGCGTCACTATATGAATTACCTGTTACCAATGGAGCTAGACAATTCTTAACTGCTGAACAGCGGACAGATATTCAAGATTCCCGAAGACACTTACCCACTTATTTATAAACGCTCTATAGGCTTCTGCTAAGTTAGCAATCGTTTGTCCTTATCTGTGAAAGGTAAATGTCAAAGTGACAGATAAGGACAAACGATTGCTACTTTAGCAGAAGCTTATAGAGCGTTTATGAATAAGGGGGTTAGTCTTTATTTTTTTGGTTTTATGTCGCTTCAGGCTGGTTGGTCTGAACCCGTCAGGTAACCAATGGAGATGTTCACCTGTTAATGATTAATCAATCATTGTTAGCCGTCTCGTTAAAATATTAAAAGATGGTTAACTTTCTTGTTACAGTTATTAACAATATTATTTAACTTCTCAATGTTATTAACCCGTCAGTGCGACCGTAATCGATTGAAGTGTGAAGAGGCAAGTTTTTACAGTTATCAATTTAATTAATTATTAAATTACCAGCCATGTTGTGAATTGTTACAATTAACTTAAAAAACGGGCCAAGCTCGAGTCGGATTTGCTCACCATGATTCCGTACTAAATCGGCAAGTCCCTGAGCCCTGCTCCTGCGCAGAATATAGACGTTGTGCTGTCATTTTATATTGGTCATATGTCTACGTATTTTAATTTATTTCATACATATATACATACATACAGAAATCACGTCTTTATCCCTTACGGGGTAGACAGAGCCTAAGGTAACAACACCTAAAGGCCACGTTTAGCATGATTGTGTGCGTATAGGTGGAAAGGGGAATCAAAAATATATATTTCATAAGTTGTGCTATATGCTAAATGTCTTTCTGCCAAGTTTCTTGCGGCGCATTCTTCTTGGCAATGATGGTCTTTCCGAATGCGCTGGTAGTTTAAAAAAATACATGTAAAAGAGCCCTTGGTGGCCATTAGCAAAAACAAATTTTGTTTTTTTTTTATAAAAGCTGCCTTCATACCCAATTTCAAATTTCTAGGACAACAGTAAGCTCATTACCTAACTCGCTCGCAATCGCCATCGTGTTCATTTTGACAGTTCTTGTATGAATGTGACAGCTAGCTGATTCCGTTGCTAATTGTCAGCCCATACATGAACTGTCAAAATGAACACGATGGCGATTGCGAGCGAGTTAGGTAATAAGCCTACAGGTCCCCATAAGTTTTGATTACCTTTGCGAAAGTATGGGAAATACGACATAAACGACCAATATCTTATGATTGCAAGGACTAGAGGTTGATTTTTTCACACCTGAGGGACCGCAGACTTCCGTATTTGGTATAGAAATGTAAAAGGGTCTTGACGGATAGACAGACAGACGGACAACGAAGTGACCCTAGGGTTTTTTTTTTCTTTTGGTGGTACAGAACCCTACAAACATTACTTAACTGAAACTTAACAACCCTGATTAACATAGAATACTTATTATGCCATAAAAGTGCAAAGGTCCTTTGGACCTGTTGCTAAATAAATACCCTGTCAACCCTACTTGTATAAGAGATCAATGATCTACAGTCAAACATAATCAGCAGCGAGCTGTCACAGTAATAGATCTATTTATCGGCAACGCTTAATCTCGTGCGCAGTGCCACGCAGGGATGCCAGACGCACGATAACTTCGACTCCGGTTCTACTTATGTATATTAGATACAGCATATACTAAATTTCTAAACGACACAAAAAATCGGAACACAGAGAAATCTGAAAAATAAAGCTATAGCCGGGAATTGAACCCGGATCCTCATCATTCGGTGACGCGTGCTATACACCTACACCACCCATAGCAGGTGGACAAGCCTGTGAATTTTTCTATCTGTTACTAGCTGTCACGTGACCCTGTTACTATGCGAATTTTTGTCGCCAACAATACGACACAATTACATACTCCCGTGGAACATCTACTGCTCACCAAGGACGAGAGAAGACACTGTTTTTCAAATGCTACACATGACAGCACATACTATCTAAAAAATGATTTGTGACCCACTATAGAACGTTACCACAGTAAACGTCACAATGAATCGGTAATTCTATGTATCGTCACTGACATGATATTTCCTGTAATCCTCCTGTTTATCAGTTTGTTCGGAAGTACAAGAGCCTTACCATGACGTCTTAATGCGATTCAATACCGACTCAGTTCAGGTTTTAACTGTAATTTTTAGTATGGATCTGACAGCGAGCGAACCTAAACTGAATCGGAATTAAATCGCATTAAAACGTCATGGTTAGGCTCCTGCACATAAAATGTAGATACGATTATCCCTCTTTAAGAAGAAATACCTAAATATAATATATACATAAATAACATCTTTCTCCCTTACGGGGTAGACAGCGAGGCCACGTTTAGCATGATTGTGGGCGTACAGAGGGAAAGGGAAATCAAAATAGTGATGCGATAATTTTTGAGTTTTTCGCGAACAGACAGACAAACAAACTTCGCTGTGTTCCGGCTTAGAGAGTAAGACAGACGCTGTAATCGATTTATTAATGAAAAAAATACAAAAGTGGAATTAAAAATTAAACTATGATTACCTAAATTAAAAAGAAATTAAAACCTAAACTAATACTAATCTTAAAATAAAATAACTAAAAAAGGAGGGGCCCCCGTGGCATAGTACCACAGACGCGAGCAGCATTCCCCCTTTGGACAGCGATACTAATACGTAGTACAAGGAAGCTGTAATTACAATTCTTTGTATAAGTACATAAATATCTTAACCTCGTAGTGAAAAAAAGACTGTCGATAATCAAGATTGACGTTTTTTTAAGTTTTCTCACTCGTGGCATCCCTACTGCCACGGGATATAAATCAACCGCACTATGATACAGGATGTCCGAAATGCGCCCGTGGCACGCAACGCACGCGCACCTTAATCAAAGGCGATGCCCGGTGAGTTATAACGCCATTAAATAGTGCTGGGGGTGTATTGGTTGATTATGAGTATGAGTATGCTAAATTTGAGGATCGGGTTTCCACCAAAGGATTTTATTAGAGAGCTAAAAGAGTACTTTTTGGGGTGTTGATGATGATTTCTATTTGAACATAATTTATGGTTTACTGATTGTCCGTCAGCGCTCGATTTGTTTGTCACTATCCCGTAAAAATATGCAATTTTTCGGGATATAAAGTAGCTCATTTTATTCCTGAATGTTTTAACTGTATTCTTGCCACATTTCTGAAGACTGGTACAGCGTCTTTGCTGAGAAGAGGCAGTAAATGGACATAACAGAGAAATTTGGCTGTTGGGGCTTTAGTGGCTTCAGGGTCTTTTCAATGAGCTTTTTTTAATTATAATTTTTAAAATGATTTTATTAAAATAGAAACATTAAATTTGGACAGAGTTACGTGAGTACTTTAACAAGGGTGGTAATAGAGACGACAGAACGCCGCTCTGGCTTTAAATCCCACTTTTATACAAAGCAACAGCGCCCCGGTGGGCAAAAGTGAAAATAAATTAGTTCCGTGAACCGCCGCTAGAGGTCGCTAGTTGATGATGCGTCGTCATGGCTTTGAAACGTTGCTTTCATAATTCAAAATGTGTTTTGGCCGAGCGTCAGACAACTATAAGTTTTGACGCAAATCATACTATTAAAAACATTTTTTTAACCACGTATATACTAAATCGATTTCCTTTATAATTAAAATGAGTATCAATAAAAATACACCAAAATATGTCTAATATGTAAAATATGGTTTCTAAATCGATACCTATCTGAGGATTTAGAAAAGCGGACACCTAATCACACTTGACCGTTTTATTAGATACTAGCCTTCCGTCCGCAGCTTCGCCCGCGATAAATTAATTTTCCCGTAGGAAAAGGTATTTTCCCGCGGTAAAAAGTAGCCTATGTCACTCAGTGACACATCTAACGGCCAAAGAATTTTTGAAATCGGTCCAGTAGTTTCGGAGCCTATTCAATTCAAACAAACAAACAATCAAATCTTTCCTCTTTATAATATTAGTATAGATTTGGCACACATACCACAGCTCTCAAAAATTTCATCGCAATCGAATCAATAGTTTACATACATACATAAATCACGTCTTTTTCCCTTATGGGGTGGACAGAGCTCAAGATAACAAGACCTAAAGCACATATATGTGGAAAGGGGAATCAAAATAGTGATGAGTTGATAGCCGCATCGCCTATAACATCGCCTAAGATTGTCGCCCATTCCCTCGATGGGCTTTTACCATCTACGCGGGAAGAGAAGCAACTGGTACAATTTATGTTTTTTCTTTTCTCTCAGACCAGCATGGAGGAACAATAGTTTAGTTGAACATAATTGAATTGTCGTATCAGAATAGACAAATTACAAACGAATTGTTAATACGAAGTCGCGGACAGAAGCAAGTGAAAAATAAGCTATTCTCAAGTTCTCAACTCAAATCTATTGTTAGGTTTCGATCTTCACATTTCACCCGACTGCCGCCAGCGCCTGCACTATCATAGCGTTTAATGCGTCTGATGGTATAAATGCAAATGCGTGCAGTTTCTATGGGTTCCGATAAAAGCTAAATTCATTTGATGTTCGGGGTTGATTGTTAAAGAGTAATGGTTTGAAAGGATTCTAGTGTAATCGATGTTAACATCCGTTCCATGTTGGATGGGTTCGTAGGAAGTACACGTTTTAATCAATAACATATTTTATTAGAATGTACCAGTTGCTTCTCGTCCCGCGCAGATTGTAAAAGCCCATTGAGGGAATGGGCGAGTCTTAGGAATGATGTTACAGGCGATGCGGCTAAGCAACCCATCACTATTTCGATTTCCCTTTACCTATACGCCCTTAATCATGCTAAACGTGGCCTTAAGGTTTTGTTACCTTCGGCTCTGTCTACCCCGTAAGGGATAAAGACGTGAAATATGTATGTATGTATAAATGATTTTCTTGGTTTACATTACTTATCTGTTTGCAGACATTAAACGTTTTTCTTTTTGCTAATCAGACCACAATTATATCTGCAATGGGACGAGATCCTCAACCACCTTCAATTAATGAATTTTAAGTACCAGTGAACAGTTTCTCAGGCCATTAACGGCCGCAAAAAGAGATTGATCAGGTAATTAAACATTGTATAGAACTGAGACTAAAAAGCGGCAAAAAATTCAACTCCACGCGACTTCGATTACTTGATTACAAATCAATTGAATGCCATACGTGGAATACGGAATACTAACGCACAGATTAAAGACGACAACATAGACCAGCAGCTGATTTTGGCACAAGTCCCTTTTGCGGAACTACTATCTCAATAGCGCCTTGTATAAGCACGTATCCTACTAATATTATAAATGTGAAAGTTTGTGAGTATGAATGTGTGGATGTTTGTTACTCTTTCACGCCAGAACGGCTGGACAGATCTGGATGAAATTTGGAACATAGATAGATTATAGTCTGGATTAACACATAGGCTACTTTTTATCCCGGGAAATTGCGTAATTCCTGCGGGATAGCGATAAACGAATTCTATGCAGACGAAGTTGCGGGCAACAGCTAGTGTACAAATACAAATACATGTTTGGACGCAAATTTTGCTTTCGGACATACATACATCACATCTTTATCCCTTACGGGGTAGACAGAGCCTAAGGTAACAAAAACTTAAGGCCACGTTTAGCACGATTAAGGGCGTACAGGTAGGTGGAAAGGGAAATCAAAATAGTGATGGGTTGCTAGCCTCATCGCCTATAACATGATTCCTAAGGCTGCTTTCGGACAGTTGTTTTTAATTTAATTTTGTCTGTTTATCACGTTAGGTATTCCTGATGATATAAGCTACCACGTTAACATATACATTATATAATTAACTAGCTGTTGCCCGCAACTTCGTCTGCATAGCATTCGTTTATCACTATCCCGCAGGATTTACCCAATTTTCCGGTATAAAAAGTGTAAAAGTGTGCCTATGTGTTATTTCAGACTATACTCTATCTATGTTCCAAATTTCATCCAGATCTGTCCAGCTGTTCTGGCGTGAAAGAGTAACAAACATCCATCCATACTTACAAACTTTCGCGTTTATAATATTAGTAGGATTCTAACATTATCTCCGCAAAATAGAAAGAGGATTGCTTCACAGACTCGTGCGCGGGTGCATTGAAAACGATCTTCAAGTTAAGGTAAGGATTTTGAATTTATCGTAAAAGACTATATTTTCTTCCTATGTGTATCTTAGTGGGCATTTTCAAAAAAGCATGTACCCTTGACTTTTTTTTCCAAAATGCTGACATTTTGGCTTTTTCTGAATCAGAATTATTAGCACTGTTTATTTTTGTAAAAAAAAAAGTGTCCATTGGTTTTTTTGTCAGTTTTGTGACACTATTTTCATACGATCAATTTCATACATGGGGCGTCACAAAACTGACACGAAAAAGTTGTATGGGAAATTAAGGTAATCTTGTTGGAAAAAGGGTACAAGTTTTTTTTTTAAATGCCCTTGTATTTAGTTTGTGTAATATCACTAATGGCATTTGCGAATTGATACTGGCTGGTTGGCGTAGATTGGCCGCCGTATAAGGTAATATCTGCCGATGCAGCAACGCTAAAAAGTGATGAGTTGCGATCCTACCATACAAGGGATTAATGCCTTTATAGTTCGCTGTGTTAATTGATCTAGTGATAGAATAATTCATTGTTATACGTTCGTATAAATTAATAGCAGATTAATTACTGTAGTTAGTAATAATCAATATGGTCTGGGAGCAAAGAAAAAACATAGAATCGAGAAAAGGACGGTACGGCCGTGCCGCTTTTTTGCTCGACTTGGCGAAGCACTGCCGTGGCCCCAGATGAACCAGTTGTTTCTCTTCCCTCGTGTAAAAGCCCATCGAGGGAATAGGCGAAAATCTTAAGAATCATGTTATAGGCGATGCAGCTAGCAACCAATCACTATTTTTATTTCCCTTTCCACCTATACGCCCACAATTATAATGTTAACGTGACCTTTAGGTCTTGTTACCTTAGGCTCTATGTAAGTATGTATGTAATAATAATTGTTATTCATGGTTCAAGGCAAAATAATAATCAGTGAAATGCTTTAAAATTTACAGGAAAATGGACGAAACACAGTTTTTACAAAAAAAACGGTGCGGCTGTATTCCACCAATTGCGTATCTTCATTTGACTAATAAAAAGTATTTACGATAAAAGAAATGATTTCATTAAAAAACTAAATAAAAAACCACCGCTGAGCTAACCTAAAAAAAATCCACGCGTACACAAACATAAACCTCCTTAACTTTAATTAAGTCGACTTTAAAAGACCTTTTTAATTACCCTGCATTTCTAATCCAGCTTAGTTCCAGTGTCCGGTCCGACAAGGACCATTTGAAATAACCCGCGTTTCTTTATTAGGCAACAGTGGCATCAAAGTCGTGTTCCATCGTGATTTATCTGCTCTCGAACGTCCTTAATTGATCGGACGTATATAATCAGAGATTCATTACAGTTGCATACAGGGCTGGTATACGTTTCACGACAAAAGTAACTGTCTTTTTCACCCATAATTATATGGGTATGGTATTTGACCATTGCCGTACAACTGTCGTGGTGTCCTTACTTTATCTGTTGAGTTATTAGTATCATTGATGAACTTCTATATGTGAAACTTTTGTATAACAATATTATTGGTATGAATGAAGATGTTTATTTGTTAACCACATAGAACAGGACACCTCGACAAAGGTATGAACTAAAAGTGTCTGAATCCTACCTGTAATCCAGCTTGCTGGGCCAGGTAGGGACACACACTGCTTCGCTGCTCTCATTGATAGCCTGCCTTCACCACCTGTAGTGTTGAAGGATACATATGACACTAACTGCTATTAGTGTCCTAAGCACTTATCATGGTTTGGAGTTAACTGTCATAATGTCTCAGTCTGATCTAGATCAACGGTATTATGTCGAGCCAGTCATGGTACGTGACAGGTCGAGTCAATAGGTCCATGGAGCCTCCCTCGCAAGTCGGGCTCCGCCCGTCACCACTGACGAGCATCTACGCTCAAGCATATAGCGAGCAACAACAATCTGGATTCCCACTCAATAGGGAATCCTTTCCCACACAATAGGGAATCATCTGGCGCCCGGTCTTGGCACCTCAACTAGTCAAGTCAAAGTCCGTGGAGCCTCCCTCGCAAGTCGGGCTCCGCCCATCACCACTGACGAGCATCTACGCTCAAGCATATAGCGAGCAACAACAATCTGATTCCCGCTCAATAGGGAATCTCTGGTGCGCCAGTCAATCTAAGGTCCAAGTCCCATCTACCATCCACGTGAATGGTCATCTGTCCGTGGAGCCTCCCTCGCAAGTCGGGCTCCGCCCGTCACCACTGACGAGCATCTACGCTCAAGCATATAGCGAGCAACAACAATCTGATTCCCGCTCAATAGGGAATCTCTGGTGCGCCAGTCAGAGTCAAATCTGGATTCCCACACAATAGGGAATCCTCTGGCGCACCAGTCAGAGTCAAATCTGGATTCCCACACAATAGGGAATCCTCTGGCGCACCAGTCAGAGTCAAGTCAGGTAGGTTCAAGTTCAGGTCACAGATATGTCAATGCTTAGACTAAATCCTTAGTCTAGATAATTAGATACTTAAATACTTAGGTACTTAGAGATACTTAGATACTTAGCTTCTATTCCAGAAAACAGCTTTACACTACACACAGGTCACAGAGTCTCTGAACACTATATTCGGAAAGAGCGCCAAATATACTTTGACATTGACATTGACGTTAGCAATAGACAAGGGAAGTTTACTTACCAGAGATAATTTGCTAAGGGACGATATTGCCAGCGTTGATATATATACAAAGTATCGCGACCTCGTCAACGTCGCGACACTCCCGGCGCCTAAAGAAGTGAAGTCAGACAGCGCGTCCACCGTCCGATCTTCTCCATCGCTTTGACAGCAGCTTCGCGTCGCGGTCGACGACTAGCCAGGTCGTCACTAGGATCATCTTGCTTAGTACCATTCGTATCAGTGTCATTATGTTACTCATCGAGATTTTCTATGTCAGGCATAGGTGTCCGTTCCCGTGTATCATGAATAGATGCGGTGTCCAAAGCTTCAATATTAGTGATGTCTTCAACGTCTACATCTTGCGTTTCTTCGATTACTGTACTTTCATCTTCCTTATTGGTTGGTGATGAAACAGTTTCACTACTTGTTGCATCTTCTATTTGCATGATCTGCACAATCTGTTCCAGTGAAGGTTCTAATTTTGACGTGCTTCTAGGTTGTTTATGTGAGTGTGAGTAGCGTTCTCTCAAGCTCAAAAACGTTATGATTCGTGAACATAGCTATGATGCCTTTCTTCCAGCTGTTTATCCGATCTAATTTCAGTTGTGTTCCGTGCGGTGCAGGTCCATCAGTATTCGTTCTCACGACTATCGTTCTGCCCATCGCGAGGAAGTCAGAGGGTTTCAAGATATGCGTCAGTTCCGCGTCGACGTAGGTAAGGGTGCGAGAATTAATAACAGCTTCAATCTCCTTAATGACAGTATTTAATCGGTTATCTGTCAGAAGGTGTTTCTGTAATGTTCTTCTAAATTTCAACAACTTATTCGTGTGATATCAACTGATGACTATCTGACTATCGGTCCACAATATTTGCTGTGATATTTTTCCTTGAAGATGTTTCATGACAAACTGGATAAGACGACTGCTTATAAGAGCTCCGATTAGTTCTAGGCGAGGAATCTTCAGATCTTCTTGATTTTTGATAGGAGCTAAGCGTGATTCTCCTATCACGAAATTCCTCTGATTACCTTGTACAACGTAGACTATGGGTGCGTACGCCTTCATAGACGCGTCGGTAAAGCAGTGAAGTTGATATTCATTACTCTGAAGATTTCTTATGTAGCATACACACCAGACCACATAGATTTCTTATGTATACATATTTCTTTAGGTATTTAATCCACAAGAACCTGGTGACGTCGCGGTCTTCATAGTGTAAACCAATCTGTAAGAAAGCATTTTCAACATCTGCGCAAATACCAATATTGTGATACCTGAATCTCGGCAAAGTCCCGTTAAATCTTCTAGTAACATTGGTCCACAATAGAGGCATTTAATTTCTTAAATGTCTGTGAAAATTAGAACACATAGAGGTATTGGTTTAGACTTTTATTATCTTTTATCTTTGATGAGGCGTCATAAACTATTCTTAAAAGCTTGTTTGCTTGCTTGACACAATGATGAGGAAGATACTGTATGGGTTGTCTAGACTGGCTTATTTGTTCATCACGCACGACTTCTATCATTCCCAATCGTTCTTGTTCCTTAATAAGCTGATCATATGGTGCCAAACTACCAGCATCAAGCCGCTTCACAAGGCTCGCGTACATAAGGATCCATGGTGTGTTTTCTGTCTACAGTAATAACACTCACGAATCTTCTGGCAGTCTTTTATTAGATGACCTTTCTCAATGCAGCCGTAACAGTGACCTTTTAATTGGGATTTCCTTTCATCTACCGTTCTGAACTTGTTGCATCTGTCACTAAAGTGCTCACCTTGACAGAAGAGGCATGACCCTTTCCTATTCTTGTAGGGTATTTCCGATGAAGACTGTTCTCCTCTGACTGTATTCCTAGTGGTATCAAATTTCCTTTTTTGGCCATAGTTGGTTGGTAGTTGACGAACAAAAGTCCCACGAGAATCCTTCGTTTTGTTATCAAATTGATAGTCATTATTGTATCTTCTTCTAAAATTATTCCCTCTAAATTTGTCGATAACATGTAACGTTCCAGTAGTATACACTTCTTTATGTTGGTTCCCCTTCGTAAGTCGGTCGGCATCCTCCTTGGCAGATATCAGGTTTTCTAATTCCGTTCTGATTTCTAGTACTGAATCGTCCTTAATTTTCTTTCTCAGCTCATATACCAGTTCTTCTGGGAACTTCTCCAGTATAAGAAATCGAAGGTAACTATGAGTGGTATCTTCACCCAAAGAGCTTAGCACTCTCAAGTGTCTCTCTATATCATTAAGTACTCGACGACAGTCAGCAACCGAACTACTTGCAGAGGTTACTTTGCTTAATGCAGAATAATGTGCATCCTTCACTTGTTCAATTTTTCCATATCTGGTCTTAAGTGTGGCGACAGCAATACTGTAGTTTTTGTTGGTGGTTGGTAGTCCTTCGATGAGTTTTTTCGCTTCGCCCTTTAAAGATGAAGTCAGGTACAGAAGCTTGTCAACATCACACAGCTTACGGTTATCCACTTGCGATGAAAATTGATCCCAAAATTGATACCAGTGCAGTACATCACCGTCGAATTGTGGAAGGCTTAATTGAGGTAATTTTCCAGTCACTAACAATGTCCCTTCTCTCGATGTAGTAGGTTGAGACCGCTTGATCTTCACTTGGAGTTCACACAAAGTTTCTTCCGCTTCCAACTGCAAAGTTGTTATTCGAGAAATGTCATCCACTGCAGGGTCGTTGACAAATCGGAAGTAATTATTCAAATCATTTTTTAATTTGTTTAATCCACTCTCTAATTTAGAGGAAATCACTTCAGCTTCCAAGAATAAATCATCTGGGGAATCGGACCTTATGTTCTCATTTATTACCTTTGCCGTGACACTAAGTTCTTTTATACGATTGGTACTAATGTCTAATATCTTCATTAAACTTTCCTCCATCTTGACAGGTTATACTTCTCTGACCTGTAATCGAACACATACTTCCTAACAAATAGTTCACATCTCCAATAGCAATAACAGAAAAAATATAGAATAGTAATATAAACCCACTAGAGTAAACACACCTTTATGTTATATAGTTATGGTTAATGTATGCAACATATCACTTCAGAGAACTAATTGAATTTTAAAGTTAAGCTATTTCCAAAGAGTTCATAAAGTCTTAACTAATTTAATCAAGTAGGTATAAAGGGAGTATCCATTCATATTCACTCAATCATAATTTTATTCTTCATTTAGTA
The DNA here is from genome assembly GCA_949127965.1 of Pandemis corylana. Classification (NCBI taxonomy): domain Eukaryota; kingdom Metazoa; phylum Arthropoda; class Insecta; order Lepidoptera; family Tortricidae; genus Pandemis; species Pandemis corylana. The sequence goes on along the minus strand of OX421857.1, from coordinate 12,497,575 downwards.
TTCAAAGTCAAAAATATAATATAGTACCTACTATACTATAGTAGTCATCTGCATGAGATGTACCAATTTAATTTAACTGTCATTTCTATATCAATTTTATTTCATTTACAAGTGTATATTTACTAAACATCTATAAAGCACCGAATAACTGATAGTAAGATTTAATGAAATTTGATTATGATTAAATAAAATCCTTAGTCAGCAGTGACAGATATTAATTAACTGCAACAGTGGTTCAAAATGAAGTCCCAATAGCGCAGAGTGTTATCTACAAACTAGCGTAATGTTTATTTATTGTATGTATATATAAGCCTTTATTTATTGTATGTATATGAATGCATGTTCGCAGCCCGTACTGTCGCTTCAAATAGTATTAGGTTCATAATATACCTTTTCTGTGTCAACTCAACTGGGCAGAATGTAAACAAAACATTTGAAAATACAACAATACACAAATCACGTCTTTATCCTTTAAGGGGTAGACAGAGCCCACGGTGACAAGCTCTACAGGCAACATTAAGCAAGATGTGGGTCTCTTTAACTTGATGTCTTTATATAACAGGATTCCCTCGACTTGTATGTTTAAATATTATTTGAAATTTTGAAGTCGATATTGAGGTTACTTTCCGAATAAAAATATATTATTTGTAGTATCGTCGTGAGTAATCTATTTAATAAATTGATGCATTGGTTTGCACTTGGTTTTGAGTTCCCAAGCAAGTGATTAATAATTTATGGTCGAGTTAATGGCTTATTCGTTTATTACACTCTCATCAAGTTGAATCGGCACAGGCATAAGAGAAATATTGACACAGAATTTAAAATAAGAACATTGTGAAACGTTAATTATACGAAACATTGTACTAGTCATATTTGAATCCCATATCGCTCATCGCGACAGGTAATGTAACAAGTCCCTGAACGAATACGAGATTCATCTACTCACAGTTGTTATTCTTCTGAAATGCCTCAGATCCTAGCGAGACCGGCGAAATTCGTGCCGTATCGTGGCTCTCTGGCTATCTCTGGTGGTCAATGCAGGCCTAGAGGACAATCCAAGTAACTTAAGTACGACATCATTTACCAAACAACACCTTTACGATCACTCGATGTATCGCTGTATTCGCTGTTCATAAAAATCCAATCTTATAAGGTTCTTATGGGAACTCGACCGCGTGTCTCAGTACCCATGGTGGTGGCGTAATATTAGAAATCGTGTATTTCGGCTCATCTTAACTATTATAATATCTTCTTGACACATTTTTAAACTTGTTTATCACAAATTATATGCGAAATATGCTCACCTCGATATAATATTCAGCTTACAAACTCAGTTTGTGTCCCGTTTGATCAAAATGGCGTGGCGAGTAGTACGATGTACGCGGAGTGCAGGTACCTACGAGACCGAGTCTTGTGCCTTATTCCGCTAGGCGTAAAATATTTCTTCCATTATTTTATTCCAGTCCTTACACCGATACAAATAGAGTCCATTTACTCTATTTCTCACTCTTACAAATTGCGTACCTTTTAAAGTTAACCTCTTATTTTAAATACGACTATTCATACATAAGTATAGCATAATTAATGCATAAATTAATCACGATGAAACCACTCTGAAAATCAACTATAGACCTTAAAATAACAAATTGCTTCTATAAACTGAATCCGTTCCGGTCCGCCATTTTCCGGCGTTCGTCATCCAATTGGTTCGTGCGTTTGCCGCGTAATTTTGATTTACAATCCATTATCGTAAATCATACGTTAACCTTATGAAATCTTATCATAAACATCATTAAAATTTATATCTTGAAGAATCATAGTGAAATATAAAATCAATATCCATCAAATTTGAAATTATTATATACGAGGTTTGTTTCCAAATGAGGTTCACAGCGCCATCTATCCTACGCTACGTACACTAATTGATATGTAGTAGATGAATTGAGGAATCATCTTATAAATCTTAAATTAACTAAATGTGTGATCTGTTTTATGCAGTAGTTAGTTGCATAAAGTAAAGATACATGTATGACCGAGCTTAGCTTGTTCTCCCCTCCTTTTTTCTTTCTTTTTGTTTTTTGTTTTTGGAAATTATATTTAGTTACAAATTACATACTGATACATTGTGAATAATATGTTTCGATCTCACCAACATGTTAATAAAAATGTGAACTGGGTTTTAAAATAAAATGTTTAGTTATTTAATAACTAATACCTTGTGACTATGAAATGTCACACATTCCTCTAAAAATTAAAGCAGAAACAGCACCATAAGACAAATTCTTTCTAAAAAAAAAACAGTCACAATGCAGGATTCAGATCTATCCCAGCTCATCTCCACCATTTTTGTCGTGGTGTCCTTACTTTATCTGTTGAGTTATTAGTATCATTGATGAACTTCTATATGTGAAACTTTTGTATAACAATATTATTGGTATGAATGAAGATGTTTATTTGTTAACCACATAGAACAGGACACCTCGACAAAGGTATGAACTAAAAGTGTCTGAATCCTACCTGTAATCCAGCTTGCTGGGCCAGGTAGGGACACACACTGCTTCGCTGCTCTCATTGATAGCCTGCCTTCACCACCTGTAGTGTTGAAGGATACATATGACACTAACTGCTATTAGTGTCCTAAGCACTTATCATGGTTTGGAGTTAACTGTCATAATGTCTCAGTCTGATCTAGATCAACGGTATTATGTCGAGCCAGTCATGGTACGTGACAGGTCGAGTCAATAGGTCCATGGAGCCTCCCTCGCAAGTCGGGCTCCGCCCGTCACCACTGACGAGCATCTACGCTCAAGCATATAGCGAGCAACAACAATCTGGATTCCCACTCAATAGGGAATCCTTTCCCACACAATAGGGAATCATCTGGCGCCCGGTCTTGGCACCTCAACTAGTCAAGTCAAAGTCCGTGGAGCCTCCCTCGCAAGTCGGGCTCCGCCCATCACCACTGACGAGCATCTACGCTCAAGCATATAGCGAGCAACAACAATCTGATTCCCGCTCAATAGGGAATCTCTGGTGCGCCAGTCAATCTAAGGTCCAAGTCCCATCTACCATCCACGTGAATGGTCATCTGTCCGTGGAGCCTCCCTCGCAAGTCGGGCTCCGCCCGTCACCACTGACGAGCATCTACGCTCAAGCATATAGCGAGCAACAACAATCTGATTCCCGCTCAATAGGGAATCTCTGGTGCGCCAGTCAGAGTCAAATCTGGATTCCCACACAATAGGGAATCCTCTGGCGCACCAGTCAGAGTCAAATCTGGATTCCCACACAATAGGGAATCCTCTGGCGCACCAGTCAGAGTCAAGTCAGGTAGGTTCAAGTTCAGGTCACAGATATGTCAATGCTTAGACTAAATCCTTAGTCTAGATAATTAGATACTTAAATACTTAGGTACTTAGAGATACTTAGATACTTAGCTTCTATTCCAGAAAACAGCTTTACACTACACACAGGTCACAGAGTCTCTGAACACTATATTCGGAAAGAGCGCCAAATATACTTTGACATTGACATTGACGTTAGCAATAGACAAGGGAAGTTTACTTACCAGAGATAATTTGCTAAGGGACGATATTGCCAGCGTTGATATATATACAAAGTATCGCGACCTCGTCAACGTCGCGACAACAACGTTGCCGACATTTTGTCACAAGAGTTTTTATTTATATTTTTGTTGCTTTGACATTGGCGAAGCTGTCGTCGCTATAACGACTTGATACGCCACGAATAAAAAGAAGAAGAAGTAGATCAATTACAGCTGTAATTTTCTATTCTACTCGTATTTCAAATTCATCAATTTCATGTGGCATTTTCATGCTTTGTGATAGACCACTTATTTGACCAACCGTTCGTATCGCAAACCACCTACACAAAAAGTTACAAATCTTTGCCTGTTTGCAAAATGCATGTTTTGTCTGGGTCTAACAAAGGCAAGTGTCGTAGTGGCAGATTAAGACATACCCATTTGCCTATTCTCCTTTACAGCAGCTTAGGCGAGGGTGCCCCCTCGTATCCTCTGGTATTTTCGGTTTCCATGACTGTTACATTTTCAGAAAAACAAACGGCAACCCTACACTACACGAGATTAGGACAATGCAATCCGTTGTCCATAAAGGCGAGTACTAGACGTGCTTCGAACACGATGTGCAGGCGACTTTAAATACAAAGTTGGAACATAATTTGGATCCTTAGGTCAAATATACTCGGAAGCAAAGAAATCGGGTCGCTTCCCGTAGAAAGTTGGATGAAAAGGACCCGGTTAATTTGCTCCCGAGTGACGGAGTTTCGCGAACGCAATATAAGGCCAGTTTGAACTTAGCCTTCGCGTATGAGTCATGCGTAGTTCATAAGAGAACCTACTTACCTAAGGTCTGTTCATTCTTAATTTCCTATTTGGTAAAATTCTAACCTCAATGTGCAAATTTTTGTAAAGAATAAGCTGTATTACGTTATCAAGTAAACCAGAGGCAATATTATGTACAGTTTCGTTCCCACATTTACGATAAAATAGTTAAAACGAGACGTTTTGAGGGTAGAATTTTGTTCACTAAATAAGACAATAGGAATAAGGTAATTCAACAAATTGATTCGTTCTTTTATTTTGTAGCTTAACTTAAGAAGGCGTAAATTTACTTTAAGGCTTTGTAATTGAACTTTAGCATGGTAAAGGAATTTCTTGGTCGACTATACCTTCTTTCTGTATTGTTAATCATGTTCAAGAATTATTTACGGATTATTGTAGCGATGGAATACTTTGGAGTCCGACTCGCATTAATTTTTTGTCAGTTAAAAATTAGTACTAAAACTCGGCGTAAAAACTGTCAAATTGTCAGACCAATAGCAGCAATGTGAACATTTTTTGAAGAGAAAAAGTCACTTGTCAATGTCCCTGGTGGCATTTTAATTGGATGCATCTGTCAGTCGCCGGCGCGACAGACCTCACAGTTGCACGCGCTTGCCACTCATTGACAGCAAGTATCCTGGCGAAGGCTCCAGGGAGCGGCAATCCTTTCACTTTTGACGTTTTTGCCCATGACCTGACCAAATAGGTATTTTTTGCTGCCACCTATACCAACATATGCTGGTCTGGGAGCAAAGGAATAACATAGAATGTACCAGTTGCTTCTCATCCCGCGCAGATGGTAAAAGCCCATCGAGGGAATGGACAAAAATAGGAATGTTGTTATAAGCGATGCGGCTAGCAACCCATCACTATTTTGATTCCCTTTCCACCTATACGCCCACAATCATGCTAAGCGTGGCCATTAGGTATTGTTCTCTTAGGCTCTGTCTACCCCGTAAGGGATAAAGACGCGATTTATGTATGTATGTGTGTGTGTGTGTATACCTACACCAAATTTTATACGAGTAGGATATAGGTAGCAATCTTTAACAATCTTTTTAATGTTTTTAAACGAGCAATTCTTGCATATAATGCTTATTTCGGGGATGTCGGAAACGGCTCTAATGATTTCGATTAAATTTGCTAAATAGGAATTTTTGGGGGCGAAAAATTTATCTAAGTCTTATCTGTGCTTGCACGAGTTTCGCAATCAAAAGGCCATCCTCGATCACTCTGATTATTATTATTGCAAAATATAAGTTTTACTTTAATTGGATCTTCTGACATGGTGATTATCGCAGTATGGTAAAATATATCCGTAAAAATTACATTTGAGAATATTCAAAAATTTTGTTCCATTTGAAAGACAATTAGAGTGGTACCATCCTAATTTGTTTTGCAGATGAATCAACAATTTAATTCAAACTAACAAATGAATGATTTTAAAATCGGTACTGTCCAACTAACTACTACTTTGAGATGAACTTTCCTTTTAATCCTTACTTAATATCGTTATATACGTTCGATATTCCGTGCAATTTTATTACAGTCATTCACTTTTGTAAAATTACACCTTAGTGTAAACGCACGTCAAAACGTAGAGTGGAAAGGCTTTTCTCTCTGAAAGGTGGCTACAGAGCACTGATGAAATTATGATTGTTCGGTCGTCACGCTGCCGGCTCGTTAGTCGTAAGGTGGTCGTGAGTCCATGCGCATCCAAAAGGTCGTAAGTCTACTTGAACTCCACCACACATTCGTCGTTTTGCATCGGGTTGTTAAGTGGTTGCTCACGGCGATTTATATGCGTTACTGTCGCGGTTTGTTGGTTATTTATTATTTAACGCAATTCTGCGCTAGATCATGAGCATGATAGATCGTATATGTGGTTTGAGGGGGCGTTTACGATAAGGAATCATGTAACTTGAATATACCTGTACTGTGTAGATATGGGGCATTTTTTTAAAGTTTTGCCTGACAGATTTATGACATGCATGGTTGAGCTCAGTAGGCTTATTACCTAACTCGCTCGCGATCGCCATCGTGTTCATTTTGACAGTTCATGTATGGGCTGACAATTGGCATCGGAATCAGCTAGCTGTCACATTCATACAGGAACTGTCTAAATGAACACGATGGCGATTGCGAACGAGTTAGGTAATAAGCCTACTGGTAACATCGAAACATCATCATAAATGTAAATTATTTTTCACCTACCACAGGTTATACCTGTATGTACCTACTGTTATAACTGTAGTTTGAATAATATAAGGGAAAAAGACGTGATTTATGTATGTATGTATGTATGAATAATATAAACATGGAATCTATAAAGGATCATTTAATTCTTAATGCCAACTAAAGCAAATAACTTTGTTTAACATAGAACACCCGTTACGGTGCAATCAGGTTCGCACTTAACATTTTTTTAACTTCCAATTTTTCAAAATATTGCTAAAAAAAATTTTAATATGTATAAAAAATGGCGATCATTATAAACGGTCCTCTTGAGCCAAGTTACAAGAAAAAATGCGTCAAGTGTCAAGTATACTAGCATGTAACTGTCTCGGTATGTTCACGTAAGCGAAAAAGATTTCCTGACGATCGTCCCACAAAACTAAACTCTCTATTACCATCTGACCACGACAACGATCGAACGACGGCACTCGCAAGTTTTCTTTTCATCGCTTGTTCAAGACGACCACTAATCAGAGGTCAGTTGGCAACACACGCAATGTATCACAAAATTATGGGCAGCTCGTCACGCACCAAGCTGTGACGGTGGCTCCTCAGGAACCCCCTCCGCCCCTGACAACCTAACCGACCAATCAGAGAAGAGTTTTTGAAATTAGAACCTCACACCTTCGTGGTGTATGAAACGGTAGCCATATTTGCGTGCACATCGTCAATGAGTTGACGGAAAAAATGGGCAACGTTGATACAAGATTAAGTGACTAAAATTATTATTGCTTTCTCGATCAAATAATAGAAAGACAAATCGCGGAGAAAACTACAGTGGGCCACTTTGGCAATAGGGACTATCGTTTCTTTGCTCTCCAGTTGGCGCCACTGTTGACTAGGTCCAGAGGTATAGCTGTTAAGAGATTTTATAAGATCGGTGCCGAAACAAAGTTTTTAATCTTTCCGCAATGTTATGCAGTTATGTTTTGTTCGGAAAAAACATCCGCTTTGAAAGCGTTCACATTCATCGCCAAATAATCCATATTTGCAATAATTTTACAAAGGAGATCACTTTTCAGCAGGTAAAACCAGTGAAGAGTCAGTGTTATTGGACCTCACGCGACACTAGCGCCTCTAGTGGCAAATTCACACGCGATAGCCCCCTTTCAAACGCTACTTGACTAATGAATGGTGCAACAACGCCACATCGTGAGATTACTTACATTTAAAATTAACGCTTCTTTAATTACTAGTAAGGCCTCACGAAACAAATAATGAAAAAAATCTGGAAATCATCGACTTCCATTTGGTAACGAAAATGAAAAATAAGTAGTACATTTCATTTTGATTTACGTTTTGTCAATCCAGTTTTTTTTTAAGATACCTTAAAAAATATGTGAATACGAAATTGTTTTTGCTTGCGGTAGGTAACTCGAAGAAATTAAAAAATTATACAATCACATTTTTTTTTAATTTGTACGAAAACGTCATGCGCGAGCCCGACTTGCAATTGATTGGCTTTTTCTAAATTATACTGAAAATATAGAAAAATTAGAGGCCGGGAATCAAATTCGGTTCCTCGCCATACCCCAATTTTTTTCTGATCATCCTTTGTGACAGTAATTTTAAAATTCGAATTTCAAAAACATAAATCATAGTTCAATTATACCATACGTCAATACCGTCAACAATTTTGTCATTCAAAATCAGCGAACCGGTTCCCCGTTATGGTCTCACTTAATTAATGTCCTAGTGGTTGCCCGTGGCCATAAGCCGATGTAAAACGCCTGTCCGTCCCAAGGGCTTAAGAAAAACTATGATGCTCATGTCCTGGTGACTGCATCAGTCAAATCTGCGTTGATATTCCAAGGATAGCTCTCGTTACGGCAAGTATGTACTGTTCAGAACATTTGCTGAATGCATGATGGCCGACCCAGGACTAATGGCTGCGCTATTCTAACTGCACCGTGCTTTTGAGTGTTAGTCTGTGTTTTGTTTACATAAAGAGATTTTTGACAAAACACATGTTAATTTGACACAAGTTCACTGCAATCACGCGTGATGGTAAGCTAAGATGAATCGCGCATGGTAGATACCCATTCACTCAAGATTTGAAGACGGCCAGAATGTAGCATTCAGGGAACACAAACGCAGATGGAATCCTTACTTGATCGAACAATGAAAAATAAGGGAAAACGCGTTGGGAGAATTTTAGGAATGCTCTTAACATAAGGGTGAAGACGCCGCTTACCTCTGGTTGTCCTGTGACAGAAAGGTGCCGGTGGAAACTAAGCAATGCTTGTACTACATTGGGCAAACGGAAAATTTCATTATGTTTTCTCACCACTAGGTTGTCTGATCGTCGAACTCACGGTACAACTGTGTTTCTAATTAGAATTGAATTACTTAAACCTAAAACAAACTGTAGACTATTACGCAAGCCACATGGTAATGTGAATGCTTTGGCTGTACAGGGTGGCTTTAATGTCCAAATTTTGTATAAAGTATCATCTACCCTGGGACCCGATTTTTGAAAGCACATCACTCGAAAGTGGTATAAATCAGCTTACATCTCCGAAACTACAGCTCTAATCAAAGTTTTGACTAGTTCACAAGATTAATGACAGCTGTGATTGTTTTCTATGCTACTCGTATTTCAAATTCAGCACAATTTGTCACCACTTTCGAGTGGTATTTTCACACATGTGCTTTCGAAAATCGGGCCCATGGGTCTGGTTGAAATAATTATAATTTCATTTTTTACTTGTTATTTAGGCAAGCGATATTGAAGCCACTATTATGCCCGACTGTTGCCAAGAAAAGAGGATTATTTGCAATACAGCTTTCTCTGGTACCTTTCTTCTGTATATTTGCGTAACGGTACTAGAACAGAGTTGTTTATTTTCCACAGCATCAGCGGATAATAATTACACCACGATGCGGTATAAATCATAGGAGGGCACCACGCCTCGACAGCCCTGCGGTCTACTCTAGATCGTGCTACAATGTATTGATATTACCTTGTACACGGCAAAAACAAGTTTAAAAACTCTGTTGCGGTGATAGTTGGACATCCTTCTCAAAACGAATGATGTATCACATCCGTAGAAACGACGCGGCCAAATGAAGATACCAATGTGACGATGTCGTTAGATTTTTAAGTAACTTACATAGAATCTGCGCAAAAACTTGTATCAAATTCTCGTTTTGTACTGAAGGCACACGAGCTTAATTAGTTTTGTAACAATCTGTAGAGTGTGCATATATGAATATTAATAAGGTTGGTGCGCAATTAACAAAATAAGTCACGTTTATTTAGTACCTAATGCTTTTGCTATGACTCAGGCGACTGTTTTAGCTGGGAACAATATGTGACTTTACTTTTAGAGCTTTATAAAAAATTCTAGTTGATATGCGCTTCAAGAAGGCGCTGCCAATTTGCTCATAGTAATGGAGACGATAAACACGATCGCGGTCGAGGCAATTTTTATGTCAAAAAATTACACTTCAGGATCAGTTCCATAGAGCGCCAATGCAGTTGTTAACTTAGGTTGCAATTCCATTTAATTCTCGGTTTAACCTTCAGTAATCGACTTGAAATTATTGATTTAATAACTGCTTGATAACTTAGAACTTACCTACATGCAGACCATCGGTAGAGCGTTGGGATGTCAATTAAATAATCAATTCTATTTCAGTATTACTACTATCCTTAAGAAAACTTATGGACAAACCAACATACCCACAAAGCCACCACAATGAAACTATAAATAATGCCATTGATTTATTGCGCTAATAGAGCTACGAATATGGTAGTACACTTGTAATTAAGCCAGCAAAGAAGCCGGACAATCAAGCCCTTTGTCCAATGTACGAGATGGGATACCTTCCGAGCACAGCCATAAGCACACCATCCATTCAACGAATCTTAGTTCCTTCTTCCAACGGTATAAAGACTGGCACAATACGATATGTCCTTTGGCAGAACGCAGCAACTAAGTTGGCAGCACTGCTACAAAGATGGTTCGTAAAAGGCGTTCCAAATCACGCTATGAGCGTTGCGTTCTAAGGACAATGCTAATAAGACAAGCACTGTCGTGAAACGGAACGTTGGATGACAGCGTACAAGGCATATTACAGTACAAACTCTGCCCGCGGCTTCCCGGTGGAAACTGTACTAAAATGGAGCCTACGTGGATTTATTGTTTGTGTAGTACAGGAATATCCAAAGGTCTGAACTAAACTGCTAAATTGGTCCGTGGTTGCAGAGTTTACGTTGGGCCTGTACACGATCCTGACACCTTTTGTAGTGAAATTTATTTGATAAAGATTAAGTTCTTGTTGGTTTAGCAACTCGAAATAGGTAGTGGCGATAATATCGAAGAAGGCGTAACCAAATTAGGTGTTAAATTTTGATATAAAATATGATTTTATATAATTTAAGGCTTGGGAACCTTATGCATTCCTTTTATATAATAATAATAATAATGTAGCCTTTTTATTCCGAATTCGCTACAACTTCATTTTTTGTTGTTGTTGTAGTTGTTTTATTATTAAATTGTCGCATAATTCGGCGTGCCTCATGGCATAGGCCTCCTCCTTGTATTGGAGGGTTTGGGCTATAGTTCCCACGCGCGCCCAGTGCGGATTGGGAACTTAACACACACCATTGAATTTCTTCGCAGATGTGTGCAAGGTTTCCTCACGATGTTTTCCTTCACCGATAAGCTCATGGCAAATTTCAAATGTAATTTTCGCACATAAATTCCGAAAAACTCAGAGGTGCGCGCCCGGGATTTGAACCCACGACGCTCTGCTTGAGAGGCCACAGGTCAAACCACTAGGCTACCACGGCTTTTTTCCATGTATTTAATTTAAGTAGAATTTAAGTATTCTTACTGCATTTTATTTTGAAAAAATGACTTTCTGCCAAGATTCTAGCGGCGCATTCTTCTTGGCAATGATGGTCTTTTCGAATGCGCTGGTAGTTTCAAAAAGACATGTAAAATAAATAAATAAATAAATATCTTGGGACAAATTACACCAATTGACCCAGCCCCAAACTAAGCAAAGCTTGTACTATGGGTACCAGGCAACGAATAAATATGCATATATAATGTAGATAAATACATACTTAAATAATACAATAAAAGAACCCTTGGCGGCCAATTTGCAAAAATAAAATTTTGATTTTGATGTTCAGTTAATTTTCAAGATTTAGGTTTATCGAATGGACTCTTGTACGCTTTTTAAATATTTGAATATTTCTTTTAACATACAGACACAGAGATATTCCCATGGTTTTAGTTAGTCAGCTCGTTCAAAGGATACCAAAGGATACCTACCGTCATATCATAACCATGACAAACGTTATTTGATTGGCTATTCACGTCTAATATCCCCGACACGCATGCCGTTTGTGGTCCACTTGGACTTGTCATTCGAAGTGACATTTACAACGGTCCAGAATGACATCGTCGTAATAACATAATGATATTGTCCGAAAGGGTAAGAATAACTCACTACAAAGTTGCATAATTATGTATGACTAGCTGCCCGCAACATCGTCTGCATAGAATTCGTTTATCGCTATCCCGCAGCAATTACGCATTTTTCCGGGATAAAAAGTAGCCTATGTGTTATTCCAGACTATAATCTATCTGTTCCAAATTTCACCCAGATCTGTCCAGCCACTCTGGCGTGAAAGAGTAACAAACATCCATCCGTCCATACTTACAAACTTTTGCGTTTATAATATTATATAGTGTATACATAGTGTATATAATGTATGTATGATATATTTCCTATGGTTCAGAGGCAAATCAGAAAAAAATGATAGACTACAGGCATGTTCATAAAAACTGTGTGGAGAGCCACAATAGTGAGATGTAATTTTTATATTGAATGATAAACAAACTAAACTATTAAAACACGTCTTTATCCCTAACGAGGAAGACAGAGCCTAAGATAACAAGACATACAGGCCACGTTTAGCAAGACACTGGGCGTGTAGGTGGAAAGTGGAATCAAAATAGTGATGGGTTGCTTTGCTAGACGCATCGCCTATAACATGATTCCTATGATTTTCGCCCATTTCCTCGATGGGTTTTTACCCAGAAGCAACTGGTACATTCTATGTTTTCTTTGCTCCCAGACCAGCATGGAAGTACATAAAAAGTTTTAAAATGTGCCCAAATATATTTAGGGATCTAAAGGAAACATCTTTTATGACAAGTAGATTGCTAACTTTATAACCGCAGCTAAAACCGAGTCTCACGATGATCGTAGTAGACTCAACAACTGTCCTTACCTTAAACACTTAAGTTACACAAGATATTGCAATAATTCAAAATTGACAACCACAAGACGCTAGACAATTTCGCGCAGCGTTAATGCCTGCCCGGGGCTACAATCACACTCGCACATCATACATCCGAAAAACTGACACTCATGCAGCCATACAGTGCTCTAGCACTCGCTATTAAAGTGGAAAACCTCTGTTTATGCCCGCTTTCGCGCGTCCGAAATCTTCAAATAAGTCAGTTTCGATCGCATGAGGGGCTACGACGTTGTAATAAAGTCGGTATTGTTGTTTTCGAGTATAGTGTGGTGTTTGATCAGAGTTGTTGTACAACAATGATGGAGGTGCCTGTCTGAAGGCGGGCCTCGACACGAGCCGCGAACTATAAACTATTGGGTGACACATTGAGTATTGTATGAAAGTGCTCTTGTGTTGCATTTGTTTCCTGTGGAAGATACTTTAGTTAACGAGGCATCTAGTCTATCAAAGAATCGAGAAATTTACGTACACGCAAGTTACGTGTCGTAGGCGTCACGTTTTCTCACCGTACCGTACCGAAGTCTCAAGAAAGAATTACAATATTAGGAAATTCAATGACTCCGCACTAGGCACAGCTTGTATCGCGGTAGCCAAAAAATATCACAATAACGGTTACCACAAATTATAATAATAACAATAAAAACAAATAATAACAATAATTCACAGATGGGAACCCCAACTAGAGGTAAAAATAAATAAAAAATAATTGTCGCTGTGTATGTGCGCGCATAACTTTCAAACGACTGCACCGAATTGGATAATTCCTTTTTAGCTGTGCTTGTTACTGTTTGGTAAGATTTGTATGAAATAAAATTTTGAAAAAAAAAATTGCAGCGGTTGCGAAGCCCCGGGCAACAGCTAGTTAGTAAATAAATAAATAGAGCAGCAAAATCTCAGTAACTCGTAAACTCATTCCAAGCATTGTTTTAAGTTAAGAGCGGAAACAGTGGCGTAGCTACCTAAGGGCTAGGCGGTGCAGTGCCCCGGGCCCTCAAGATCAGGAGGCCCTCGAATCGTTACCAGAAGTAATTTTTAATATTTTTACTTGGTAAACCTAACCAGTTCAGGTAGTAGTGAGGCCTCATTTTTTTATTTGCACTAGGGCCCCTGGTTACCTAGCTACGCCACTGAGCGGAAACCACTTTTTTTTAATGACATCGAAACAAAATCGAGAGCCAGGTGTAAGACGGCCAAGTACCGTGTGAAAACAAAAGGTACGCGTTAAATCCAAACGTGTTCTAATGTTAAGGACAAAAGATTCCAATAATCTCTATTGCCGGCTCCTGTCACTGCGCCTGCGCCGCGTGCCATTGTAGCGCCACAATGGGCCACATCACCGCTTAAATGGTAAGCTATAATAGAGGGCTAATGTTGGTATAAGCCACAAGCGGCGGCGGTATCTACAAAACGCATGTGTATTTCAGCGTTTATCGCAGGCTCGATTAGGCGTGAGCTACACAGAAGAGACGTAGGAGAAGGAGACGTCGCAGACGCAAGTTACAGATAAGTAAAAACGATTGTTATGTTAAGCTTAATATACGTTTATGAATAAGTGAGTATGTGTTAAGCCATTCCACGCTGGTCTGGGAGTCAAGAAAAAACATAGAATGTACCAGTTGCTTCTCTTCCCGCGCAGATGGTAACAGCCCATCGAGGGAATGGGCGAAAATTTTAGGAATCATGTTATAGGCGATGCGGCTAGCAACCCATCACTATTTTGATTCCCCTTTCCACCTATACGCCCACAATCATGCTAAACATGGCCTTAAGGTTTTGTTACCTTAGGCTCTATCTACCCCGCAAGGGATAAAGGCGTGATATATGTATGTATGTATGTTAAGACATGGATGTCACTTACTTTACTTATGTGTGAGTTAACGTCGGGTCCCTTTTTCCAATAATTTTCTTTAGTCACTTTTTTGTCATAACAGTCATGAAATCGTGCCTTATTCTGGAATTTTAGAACGTCATCAGAATGTAGTAGGTTAGGTTAGTTTATTATCAATAAAAAAAACTTACTTTATGAGTTCAAAAATTACAGTACAATACAAATACTCTTTATTGAACACCACAAATCAGTACAAAACAATACAGAATCAAAGAACAAAGTAGACAATAGGCGGTCTTTATCGCTTAATAGCGATCTCTACCAAACAACCAATAGGACAGAGAAATAAGTTGGAGACAGTTTAAGTAGGTGGCGGAAACAAATAGACGGGATAAACGCAGGGATAATAAAAACAACAATACCAACATTAAAACATTACAAAATTATATAAATCACAATACGATACCTTCCAGCTAAAGCCTTATCTGCCCTCTCGTATATAGTTTAATGTTTCTTAAATCGCTTGTATCCTGTAACTTGTCCAACTTTCCCCAACTATGCAATAGTTCACCATTATTGTCGCGATCGGCGCATTGTCGCCAAATTGTTTCATTACCGCCTCATTGTCGCTGCGGCGCGACACTTGTTGATCCCGGTCCATTCAGCTATTCCCCGCATTCCGGGAATCCCGGGGTGGACTGTGACGAGGGCTAACTAGGACTTACGGTGCCTTAAGACATATTATGTTGTACACAATTGATAATTTCAAAAGTTGTACTGTATTTAGCTAACTTTTGCTTTCAAACTCGGAAATAGTTTTCTTGTGGATATAGGTAGAATAATAAAAAACATAAATAATACATAAAACTGATTCTCCTTTCCACCTATACGCCCACAATCATGCTAAACGTGGTCTTTACGTTTTGTTACCCCAGTCTCTGTCTATCCGGCAAGGGATAAAGACGTTATTTGTGTGTGTGTGTGTGTATAAATAAATAATAATGGGCTTAGTCCCAAATGAAGTAAAGCTTTTTTTATTGATTATTAGGTTATTAATTACATACTCTAAAAATATCCGCACCTAATTTTCTAGCACCTTATATATGGGTAGGTACGTCAAAATGTATGAAATAACAGATATTTCAATCCCATTCAGATTGCGAACTTATTACAAACTATTTTTGGTTGTAAATGTCAGAAAAAGTAAAAGAACTGTGCATGAATATGAATAGGTATGTAACAAAACGAATGCCTAATGCATTAATGAAAAAAAATGCACGGAGAACTTATTTTGGTCCGAGTCCACTTAAAAAATAGCCAACCGTTAAAAAGCAAATAAAATCAAAGTTCAATTTCCTCCTTTCAGTTATTTCTTGCTCCCATCTCGAAAGCTATAACTCCGTGTTAGGTTTTTTGTAGTACCGACTCAACACGAGCTTATAAGGCAATTACTATCTAGTACAACTGCGATGAAGCCGTTGGTTCGACATAAAAAAACCTGTAAATAATGCCTGACCGCACAGACTCCTTACCAGTAAAAAAAAATACTGGCAAAGGGATTCTGTAATGCATCAAATTGTAATTGCTGGCGAATATTATTGAATCCAGTTTTTGAGACATGTAGTTTATAATTATAATTAAATTTGTTATTGGATCACCTTATATTGCATGTTTTAATGACTTTAATGAGGTAATGAGGCAGTTTTCATGCTCGAACGAGTTTTAATTGAATTAAAAAACATGTTTCGGATTCTTTCAATTTAGAAGTAGGTACCAATTTGTGAAACTTATTCGTTCAGAGGCGATTTTGACCGCTTGAGCTATACTTTAAGGTACCTATTCAATTTTTTTTTAGATGTATTGTTAACGGCCCTACGGGGACCGTGATCTACCGTACAACGTTGCCGACATTTTTGTCACAAGATTTTTGAATACTGTATTTATTATTTTGACCTGCTATGGGTGGTGTGGTAGAGCATGCGTCACGGAATGACGAGGACCCGTATTCGATTCCCGGCCATAGCTTTACTTTCAGACTTTTTCTATGTGTTCTAATTTTCAGTATCATTTAGAAATTTAATTTCTAACAGTAAAATCGTAAAAGTAAACAAAAAATCAAGAAGTATAAATTCTTGATTCATTTGATAGTACCTATCAGAAGAAATATAATAATTTGTAGAATATCTACATACATACATACCGTCACGCCTCGTAACAGGGGGTTTGTTATTGTTCTAATATCTTAATTTTAATATTTAAATAAAACTTAATGTTGCTATATTTATGTTGGGCAGTGTTGCCAGTTTGGATTACGAATAACTCAGCATCTGCGCAGTGTTGAATGGGAACCAATGAATTTCAAATTTGTTCAATTTACAGTTTGGATGCAAATGCTGCGCCGGCGCAAGTTATTCATTGGACGACGCGCTACTTGTCGCGATATTGTTTTAAATGTGATTCATTTGAATGGCAGGTGTAGTGAATGAAAGTAGTAGTGATGTCTGATGTCTACAAGTGTAATACTATAAGCAAAAATTTAATTAGGGGGCTCCAATTTCGTCGTTTTTAGGGTTGGATACCTTATTCGGCAAAAACAGAACTCGGTCGTTTTACTCTCTGCGCCAGAACTCATCAGCATAAGCACTGCTGCTTGGTGGCAGGGTTAGCAAATATTGATGGTACCTGTACCTACCCAATTGACGGTAGGTTTTTTTTAATCTCATTTATTGACGGTAGGTTCTTAGCGGTAGATTCTTATTTTTTCTTGGCTCGAATTTAAAATTTGGAACGTGAAAAGGATTTAGTACTTAACTAATTGCAATGTTATTTTTTTTTTAATTTTTGCATGCACTTGTACAATGTACTATCGAACTAATTGGTTCCCGCCCCGCTGTGGAACCCTTTCACAGTAAATGTCATAGTGATGTTACCTTGAATTGGCAATATTGACTATGTATCAGCAATAACAATAAAACCATGATATGTAAAGATCAAAATAGTTTCCAAATACCTCGTTTACTGCATTATTCAAGGAGTTACGCAATAAAACGTATGAACACGTCTTTATGGCGAGGATAAATATTTCACAGCTCCTTTTTCAATCTGTAGGATCGTCAATAAAATTGCTGCCTTTAAAAGTCCTTGCGCCGTGTGAAAATTGCTACATTCCACTATCACACGAATGGTGGTAAAATTCCAATTTTGGAAACAAAAACTGTTGATTTATTATAAAACCGAATAGACAGAAGTTGAACAAAGAACGAAAGACAATTGGAACCTTTTTCAAATTGCAACTCAAACTAAACTTGAAAAATTAGGAAGAGATACCATTTTAGGGAAAAGTTAGCTTGAGTCCTTTCTGTCCATTATTGTATTATTTTTAATTTAGTGTGCAACAAAGAGTATACATACATTATTAGTTAAACCTGAGATAAAGTTAAACCCTAAACGATATAATTCTACAAATATGACATACCTACATGTGGACCATGCCAGTGCTTTACCATATTTAATGACAGTTCCTTCATCAGAAAAAAACCAGTACTTAAAGCTGATTCTTATAAGTGAAAATAGTATTTCATGTTTTAAGCCTTAAAGATTCCATTGAGTTTGAACCTTAGTGGTAAAGGAATTCCTTAGTGTACTAACTCGAATAATTGCAAAATAACAACACAACACTACGAAGATTAAAATAGCTTAGGATCTCACGATACAATTCCGCACCTGGCTGTTTTTTGGTCCAAGTGAGACGTGAGACTATTATTTTATAAATACCCTTTTTACACTTTGCTTATTAAGTAAAAGAAATGTCTTGGAAAATTATTCAAATAACTCGAAAAATAGAATTACGCCTTTCAGTCTGGCGGAATCTTAACACCTGGATATCCTAGATTTGCGATAAACTGAGAAGTAGCAACCAATTTAATAAATTCAGTCTTTTGATCCTCATCATTCCGTGATGCGTGCTATACCACTACACCACCCATTGCAGGTGAGTAATATTTCGAACTTTTCTATGTGTAAAAGCCCATTACACAATGGCGTATGCTGGCCCATTTCAGGCTATCGCCATTGTGTACAGAGGGTAATGTAATATAGTGGCGGACAAAACTATACGGCCCCAGCCTTTACAACTGTCACGTGACCTTGTTACTATGCTATTTTTGTCGCCATGCGTCATCTGTTTGAATGTGTCTGTACGACACTATTGCCCTTTAACCTAACCTAACTACCACCACTAAGACTGCTATATTAACTGACTTCAAAAAAGGAGCATGTCCTCAATGCGGCCACTATTTTTAAGCCACATTTCGATCCAGTAACAGTTGTGTGCAACATTTTACGGTGGGATCTTAAACTTAAAGGTCGTTGCGCAAAAAGTATCCGTTAGCAAGATTTGCTAAGCATTATCATTACGAATTTGACATTTAAGTTCGAACCATCTAATTTCTGTATCTTAGTATCAGCCATTGAATATCTAGCATCGGAGGAAGCCGGGAATTATAATATTCTAACTAGAAGTTGTAACAAAGCACAGCCGTAAGGCATTTCATTACTGGTCAGTACCCCAGCCCATAATGATACGGTCCCGTCGACCTTTGAATTGGCTTTATGAGGAAATTGTGCAAAATTGATGGTATTCCATTCTGGTTACGGACGGACGGACGGACAATAGGTTTTGTTCACTGACTTCTATTAAACTAGATATAGATAGGCTATGGAATAAATCGTGTTCGAATCAATCGGTTGTCCCTCTCTCAGGAGTGTGAACAAATAAATAGACATGATACTTCCGTGAAGTACTTATTGGTACGTTTGGCTGACAATAATAACTTGATCCGTTTGCTGAGAGACATTATACGAAGTCAGGTGTCTTTCGTGTTTTGCTTTTGGTTATGTGGAGCCAAATTGCAAGAGATTTCTGATTCCATACAATACGCTTGCCATTAACTGCCCTGGTATTCAGTATAACCCCGTAATTTCAAGTGCCAGATAGTATGGTCTATGCGAGCGAAGCAACGCGTAAAATGTAGTTATACTCAAACATATAATTGACAAAGAGTCTTCGTTAAAAAGCTATAAAAATATCGTACTCGAAACTTGTGCATATACAAGCACATACTCAAATCACGTCTCTATCCCTTAACGGGATAGACAGAGCCTAAGATAGCAAGATCTAAAGGCCACGTTTGGCATGATTGTGGTCATAGGTGGAAAGGGAACTCCAAATAGTAATAGGTTGCTAGCCGCATCGCCTATAACATGATTCATGATTGGGCTTTTACCATACGCGCAGGAAAAGAAGCAACTGGCACATTCCATGTTTCTTTGCCAGACCAGCATGAAACTCTTTTATGGGCAAAATAAAAAACATTTTGTTTGACGCGACCTGCCCCGAATACTACTTGTTTTTATTAAGTCCCACTTAGACTTGCAAGAGAAATTCGGCAAGTCGCATTACATCGCGGCACTTACTCGACAAGTTCTAACCCGATCGCATCGCAGCCTTTGGCCTTACTATCACGTCCTAATGCGATTCAATTCCGATTTAATTTTTGACGTCTTTGCTGTCATGTTTGGCACTTCTAATATGGATCTGACAGCGAGTGATGCAACTTTGGTTCGGATTAAATCGCATTAAGACGTCATGGTAATGAAACTTGCGGTATTTATCTTGTATTTCCAAAGGCCTTAGAAGTCAGTGATTTAGTTTGTGGATCCTATACTACAAAAGAAAATACGGGCCATTTGAATTTCATTGGTGAATTCTATAAACATACTTGTGTGTATATAAATTTTTAATAGGGAAAATCATGAATATTCTCTATTTAAATTTGAATTTTCTATGGATTTATTATCATTTTGATTCGCATTTTAATATAGTCAGATGAAAACGGAAAGTTATTAGGGTTCCGTACCCAAAGGGTAAAAACGAAACCCTGTTACTAAAGACTTCGCTGTCCGTCTGTCACCAGGCTAGATCTCGTGAGCCGTGTCCGTGATAGCTAGACATTTAAAATTTTAAATTTTTGTTCTATAACAACACATACAAAAAACAGTATAAAATTAATATTCAAGGGGGCTCCCATACTACAAACCAGGGATGTTACGGAGCTTCGACTCCGGTTCCGTTAAGCCGGAACTTCCGATTATTATTACACCTTCGGTTCCGACTTCGGCTCCGAGACTTTTATTTAAATCGAAGGTTTTAATCGGAGGTCGAAGCATAACATAGCGGCGGCGGCGGCCTGTGTCGACTGTTATGAACAAGTTCATACATGTCGCGCGGGGAATCCCCCCGACTCCCACTACGTGCACTCTATCGTCAATTATCCGACCCTGCCTCCGACTCCGACTCCGACTCCGATTCCGATTCCGACTCCGATAAAGCAAATTTAAAAACTCCGACTCCGCCTTCGGTTCCGATAAAACTACCTCCGTTACATCCCTGCTACAAACGTGTTTTTTTGCGGTTTTTGCTCGATATTAAGAGCAGCAACAGATAGACGCTTGAAATATTCACAGATGATGTCTTTCTGTTGCCGCTATAACCACAAATACTAAAAACCATAATAATGTATGTCTGTATATAATAATATAGTCCCTTTTATTCCGTTTCGCTACAATTTCAGTACATTGTGTAGACTTTTTTTTATGAATTATCGCATAATTCGGTGTGCCACATGGCATAGGCCTCCTCCATTTATTGGATTATTTTTATTGTATTTTAATAGGATTTTCATTGGATAATCAGTTGAAACAAGTAATAATGATATCCTGTGGACACTTAAAATGTTCCCATTATAATAAATAAATTTAAATTACTGAGAAAAAAAAACAGTAAATGGAATTAAAACAAATTAAACTAAATTAAAAACGAATTAAAAACTAAACTAAGACTAATCTTAAAAAAAAAAAATTAAAAAAGGAGGGGCCCCCCTGGCATAGTACCACAGACGCTGGCAGCATTACCCCTTTGGAGAGCGATACTAATACGCTGTCCAAGGAAGCTGCCAACTCTGCGGTCACCCGTAGCGTCTATTAGCCTCTTCGAAATATCTTTGAAGAGCTAATAGCGCTAGGACCCCACGGACCAAGGGTCTCAACACCGAAAGGGACAAAGTTATATTCGGTGCTGAGACCCCTATATTTATTTATCTTGCTTTTGAGACAACCATAATTTCTGAGAACATTTCACTGGAAAATTTAGCAACTTTGGTAACTTCTCAGTGCATGGCTGCGAGTATATAATCTTGTTACGAGGCGGGCTGAATGGAGCCGTCATGTCTGGTTGGACGTTCCTCATAAACTGTGAATGAGTCAGTTGGACGATTGTTCGTTGGATTTGAATGGGTTGTTTATGTCAGTGATTAACGAGGGTATAAAACAAATGAGATTGAGCGACTAGTATTGCTTTACATTACGATATTTTTAGGGTGCAGTACAAAAGCAAAAACGAAATCGCTATAGGACTTTGTTAGTGCGTTCGTCTATCAAGGCCCTTTTTATCAGGAACGCAAAGAAACATAATGTTATAAGTACCTAATACCAATTTCTTACATAGGTCAAAAAATCAAACCTTTAAGTTAGGTAACTCAATCAAAAGATACCTAATATTATAAAAGGTAATTCTGTACAAGTTGTCGTGCACCTAAAAACTAGGAGGTACTTCCAGCTGTCCTAGAAATGTGGAATTTGGTATGAAGGTAGCTCTTTTAACACAACTAATGAAATAAGTCTTACAATACATACATACATACATACATACATTACATATATCACGTCTTTATTCCTTACGGGATAGACAGAGCTTTTTTCCTTTTAACGGAGAGGAAATATTTATGGGGGCATCCCCGTGCCTAGGGCTATGTGGGACTCCCCCCCCCCCCCCCCCGAAGGGGTATACCCAAACTAAAAACTCTCCGGCGTTGCCTCAATCCGGTGTGATGGGGACGCTGTGGGATGCCACTAGGTTTCACCACAAACGCCCCCCCGGTGGCCCCGGCTTTCGCCAAGACCACGCCAAGAATGGGAGGGCCCGTACGCTGAGCCCGTCTTCCCTTAGACAATAAGACCGTGCAATGCAAGTAGGTAATGTCCGGGGTAGACAGAGCCTAAGGTAACAAAACCTTGAGGCCACGTTTGGCATGATTAAGGGCGTATTGGTGGAAAGGGAAATGAAAATAGTGATGGGTTGCTAGCCGCATCGCCTATAACATTATTTTTAAGACTTTCGCCCATTTACTCGATGGGCTTTACCATCTGCGCGGGAAGAGAAGCAACTGGTAAATTCTATGCTATTTCTTTGCTCCCAGACCAGCATGGAAGCAACTGTAAGCGTAAATAAACCAATATAAAATGATCTCACATTGCCTATATTTTGCTTCAGAGTAGGGCACTGCTTACACAGAATTTTATGTTTAAGTACTTACCAAATTTATTAGGAAACCCTCAGCGCGCGAGTCCGACTCGCACTTGGCCGGTTTTTAATTTAACACTAACTGCATACGAAACCAACTTAAGTTAGGAAACAGTGTACCTACTCGCGCCAGCTTGTACCATGTTATCAATTCGACATGTGTGAAAACCGTGTAAGTCCCATATTGCCTGGTATAAACTTGGGGTCTAATTATCTCCAATAGTACTCGACACTGTACCAGGAACCCATAACCAACACGGCTTATTATGCAAATACAAGCGAAATGCCTTGTATAACGGGGGGTAATTCCAGTGATTACGGCGGCATGGACATGAGATGAGTTCTACTAGCATATAGGCATGCTGCGTTTATTTTAGCCATAGACGAAATAGGTAATAGAGCCTTAGGTATAGGTACTAGAGTCTGTCTTGTAAGAGATATAGAGGTAATTTGTATATGTATGTATGTATGTAAAATTAAAATTTAGAATCGAAATCTTTCGAAACCGGTGAGACTTACCATGGTCATTTCTCTTATTTGCCAAATGACTGGCCCACCTGTCTCCCCTTTACATAAGTTAGTCGTGCTACTTACGGGACATCCTGTATCCGGGGCCGCTAACCACTAAGCCATCAGCCAGGCTAGCATAATTGCGCTAGCATAATTCTAGAACAAGCAGTAAGAAAAAGACTGGCAATCTAGCGCGACACAGCTCTAACGCACGTTTGTACTAGCCGTCCTAGAACACAAATACGCGGATTCAATCAACGACTTAATAGAGAGGATCGCATTTGCATGTCTTGCCGCCGTTAACAAATACCATAGTATTTGTTTATAACTCGCAAATGGCTTCCGATAAAATATTAATATTACTCGGTAGTCATTAACGCTGGGGACACAGGGTCAGATAGGTCAGCTAGCAGAAACAAACGCTGTTTTCTTACATTCTGCATTTGCACGGCCGGCCATATGTATCTTCGTATCCAATTAACCGGTTTATTTAGGTTAAAATAAAGTTCTTAAAACGATCGCGCGTTTAGTGCACAGTAAAACCGATATAAACCGGACATTGCCGCTATTATTTAAAGCGGTTCCGAGTTTTGAGCGCGATGAGCATGTTTGGAACGGTCAGAAAAATAGGTAAAATTTAATAGGTATTGGGTTTTGCCTTACTTTGTAGTGGTGAAGTTGTTGTTTCGTTACATATTAACAGTATAGCTACGTCCACAAAAAACTTATACGTTATGGCAATAAATTGGCTTCAACGCGATAGAACGTGCGAGTTGTCAAACTGGAAGCATAACAGAACTGACTTGTATAACGCAATAAATTTAGTTAATTACATTTTTTTATTCAAAGTAATTAAGAAGCACGTAGACAGTAATGACTCGATAATAGTAATAAGACCTTAACTTTAAAAATGAATAACATTTTAGATATCTATAGTGTACCATAAAATAAAAACAAGCTGCGAAAAATAGAAACTCGTGGAAAGATAAGCTATATAAAAAACACATTTCAATAGCGCAGGCAAGTTCGCAGAACGCACCACCTATGTGTCTCTCAACGTAAAGGCACGTCGCGATGCTGAGTTCACATTCTCACTACAATTCTATTTGCCCAGTTATTTATTGAAATTAGAATATTGGTTCAGAGGTTCGCGTGCCCCGGCGCCCGTAACCGGCCAAATTATAGCTCTTGGGATGTAATAAGATTGGACTATGCTTCGATTATGTTACTTTGTAACTGAAATGTCTAGGGGAATATGTTACACTAAAAATTCTATCTGATCCCAGTCCATGATTCGTGATGACTTATGAAAGAAAGCGAACGTGATAAAAGTCAATCATGAAATATTATTAGTGATCAAAGGGGTCTTCCAGGACACTTGAAAAACCAGGGACCCGATTTTTGGAAGAACATCACTCGATAATAAGCTCGAAAGTAGTAAAAATCTATGTGTTACTGGCTGTGACATGTGTACAAATTAAATTTTCGAGCAATTGACAAGATTAATGTAATAACAGGTCTTTCTTTTCCTAAACTCCTATTTCAAATTCAGCACAATTCTCCATCACATACGATTTGTACTCTATAGACTTATTACCTAACTCGCTCGCAATCGCCATCGTGTTCATTTTGACAGTTCTTGTATGAATGTGACAGCTAGCTGATTCCGATGCCAATTGTCAGCCCATACATGAACTGTCAAAACAAACACGATGGCGATTGCGAGCGAGTTAGGTAATAAGCAGCCACCGAACAACGGTTTTGGCGGAATCATCGACAGTATCGATGGCGCTATTTCTTTTTTAAAAATTGATTGATTGAGGTAATAAGCCACTCGTCTCGACTGTATGCTTTGCTTCATGTCACAGAAACCTTCACAAGAAAAACCAAATGCAACAAACGGGTGCTTTCATTGAAACACTTTAAAAACCGCCTCTTTTAATGACCAAAACACCCTAGGGCATAAAACGGGTCATTAATCGCAATTTGAATAAAACGCCACACAATACCCTTTAAGATACCCACGGACGCGTGTCGGCCGCAATTTATTCGATTATGCTGAATCGAGTCGACTGAAATATCGTTATCTGCTAGATCCGATTCTCGATAGTGGCGATCGCGGCGCGATTACGTCCCGCGCTACATATGTTAGTAGTTGACGTAAAGTTACCTTTATACAATGTGGTGTACAAGCACAGTAAGTCCTTTCTTACGTCCCTTAGCTGTTCTGTTACTGCCTCATAATGTGCCGTGTTTTAGGTAGTATTATAATATAACTATCTATTTTATTTTACTTCCATGCTGGTCTGGGAACAACGGAAAACATAGAATGTACCCGTTGCTTCTCGTCCCGCGCTGATGGTAAAAGCCCATCGAGGGAATGGGCGAAATTCTTAGGAGTCATGCTATAGGCGATGCGGTTAACAACCCATCACTATTTTGATTCCTTTTTCCACCTATACGCCAACAATCATGCTAAACGTAGCCTTCAGATTTTATTACCTCAGGCTCTGTCTAGGTACCCCGTAAGGAATATAGACGTGATTTGTGTATGTATATTGTATGTGTATTTTATTTTACATTTATGGTCTGATAGTAAGGGTATACCTACTCACTGCATGCAATTGTTTTTGGAAGAAATAAAAATGACACCTAAAATTTTCATTAGGGCCTTTTGACAAAAATTTAATTAAACCCTATAGTGATGGTCACATTGGAATATTACATTACACATACATAATTAGTTGAAATTTGGTATACAGTTAGTTTCAGTCCCAGGGACGGACATAGGATAGTTTTTATCCCAGAAAACAGCATAGTTCCCGCGGGATAGCGATAAGCGAATTCTGCGCGGACGGAGTCGCGGGCAACAGCTTGTAAATAAACAAATAACTTGTAGTCACTGGCCATAAAGAAAATTAAATTCAAACTTTCACTAGCAATATCCGTTACTCGGCATGCAATAACAAAAGGCAGTTCTAAATTCAAATTTGACTCTCGTTTGTGTTGCCAGGTATACCTAAAGCAGGTTTGTTCGGAAACAGTGCTGTGAAACACTATACGGATAAGAACAGAAGGCAAGCTGCCACCGTCTGATATAAAAAGAAACCTTGTGCCAGCCTTGCACAAAAACTGAAAAATAGTAAAATTATGAAGTAAAAGTAAAGTTGTAGGGAAAAGCAGAGGCTAAACTCGGCGTTCTATGTTGCAGCTAATGCCTTTCAATGTTCTGGATTTTTTTCATTTGTGGTTGTAAGTTAGAAAGGGATTAGAGGGGCCTAGATCACGGTAGAAAAGATATAAGGAGATATGGGGAGATTTTACTTATAATTTAAGGATAGAACATGCATGGTGCTACCGTCCATTCATGTGGAAAAATATTACAATTTGTCTATATCTACCTCGATCGGCTTCAAAATGTGTACTATGACTTATTACGCTGGTATAAGTAAGTGCTATAAGCGAATAGATGAACATACATTACACACATACATAGCCTATCAAAATCATAACCCTCCTTTGGTTTTGCCGGATCGGGTAAAAAGAGTGTGGCACATATTTTTGAGACAATCTATACATATTAGGTACTGCATTAATATATTACGGCAGTGAAACGAACATGCATATACCGAGCATCATTCATCCATTCATTCATTTCAGGACCTTTTTCATACCAATGTGCAGTCAATGAAAACTTACAAAATACGCTTTGTAAATGGTTCACTTCGTTGCGTTGCGTGCTTTAACATACGTTAACATACGAACAAGTAATGTATTTACACACAATAACGCATTTAATATGATTTGTCCATAGAAGCAGATAGTTGTAACCGTGTGTTGCGGGGTGAGTGTTTATGTGCGCAAGCGGCGGTGTGGGCTGATTGAGGGACGCCCGCGGCGTCGCGGGGCGCGGGGGACGAGCGAGGAGCGATTACTACAATGCGGGTGGTAGGGCCTTGTGCAAGGTCCGTCCGGATTGCTACCACCATCTTACTCGCTAATCCTGCCGCTAAGTAGCAGTGCTTGCACTGCTGTGTTCCGGTGTGGAGAGTAAGACAGCCGGGGAAATTACGGGCACAAGAGGCCATTCATCTTAGTCCTCTAGGTTGGCAACGCATCTGCAATCCCTCCGGGGTTGCGGCTGTCTATGGGCAGTGGTGATCACTTACCATCAGGTGACCCACTTGCTCGTTTGCCTTCCTATTCATATAAAAAAAAAATGTCTTCTATTAACTGCGGCTCCTACACTACCTTAAGTGTCAAGTTTCAAATGTCAAAAACGAGGTTTGGTGAGATGAGTTGAGGTAGGGGTAGCTTCACAGCTGTTTTATAAAAACATTTGAATGCCTCGGATTTTATTACTTAAATTTGCACCCGATTGCAATTTAATTAAATGTAGTACAGTTAAAGATCATAGTCAGTCACCGGTTTTTTAAATGGCTTTTGAATCTCAAAATGTAGAGTTTGAGTAGTTCCGTGCATTTTCAATATTATAAACTAATTTTCAGATAAAGTAACAAGACACATCTTTCCTTGTTAATTCATTTCAATAAACAGAAGTATTTAGAATGGTCAAATAATTTATTATTAAATGAATTGTACACGCGTTTATGAGTTGAAATTTGAGCGGTCTCGTGATGGCTACACAGAAGGCCTAACATATTCTATCTATATAAATAAAAATAAATTGCCGTTCGTTAGTCTCGCTAAAACTCGAGAACCTGGAGGCTAGACCGATTTGTCTAATTTTAGTCTTGAAATATTCGTGGAAGCCCAGGGAAGGTTTAAACGGTGAAAAAATACTGAAATTTAGAAGAAGAAGAAGAAAAAAAAACGGGGGTGAAGCCGCGGGTAACAGCTAGGTCTCGTGATGGCTACACAGAAGGCCTAGCATATAAAGATAATAAATACAATGTTCATCATAAAAGCCTGCAGCCTAACTGCGTCCTAGATAGATTTTACTTCACATAATAAATTAACTTCAATGCCCTGAGGCAGCAGCAGCAATCGAATCGCCACATCCTATAACTTGTGTCATACGCCCCCATGAAGTAGCTACAAGCTACCGCGTAGCAATCACGCGAAAACAAGCTTAAGGGTATGTGGATAACGGGCCTAATCGTGGCTTATTAGAGGTTTAAATATAGCCTCGCATGCGCCTCGCTCCGCGCGGTCAGAATTACGATGGCGATAAATGTGAAAGTTAATTGTTATCGGTCAGGTTTGAGATTACCGATACCATATGTTATGCTGTTATGCTCAAGCGCATTATAACAGACGAGCAGGGCAGTCAGATGAATAGGTGAGATTAAGAAGGCGTTTCTGGCTTAGTTAATAGGTATGTAATTTATACTGCATTAATTAAAATTAAATGATGATTAAAACGATTTTACTTTTCACGTATAGTTTTATCGATCTAACTTGCGAATTATAGTTCGGTAATCAGGCGATAGACGTTCTGATACTACGTGATAGCTGACTACTCCTTTCGAAACGACCATCGTTTTTAATTCGAGTGTGTGTATTAATCAAACACTTCGCTGATTAAATACAAAAGCGACACATTTCAAAATCGGACACTGTTGCATTTAAAAATTTATAACTGCCGACTTTTGTTTTTATATGCAATGGCGAATGATTTTGGAATTTGGAATGCGTCCCTTTTGTATTTAATCAACGACTTATTATGTAATACTCTCCGAAAGTGGCGAAAGTTATTAACATTTCAAAGAAACAAACGTTAGCTAGTTTGTAGCATGGTACAGCGCCATCTAGTGAGGAACAAAGTAAACTTTGATTTCATTAAAAACATTAATTAAGTATCTATGGGAACAAACAATACTAAGTTTGAATCCGCTAAAGCTAAACATCTAGCTGGAGTTTATATAAACAACGGCTTCAACAATGTGTGTAAAAGTTAGGATGCTTTAACTGAATCATGTTTCATCACGTCACATTTGGTTAAATCAACTTTTGTTTTTAATAATTTTTCAAAGAATTAAATCACTTTGGTACGTAAAAATAGTGACGTAAAACTGCAAGCGAAGTAAGACCATTAATAAAGTATTCCAGAGTAGTCTCATCGATCAATAGGACCACATTTTATTCGAAAGAAATACGGAACAGTACCTAAAGCTTCTCGGAAACAATTACCACGCTCGACTTCTTGTGCGTTCCCAGAATATTCAGTTCCGTTCCAAGTTTAAATTGCGTTTCTTACCGACCTTTGTCGCGAGACTTGACTTGAGAAACTGTTATTTCTCGGAAAACAAATTATCAGCCAGTCCTATTGTCACCCGACAAAGTTATACGATAGAGCGGAAAAAACTGGAACTATTTTTGACATATACAAACTTTACTCATAACAGTCGATGACGGCGCCACCTCAATCTAAACGAATTATTTTGTATTCGATTTAGTGTATGAATCAGTTACGCTTCTCCACATAAAGAATTACCAGTTGCACGTTTAAAAAAGCAAAAAGTCGAAAAATAAATTAATTTAAACCGTATTCTTCGTGTGTGGCAATAAAGTTCAAATTGAGTGTGTCACAATTTCGACTTTTTATTTGAAACGTGAAATGTACGTTCTCAATTCAAACGTATCGATATCGGCAGCAAAAAGATCGGGCTCTGGTTTTTCAATTTTGAGGTTCATTGGATCGGAATAAAAAGTATTTCTATTGACTTATCGGGCGACTAGACCCGTTCACTTATCGATTTTTTGATCGATATTAAAATTGTAGATTTCTTTTAACTTTTTACGGCTGTCAGAAAAATGATACCTAGTACGTATCGTACAAATTGTACTGGGGGGACAGGTCAAGTAATTTTTAAGAAATTAGCAAGCATCGTTGTTATTAAGTTTTCAAAATTTTCAGCGTAACGTGGTTGACTTCATCAAGTACATAAACAACACACAAAGGAATAGAAAACAGATGAAAGAAGAACAACAAGGAAAACAGATTGCCAAAGCAGTTTTGTTGATTGCTAACTCTCTTTTCACGTACATATGTATGTACAAGTCGCCTTTATGTCTCACGTATCTTAAAAAAACTTATCTACTTTTTATCATTCCAAAATTCATGCTTATCATAAAATTTATACTAAGAAAACACCTTTGAAATCAACACCTTCAGTGCTAAGCGAAACACCTGGGGGCTGATTTATGAAAGAACATGTATTGTGTGTGAAAATACTACTTTATTTCAAATTTATATGTACCTACTTATAGCGATAATTATAACAAGACCGAGAATGAAGGGCGTCACTATAACAATTCCTATAATTTACTGGTACAAAATTTTGTTACGTCTATTATTTTTGTTATAAATAGTTGTGTTAGTTTTTTTAAGTACATAAAAACTATAAGCTAAAATTACACAATTGGCCACCAACACAGATGTTTAATTGTTTTTAGCACCGAAACAAAATAAGCCAAACAGTTTTATTTTATTAGCTTTACTCAAACAATATAAATTTTGTGCAGTGTTTCGGTAGCAGAAAGTGAAATTTCGATTTACTATTTAATTTGCAACTTAATACATACCAATTTATTTCGCTGTTGAAGTCTACGCGCTTCCATTTCAAATTAAATTATTCATAAAGATCAATTTGAAATCTGATTGGAATGAATAAACCAAAAAACAAAAGCCGAACGTAAACAATTGTTTTTTTGTCACCGGCCAGTCACTATTGTAGTTCCGTTTAGAGGTTACTGGCCAGATAGAAGGATGTCTAATAATAAACCTAATATTTTTTGGCTGTCGTCGAAAATATTTGCACTGGACCGCTATCGTGACACGCCGATTCTCGACTCCACTCAGTATAAACTAGTAAAAAGAGGACAGAATACAATCTCCTACATAGAGCGAATGTATTTTACCAACAGCACTGATTCGAGATAAAATAAATGTATTAAGAATTAAACTTGTATAATGTCGCTCACTCATTTTACCTATATCAGTTTTGCTAATCGTATAATTAATTATAAAATGAACGTTGCTTTTGAAACGTCTAGTGTTATCATACGTCAGAAAAAGCTTGCGTTGTACACGTATTAATGCTCGGTTAAATGTATAATTAATACAGATTTTGCGAGCGATAATCCTCCTCGTCAGTTGGATGTAAAAGTTTTTTTTACTTGCAACATTATTCGCTTGATAACTATTATCTTTTTTTGGAACTGCGCCTGGACTTTTAGACATTAAATGTTAAGTTGATTATACCTATATGAATCGACTGTGAAAAAATAGTTGTAAAAATTGGACTTCAAAATCAAATTGGGAAACATTTTGTCATCGACCGATGCAAGGACACATTTGACAACCGCAATTAAAATTCCTTGAAAATCTATACAGCGATGTTCAGTTAAACTAACCTCCTTAAAATATTCTAGAACAAATCTATGACATCTTGCATATGATATACTTTTCCAACAATGTATACTCAATGTATACTCTTCTTCTTAAATTTAAGAGCCCAGCCCTTGTTGGTGGAGTAATCGCACTTCCTTTTTCTGCCATTAGTTTGAGCTCCTGATACGACACTACGTTAACCTTCTCCTTTGCTTGATCTATAAATGCATTTCTCTGCCTCTTCTTCCTTCTATTTTTCCTTCTATCAAAGTTTTTCATGTAATCGTCATATCGTATCAGTTGCATCTGCATACTTCCTATTCTATTCTCCATCATCCTCAGTAGAGATCTGTTCCGCACCAAGGGCCCGATTTTTGAAAGCACATCTGTGAAAATACCATTCGAAAGTGGTATAAATATGTTTATATCTTCAAAATTACAGCTCTAATCAAAATTTTTGACTAGCTCACAAGATTAATGAGCGCCCTAAGTATCCTCTAAGCTACTCGTATTTAAAATTCAGCACAATTTCTCGCCACTTTCGAGTGGTATCTTCACACATGTGATTTCAAAAATCGGCCCCCAAATCCACAATACTTCATTTGTTCCTCTCTCTGTCCACTCTGTTATACTCAGCAGCACAAAATTTGGCCTAGTCTCCATTAAAATTGCCTACATATGGGGGCCACATTTTTTGCAACTGAGAATATATTATTCAATCACTGACGCTGACACTTGGTTCAATGACCGACTGGCTAGACTGTACCGGGTTCATAATGTACAGGTACAAATATCAGCGAACGACATGCGACCGCAGTCCCCAGATGTCTAATAGCCGATAGCTTAACCGAACGGGTTAAATTAACTGGGCTCATTAAGATAATCACGGCGTTTACGGTTAGTAATAAGCCGTCCTTTTACTCAATTTTGCTGCGAGTATTATTTTATATCCTTAGGGAAAATGGTAGGTTGTACCCTCACACTACAGAGCGGTGTGAAAAATGCGCCTTATGCATCCGGTCGGTACGGGGTTACGGGGGTATATGGGGCTCTCCCGCGACGGCAGGCATACCCACTAAAAGCCACGCGGATTCCCTATTCGGTCGTATGTGAGGTTACGGGAGCACTCGGTGTCACCGCGACGAGCCACGACCACCCCGGGATGGGGTTCCCTCTTGGCGGCACCTGTGCAATGCATGTTTGAGAATTCCCGCCCTCCTCCGCTGACAAAAGACAGCGGCCCACGTTCCCGGCGTCTACGGGCCGGGGTATACACTACAGAGCCCAAGGTAACAAGACCTAAAAACCAAAGGGTGTAAAAGGGAATCAAAATAGTGCTGGGTTGCTTATAGCATGAATCCTGAGATTTTCGCCTGTTCCCTCGATTGGGAAATTGTGTAGTTCCCGCGGTAAACTAATTCTTCGCTTTCTTCGTCTTCCATGCTGGTATGGGAGCAAAGAAAAAACATAGAATGTACCAGTTGCTTCTCTACCCGCGCAGATGGGAGCATCGAGGGAATGGGCGACCATAATAGGAATCATGTTATAGGCGATCACTAGCCACCCATCACTATTTTGATTCCATTTACCACCTATACGCCCACAATCTTGCTAAATGTGAACCTGTAGGTACCCGTTACCTTAGGCTCTGTCTGCCCCGTAAGGGATAAAGACGTGATTTGTGTATGTATGAAGTTTATTTATAAAGGTTCTGTGCATCCGTTCGAGATATGGAGCCCTAAGAACAGCTGCTTTCGAAGAAGCGAGCACATCAGACGGGTCCCAATCTAATCGAGCTAAGTGGCGGGTAGCGCGGGCGATACGCGTGTGTTATGGCTGGTAGTGCTATCACTAATGGCTGCCTAAGAGCTTGATTATCTTTTGGAAACTGGAACGAAGGAAATGCCTTATTTTCGACGAGATATGAGGAATAGTTAAAACGTCGGGGTTTGTTACATACGTCAATCACGTCTTTATCCCTTAAGGGGTAGAATCATCACGATAATTTGACAAGACAAATCCCACGTTTAGCATGATTCGTGATTTGTTAACCGTATTATTAGCAGTGTTATTATTATAGGGATATAGTTTAGGTCTTAACCAAATTAATTCATATAAGTAATTTTTAATTTAATTGTTGGTAAATCATTTTTTCCTTTCTCTTTTTGCGCTTGTCAGTAAGTAATTTCTGCTCTGTAAAACTGAATATCCTTTGGTTATACTCCTATGGTAATTTTGACTGGTTCTCGCGATACAGGCCCGACCTAGTGCGAGAACCGCTGCTAAACTTTAGTTCTTAATTGTGTTAAGGTATCAGTTTCTGTGAATTTGTTATGGCATGTAAAGTATTTTGGAAATAAATTATTATCTTATCTTATCTTATCTTATAAGTTCACCTTTATGCATATATTTAAGGTATTTTCTGTGATTTGTGTCTGTTTCTTTATATTTGTACAATAAACCATTTACTTACTTACTTACTTATTTTACTTTATGGATGTTTTACCAGACTCGGTTCGGAAGTTGTAAAAAGTTATGTTCAGTTAGAAATACCAATTACTTACATAGGAGTTGTTATTTAAAAATACACTCTAAGCAGCTAGAAACACAATATAATACAGAAACAAAAGACTAGATAGATTTTTACGTTTCACTATACGAAAAAAAATCAATATATATTCTAGAAAATGTGGGTAACAGTTTTCCTGTAAAATTGATAACAAGACGATGCCCGGGGATCAGACGCAGGTTGTCGACTTAATTTACTTACCTGCTCAAGTAAGAGTAATATTATATAAGAGTTTTCCGCCCTTTGGTCTAAACGTACTGAAATCTAGCTTGAATATCATGTGCACACAAATAAGTTAATAAACGGACTCTAAGAGAAGCAAGAAATAACAGATAGGCAATTACCAACATACCAACTGAGTCTAACCACTACATTTTCATGAAACAAGAACCTATCATTGGCTCTGAGATAACTAGATTTACATTTTAAAACCATGTCCAAGATAATCTATAGCAATAGTTGTAGCAATAATATTAATTAATAGTTGGTCCGGGAGTACGGTGAGCAACACAATTACGTCCGTTAATTGAGGTGGTTGTTAATTAGAGACGTGTCGCGTGGGCCGCCGCCCCCACGCCCGTAGCGTCGGCAGAACCAATGCTTAGCGCTGAACACACTTTATTTCCAACTAGCTTTCGCCCGCGACTTCGTCCGCGCAGATCACGTCAGAGTGACGACTTAAAAAATAATATTTTTTTTAAATAAAAAGTATCCTATGTTACTTCTAATACCTCCAAGAACATCTGTACAAAATTTCATGATGATCGGTTGAGTAGTTTTCGCGTGAAAGCGTAACAAACAAACTTACATTCGCATTTATAATAATAGTAGGATTATCTTCTTCTTTATGTAAAAAACAAAAGACAACTGTAACTGACTGCGTTGATCTACACATTAGCTTAAACTACTGAACGAATTTTGCACGCCTGTACTTATATTTGGCATTCGCTTAGAAAAAAATTGGTGAGGGGTTATTAAGATGTTGCTAGGGAATGGAATTCGCTTCCCATCGTCTGTATTTCCGGACAGATACAACCTAGGGTTCTTCAAGGCTAGAGTGAATAGGCTATTACTGAACCAGTGAGTCTCATCTGCACCTTCCACCAAGTGAGATAGAGGTCAATCACTGGTCAGTTCGTAACAAAAAATAAATAAAAAAAGACCTTCGCTGCAAATTTTAATTCTGCGCAGACGAAATCGCAGGCAAAATCTATAATATTCAAAACTTAGTGAAGCTGAGGTTTAAAAAAGGTTTTGGAAATTTAATTTTTAGGTTTGCTTATTTCTGGTCAAAATAAAGCGATTTTTTGTCGTTTCTAGTGTGCCAAATTTTTCATCGTATATAAACTACTAATACGATACTAGAGACAAGTTGAAAAAACAGAAAGCATTTATTTTTATTGAAATTGAAAAAAACTGTCGTGTTACTAATAGCAGAGAAGGCATCCCATAAACATTTTGACAGAACGTTTCTCTTCCAAAGTTAAATTAAATAAAACGAAATCGCAACTTCACAGCACCGTCTCATCATATATTTTTATAACATCCTCTAACTAAAATAAATAAAATCTCCACTCCTCAAACCAATTCTTAGAATAAATCTGTTAAAGAATTCAATTCTGCCAACGCTACATTTTGAAGAAATTAAGCAAAACAGTAAGATGTCGGCGCGTGGCTTCGATTATGAAATGCTTCAGAGAACTCACGACTCCACTCCTGCGCAGCCTTTGTTGGGGAAAGCAGTTAATCTCAGCTACAGGTAAATTGTTGGACCAATTGCGATGCAATGCCAGTAAGCTTAGTACAATATGGCTTATTAAAAAGGTGCGTCTTGAATAGAGTCCTGATTTTGTCCTAATAAAAGTATTTTATTATTACTAATGGAATGAATATAATGTGCATTTGTAAAACGAGTTTAACTTCAAAATGTTAGAATTAAAATTGTAGGTATATATTACACTTATTGTACAGAGTTAATGAGAATAACGATCAAGTAGAAATAAAAATTGATTTTGATAGTAACAGAAATCTGTGTGTTGCTACAAAATTACAGCTCAAATTAAATGTTCCGCTAATAATCAAGATTAATCAGAGCTTTAATTTTCTTTTACTCTACTCGTATTCAAAAGTTCAGCACAAATTTAACACTTTCTAACGGTATATGTTTTAAAAAATCGGCCCCTCTGAAAATCGAAAAATGAATCGGTGAACCAAATTGTTTATTACTTTACGCATAAATTTTATTTCACTTAGGTATCAGAATAGATTTTTGCAATTTTCACCAGATTCCACCACACATCCCCAGGGTCGCATAATGTTTTAACATTCACTCGTGAAATTAACTCCAATTTGCTCCAGCAAATAAGTAAGTGAGTTTGCCATTGCGCATCTCTCGAGGCTTTAGGAAATAAGCCAGTGGTCTAATTCAATCGTCCGCCCGCTGGATTTATTGAGCGGTGCGCGCGCGCAGAGTCACGACGCTGCCCGGTGGCTTCGATGAATTATTATTAGCGCAGCTTTTTAATAAAGGACCTGCGCCGTCATCTGAAGCACAGAATACAGTGTTGCAGGCTTAGCAACAACTTACACTAAATACCTAGCGAGTTCTCAGAATATACATAGAAAAAACCGGACTTTCGACTTCTTAAAAGTGCCTTTTCCTGTTGCTTAATCCATGTGCAACGCAAGAAATTTGAAGCGATCATATATATGCCCTCTCTAAACGGCGGGGTGGCGGTTACTTTAAATGCGGATTAGTAAATTGTATAGAAGTAATGACAGTCAAATCTCAGATTAAGTTTATCGAATTGTATTATCCTTCGAAAAAAAATGTGATTCAATGGCGACTAATGAAGGTGCGAAGAGCCTAAGTACTTAAAAAAAGTCCTTTCTATAACGAAATCCAGCGCAACAAGCGCTTATTTCAAGCTTATTTTAACTAAATATACGGATATTTCACAGTAGTGCGTACAAGCAGAATGGCAAACTACCCGCCCCCCGCCGGTGGCGGCTGCCGACGCCCCGCAGGCCACGATTTAGTATATGTGTTTGAGAATGTGTGTGCCGAACAAGCATAGTAAATACAGTCGTCCCTCCTAGATTCTTACTCGCATTATATTATACTGAAAACTAGAATACATAGAAAAAAAGGCTATGGCTGGAAATCAATACTACGGGTCAAATTTAATTTGCGACTAATAAAATAGATAGGTTATGCGCTGTACTGACTATAGTTCAGTTTATTTAGCATGAAAAAAATCTAAACAATCTTGACGTCTTTATATCGAAAAACACTTTTCAAAAATCGGTAACAGGAAAATATGAAACCGTAACAAAACAAATAACAATATTCCAGAAATTTATAAATAAATACCTAGTAAATAATAAATATCTTGGGACAAATTACACCAATTGACCCAGCCCCAAACTAAGCAAAGCTTGTACTATGGGTACCAGGCAACGGATAAACATACTTATATAATGTAGATAAATACGTAATTAAATAGGTACATACAACATCCATGACTCGGGCACAAACATTCGTATTCATCATACAACTGTCTGCCCCTACCGGGACTTGAACCCGGGACCTCTAGCTTCATAGTCAGGGTCACTAACCACTAGGCTATCCGGTCGTTTAAATTGTAACTTTCTGTTATTTATTTTTTTAAACTGTTTTTCAATAAAAAGTTATATCAAGATTGTTTACCTTTTTTCTCACGCTAAAAAACAGAAGTGTACCCCATTCGAATTTCAAACTCAACACGAATTTACACCATTTACGTGTGGTACTTTCGCAGACGTGTTAAAAAATTGGCTCCCCGTTTTATTATAAATTGTCATAGTCGTGTTCATTATATCTTGGAATAGTTGGAATGAAGTATGAATCTCGAGCGAGCCAACAATAGATGCCCAAACCGTTAGCATCGATACATAATTCATCAGTTATGTATGTATTGTATAACTCCCGTTTTAATGACACCAGCCCTTTGTTAACTATTTTAATACCGACTATTGTCGCTAATGGTATGCGCTGGCTTTGAATTTCTAAAATAGTGATTTTATCAGAGATGCCTGCGCTTGCGGCGATTTATCTTCCTACTTCTGGGTTAGATTTATCATTGCTGCTCACTTAATCTGAAGATGGATGATGAGGTTCAAGCGAATTGACGAATAGCGTGAATCCTGCTGTTAAATTTGTCAATAAGTTATCGATTGGGTAAATTTATGATCAAAATGATTTAGAGGTGGATCAGACTGATAAGATAATTTATTGAAAAAGTTGAATATCACAAAATAACAATAAACACGAAGTTTTCTTAAATCTAAGTGCTTGAGTACCTAACACATAGTGCCATTTTAACAGGGCGTTGACTCGCATCTGCCCAATCAAAGCTTCATTTTGTATTACTTTGTATAAGTGATCATGCTCATTAATCTCGTCAACCAATGTAACCCCTGGGCTACCACAGAACCTTTACATAATCAAATTGTTTTATTTTTTTACGATAAGCCTTATCAAATGACATAAATGTTATTATAACAAGGTTCTATGGTGGCTTAGGAAACTAATTGGTTGGCTGAATATGGTACACTGGTGGGCAAGCTGTGCCTTACCAACTGACAGTTCTTTATTGTAGGCACTAGCTACAAAGGCAGGTAGGTGCTCCTGCCGTGTAGCAACGAAGTTTTCCGCTATTGTATTATATTTCTAGTTTCAGATATATTATATTGTAATGTTAACATTTGACCAACAATATAATGTCAAATATCGTAAGTGATGCAATTTTTAATTGTAATTTTAGAGTCACGTGATCCAAAAGTCTATTTATTTGTCTCAATGCAAATTATCTTAAACGAAATTGTAAAATGAGAAGATTGTCTTTTAAAAATGATGAGGGTTTTGAGGCGTTAGTGGCTTCAGGGTCTTTTCAATGAGCTTTTTTTAATTATAATGTTTAAAAATGATTTTATTGAAACAGAAACATCAATTTGGACAGAGTTACGTGAGTACTTAAATACAAGGGTGGTAATAGAGACGACAGACCGCCGCTCTGGCTTTAAATCCTACTTTTATACAAATCAACAGCGCCCCGGTGGGCAAAAGTGAAACTAAATTAGTTCCGTAAACCGCCGCGAGAAGTCGCTAGTTGATGATGCGTCGACAGAGGGCAATATTAATTGCTAGCCTCCAGCTATATCGCTCTCGATGAAGATTTTTATTTCCGTTATATTTCCTTCACACTTTATTTTTCCTGATAGGTACGACCATTAAAAAATAACTGAATCGGTCAAACTGTTCTCAGATAATGACATTGAGAACAAACAGTGATTAATTTTGATTTAAATCAATAGCTACATAGCAGATGACATATTTCATAAGCCTTATGTGTCCCACTCCTTAAAAAGGAAACCATTTCACAAAGTAAATACAGTAATTACGTCTTCTAAAAATGTTAAGCGACATCAGCAAAAGCTACTTAAGTTCTTAAACAGATGCCGATCATATAAAAAAATATATAAATCCAACAGTGCTTGTAATAAATTTCGCGAGCATATTTACAACAAAGCCTTTGTGGTCCAGCCTCTCTCTGTACATTCTATTTATTCGACCCTAGGGCTATATTACATTACAATCGAACGTAATCGATTCCGCACTCGATTTCCCATCAACACTCTGTATAATAACAACCCGGACCCTGAATTGTGGCCGACGATTTCTATTATTCGATACATCGATTGGCCTGAAGGCGAGTCGATTGGTTGTAGGTGTCGATTGGACGGGTACGAGACATATTTGGCACGTTTGTATGAAACATAGCGGTCGCGCCACTCCTGGAATGATAAATGATGATATATCACGACACGTGGAATAAAATAACGCGCTGCTTTTAGCTGGATTGGACCAAGTCACAGTTAGGTACAAGATGAATTACAGTGCGTCAATTTTCTTAAAAAAAGCCCAGGTAGCCTAGTGTACCTGTGGCCTCTCAAGGAGAGGGTCGTGGGTTCGAGCCCTGACTCGCATCTCTGAGTTTTTAAGAATTTATGTGAGAACAATGAAAAAAACATAGTAAATTTCCAATACCATGAGCTTTTCGGTGAAGGAAAATATCGTGAGGAAACCTGCACACATCTGTCGTTCTGAGAGGAGGCCTGTGCCCAGCAGTGGGACGTATAAAGGCTGGAGATGATGGTGATGAATTTTCTTAATTTTTGTCTGCATCATGGGACTTCCAATGTGTTCAATAGTATTTGAATCCGAATCGTCCATAGGTAGGTACTGTAACAATTGGAAAATTGTACGGCCATGTTCTTCTAGTATGGGATCACTAGTGAAGATCGCAAACCGACAACAGTTGATACACAAATTACATTCACATTAAGCAAATCGACGTACTGTGGGTACTTATTTTATTATTTACCTCGACGTTTCGGACATGCTGCGCTGTCCATTCTATTCGAGATCATGGACGTCGCAACATGTCCGAAACGTTGAGATAAATAATAAAAACGTGTACGAGATTTACGTTTAGTAAAATAATAAAATAAATACCTACAGTACATCGATTTGCTTAATGTGAATCAAATTCTTGTATTGACTGTTGTCGGTTTGCGATCTTACACAGGTATACGCGTAGACCTGTTTTCGTTCCGATCAGCTGTTAGATCATGCCAATCTGTATTTGAAAGGACATTAACAATTTAACACTGAAAATAAATAGTTACTTACATCTTGGTCGCTACATCGGCACACCGGCACACAGCTGCAACGTTTATTCGAATCATAACAACACTTAAATTTGACGAATGATAAATTTTAAGAAATATTTCATCATCAAACTTTACCTTTCTCTTAAATAAGTCTATCTTATTGATGAAAACCAAAGTTGAAAATATCCAAACAAACACACAGGCAGCACGGAGTGACTTTGTTTTGAACTATGTTAATGTAGGGGAGACCGAGGCGAGTTGAGACAGAGGTGAGTTGATACAAAGCCTTTTTCTCTGCACCTATGACAGTTAGCGAGGTCACAACTTCACACAAACTGTGGAGTGTAGAAAGAGCAACGAATTAGCGAAGTTACCAGCCCGATAAACTGTCACAGTCTCAACTCCCCTCGGTCTCCCCTACCTGTAAAGATTGCTAAGATGAGCAAATGTGATCCGAGCTGGTTTGATCGGGTATTAGCCTCAAACAAGATGGTCAGACAGATGAACGATCGTACATGACGAAACTGTAAAGATTCCGTTTTTGCCATTTTTAAAACAAAACCCGATAAACTTATCCTTTATTTCAGCGCTCAAAACTAAAAGTTCGAACATATATGTATCGGATAGGGTACGGCTGTCATTAATATTGTCAAATTCCACAGACATAAACAAATAACATGCATCCCAAAACAGCCCGTGGTGATTTGCTCCTTAGCCAATAAAGGGGAATTAATTACGGTGATCCAATAAACAAGCATGGCGACGCAGGAGTTGACAAACGCGTGCTCGGGGCGGACGCAAGAGTATGCAACCTAACGGAGGCGTCTTATCAGGCGTCGGCATCAATTTCATACTGTTTCAATACAGCTTCTAATCCATTATTCCGCA
This sequence comes from Pandemis corylana, assembly GCA_949127965.1. Taxonomy (NCBI): domain Eukaryota; kingdom Metazoa; phylum Arthropoda; class Insecta; order Lepidoptera; family Tortricidae; genus Pandemis; species Pandemis corylana. The sequence goes on along the minus strand of OX421857.1, from coordinate 12,455,410 downwards.
ACGCCGTACAAAAATCATGCGACAAGGGGAAAAAATCGAGGGTTGCACTTTTGAATTCTCACCAGCACCCAGTTGGACAGCTTACAAGTGACGGCATAGTGCTGAATCTTATTATTTTATGCTCTTATATCGTCCTATATACGTTACCTGGTGGTTCATATGACCCACATTTTTTGTACGTGGGCCTGTAGTCTATTAGGAATTATTACGTTCGGTAATTTTTTTAAGCTTGAAATATTTGCGACAGTTCATCTCCGTGTCTGTGAGTTTAAAAAAAACTAGCCGGCAGCCATTGGTGCGCAGAAGACATGCGCAATGCGCGCAAATCGCTCAATAGAAAAACAAACGTAACAAATATTAAGTGCGACCGTTTGTCATAATACCTTATTTTACTTTCCTCATATTCGAAATGAAAAGTTGAGTTCAACTCGGGTGAAATAACCCATTTCACCCTCGAACTATTAAAGAAATATCTCGGGTGAAATGGGTCAATTTCAACCCTTGTTTATCAATCTACTATTACCGACTTTGCCCCACTCATCAAACACTAAGTTGAGTTTCATTCATTTCATTCGATCTTGTACTGTTGTCGGATGGGTAGGTCCTTTGACTTCTCCGGTTGGTTTCATGCTCTAAGGTGACTAAGACGAAGAACAAAGGCTTTGTGTTTGCAATAGTTATTAGTCTTAGAGACATGGTAGTTAAATTGATAATGGAGTGTAATTGTTTTTATTGTCTTCAGCATAAACGTTAAGGGTTCTATGGTATGCCGAAAGGAGGTAATACAATAAGTATATAATACTATACTATATACTTCTCTGCTGGTCTGGGAGCAAAGAAAATACATACACTGCCAGTTGCTTCTCTACCCGCGCAGATGGTAGAAGCCCACCGAGGGAATGGGCGATTATAATAGGAATCATGTTATAGGCGATGAGGCTAGCAACCCATCACTATTTTTTTTTCATTTTCCACCCATTCGCCCACAATCTTGCTGAATGTGGCCTGTAGGTATGTTACCTTAGGCTCTGTCTACCCCGTAAGGGATGAAGACGTGATTTGTGTGTGTGTGTGTGTGTGTTAATTACTTTGTGTGCCTTCATTCGCTTTTTTGGGTCGAATACGTGTAAATATGGCGTAGAGCTAGTAAGTCGACAACTTATAAAATGTACTTAGAGAAGTTTAAAGGAAAATCTCATAATATTTTTTTTATGTTTTTGTACCTTTTTTGTCGTATTTTGTTTGTAAAAACTACCAATTAAGTTTAGAACTATTAAAAAAATTCGCTAAGCTACTGCGGCGCTTTCCGCACTCTTGCGGAGCAACGGGCCCTAATACTCTAGTTGTAATAACTAAGCTGTTGCCCGTGCCTTCGTCTGCTAATTCCTAATTCAGTTATCGCTATCCTCAGCACTTGGCAGCAGGATTCAGTGGCGTAACTAATAGGTACTCCTAACTATTGGGTACAAATAAATTAAAAAAGATGTTTCTTTTGGCGCTGTATTGTTCCTTTATTGAAATAAACACCTTGTTTTGTTCAACAATTCATTTTATTATTTTCTTTTGTTTAATTTAATTAGTCAATCAAGAGTTCGCTGTCGTGTGGCAACTTAACCAGGGGTGGAGCCTTAAGTTTGAGAAACCCTAATGATGATAATGATGATGATGATGGTTAATTGACACGGCTCCATAAGACGTGTCACGTGCGGCCTCACGACTGTCCCGGGGCGGAGCGCCATGATTTAGTCACTGTCACGCTATCACGGACTATTTGGCACGCAATTACTTCACCTACCGTAAGCGGGGTGGCCATACGTCCGGATTTTCACGGATATGTTCAGAGTTCATCACTTGCAGTAGGAATTAACGTTAAATACATACATCACGTCTTTATCCCTTACGGGGTAGACAGAGCCTAAGGTGACAAGACCTAAAGACCACGCTTAGCATGATTGTGGGCGTATGGATGGAAAGGGGAATCAAAACAGTAATGGGTTGCTAGCCACATCGCCTATATAACATGATTACTAAGATTGTCACCCAATCCCTCGATGGGCTTATACCATCTGCGCGGGAAGAGAAGCAACTGGTACATTCTATGTTTTTTCTTTGCTCCCAGACTAGCATGGAAGAACTAACTTTAAATAATTTTCATATACTTTCAAAAATCGGGCCCCAGGTCTACTAGAAAGTTCTTTCGGTGAGTGTCATGATGATTTTTCATGACAGGCAATGCGATATCACTATGACAATTTTGAAAACTTTATTCAAGTGGTAACTTTGTCGCAGGGGTGCGAGTCGGGTTACCTCCGCGAGTGGTCAAGAGTTGCGGTGCGTTTTGGGATCCGTCCGAGGGGAAGAGCAGTGCTTGGTCGGTGCACCCTGGGCATCGGTTGATAATTTCCTGGCAGATTCTGAGGGATACCGTTATCCGTTGACTAATTGATTTTCGTATAATATGTAATGCAGATTAAAATCGAAAAATGCATGCCATCCATTATATTGGCTATTTGTATGCCTCATGGCGCAACATAGTGGTACTAAATATACGCATAAGATCTCTGTATATGTATGTATTTGCCTATGTTTTGACAAATAAATGAATTTCAATTTCAAGAGCCCGACAGGGAGGGGTCTTTTGACCGTGTTCTACCGTACTAGTTGCCGTCATTTTTGTCACAACATTTTTGAATAGGTATTGTATTTATATTGACATTGGCGAAATCATCGCATCGATCGATGGGGCCATATTAAAAAAGAAGAATAACTTTGTCGCAACACACTAATTTTCAACACTTCCTACCGGCATTCAAGTGGCATTTTCACAGATTTTAAAAAAATCACCTCGAGCGCACGGGATTACAGAATATTTTTAAAGGGGTGCTAGTCGGGTTACCTCCACGTGTGGTCAAGAGCTGCGGTTCGTTTTTGGATCCGTCCGGGAGGAAGAGCAGTGCTTGGTCCGGTGCACCCTGGGCATCGGCTAATGATTTCCTGGCAGTTTCTGAGGGATCATTGACCGTTGGCTAAGAGCCCGACAGGGGGGGGGGCGCTCTTTGACCATTACCGTATAACGTTGCCGACATTTTGTCACAAGATTTTTTAATTACATTTTTGATACTTTGACATTGGCGAAGTTGTCGTCGCTATAACGACTTGATAAGCCACAAATAAAAAGAAGAATATTTTTTAATTTTTTGTGTCCTCATTTCGCAACCGCATGGCAACCCTACAGTAAACGATGCTTTTACGAGCTGCCCGCTTTTAATATCGGGAACATTAGAAATGATCGGAACGGACAGTGCGTATTTCAATAATAATTGACTTATATTGTGCGGGTGCGGCGCGGAAATCAGAGGCGCACTTGTTACTACAGGCACCTACTAAGGCTCAACATTCCGTGGCAAGTGTTTATGTGCCGCCATTTTTTTTATTTTTTTTTCTAGAAAGTTTGTATTATAAATGGCCAGCATCAATAGAAATAAAACTTTCCGTTACATGCTTGTTGTATATCGTCTAGTACACATAACACAAGCCTTTAGCTTACTTTGGGACTGGGTCAATTTGTGTCAATTGTTCCCTGATTTAATTAATTTATTGTATGCGTCTCTCTTGTCTCTGAGAACCATGTAGATGTATAGACTGCACCATATTGTATGATATTTAATTAACCCTTTCAATTGGAATCTAAAACGTTTAGAAAGTTAGTGTTAGAGAATGATTAAAAAAATAATACTTTTTAGTTAGGCCGACTATATTTTTTTCACACTTTTCATTCAGAAATAAAAAGTACTATTAAATGAATCAAGAATTATTATGTCTTGATTTTTTATGTTTATTTTTACGGTTTTACCGTTAGAAATTTAATTTCTATATGTGACACATCATTCAAACAGATGACGCTTAGCGACAAAAAATCTCACAGTAACAAGGTCACGGTGACAACTAGGAACAGGTGGAAAAATTCGAAGACTATCCACCTGCTATGGGTGGTGTAGGGGTATAATTATAACACGCGTCACGGAATGACGAGGATCCGGGTCCGATTCCCGACCATAGCTTTACTTTTCAGATTTTTCTATGTGTTCTAATTTTCACTGACATTTAGAAAAAAAAACAGTAAAACTAGAACCCTCACATTCCCAAAAGGTTCCCAATCAAAACAAATCCTTTGCAACCGCAATTTTTCCCGGCGTGTAATTCCACTGCTCATTATACTGGCATTATCACTGGGGGCAATTGCGGGCGGTCGATAGAATTACCCATTGACACGTGGTAACCACAGGCCTGCCGCCATTACGGGTACGTGCCAGACGGTAGGAGCTGGTGTTGCCAGGCCAACACGCGTAATACCCAGTTACTCTGAAATACATACGTTAAGGATGTCGCAGTCCAGTCGAAGTGATCTAGTAAGTAAATTTCTAAACGCACTGAAAATTAGAACACAGAAAAATCCGAAAATAATGCTATGGCCGGGAAAATGCTAAAAGAAAAAAGAAAGAAAGAAAACATTTATTCGTGATATAAATAGTGACTGGGCTACAAAAACAAAAAGAATTAAAAAAAATGAGTACATACATCACGAAATAAGAAGAAGCTGGTCTGGGAGTAAAGAAAAAACATAGAATGTACCGGTTGCTTCTCTTCCCGCGCAGATGAAAGCGCATCGAGGGAATGGGCAAAAACGTAGGAATCGTGGCGATGTGGCTAGCATACCATCACTATTTTGATTCCCCTTTCCATCCTTACGCCCACAATCATGCTAAACGTGTTTTTTAGGTATTTTTACCTCAGGCTCTGTCTACGCCGTAAGGGATAAAGACGTGAACTCGAAAGTGGTGAAAAATTATGACGAATTTAAAATAAGATTAGTGTTATAGAAAAGTACACACAACACAGCTCCAAGTAATCGTGAACTAGTAGAAAACTAAACGCGACTTTCGATGGTATTTTCACACATGTGCTTTCTAAAATCAGGCCCCTGTGGTTTTGCTGCAACTCACGCGCACCCTTTCGAGTAGAACGCTTTGAAAAAAATGATTTATATACTGCCGGCCTGGGTGAGTACAATTATTCGAATAAAGAATGGTGATTAATCAATTTATTACAACTTTATGTACGCAAAAAAACCATAGCTTTTACGGCGATGAAGTTATAACTCAACATAATTGCGGTTTGTAAAGCCAGAGGGCAATCAAGTACTTTACTGTTTACAGTAACGCGTTGATGTCTTTTATACGGTAACATGTCAAAGTCAAATAAAGGTCTTTTGTAAAATTTAATTACAATATGTTTTATGATAAAAACTTATATTAGACATATTTTGAACTTTTAACTAATTTAATTTAAGCCTTGGTGAATCAATTCACGGCATAATAATATGAATTTAATCGACTTCAAAAAAGGAGCAGGTTCTATGTTTACATACGTACATACATACATCACGTCTTTATCCCTTACGGAGTAGACAGAGCCTAAGGTAACAAAACGTTAAGGCCACGTTTAGCATGATTAAGGGCGTATAGGTGGAAAGGGAAATCAAAATAGTGATGGGTGGCTAGCCTCATCGCCTATAACATGATTCCTATTATTTTCGCCCATTCCCTCGATGGGCATTTACCGTCTGCGCGGGTAGACAAGCAACTATGTACATTCTATGTTTTTTCTTTGCTCCCAGACCAGCAAGTTCTATGTTCTCAAACATTTATAATTACATCTCCAGGAAGAACGACTACGAAATAGTCCGAAGCATGTCGAGCATCACTCGACTTTTTATACGTGAGTTATCCGTTGATGTGCAATTATGATTGAATCTCACGGTAGTTTCATGTTGAAAGTCACAAAAGTTACTTTATATTTATACCTACGTCGTAAAAATCATAGTCACCTTGTTAGGGCTTCCTTCATGTGCCAATTATAATTCCCATTACTACTTTACTTTAACGAGGGTAGTATTGTTCTGGGCCCGCGGGCCTACGAGAGCTATAGCTCACTGCGCGCGCGGCGCTGATTAACGGCCGCCCGAACACGCCCGAAGGCTCCCGAAGCCTCCCGAGCTAGATTCGCGAGGCAACTGTTAAATTAATTGTACAGCCGCTTATTTGACGATAGTTAATGTAGGCTAGTTTATGCCATAAGGTGTGAGCTGTCAATGTGTGCGTGCGAGGTTTAACACGGACATGGAACATATTGGACCTAGTTATAATAATAAACAAGGTGTCTCAGCATTAACATATAGCCCCTTCTAATCCGTTTCGCTACAATTTCAGTATATCGTGTAGTTTTTTTTTTATAAATTATCGCGTAATTCGGCGTGGCATAGGCCTCCGTTTATTGGAGGGCTTGGGCTATAGTTCCCACGCGGGCCCAGTGCGGATCGGGAACATCACACACACCATTGAATTGCTTCGCACATGTGTGCAGGTTTCCTCACGATGTTTTCCTTCACCGAAAAACTCATGGTAAATTTCAAATGTAATTTCGCACATAAATTCCGAAAAACTGAGATGTACGAACTCAGGATTCGAACCCACAGCCCTCTGCTTGAAGGGCCACAGGTCAAACCACTAGGCTACTACGGCTTTTTTGTCTCAGCATTTTGCGTCCCTGTAACTTACGTAAATGTTAGATTTTTAACACCTTCTTACAATGAACATTATATTGTTTCAGATAAAATCGAGAGGAAAGAAGGCATTTCGTAAGTATCAAGTCTTTTTGGTTCATTGGAAAGCGAAGGCGTAGCAAATAGGTGTTATTTAATCCAATGTCCCACTTGGCCAAAATTTAGTTTATAAAAATTCGGACAAAAAAGTTACGAACGTGCTACAACTTTTTTATATTATAACTAGCTTCTGCCCGCGACTTCGTCTGCGTAGAATCATATATAAAAACCTTCCTCTTGAATCATTCTATCTATTTAAAAAAACCGCATCAAAATCCGTTGTGTAGTTTTGAAGATATAAGCATACATAGATACATAGGGACATAGGAACATGGGGACAGAGAAAGCGACCTTGTTTTATACTCTGTAGTGATGACATGTCCGACAAAGGTAAATCTCAAAATGACAAATAAAAACTAACGAATTGATAAGCCCTACATAAACATTAAATTTGTCAGGCTTGCTAATATGTTAGCATTCAGAGGTGTTTATTATTTTTTTGTAACGGCAAACAAGTTTAAAGCTATTATTATTAAGGTTAAGGTTAAGTCGGAACTTCCGATTATTATTACACCTTCGGTTCCGACTTCGGCTCAGACACTTTTAAATCGAAGGTTTTAATCAGAGGTCGAAGCATAACATAGCGGCGGCGGCGGCCTGTGCCGACTGTTATGAACAGGTTCATACATGTCGCGCGGGGAATCCCCCCTACTCCCACTACGTGCACTCTATCGTCAATTATCCGACCCTGCCTCCGACTCCGATTCCGACTCTGATTCCGACTCCGATAAGGCAATTTTAAAAACTCCGACTCCGCCTTCGGTTCCGATAAAACTACCTCCGTTACATCTCTGGTATCAATGAGCTTTTTCAGTTCAGCACGGCGGCAAGTATCAAGAACGAACACTGCGGCTGCGGCCAGGGTCTTAGCGGCCCGGCGCGTGCCACCGTACTGGCCTGCTAAGTCCCAAGCCGCGGCTGCGCCTGCGCTCCGAGCACGAACAACTGCCAGAAATACTGGAAATCATACCTTAAGGCCACATTTAGCATGATTGTGGGCTTATAGATGGAAATAGGAATCATAATAGTGATGGGTTGCCAGCCTCATCGCCTATAATGATTCCTAAGAATTTCGCCCGTTCCCTCGATTTGCTTTTACCATCTGCGCGGGAAGAGAAGCAACTGGTACATTCTGTTTTTTCTTTACTCCCATAACATAGAAGATTAAAGTATATATTTTTTGTGTGTAACGTGTTTGTGGCCCTTACAAAAAGATTGAGTATGGCTGCTCCATACAGCTAGGCTCTCCCAATTAGCAGCGTTGCACAGCTGACCTCCTATAGCGAGCATCAATAATGAAACAGTAGTGATTGTCCTATACAATGTCACCGTCTTCATTAACTCTGATTGAGTCCTTTGAGCGGGCCGCACGCGCCGCTATTTATACCTAGATTTCGTCTAAGTTATGAAATACACAGTAATTTGGTCTCAACCCTACAATGTTCCATTATCAATGAGGTCTGACATGGCGTGACTTAACGAGTCAAAATACAGACAAATAAAATATAATTACACATCAACGGATAACTCACTAAAACTATCCGAAATAGAACCAACTACCCCCTATTTCCGACTATCGGAAATAGTCCGAAACATGTCGAGCATCACTCGACTTTTTATCGAGTCTCACGGTAGTTTCATGTTGAAAATAAAATATAATTATAAATGTCTATAAAAAGACCATGCTTCCATAATTTTTCCATGCTGGACTGGGAGTAAAGAAAAAACATAGAACGTACCAGTTGCTTCTCTTCCCGCGCAGATGCTAAAAGTCCATCGAGGGAACGGGCGAAAATCTTAGGAAGCATGTTGTAGGCGATGCGGCTAGCGACCCATCACTATTTTGATTCCTCTTTCCAACTATACTCTTACAATCATACTAAACGTGGCCTTAAGGTTTTGTTACCTTAGGCTATGTCTACCCCGTAAGGGATAAAGACTTAATTTGTGTATGTGTGTGTATGGAATGGCTATGGCCTTTGTGCATATATAAATGTTATTTTTTTTGTAAATTGTATCTGTTTCTTTATATTTGTACAATAAAGCATTTACTATAATAATATAAATAAATAAAAAAAACTTACTGTACCATAGGTAGTCTTGTCGAATCGTCCGCGACTTGAAATCGTGAGTGAAATCATTTGTGTAATTTTTCGTGTATTTTTATTTATTTAGGTAGAATGAAGTCGCCGCATAGCTGGGGTTTCTAAGCGGCATGTGCCTCCCCAATGCAATGCCCTTGGAAATCCCAAACGTGCCGGCGACGGCGGACTTCGCCTCAGCACTGGAAGAAATTGCCTACCTTACTAAGATTACATTAAGAATTTATCATTTATTTTTCGTCTAGGATGTTATGTTATAAGGTAGCCAAAAGATTTTTTGAAGTGTTGGAGGTACCGAAATGTACCATTATTTAATTAATATGAGGAAGGTAAGATTATGCCCTGATCAGATCTGTTCTGTTCTCCAGTCCATTATGGTTGCCTGGTAGAGATCGCTCTGTAGCGATAAGGCCGCCTATTGTTACCTTGTAATATTCTGTATACCTTTTTCTGTTTTGGTTGTTATATGTGGTGTTCAATAAAGAGTTATTGTATTGTATTGTATTGTATTGTATTATGGTTTAAATTTTGAAAATACTAACCTGCCTAATTTTTGTTCCCGTATCTATCTAGTCCGTATACCCGTACCTATGTTAAATTACTCGAGTTTTTGAAATATTTGATAGTAGGTACTAGAGAGAAGAAGGTAAGCAAAACTAGTGGTCAAGGAAAAATAAAACTTCCAAATACATTTAGATTACCTAAACATTTATTCTTAATCCCAACTATCGCTCTCTTTGAATGCGGACACGCACTGCGCGTCAGCTTTGGCGTCAAATCGTTCTATGACTTTCTTCTCTTGTTTTTCTTTCTTTCCTTGTCCGCTCTCTTTCCGACCGTTGACATCGGGTCGCTTTCGGGTGTTTTCGGATGATGATCGGACGGGCTCGGGCTTCTTTGGCGGTGGCTCGGTCTCGTCAACCTGTAAAGAACACGAATCATTTAGCAAAATAAGATAAAACAAAAAATAAATCTACACACAATAGATGTTTTAAAATTTTAAACAACATTATTCGGCCATTCACACATCAATGGGGTTTTGCCAGATGAAATATTAATACTTAGGATTAAGAAAAACTTGACTGATTTCTTAATGCCCATCGCAAAGCATTGGACCCAGAAAGCTGAATTTTTTCAAAGTATTTCATTTTTGACTTAGACCACAGATTGTTCGAAATTCCAATGGCATGGGAGCTACAACTGTACCAAAACCGCGAGCGCGAGATAGTACTCTCATATAGAAGAAATGAAAGCATAACAGACAAAAACAAAAGAAATAGGTATAGTGAAAAATAGGTACGAAATGGTCCCAACTCAGCATAATGCTAGCCTTTCACCAGGGCTGGCCTTTCATTGGACCAAACTGCGTTTCTTAAAATTATTCCAGAATATTACATTTCTTCCATGCTGGTCTGGGAGTAAAAGAAATACATAGAATGTACCAGTTGCTTCATCATGTTATGGGCGATGCGGCTAGCAACCCATAACTATTTTGACTCATCATTCCACCTATACGCCCACAATCATGCTACACGTGGCCTTAAGGTTTTGTTACTTTAGGCTCTGTCTACCCCGTAAGGGATAAAGACGTGATATATGTATGTATGTATTACATTTTCCGCAGGTGGTTGGAAGTTCGACTAAATAGCCATGTAATGGTTTTTCAGGATTTTTTAATCATTGTTGACAATTTTTTCCATACATTGTTTGATGTTCAAAGTGCACCGCATAGGGACTAAATTTCTAATCATGTTTAAATTTTAAAATCTTTTAAGGGCTGAGTACCATCTGGAATATTCTAGAAACATTCTGAGACATAGCACGAGAGCACACCTGAAACACGCCAGAGCTGGTACGTTTCCGCGACGCCTGCGCGGGCGCAGACAGGCTGTTGGAGCGCGCGCGCTCGTTGACGATACTCGGTGCTGCTGGCTCCCTGGCCTCCCTGGCATCTACGACCGGCGACCGCGGAGGCAGCGCTACGCTCGTGTTCTGGGCAGCTGTTGAATAAGTAAAACAGTTAGGGCCTCTTTCACCAATCTCTGTTAAGTTCCAGTTATTCTTACTGTCATTTAAAACGGATACGTATCATCACTACATAGTATAAAATAAAGTCGCTTTTTCTGTCCTCATGTCCGTATGTATGCTTATATCTTCAAAACTACATAACGGATTTTGATGCGGTTTTTTTAATAGATACAGTGATTCAAGAGGAAGGTTTATATGTATAGTACATGCACAATATACCGTGCGAAGCCGGGGAGGGTCGCTAGTATTGCATAAAATGTAAATTTATGTATTTAACCCATTATGTATTTTAACCCATTATGCATTTCAACATTTATGTATTTAAATACGTACCCAGATGTGATGTAATTCGACAGTTATGTAAAACGTACTTTATGAATTTGGATTGTTATTTAATTTAACTAATATTAATATGTATTATGATTGTATTTTTTTTAAAGGTATACATTGTGAACTTAGGTATTTTAATTATATGTATTTCGATCATTATGTAAAACGTACCTTATACATTTTCATTGTTATTTCTTTTAACTTTTATATTTTATGATTTTATATTTTTAGAACGTATACATTGTAAACGTATATATTTTAATGTTATGCAATATGATACGTACCCTTTAAAACACCTAACTGAAACTCAACAGAGAGTGGTGAAACCGGCCCTTAAACTAACTTTCGATTTCTAGCAAATGGGGCGAATTGGTCTTTCTATTTTGGAGCAACAGCCCCGCTAGCACGAGAGCGCACGAAAGTCGCGTCGCGCGCGAGTTGGACTACCCGTCTCTTTCTTGTTGGTACAGTAAGAATAGGACGGGCAATCTATCTCGCGCGCGACGCGACTCTTGTGCGCTCTCGTGCTAGACGTGCAGATAGATAAATGCATAGATAGTTTGCGTCGAAATTTAAACGTGCAAAGAAGTGCCATTACTATAACTATGACGAGTTAATAAGACTTTATCCTAAGATTATTTAATTAATAAGTAATTGCCGTGCTAACGTAACGTTGTAGTTAAATTTCTACACAACACTGAATATTAGAACACAAAGAAAAATCCGAAAAGTAAAGCTATAGCCGGGAATCGAACCCGGATCCTCTTCATTCCGTGACGCGTGCTCTACCCCTACACCACCCATAGCAGGTGGGTAAGCCTTCGAATTTGTTACTAGCTGTCACGTGACCTTGTTACTATGCGAGTTTTGGTCGCCAAGCGTCATCTGTTTGAATGATATGTCTGTACGACACAATTACAAACTCCCGTGGAACATCTACTGCTCACCAGGGACGAGAGAAGGCGCTGTTTTCCAAATGATAGGTACTATAACACAGGGTATCCTAGCACAGGGCCCTCAGTTGTAACTAACCTCCTGTAAAATTTGTTTGGAATAAACACTTTTTTCATTTTTCATTTCATTTATCAAATTAATCAAGAATTTTTACTTCTTGATTTTTATGTTTACGCTTTTACTGTTGAAATAAAATTTCTACACGACACTGAAAATTAGAAATATTGGAATACGTAGAAAAATCCGAAAAGTAAAGCTATAGCCGGGAATCGGGCCCGGATCCTCGTCATTGCGTGACGCGTGCTATACCCCTACACCACGCCTAGCAGGTGGGTAAGCCTTTGAAAAATTGTAAGATCTTTGTCACAACAAATGCAATAAAGAATTAAAAAAATACTGCGACTAAAGGTTAACTACATAAAAACTAGTAGTGTCACAGAAATATTTACCATAAAGAGCTAAACAAAAGTTAGTTGATTTTTATCAATATAAAAATGTCTTGAACGCTACCAAGACCACTTATCGAATATAATTACCAATAATTTAAGCCAATAACACTATAAATGTATCCTAGCGAGCACGCAGATGTTCGTGTCCTTACTAGGACTCTTCATATACTTCTACTTACATTCTCTCGTTACAATAACTAATTTAAAAATATGCTTAAATGAGACAAACTTAACCTTATTTTATTGAATCATAGGCGTTACTTTGCGGAGGTCCATTTCAATGAACAAAAAATATTTGCCTTGCTACTCCGCTACTTACAATGCGATGCAATGTGTGCAATGGTTGCGGTCAGTAGCGGAGTAGCAAGATAAATATTTTTTGTTCATTGAAACTAAACCTTAACAATTCTATGAAAAAATACCTTGCCATGCAGCCAGATATAAAAGTGATACCTCAGTTCTTTCGTTTAGGTATACCCATATAATTACGAATACTATTGCCCCTACAGACTCACGGCGAGAAGACCGGAGAACCCTCGAGCGAGAATGTGATGAGTTTCTTGTCTCGTTCTAACACTCCGGTACTCAATCAATTTTTCTGACCGCTCCAAAGGGATTTCACCAGCAAGAAAGAGAAAGGCTCGTGGTTTTTTTCTCGCGGTGAGTTTATGGGGGCTGTTCTAAAGTTTAATACTTAAATAAAAAAAAATACCTTGCCGTGTTCTCGCGTCAGGTGTCCTGCAAAAAAAAAAGTTAAGTGTGATGTTGCATTGCATCCTGACATTAAATGAAGACATTCCCATCTTTTGCATAATGGAAATGTAATTGGGCTTCATTTACTAAAGTACTGAGTGGAGTGTAAATTTTGAATGGCTTAATTATAGTGGAGGGTAGGTATCAGGCTTAACGCGGTAGGAATTGTTGTCATAAAGTTACAAGCACGGGGAAATAAACGATAAAAATTGATAGCTCTACCGGGATGCCCTGGGGCGGCGCGGGTCGGCGGACGTGCAGTTTAAAATAGCTAAGTAGGCATGTTAATGTTTACGTTTAAAAATTATCAGCACTTCTAAATACTGCGACATGTAAAAGAACATAAATCAGCCACAATTAGGTCCTGTCTCACCACTCTAAGATCCGGTTATCTTTAAATGTTAGTTATCTATGATGCCGTCTCTATTTATTACTACGAAACAGACAGAGACGTCATGGATAACTGACACTTAAGATAACTGGAACTTAACAGAGAGTGGTGAAACAAGAAATAAGAAATAAGAAATAAGAAACGTTTATTGTAGGTATAAAACCGTGTACAATAAAATTGTGATAACATGATTTTTATAAGTTTCAACAGTTTATCCATTTCGGACGTACAATATTTAGATTTATTATTATAAATTATTAGGTAATATAAAGCCCTTATCCTACTACTCATAATTTAGAAACCTTTATTATCTAGTAAACTAATCTAACTACATACACTAAAGTTTTGGAAAAAAATATAAAACAAAACTAACGATAAGTAAAGGTTTTATTTAAGGTTTACGAATGAAACATACATACACACATACACAAATCACATCTATATCCCTTATGGGGTAGACAGAGCCTGAGGTAACAAGACCTAAAGGCCACGTTTAGCATGATTGTAAGCGTACAGGTAGAAAAGGTAATCAAAATAGTGATGGGTTGCTAGCTCAGAATTTCGCCCATTCCCTGGATTGGCTTTTACCATCTGCGCGGGACGAGAAGCAACAGGTACATTCTATGTTATTTTTTTGCTCCCAGGCCAGCATGGAAGTGAACAATTACAATTGCAAACAATTGATTAAATTAGGCGTTAATTTGCGGTGGTTTATTAAAAAAAAATACCTATTTGTTATTAATAAAAGCTTACCAATGAGGAGTTTGTTAACACATTAATTTGTCAAATGTTGCTTTGCGCAATGACTTGATCCTCGTAACTAGCGAATCGCAGCATTTTTATTACGGTTAACAAAAGAGGAAAGAACAATTTCTCTCGTTACTTGTCACTTATCGAGTATCAACTTTTTTTAAAGTATTCTGTTAAAACTCTTAAGTTAACCACATAGATATAAATGACCCTGTCTGAGGACGCATGGTAATTATTAAGTACTTCTTAAGAGTGATTCAGGTTAACGTTTAAAAACTTGTCCCATAACAAGATTAACAGGCATACGATAATGGCAGATAGTTTGTCACTTAAATTTATGCAAAGACTATTTAGCTGTTGGCGAGCTGTTACCGAGCTAGCTGCTCGACAGTGCAAAGGAACATACATACATAAATCACGTCTTAATCGCTTACGGGGTAGACTGAGCCCAAGGTAACGGCCACGTTTAGCATGATTGTGGGCGTAAGTAGAAAGGGGAATCAAACTAGTGATGGGTTGCTAGCCGCTATTTTTAACCGACTTCAAAAAAGGAGGTTCTCAATTCGTCTGTTTTTTATGTTTGTTACCTCATAACTTTCGACTGGGCGAAGCGATTTTAAGGATTCTTTTTTATTTATCGCAATTGAAAGTATGGATGACCAGTAGTAGTACCGCGTCGAGCACTAGTACTTCTACCTTACGAATAGTTTTAACATAAAACGCCGTAGAGAAAAAAATACACTGCGTCTTAAAATTAAACTGGAATAAGTACTTCAGTAGGTAGTCTAGTTGGGTTAGCAAGACTGAACACCCCTGGAAATCTTCATCAGGCTTTTTAATCCTGGTTGACAACAGGAAATATTCATGTTATTTTTCATGGCTTTCATTAAAAGCTCATTTATGTACTTAATAGAATAACAATGTTCTTGCCTTCCTATTCATATATAAAAAAAAAACAATATGATTTTTTTTTTAATAGCTATAAAAATAACCGATTTATAAGCTATACAAGATTTTGTCTCTATCTCTTTCTAGAAAAACAGCATTTGAATATGGAGTTTATATGGGCGTTGTGACAAAATGACGTCACATGTCATATCGGATCTCTCTTTCTAATTGCTGACTAATTAGTACTTTAAACTCATATTTTCCGTATTTCTTGACCGATATTACTTTTTATTTCACTTTTTGTCATTTCTCTAATAATATTTTTATGTTTTATTGGTGGCCTATGGTTTCCGTACATTGGTTGATGTTCAAAGACAAAGGAGTGACTTACTTTTGAATCAAATGTGATGAAAAACTTCTACAAAAGTTTTCTATCAAAGTAACTCAACCACCCGCCGAAACATTCATTAAATATTTTTGTATGATATATGGGGACAGGAAACTTAGTAATTTTGACGTAATTTAACTTAATACCAAAGAGTAACCACGAAATGAAAAAAGCATATGACCTTTCCCCGCATAACCTAACTTTGTAATGGTGGTGTTGTGGCATTCAGGTTCAATCTAAAGAAACTTTTACTGAGAAGTGGGTTGCTGTCGAGATTTAATTGGGGACGCGTCGCGCAACTAATTGTGGGTGTAAGTCACGGGCAAAGAGCAACGTAGAAGAGGAGCCAGAACTTAAAAGACAAACGCATTCATATTTTTTTATAGCCATCTGCTTCATCCAGTTCAGTAAAGAAATCTAGGAAACGGAGTGTGCGAAATTTTACAGTAAGTAAGTAGGTACTTTATTGTACAAATATAAAGAAACAGAGATAAATCACAAAAAAGACCTTAAATATATGCACAAAGGCGCGCTTATCCCTATAAGGGATCTCTACCAGTTAACCTTTGAGTAAATGAGAGGAGTATTAAGCGAGAGACCGACAAAGAGTGAGTTTCTCACAATTCCATTTGTTGATACTAATTTCATTTAACCTACATTTGTTACCCTATAATTAGATCAAGCATTTTACGTCTAAAATGTAATGATAGCGAAGAAAATGGCAAAATTAACTCTACACTTTGAACATCGATCAATGGAAACACATGTCATCTGATTCAAGAATCGTAAGAAACGTCTGGTGAAAATATGTCGGAACAATTTTATGATTTTTGAAGAGTATTGAGGAAGCCCTGTATTGAGGAAGAAGCTCCGTCTGATGAACACGCCACGGGCTCCAGTACAGACGTTATAGTTACGCTTCTGATTGAGAAAGTTAGTCTTTGAACGCGTCGGCGGCTAGCGCAGTTCACCTGTCGCGCGCAATCGCCGGACATGCGCGTGCGCCAAATTGCCTCAAGGCGGTCACGACGTGCTAATTATCCGAATCCTGCCCGGCTTAAGATTCCTTTGGCTTTGTACTAGAATCGTAAGCTTTTTAAATTTAAAGTAATTCTATTTTTAACTTTTTAAATTCTTCTATAATGCTATTTGCTTTATTGCTAGGCTGTCAAGCGCACCGAATGAACAGTAGGCCTATGAAAATGTTGTGCATATCTTGTAGTTTTAAATCACGTTTAGGTAACGTTACAAGCGACGACACATAATTGTATACTAAACTTAAGCTGGCGAATGATGATCTTGAAAAAAAACATACATCGACGCGACTTGAGTAAGAAAGTTAAAAACTAAAGCTTTTTAAAAACTGGTGAAAATTTCGGTTTAGAGTTTTGCTCCATGTGTAGGTAGGTACTTCAACTCAATAAAGTTTAGTACGAATAAAGTAAATCAAAATACACCCGAATCCAGTGGAACCATACTTACTCCCAAGAGCCAGAATTTTTAGTTGTAAAATTAATCGATATCACATATCTATACTTACATCATAAAGAGAACAGATTTGATTGTTTGTTTGCATTGAATAGGCTCCGAAACTACTGGACCGATTTGAAAAATTCTTTCACCATTAGAATCCAACACTATCCCCGATGAACAAAGACTATATTTGATTCTATCCGGGCGAACTCGCAGGGCAACAGCTAGTGAGATATAACATTGTTTATTGTTATAACAGAATTAGCTTCTGCCCGCGACTTCGTCTGCGTAGAATTATACTATTGAATCACTCTATCTATTAAAAAATCAAAATCCGTTGCGTAGTTTTAAAGATCTAAGCATACATAGGGACAGACAGACAGACAGACAAACAGACAGACAGCGGAAAGCGACTTTGTTCTATACTATGTAGTGATGCGCGGGCGCGTCAGAAATCAAAGCCTGCCATATAAGGCGGCCGGCGCGACCGATGCCACACTCCGTGATTGACTTGTATCTTCACAGTTTTTGTCGCCATTTCATAAGCTGCGTTCCCGTTGCTATTAATAATGAAATCCATTATAAAACATATAAAATTCTAACCAATTTCTTCTAATTACAAATAGCTACACTCTTGACAGAAATTGTCGTCGAGAGAGGATCTGTAGGCTTATTGTGTAACTCGCTCGCAATCGCCATCGTGTTCATTTTGACAGTTCATGTATGAATGTGACAGCTAGCTGATTCCGATGCCAATTGTCAGCCCGTACACGAACTGTCAAAATGAACACGACGGCGATTGCGAGCGAGTTAGTCAATAAGCCTACTGAATTATCATGGTGTGGTGACTTTCTTGGGAAAATAGTGTGGTGGTTTCTCTTAGCCTTTCGTTCGTAGTTGGCAATAGAAAGATCTACCGCCCACAGCAGATCTTTCGCTTTTGAGTTGAAAGGTAGAATAGTTTGCGAATAGGGGGGGGTTCCAATTCAGTTTAGGTTCGCTCGCTGTCAGATCCATACTAAAAATGAGAGCTAAAACCAGTAGGCTTATTACCTAACTCGCTCGCAATCGCCATCGTGTTAATTTTGACAGTTCTTGTATGAATGTGACAGCTAGGTGATTCCGATGCCAACTGTCAGCTCATACGTGAACTGTCAAAATGAACACGATGGCGATTGCGAGCGAGTTAGGTAATAAGCCTACTGAACTGAGTATCGGAATTCAATCGCATTAAGACGTCATGGTTTCACAACATTTTATTCCTCTAGTGACGCTGACAGTTCCACAGTAATTAAGACGTTTATGCGGCGTTTGTGAAACGATTTTCGTGTCAAAAAAAAATCTAAAATTCAAAAACTTTATTTTGCAAACGGACCGCCAAGGGCTCTTTTACGTGTCTTTTTTTGAAACCACCAGTGTCAGAAAGGAACACTAGAAGCTCAGTATGCTTAGGATAAGATTTGCGTCGTAACGCGTTTGCGTTAAAAGGCAGAATACTATTAGTACTGTTTGTTAACGTTGCATTCCGCTAGAGGCGCTGTAAAATTTTCCATAGTTTCAAGACGTTTTTCATCTCAATAACTTACACTAGACTCAGGGGGGCTACGACAATCGCTTAATGCGTGCGAAGTTCTATTCAGCGTAAGGGACACTGTTACACAGCCAGCTCTGTCCCTTACGCTGAAAATTGGCACGCATTGGTCGTGGAACCTCCCAGGTCTCAGTCGCTTAAGACTCCCACGGGAGCTGACGCAAAGCCCTCTACCTCTGTTTCTCAAACAATCCTCATTCTTGACATGTTCTAACGTTTCGGTTTAATCAAATGAATTTACGTTAGGGATGCGAGTCGGGTTACCTCCGCGTGTGGTCAAGAGCTGCGGTTCGGTTTTGGATCAATCCGAGGGGAAAACAGTGCTTGGTCCGGTGCACCCTCGGCATCGGTTAATGATTTGCTGGCAGATTCTGAGGGATATCATCCGTTGGCTAAGAGCCCGACAGGGGGGAGGGGTCTTTTGACCGTGTTCTACCGTGCTACATTGCCGACATTTTTGTCACAAGATTATTGAATACTGTATTTATTACTTTGACATTGGCGAAATCATCGCATCGATCGATGGGGCCATATTAGAAAAAGAAGAATTTACGTTATCCCCCATTCTGATGTAAGCATGATCGCCAGCGGGCTCTGAAGCCCCGACATGCCAACACGTTAAGGTTATCGACACACAATAAGCGTTAATCTTTAACTCCTTTAACTGCAGGTTAAACGCTAAAGGCGCCAGGTGGATAAATCTAACTCCCACTATTAACTAACTAATTGGTGGTGTAAAACAGTTTTTAATCATACCTACATACATACATAGGTACATAAATCACGTCTTTTTCATCAGTTTCCAGCCAGTGGTATGAAGAAGGTTTAATTAATTAATAAGTTAACATTTTAATTAAACGTAGGGTGACCAAAAGTTATGATAAATTGTAAAATTTTAACAGTTTAATTTGAAAAAATTAAAAGCAACCACAAAAGTAGTTAGGTATTATGATTATGTGCAAGTATTTATAGCAAGGGTTTAAAGTTTTAGAAAGTTATTTCTGTTCACGACTTAGAAGTCACTCAGTGGTGAATACGTTAATATTAGGCAAAACTTAATTTTCTTTAGAAATGCACAAAACAACACAATATTTTTTTTATTTAGGAAATTGTTATCATAATCAAACCAGCCTAGTGGAGTATTGAGTTCTGTGTGATGCGATGACTTGAAAAGTTTACAATTTCCGTCGACGATGTTAAACCAACACCACACCAGTCATGTCTCGCTCTCACAATGTATCAAGTATTAAATTAATCTGTTACTTATACGGCATCAATAAGACTGTACGTAGAAAACCAGCTTCGAAGCAGCCCTAATTACGTCGGTAGCGGCGACAGCGCCGTACTTTTGTTTTCTGATGAGCGCGTTCATCATCCTAACAATATTCCCTAACACCGATGTTAATCCGTGCGCGCGCAGCCCACCGCCATCTTGTACGGCCATCAGAACCAAAATGGCCGCTGTTAGCGTCAACATCACATGTTTAGAGAAAATCATTGGAATAATCGCTTGTAATTGTATTTGATTGACCCGGTACGGAGACTTTGACGGCATTATGAAAATGCAGGGCTCTCGCTATGGGTAAATGAATTTTGCTGTCTTTTAGCCTGACTATAATAGGATATTTGCTGTTCGGACAGCAATCTTCACATTATACCGTCTGTCACATTCACATCGTCTGCTGGACCCTCTATAAGTAAATGTAGAAAGGTCTATTGGGTGCAACATTTATAATTTAGGTTAGGTTCGAAAATTTAGCATTCACAGCAAGCAGACAGCTTAATACAATAACGGCTACAGCTAATTTCTGTTAATCTGTTGAGTAAGAGGTACACTTACACTGTCGCGTCCAGCTTCGCTCAGTGTAGTCTAAGCCTGAAACCTTGATACGCTACATGTTACATTGTAGTATGAGTTTATTAAAAACCAAACATTCCGAACATAAATCCCACATACCAACCAGTTGAAATATATCAATCAATGCCTGTTAAAAATGGCCGCTAGTGGCATGTCGCATGCGCCGCGTCACTCCATGTCAGATATCCGTGACACGCTAATAGCCTACGTTTGGGAACGCGCGGTACGCGCATGCGCATACGGCGTTGGGAGAGTGGGCATATTAAAAACAGTACGATAACTGAAAAGTGGATGGTGGTGTAATATCGCATTGAACCGCGTCTCTCTGTATCACATAACCGCGGTACTATTAGGCTTTGTTTGGGAACGCGCAGTATTTAGGCGTTGACCCAGTGAAAATATAAGTATCAGTTTAACATTGTACAAATAGGTACTAAATTAAATATTAAATTATATAAAATAGGGGTTGTTCACACAAATGACTGACTGCGTAAGTATTATAGCATCAACATAATAACAGCGTTATATTAGATGATGAACGGGCAAGCTTCATAGCAATTGGGCATGATGAGTCGCATTAACATTTTACCAAAACTGTAAGGAAAATCAAACTCTTAGCCAGGATGCCTCGTACAATTTTTTCTAGAACCAGTAACCAATTGATGAATGTGGATGAAGCGAAAGAGGTATGTCAGGATTGTAGGCAGTGGAACAAAGTAGTCTCTACCTACCGAGGCGTAACAGGATGTATGTATGTAACCAATAGGCAAGATATACGAAATATCATAAAATTTGTCGGTCGGGTATCGACGCGTGATGTGTTATCGTGTTAACGATGTGGCTGATGCGATACGTTTCGATTGTCATACTGTTTTTAATATGTTAACTGTGGCTTAAAACGCGACGTCATCTATTAGAAATCCAGAATGTGTTTTGCCGCCGCCGCCGTTTGACTTAACACCATACTCGTGAATAGCAAAAACTAAAGGGATCATAGCATAGCAAAGCCGAATACGTAGACGATTTCTTGCTCGATCGGAAATTAATGGTAAGTTAATGAAATGGTATTTTAATTCTATAATACGTGCCGTCAAGGGCATGTTTTATGACTGTGGTGGATTTTTTGCAAATGTGAAATAGGAGTATTTTCTTAGTAGTTTCAGTATATTAAGTTTGTCAAGTACATACTTGATTACTTACACGCATACATATATGTAAGTGTACATGTATGTGTGCGTGCATAAGTACTTAATGATGCAGAGTCCGTGTGCGAAGAGGTGGATCTTTGGAAAATAATACCTACAAAATAAAATCCTGAATGTTATGATCAATACGAAAAATCGATTTATATGTAGATAAATGTACAATCGTTATATTTGGAGATTTTATCGACGCTGGTCTGGGAGTAAAGAAAAAACATAGAATTTACCGGTTGCTTCTCTTCCCGCGCACATGATAAAAGCCCATCGAGGAAATGGGCGAAAGTCTTAGAAATCACGTTATAAGCGATGCGACTAGCAACCCATCACTATTTTGATTTCCTTTTCCATCTATACGCCCTTAATCATGCTAAGCGTGGACTTAAGGTTTTGTTGCCTTTGGCTCTGTCTACCCCGTAAGGGACAAAGACGTGATATATGTATGTAAATAGACAAACAACTTTCATCTGCACGTATGACATAAGAAACAAATACTGTACACAAGTTACATTATACCTAAAGATCATAATTGTAACGAACCGGACCGACGGACCCTGCAAGGACCACCCGCGCACGCGCAAGTTACAATGTAATGTGCTAATCATATTATTGTAGGTTAGTTGCACCCAAGTTAATTTAACCATAACATTAACCATTAATCAACAATTTCGACAGGTGCCTGTGAAACATGTCAAAGTCTATGATTATGTTATAAACTTGATGCAACTTACACTAGGTATTCTAAAGACATGGAGAATGCGATGGCGAGCACGTAACACAACGGACGAAAATAACCGACTTTTAAAAAAAACTAGCAAAAATAATGTGTAAATAGGAAAGTCGCGATTGACTTACTTATCAACTTACCCGCGTCAAGCTCGAGCTATTGAACCTAGACTATCTACATACATACATATATTATGTCTTTGTCCCATACGGGGTAGACAGAGCCTGAGGTAACAAAACCTTAAGGCTACGTTTAGCATGATTAAGGGCGTATAACTGGAAAGGGAAATCAAAATAGTGATGGGTTGCTGGCCGCATCGCCTATAACATGATTCCTAAGACTTTCGCTCATTCCCTCGATGGGCTTTTACCATCTGCGCAGGAAGATAAGCAATTGGTAATTTCTATGTTTTTTCTTTACTCCCAAACCAGCATGGAAGAACTACTAGACTATCTAGAGGGTTATAATTTAGCCCTTTGGGGGCGTCCATTAATTACGTGAGGCATTTTTAAGGATTTTTTGACCCCCCCCCCCCTTGGTGAGATGTCGTAAGATTTTTCTCGACCCCCTCCCCCCTACCCCAATCTCACGTGAGATTTCTCAAAACTTGTACTTTGGGTATAAAAGTATTGGATTTATTAAAAAACATAACACAATTTGTTTAATTACTTTTATTTAAGACTAGCAAGGACTAGTACATATTTGCAAATATTGCTGTAATCTTAAATTATTAATTCAACTTTAATTTAACTTAATTTTCACGCAGTTTTACGCCATTTTCTGCTAAAAAAAAAATTATATTTGCCAAGACCTCCCTCTCCCCCCCCCCCCCCTAAATACCTCACGTAATTAATGGACGCCCCCAAAGACATGGAGAATGCGATGGCGAGCACGTAAGACAACGCCTTCAGGTTTTACCTACAGTCGTTGTTGCCGTTTTAAAAGAGTGTTGTAACCGATAAAGCGAGGTGTCGGCGGTGATGGGTGTACATCGCTACCAGTATTTATCGTGGGGCTGGCGACACGGCCCGAGGCGCGTGCGCAAGGGTCGTTCCTAGTTCTACCCAGGCTGAGGATCTAAAATAATAATATGTGAGTACGAAAATCATCGTTTGCTGTCCGATTTGAAGACGCCTCTATGTAAAGATTTATATAACGGATTCTTTTGAAAATTATTCTTGCTAATTATCACCGCCACGCCCAAGTGCTTGGACCAAAAGATTCTATGAAATTTCCATAAAAGGATAGCAAGTTACATTACATTATATTTTTTATACTAATTTTCATACTGAAATATGTGAGTGACAGATTTAATTCCGAAGTTTCGCATGGTTAAAAGGCTAACAACAAAAAAAAACAGTTTCCTACGTTCATAGAAATTACTTCGTTGATAGTAAATTTGTGATAGAACATAGAACGTGGATACCTACTACAACCTCACAAAAGACTACTAAACCGTTTTTAATTTTAGAAGTTAGGCATATGTTTCAAATCGACAAAACTATAAAACTAATTAAAATAATTAGAAATACCACGCCCAAATATACATATTTTATGTAAAGTATATTTTCAAAAATTTTGGGTTTAATCTGATTTATCAATTATAAAAGTAACATAAATTTAATGCAGTGGGACGTAGGACGTATACAGGCCGGAGGTGACGATGATGATGATGATGATGAAATATTTGAAAGAGTACAGTTGGGACGAGCCCGGGTAAACCGCCACAACAACGAGCCGTCGAGCTTACATGCGCAGTGCCAGCCGGGATACCGAATTTGGAGTTTAATTGTACCGTAAAGTTCATTGGAGGGTCAATTTACACTAAGGTTTTAGGTTTGTGTACAGCTTGCAGGCATCGCGTGTAAGGCGCTAAAAAGTTTTATAGCGAAGGATTTTTTCTTATTAAAACAGGAACACTCGCCAATTCACATACAAATTTGACCAAAAAAGGATGTTTTGAAAAATGACATTACTTTTTGCAACAAACACTTGGCAGATTTTTAATCAATTGAACGCCACTTACTTATAAATATCTGTGATGGTTTTAAAATGGGGAATATTCAAGATTATGTTTATCGTTTCCATAAAAGCTCATTTGTAACAAATAATATTAAAACAAACACAAATAACTATTAATTTTGACGAAAATATAAACCAAAAGAGAGCCTTTTTTGGATTGCTTCACCCTTATGCATAGTTTTGCGCATTAAAGTGAGTCATGTGAGCCCACGCTCGTCCGACCGTCGCGTGCGCCGGCTCTTCGGCTCTATATCACAGCGCAGCCTCGCCCGAGCCATGCGCTGTTTGTTTACACGGCGCAGGCGCGCCGGGTATTTAATTTACACAATGGTTTTGTTTGGAATACGAAAATTCTTAGAAAAAAACTAGACAGGGGAGTAAAAAATTGATAAGACGAAAATTACAGCTCTAATCAATCCTGTTAACTAGTCGAAAATTTAATTCGGGCTCCAGTTTTGTAGCAACACACAAATTTTTATCACTTTCCAATGTAATATTCAAAAATCGTTGTTGTTGTAAAAATCGAAAAAAAAACCTTTATAGTCTCTTAATACTTAATTAGGCATAGGTGTTAGGTTGTGGTGGTGTCTACGCCAACATCGCCACAAGAGTAGAACGTAATTTAAAATAAAATGTGTCATAGCTTGTAGTATAAATTTTGACACAACAAAACTAAACGTCTCAAAAACTATGGACAAATTAACAGCGCAAAAAAATGCCTGTACACTTTTTTTTTTTAAACCGCTGCGACAAAAAACTTACACTAGGCACTCTAAATACATTTGCATTTATCTTATACGCATCGAGCGAAGGAAGTCTACACACATTAATATGCGGAGCCTTAATCATGATCTTATCCTCTCGTTATGAATTAAATAGCGACTAGTCTTTGGCTAATCATTGAGGCGACCGCAATCTGCGGGCTATTTCCCTCTGTTACCGCCACTTTAACAACCAGTAGGCTTATTACCTAACTCGCTCGCAATCGCCATCGTGTTCATTTTGACAGTTCATGTATGGGCTGACAATTAGCATCGGAATCAGCTAGCTGTCACATTCATACAAGAACTGTCAAAATGAACAAGATGGCGATTGCGAGCGAGTTAGACAATAAGCCTACAGAGCTAGTTTTTCAACTGAACCCCAGCCTCAGGTCCCTATTTCACTAACTCTACAATTCGCACACTTCGTGGAAGAAAGACGTAAGTCCTATCTTAATAGGACTTACGTCTTTCTTCCACGAAGGGTGCGAATTGTAGGTGACTAGGGACACTTCGAAATGCAATGCGTATTCCAGGGGTCGCCAAATGGCGGACCGCGGTCCGCATCCGGACCGCCGACCCATTTTGTGCGGACCGCGAGAACACAGCAACTTGTACTACAGAGTAAATAATTTAATAAAAATGTATCCCCCGAATTAATTTTGTGGACGTCAATTCGAAAACAAACGAGCGAAATATTTTTTCTATAAAATGTGCGGACCCCGAGCAAAACTAATTGGTGATCCCTGTCGTATTCAATATGAGGCCAACCGACGTAGAATCCCGTCAGTTTTGTAACGTAAACAGAATTATATGCGAAAACTAACACTAGAGGCTCAGGTGTAAATTTCCACACAGAAAACGTCTCGAAAGAGTTCACCTAAGCGTCTCAATTACCATGGAAAAATTGGCAGCGCCGCTTGCGGATCGAATCGACAACAAACTGTTCTCATAGTATTTGTCATTATAACGCATATTATAACGCAGGCGCTCTCGAGACGGGAATCTGACACAAAGCATACAACTGGGAAGTAGGTGGCAAGTACTGCGGCTCTTTGAATTGCAGTTTTTCCTACCACTTTTGATATAATATTATGCGTTATATGGTGAATCAGAAATCTTTTTGAATATCTTTCCTTATATAGCAAAGTGCTAATCGTTATATAAGTGGCAGTTTGAATAAACATTGTAAAAAAAAAATTCAATCATAGGTTAAAAATTATTAAGCAATATAAAAATATGATGAAATGCGTCAAGATATTGAAAATGGTTTATCAAAATTAAAAATAATGTTGTGAATCTAACAGGCATGTTTGTAAACAAACATCACTAATTATATAAATTAATTTTAGGTAGGTTATTACATATTGAGAATTTTTCCGGTAGGTTTTTAAAAACAATAAAAAATATTACTAGAGAATTTAAGGTGTCGGTAACAGTCGGGAATATACCCAAACTAAGACAGCCCGTGGCGACCGCTTATAAGTATTAATCTCATTTATTTATGCTAATACGAGGCACGCTGCGCAGACGCAGTGTCTAGCGGTCGCCGGCGATTATTGCAGTAATCCGTCAATGGTAATACTTCTACGAACATATTGGGTATTAAGTCCAAAAATGATTCTATGTACTTTAATTATAGGTACCTATAGTGTTGACTTAAAAAATCTATGCACAATCTATCTATCTACTATAATAGAGACGTATTTGTCTGAAATTAGCCAAACCATTTTATAAATTCTTAAATTAATTTGAAGCTCCACTATCTCTGCTTATAGACCACATTTTATCCCGAAATAGCACAGCATTCTCGCAGGATGCAGGCGAAGTTGTGGGCAACAGCTAGTACATAATATTTTAGGTACCTACTGAGGTAAATACTTATACAAGTTGAACAAAAAAGATTTACATTACTATAGACCAACCGCTTAAATGAGTCCCGCGCGGCACAGGGACGCGGGGTAGGACGACAAAGGGGAGCTCTCTCGGTCCCGCGGTCGTCCCACCCCGCGCCCCTGCACCGCGCGGGCGAGGTCTCATTTAAACGGTCGGCCTATACTTGTTCATTAACACGCATCTCCGCATAGTAACACCTGATTTAATGAATTACATATAGGTAGGTACAACTTGTCAGATAAATTGAAATTTATGCCTACATAAATAAATGATTTTTTTCATAACGATTTTACCTCTTAATTCAGAATCGTTACCAATCTTTTAATCAGTACCTCAAACGCTAAGACTGTAATAGAGAATTTCCACAATCATTACAGCCACTATCTGTATCAGACAAGCTTCATTTACGGTCATAAGTTTCACACCGAGCTTTTATAGTTTACACTGCTTGCAACCTCACACGCTTAGGCGGCGTCCTTTGCAGCCATCGGTAGGTGACAAAAAGCGACAAGACGATAACGGCTTTCAAACATTAGGGCGACACGAGAGGCGGATAATTGACACACCCGTCACGGGAAGCCGAAAGCCGAAAGCCCAAATACGTAGCAGAATGTCGCCTCTCGCAATTTGCCCCGGACGTGTCATTCACAAGTAATTGGCCCGACATTAGCTAATGAGATCCGACGATAGCATCGGTCGGTGCGCGCAAAGAGCCGCGCCGTTAGCCTGGCCTTATACTCTGGAATTAGAAATTCGAATATAGTATCCTCCTTTTCACACTACCAGCGTTTAATGGAAGAGTAAGGAGGATATGATGACTACGAATTCCGAACTTGGTATTAGACTGATCTAAAGGTTTTCGGCCAAAGGGCGGACGAATGCTGGGATTCGTTGAAGTGTTTAGAGACATGGACGAATTTCAACTGTGATTCATTTTGACTAGATTTTTAGACACGTTTAATAAAATCTCAATGTCTTTATTAATAATGATACGGGTTCCTCTTAAGGGAAAGCGCAACAATAAGAACCTAACAGACGTTCTATAGCGTATCATCAACGTATAGCTGTAGTAGAAGTTGCTAGTTTCGCCGAAACTATGAGTTAGGTATCTCATTTGTTGAATTTGTTTGTGACGACAAACAATTTAGGTCTTCATCCCCTTTACTGTCGTCGTTCAAGAATGTTCTGGAAATTACAGGACAAGTGCGACTGTTTTAAACGGCTGTCAATTTTTTTTTATGTTACATTAGCCGAGCACACAGCTGGTAGAAAATAGTTTCTCGCATCAGCCTGTTACACTGTGAGCATCCAATATTTACTACGTGATAAGCCGTTGGATTAATTTTATTTGTCTTTCGGCCAATCGACTGCACCCATCTCTACCGGGTGTTGGTGTCACCGCCGATGACAGCGCCGGCGACCGATCGGACCCGACGGCGCGTCGAGATCCGCCGATAGCGATGTGCGAACGATCGCAGATTCCGACTTGCGCCGATAGATACCATCGTTGCTATCGATGTTTCGTCATCGACTAATGGATACTAATTTATGTTCGGCAATTAAATTCTAGATTGAATTTATTAGTGTTTCAGTGTGGTACTGAAAAAGCGATTTTCCTCCTTTTGCGTAAAATTAGATTGAAGTTATTTTTTTATTCATAGCTTTCCTCTGCAGTCCAAAGTTCATTTAGCTTAAACGCCAATTCGCAACAAAAAAAAACACTACACTTTACCGAATACCTACTCGTATTTAATGTATGATACGATTTTAATATTGCCAAATTTTACACAGAAGTATCCTACAATGATTTACCCGAAAATTTACTGTGTGAAAGGCCAAATCCTGTTTCATTGCTGATTTCACAAACAATATTGTAACACTTCCATGCTGGTCTGGGAGCAAAGGAAAAACATAGAATGTACCAGTTGCTTCTCGTCCCGCGCAGATGGTAAAAGTCCATCAAGGGAATGGGCAAAATTCTTAGGAATCATGTTATCGGCGATGCGGCTAGCAACCCATCACTATTTTGATTCCCCTTTCCACCTATACGCCTACAATCATGCTAAACGTGGCCTTTAGGTCTTGTTACCTCAGGCTCTGTCTACCCCGTAAGGGATATAGACTGTATGTATATTGTATTTGATGATCACTCTCCTCTCCTCACCCGTCACTCCTCACTCTCCGATTATGGTCAAAACCCGCAAATTAAGAGGATTGTCGGCATTATATTTTGTGTATTTTCAATCTTAGGGTGGCGACCACATATTTTGCTGGTGGTACCCTACAATACAACATGGGGGCAAACAGGTTATCTATCTAACAAGAGCATCCCGTCGCATTTGTCTTCACACGCGCACACGGAATACCACACGCGGCCGGTGTAGGTTTACACTGACAGCCACCGTGCAAATGGGCCCACATAGCAGACCAAAACGCTTCCGTATTCGGGAACATAAAGCCTTCGTAATCCGACTCTTGTTATTTCAGAATTACATTCCCCACACTTGAACAGACGGGACTTATACTAACTCGTTAACGGATCCTTGTCGGACAATAAATCGGGCGTCGTCGGGAGGCGCCATTAGTACGGCGTCATTGTAAACTAGTGTGGTTAACAGCCGTTATTCGAAGTTCGACTTTAACAGCCGGTTTTGGTTATCCGTCGCGAATATATTCGTATATATTTGCTGCGAGACTGATACAGTTTGAAAAGAGTCACGGACACATTCGTTCTTAGGTGCTGCCCGCAACCAACCCCCTTATTCGTAAACGCTCTGTAGGCTTCTGCTAACTTAGCAATCGTTTGTCCTTATCTGTGAAAGGTAAATGTCAAAGTGACAGATAAGGACAAACGATTGCTAAGTTAGCAGAAGCCTATAGAGCGTTTATGAATAAGGGGGTTAGTCTGCAATAAATTAGTTTATCGCTATCCCGCAGGAACTATGCAATTTTCCGGGATAAAAAATAGCCTATGTGTTAATCTAGGGTATCAGCTATCTTCGTTCCAAATTTCCTCTTAGTTTTTACGTGAAAGAGTAACAAACATCCATCTATCCATCCATACAAACTTACGCGTTTATAATATTAGTAGGATATTTTCTAAGGGATATAGACGGTGATTACCATAGATGAGCTGCCGATAATTCGACGCAGTTTCGTGCATCATGATCGCTGATAACTCAAACTCAAACAAAGTGAACATAAAATATTTACCTTGCTACTCCGCTACTACTTGAGTTTATAAATAGTAAAATACAATTGACAAACACTGAGATACATGCACAAAGGCGGACTTATTATGGGGCGAAGTTTTTACCAAGAATAATTTAATTTTGTTTCAGGCACTTGAAAAAAAAATTGTTTTATTTATATCAAGAAAACCAAACACATTCTTTGGACAGCAACTTAGGTTTTAATTGAATGTCAATTTTGTACATTATTTTGAACCAAACATTCGTCACGAGGAAAATAGAAATACTCGATATTTGAATATTCGCAAAAATTCGCAGTGTTGCATCCCTAGTATAAACTGAGCTTATCTTGATCTTTCGTCTCCCTCGCGCAAGTCGGGAGCCGATGTGGTGTCTCTTTTTGAAAGACAAATGCGGTGAGTTCAACGTGTGGGCTGGTGCAATTCAATTTAAACTTGTTATTTCTAATCAACAGGCAAGATCGAGTGTGACTGATCCTTAACCCGGGGTTATTCTTAGTGCTAACACAGTTCTAGCCTTACACTATGACGACGCCTCGCGCCTACTAGTGATGTCACGGGTACATCGAGTGGTCGAATATTTTTTGTCCTAATGTAATTTTTGGTCGAATGATCGTTTCGCATAAATGTAATAATACTGAAATTATCGACTTATTGACTCCTCCTCTAACTCTTAAGGACTTTTAGGAAAGTTATAAATTTATCGTACCTATGTAAGTAATCCATGGTAAAAGATATTCCGAAATATTGTCAGTTTCAATGGGAAAAATTGTACTAAAATATCATTCGACCGTAATTGCATTTGGATGAAAAAACATTCGACCGTACGAAGGGCACCGGTGCCTATTATCAGTATCTATCCGTGGATCTACGGGGGAGAAAAGAGAACCGTACCCGCGCCTTTTCAGTGCATTATTTGCAAAGAATCACACAGAAGAATATTAGCGATTAATTAATGCTGAACATTTTTATACACAGATCCGGGGCATCGCTACTACGCAGTGAGCATATCAATTCCCGCATGTCATTTTGGATTCATTCGCAAAAAATGCTAAATACCGAATAGAATGAACTTAGTGGACTTTATGCAGCCCTGACTGCAGAATAAGAATGCTCAGTTCGTCTACAAGTGTAAAATTATATAGTTCAAACACCCGCAGTGCGAAAAGAACAAACGGTATTCAAGGATGTGCCGCGCGATAAATAGTTCTGGACGTCTGTTTTGATTTGTTTGGAATGCTCAGGGCAGTCTTTCTAAAACTTCGCTGTAAATCACACATAAGTACCAGTGAGATAGCAATAAATGACTAGGTAGTCTATGGCTTAAAATCCACCTCTAACAGGTAGGTAATCATTAAGACACCTACAGAGGCAAATATGAAAGATATTGGGAAGGCACTGAAAATCCTTGAAACCCTTCATGGGGGTGGTTTTTTTAAGATGAGTCGCGTTCCTGCTAACTTGGGAACCACTGACTTAGGGTAATCAAAAGATCGCAGATATGGTTGTGAGAGCGTAAATGATTCGAGTTGATTAATTTATAGCTAAACGCAGGTTTTGCTGGCTTTATTCCTAGTCTTGGCTAACATAGCCAGACTTTACTGAGTGTATTACATTACTTTAAGTTTATAAAACGAACATTAAAGTATTAAAGTCTCCGGACGTATTTTAACGGGCTTAAAAAGCAGCATACGACTGGCTTCTAAATGGAAGAACTGCGGCCTTACCATGACGTCTTAATGCGATTCAATTCCGACTCAGTTTCAATTCGCTTGCTGTCAGAACTATACTTAAAATTACAGCTAAAACCTAAGTTGAGTCGGAATTGAATCACATTAAGACCTCATGGTAAAGCTAGACTTCTGAGTAAAGCGGCTCTGCGACAGTGCGCTGCACTCGGAAGTACCTTCATACATTTTCGTACAGCATAATATTATCGCACTATCGCAGCGACAGTGTCACTGCGTTAGTGACGCCAGAGCTGCTTTGCTCGGAAGTCTAGCTTCAGGCCCGTTCGCTGCGCACGCCGATAAACACGACCATCACGCATCCATTGCTAACTCACGGCAATGCTACCAGCGCGCGCGCAGACGGCCTACATCGCAGCGCGTGCGGCACATATTTAGTGTAAATACACTGTCAACATATGAGCTGACTTTTGATAGGACTTCTCAGATACCACTTGAAAATGGTAAAAATTGTGTTGAATTTGAAATACGAGAAACACAGCTTTATTTGTAGGAGCAGTACTTTAGTAGCAGTACATATTTTTTACTACTATCGTGGTATTTTATGGTAAAAGCCCATCGAGGGAATGGGCGAAATTTTTAGGAATCAAGGCGATGCAGCTAGCAGCCCATCACTATTTTGATTCCTTTTTCCACCTATACGCCTACAATCATGCTAAACGTGGCCTTTAGGTTTTGTTACCTCCAGCTCTGTCTACCCCGTAAGGGATATAAACGTGATTTGTGTATGTATGTATGTGGTATTTTCACAGTATGTGGTATTCTCCCTGATGCCCAGATTTACACTAGTTTTATAGTTTTAACGAAAGTATCGCTTTGTAAAATCTGAAGATGTTGCAAAATGGTAAAGGTTGTTCCTTAAACGAAGATCACTTGAGTGACCGTATTGTGATAACGCAAACGCAGTTAACTTAGACTGGTGTAGCTTTTATTAACATCGGTTTTGTTTATCCCAAACTACTGCATTAGTTAGCACGCATCTCAACATGACGAAGATCTAGGTTCGATCCAAACTAACTCTTGAGTTTTCCGCGTTCTCATCTCAGTAGAAATTAATGTGAACTTCCTCTCGGTAGCAGCGAATGGAAAAGTGATAGCTCTAGCTCAATTCAATTCAATTTTTAAAAAAGAAATAGCGCCATCGGTACTGTCGATGATTCCGCCAATGTCGAGGTTGAAGAAGACAGTGTCGTTATTTATTTAACCGTTGTTCGGTGGCTTTGTTGTGTGTTTGTTTGAGCTCTAGCTCTAGTAGTGACACTGCACTAATAGAACACCAAAAAAATTGCACCCTAACAAAGCAAATGTCACAAATATAGTTGACCTATTGTCCTATGTTGGCCCGTATCTTATGATAAACTGAGCAACCGCTTCAACCATCAACACCCTCTTCTACCGGAGGCTTTAACAAAATAAGTGTAAACAAAACAGTGTGTACCGCCTCCAATATTACTCCCCGCTATCACAAAACAGCTGTTTCGAGTCTGCGCGCCACTAAGTCAGCGGCGATAGCATCGGCACGCGCGATGACTCTTTACGAGGAGAGGATTGCGCAAGCGATTGTTTTTGACTGCCTTTTGTTTATTCGCCCCTTATCGCACTATCCGAGACAAGTGTTTGAGGCGCGCTTCGGGCTAAGTGCTTACAGTATCAGCAAACGAGCTGTTAGTCCGTTAGGAGTTAGTGTTGATGCTGTGAAAGTTTATACAGCGAGGCAACAAGTGATACAATCAATTAGGGTATATGTATGTATGATATGAAAGCGTTGTAATGTGAGGTATGTCAAAGAGCTACAAGATATTAGATACATACATACATACATATATCACGTCTTTAACCCTTACGGGGTAGACAGAGCCTAAGGTAACAAAATCTTAAGGCTTGTTTAGCATGATTAAGGGCGTACAGGTGGAAAGGAAAATCAAAATAGTGATGGGTTGCTAGCCGCATCGCCTATAACATGATTCCTAAGACTTTCGCCCATTCCCTCGGTAGGCTTTTACCATCTGCGCGGGAAGAGAAGCAACTGGTAAATTCTATGTTTTTTCTTTACTCCCAGACCAGCATGGAAGACATTTGATCATCTTTAAAAAAACAGACTCCTGCTTCTAATGCGTCTAACCTTGAGGTATCAAGAACTTCAATTGTTCAGCGTACATGGAACACTGTCATAGTGAGAAGATTGCCTGTTAGTGTTTTCAGAACGCGTCGCTTTGTTAATATGGAGTTGCTCGACAATTAACATCGCTGACCGTACGTATTAAGTGAAGCAACAAAGACGTCTTGATAAGCGGCATGAACTTAAAGGCGTTTATTCAACGCTGTTTAATGACCTAACCTGACCTTTAGACAAAAGGGTAAACTACAAAAGAGCCGAAAAAACACGCGACACCTAAAAGACAAGCGCGACAACTATCACTACGTTTTTCAGATGAGCGAAGGGTATAAATATTATCGTCCAGTCGCACGTCTAGAGTCAGTATGTCAGGTGATACACTTGGCATTTGGGAGGTGCTGGTGACTGGCGGCGTTCGTTGAGGCTTAGACGTTGGCCATGTCAGGGAGCGGCGCATGCGAACTGGCACGCTACACGTCAGAGTAATTGGGAGTAGCATGTTTTGCGGGAAACATGTCCGTGTAGAGAAATGATGAGTATATGTTGTCCACGGTTCTATGTAACTAGAACAAATAATATACATACACATACAAACATAGCCAGTAGACAGAGCCTAAGATAACAAGGCCTACAGGCCACGTTTAGCAAGATACTGTGGGTGTATAGGTGGAAAGTGGAATAAAAATAGTGATGGGTTGCTATGCCCATCGCCTATGATATGATTCCTATGATTTTCGCCCATTCCCTCAATGGGCTTTTACCATCTGCGCGCGAAGAGAAGCAAATGGTACATTCTATGTTTTTTCTTTGCTCCCAGTCACAGACCAGCATGGAAAAAATAATATTCAATTATATTCCGTACAAACTATCAGAAATTATGGCCTCTCTTTAAATTTTATCCTTTTATTTTTTATTTATAGCGAAATTAGTAGATACTTACATCTTCACTACATAGTATAAAACAAAGTCGCTTTCCGCTTTCTGTCTGTCCCTACGCGTACCTATGTATGCTTATATTTTTAAACCTACGAAACGGATTTTGATGCGGGTTCTTTAATAGATAGTGATTCAAGAGGAAGGTTTATATGTATAATTCTACGCAGACGAAGTCGCGGACAGAAGCTTGTTATTCTATAAAGTACTGAAAATTACAAATGGATCAATATATACAGAACGGATAGACAGCGGAAACCACATAATGAGATTCCACGGGCGCCCTTTGCATAAAAGCCTTAAAACCAATAAAAAGCTAGATGCGTATGCCTACTCAGGTGAACCACACCTGAATACCTACTATATCATAGCTATAAGACATGTATTTCACATAAATCACACATGTCCTACAAAAACGGCAAGCGAATTCCCGCAGATCGCTTCAAAATGCAAACGTCATTGCAATAAACTAAATGTATCCGAATATTCCGATGGAGTGGCGGTGGGCGTCAATCTATGCATCGACACGTCCGGCGCGCGCGCAGGCCGCCATGCAAATAAATACGTGGGTTTCGTTTGGTTTATACATAGCCTTCTCTATTGTCTCCTCCAAGCCGTGCAGGTCACTCATTCCTTAAATATCATAATTGCAAAATACTAGATTGCCGATTCACCCGATTTCTAAAATATAAAATTCCCAATACCACGCTTTCTTGTTACTGTGTTTTTTGATATATCGGATTGCCAAAGCAACTTGTTCCCAATACTATGTTCCATTTCAAACCGAATTCCTACAATACTACATTATGAAAACACTAGGCTCGCAAAATAGGTACAAGGTACTTGAAACACCTACTTCCTTTACCTACCAGATACTCAATATACAAGATAGCCTGTTTATTTAATTCCCAACACACAAGATTCTGTTTATACTTTATTTTCGAATGCTTAAATTCCTAAAAGACCAGTAGGCTTATTACCTAACTCGCTCGCAATCGCCATCGTGTTCATTTTGACAGCTCATGTATGGGCTGACAATTGGCATCGGAATCAGCTAGCTGTCTCATTCATACAAGAACTGTCAAAATGAATCGATCGAGTTAGGTAATAAGCCTAAAGATTTTGTAGTTTAGTAGGTTACATAAGTACTGATAGACAATAAAACAGAGGGCTAAGAAGACATGAAGATTAAATAGATTCCGGTGATTTATTTCACACTTATTTAATTTGGGGTTGCTTGGATGCACCTGACCGTGCTTATTGATATTTGAGATTTTGGACATCTGGTGCTCTGAAATCTGGTATTTCGAAAATCTGGTTTAACGGAAATCTGCTGTTTGGAAGGGAAGACTCAGATGGGCGTTCTGTGACCAAATTGGGGGCTTTTTGAAAAAAGGTCAGATTAAGAGTACACGAAACCGACGAGCATGTATGAAGAGATTGATGAATGAGGATGAAGCGAAAGAGGTATGCCAGGATCGTAGCCAGTAAAACAAAGTATTCTCTGCCTACCCCTGTGGGAAAGAGGCGTGACGGTATGTATATATGTATGTATGTATATAATATTGAGCGTATAATCCATGCCATACTATCTCAATGGCGCAACCAAGTCAACCAAAACAAATACCATTGCCAGGTAAATGAGAACGGAATATCATCGCACGTGTCGGGCGTATGCAAATGCGGCGCGGGCGCAGTCGAATGCAAGATGGCGGAAGCGGCACGCGAGGTCGCGGGGTCGCGGTATCGCCACGCGCCATTGTCCGAGGGGGAGGCTATGGGTTTGACATTTGTCCGGGAAATACGTAGTGTGGACGCTCGGCGAGCGGGTGAAATGGTTGTCATTAACTTGACGCGGACTTGACATCTAATTATTTTTTACAACAGACTCAAAAGTGACAGTATTTTACATAACAAGCTAAAATCATTTTTTGTACTTACAACATTTAATGCGAACAAAATGTACCCCCTTGCAAAAAAATCGAGGTTAGAAAGTGAGCTTTTGTGCACATAAAATTACAAAAACCATGGGTGCCCGGTTTCTTTGCATGGGGGTGTATATTTCTGTTTTACAATTGACAAGTTTCTCATAATAAGTACAATATAATATAATAACAATTGGGTAGATAAAATTTTGTCTTTAGAAAATAATATTATACAAGATCTCTCTGATTTTTTCGATGTTACTTCGACTGGTTACCCCCCACCCCACCCCACAAAGATTTACATTAAAAATTTATTCATTAGGCCCGCCCTTAGCGCGGTTCACACTGAACATTGATCAATGAATGGAAAAAAAATGTCAACTATTCTCTTCCATGCTGGTCTGGGAGCAAAGAAAATCCATCGGGGGAAAATCGAGTGAGCGTAAATCTTAGGAATCATGTTATAGGCGACGCGGCTGGCAACCCATCACTATTTTGATTCCGCTTTCCACCTATACGCCCACAATCATGCTAAACGTGGTCTTTAGGTCTTGTTACCTTATGCTCTGTCTACCACGTAAGGGATAAAGTCGTGATTTATGTATGTATTCAAAAATTCTGAAAAACATTTACTGGACTATTAGTCAAAGTAACCCAACCAATTATTGAAATAGTCGGGAATATTTTCAAAGAGACCCCCTTATTTGTATGGTCACCCTACATCCATCCTCTCACGATTCTAAATCGCACAATAGCAGCGTTCTACAAAACTAGAATGCCCACTGAAATACGTTGTTGCCGCGCGATGTTCCAGAATTTACTTTGTATTTTAATGAACTTATATTCGCATTTATGTATGGTCCAGATCGATACCACGTTCTTGCTCGCTAATCCTACCACCAATCAGCAGCGCTTGCGTTGCTGTGTTCCGACGCGGAGAGTAAGACAGTTGGCAAAATTTCATCGCCTACCCCGCGCCCCTGTGCCGCGCTGGCGAGAACTCATTTAACCGGTCGGTCTATAGACACTTTCGAGAGATATATTTGACGCCTAGGGAGGTGGCTCTACTCGCTCATTTATTGAGCCTCGGTAGGGTATTTGTTTCGTTTGAGAAATATGAACTTAAAATGAATATTATATTTGTCCTAATTAAATGTTTGGTCAAATGATAGTTTAGTCTAATTAAAATCGTGATCAAACAATCTAGTTTTCAGGATAGTAGTAAAATAAACCTTACCTATTCTAAGCAAGTATCATACCATATAAAAACCAAGCGATCACTCTAGCAAAAATCGAATTAGGACAAAAAATATTAGACGATTAGAGAGGCTTCGCAGTTTCACTTCTGTTAAATTCAAACCTGTCAATTTAAATGAACTTGACTTGAAGCAAGTACTTGATGTCGATTTTTATTATGGCTTTATGAGGACTTAGGCCAATGTCAGTTAAGGAAACTATTACATCTGAATAAAAATTTTAATTGTTGACATTTTTATTTTAAGCTGACGATATCAATATAAATTCCTTGACATTTAATTTTAAGTGATGATTTAATTTTATACTGAATGATCAAATAAACATAAACATAAACATATATTATTTAAATCGAAATATTTGTTAATTCAAACAATATGACTCTAACAAATAAAACAAAAATTAAAGAATGACAATTTATTAGAAATTAAAATAAAGTAAGCTTACAAAATTATGAGATCTTATATTAGGCCTTAAATTAGACAAGTGTGAGAGTCACATTGTTTTAAATAATTAGGAACAAAATCATTGGAATGGGTTAAAACAATTAATGAAATCAATGTTATTTTTGAGTTTCTTATCACTTTTTCTGTCCTTTCAGGCTAAAACTATCTGTAAGTCTTTGTTTTTCCGAACAGTCGTTGCTTATAATACTAATACGTACTTTTGAAAACTATTCATAGAACGAGCCTTATACTCCGAAAGTCGAAATTCGTTTTATGCCGTTCCGCTCACACTGATAGTCACTCATATGTGAGTGAGAAGGACGGCATGATACGAATATTGAATATCGGAGTAGCTCCCCCAGTCCCAGATTAATAGACAAAACACTGTCTAAACCACTGGAACTAAACACTTGAAATTTGGCAGAAATATAGCTAGAAAATGTGTCAATAATATCCTACTGTCACCAATACCAAAACAAATCATAGAGGAATTAACCGCAGAGTGTTACACGGGCTTTCCAAGCAATACAAACAATAGTTTTTCGTGATAGTATTTCCTACATGGAAAAAAGCCATTTAAATTATTAAAGTTTTCTTGTTTTCATAAAAACACCCGTGTTTGATTCACAATAACTACAAATTTATTGTCGATATCGATCATAATAATATCGGCGTGCTGAAATCTAGTGTCCAACTTGATCTTGGACTGGCCAATCAGAGTGCAGCAATTGCGCAACGTATCTGCTATATACTCGCACATTTTTCAAACCAATTCCACTCTATCGAATAAATTCCTCCAGAAACGAAATAAAAGGTTGTTCTCACCACGTCTAAGCCTGATACTTGAAGAGAGCATACGCAATTAAAACAAAGATGGCGGCCAAAATGAACGGGACACACTGATATACGCACGTGATCGCATCCTCCTTCCGCCAGCGTTTCGTGTCTTGAGCAGTCTGTGGAGCAAATTGACACTTTAATAGGTTCTCAACCCGTCAGCAGCTTAGCAGCTTTCTTAAATGACTGTGATTCGGTAGGGCCCACTGAGTCCATTGATAGCATCTGTCACAAGTTACAATTTAATGTCAGAATTTTATTTGGTTATAAACCTGTGGACCGGGTGTTGGATATAAAATTGAGAAAATCGAGCGGGTGCATTTCGACTTAGTCAATACAGCTTTCGTTTTTTCTGCTGGATGCTCTCCTTCTACAGATAGTAGGTATTTCTCGACTGTTTCTCGTAAAATTTTGTGAGCAGGCGCAATAATTATAATGACTTGTCTTTCGATTCAGTGCCTGCCGGCGACTTACTCCGCCTAGAATTAGCAATATGCAATTATTTTTTAATTTAGGCTACCAGCCATCTCCGTTTCAAATTTGACCAAAATCCATCCAGCCATTTCAGCGTGATGAAGGAACAAACATACACTCACAGAAACACAACACGAACTTTCGCATTTATTTAGTAGAATAAGACATCCTTGCGAAGCCCACAGAGCCATTAATATTAGAAATAAAGGTGTTTAGGTGTAGACAGTGTACACTGTTCATTCATTAAATGCAAAAGGGACGCATTCCAAAATCATTCGCCGTTGCATCTAAAAACAAAAGTCGCTCAAGGTCTGATTACGAAATGAGTCCCTTTTGCGTTTAACCAATGTTATTCCTTAATCTGAACTCAAGTTCCGGGAGTGGTAGAGAACTGACCTTGTTGGTGAGGTGTTTAAACTTGGCGTAGGGCACGAGCGTGGCGCGCGTGCACTTGGCCACCGCGCGCGCCGCGTCTCGCGTCTGCTCGCGCCGCGCCAGCGCGATCAGCGCCGACGTATCATCCAAGAACTGCACTGTTATCGGACCTACACACATAATAGTACATTATTGTTATTGCAAGCTGACCGCGGAACGAGTGCTTTCGAAGGCCGAGCACAAGCGAGGACTTTTGTTATACTAGTCAGGGTTATACTGTTTTTTTTGGGTTCCGTACCCAAAGGGTAACGAGACCGTATTACTAAGACTTCGCTGTCTGTCAATCTGTCTATCCGTCTGTCACCAGGCTGTATCTCATGAACCGTAATAGCTAGACAGTTGAAATTTTCACAGATGATGTATTTTTGTGGACGCTATAACGACAAATACTAAAAACAGAATATTTTTGTCTGTCTGTCGATTTAAATAACCAATATAAAATGAACTCACACTGCATACATTTTGCTTAGGAGCAGGGTTCTGCTAACACTGGGTTTTATTTTAAGTTTGCGAATTGGTACGGAACCCTCGGTACGAAAGTCCGACTGTTTTTTTTTTCGGCTTTGACAGCGGCCAATTATTAATTGCAAATTTTAGTCACTTCTCTCTCTCATGTCACGATCTGTGGTGTAATCAATAGCTAAAAAACGTAATGCAATGAGTCACGCTTTTTCGTGAGTGCAGCCGGCGTTCATCGATTTATAAGACGTTATCACATCAAAAAGTAGTACGAAAAAATACTACAATATCGACACGACAAAGCTCAGACTCGTTACGCGTTCTTTCTAGAAGATTCTTACCAAACGGACTGAACAGCTGATTGATATCATTCCTCTGCCAATCCTTCGGGAAAGTGAGGTGGAACACGTGATCTCTGGACGGTGTCGCTGCAACAAGGAGCTAAATATAAAACATTTTTGGACGAGGGGACATTAAGAAAATAGACGTAACTCAGGAGGCGTTCAAGTATTACGTAAGCGCTTGTAGGGGCGAGGGGGGTCTTTGCTTTGCTTATTTTTGATGACATGGTGGGTAGGGGGTCAATATGGTGATTACGTCAGCAGCTTCGATTCGAATTGCTGCTCACGAATCAATAAAAAACAGAATCCATTAAAAGAAAAATGCATATAGGTACCAATGATTACGTAAGCATGGGGGGGTAAGAGATTTGCTTACTTTAGCTGACAAGGGGGGGGGGGGGTAAATAATTGTAAAAAATCTGCTTACGTAATACTTGAATAGCCCCTCACCACAGATATGAGATATCCCATAGATCGCATTAATAAATGCGTCTGCCTCGCGTGTCTGAATCCAGTCCAGACCAAAAGTCCAGGTGTATTCCATACCTTTCAGTTTGAAGGGTGGCGGCTCCAGTTGAATCGTTCCAATCATAGTGCGGCGAAGGGGTACATACATACATACTTACATATATCACGTATTTATCCCTTACGGTGTAGACAGGGCCTAAGTTAACAAAACCTCAATCTAGGTATGGAAGCATTTGTCAAACTAAGTCAACCATCATCATCACCATCTGCCTGAAGATGTCCACTGTTGAACAAAGGCCTCCCCCTTAGGACACCATAATGAACGACAACTCGCCACCTGCATCCACGGTTTCCCCCAACTTTCACGATGTCGTCGGTCCACCTAGTGGGAGGCCTTCCAAAACTGCGTCTTTACAACCTATGGTATATCTGATATCTATACTCAATAACTTCCATGCTGGTCTGTGAGCAAAAAAAAACATAGAACGTACCAGTTGCTTCTCTTCCCGCGCAGATGGTAAATACCCATCGAGGGATTGGACGAAAATCTTAGGAACCATGTCATAGGCGATGCGATGCGGCTAGCAAACCATTACCATTTTGAATCTCCTTTCCACCTATACGCCGACAATCATGCCAAGCGTGGCCTTAAGGTTACCTTAGGCTCTGTCTACCCCGTAAGGGATAACGACATGATTTATGTATGTATATACAGGGTGACTTTAGCCTCTGGACAAATAGTGAAACCCTGGATAAGAGTGATACTCAGCAATATCGTAAAATAGTTATTGTATGTAGCTGTGGTATATTTGCTATCTGTGGTACTCACGGTCGGGTCCAGCCAGGTTCATGTAAGGCGAGTCCTGGTGCGCGGTCTTGGCTAGATACACCTTGTTGAGGAACGGCTTAAGCAGCGGCGCCTGCGCCTCGCGCGCGCGCTCGCCGTCGCCGCGCATGCGCGCGAGGTGCGCGCGCATCGCCAGGAAGCAGAGACCCGTGACGAACGCGTCGTAGCCCGCCTCGTGGGACTTGTCGTCGGAGAGCGTGTAGCCCCGCCCTGATTTACACCCTGTGGTCCATTCAGGATAACAATAGAATGTAGAAACAGTGATCGTAAACCTTTTTTCATGAAGTTATAATTATGAAAAATTAAAATTAAAAATTAAAATGAAAAGTTTATTAATTTTTTTGTGTAATTCGATACAACGTGAACGAATACAAAGAAATATGTCAGTAACAGTTATGAACCTTTATTACAACCGTTCTCTAGCTCTACGGGGCCCAGAAAGTGGCTTGCCCTAGAGCACAGAAGAGACTATGATGCACTTCCTTATATTGATGAAGTAAAAAGTTTGGGCTGGATGTTGATGAGTAAATCAGTCAGGCCTTAACTTTTTATATGTAGGTATATGTGATTTATGACTCTTATAAAAATACGTTTCACATGCGGATTCGCTTATTCTCTAGTTATTTAGTGATCTCATCTCCACTCTATGCAGTATACTAGCTGTTTCCCGCGACTCCGTCTGCGCAGAATTGCTATCTTGCGGGAATCATGCAATCTCAAACTATCTGTATACCAAATTTCAACTAAATCGGGCAAGCGGTTTAAGCGTGAAAAGGTAACAGACAGTTACTTTCGCATTTATAATATTAGTAAGGATACATCCCACGGCCAGGCGGGCACAGGCTTCGTCTCAGAATGAGAGTTGTTTAGTAGATGACAGAATTTTTCGTCTTTTTTGATAACTTTACATTCTTCTTCTTATTCTTCTTATTTGTGGCGTATCAAGTCGTTATAGCTACGGCAACTTCGCCAATGTCAAAGCAACAAAAATATAATTAAAAAATCTTGTGACAAAATGTCGGCAACGTTGTACGGTAATGGTCAAAGACCCCCTCCC
Source organism: Pandemis corylana (assembly GCA_949127965.1). NCBI lineage: Eukaryota > Metazoa > Arthropoda > Insecta > Lepidoptera > Tortricidae > Pandemis > Pandemis corylana. Next base: position 12,411,578 of record OX421857.1, on the reverse strand, counting down.
CCCTGTCGGGCTCTTAGCCAACGGTCAATAATATCCCTCAGACAGAAACTGTCAGGAAATCATTAGCCGTTGCCCAGGGTGCACCGGACCAAGCACTGCTCTTCCCCCCGGACGGATCCAAAAACGAACCGCAGCTCTTGACTACATGTGGAGGTAACCCTACTCGCACCCCGATAACTTTACATTGCCAATAGATAATGTATATCTCCTTGCTTAACTTTAAGAAAGAAAGAAAGAAGACGTTTATTCCTTTTTTCAATTCCTTTAATGTCATGCTTGAACTTGGACTGGCTAATAAAGTTGATTAAAAAAAAACGAATCTTCACTATTTTCATATGGCAATAGGCGTAAGTCGCATTATAAGGGCCCTTACCTATCTTGGGCAGCGAGAAGGGCGCCTCCGCCAGCGTGGCCAGCAGGTGCTGGAGCACCGACGAGTTGACCTTGTCTTTGAATGGGGGCAGGCTCGACATGTACTTCGTGTCCAAAAGTCTGCGACAATACACCAGTATCTCTAAAATGCCCGTAAAATTTGGGGATCGTGCATTAATCATGAGGCTCGAAAGGGCGAGGTTGTTCGGAAAAAATCAGGTAATATCACAGGGTTTGGGGCGAACACTTTGTATGGTCGAATATTTTTTTGTAATAACTTATTGTTTGGTCGAATAATCGTTGGGTAATTTATTGAATCAGGCGTTACTTCGTTTACCGTTTACCTTGATACTACGCTGGCAACACCGCTGCGTTGGTAGCGAAGTAGCAAGATATATTTTTTCATTTGTTTTAAAATGTATGCAGTGACCGAAAATATTTCGGAAAATCTTTTAGGTTGTTTATTCTAAGTATGTAATTTTCCTGGACTGTGGAAGCCTTGCAACAGACAGAGACGGTTGAAAAGAGAAAGGGGAGCCCTTTGCCCAGAATTAGGACACTAAATGGCTATACACAAAAATAAACCTGGAAAGTCGATGGTTTCAGTATTAAATTCAATTTAGGCCAAACAATCCATTCAACCAAACATCATTCTAATCTGGAAACCGATCTTGACTCGGTGCCAGCGAAAAAAAAACTCCGTGAGGGGAGGAGAGGTTCCAAAATTGCTAAGTAACATCGCGCGGTTATTGCACCATCCCATGTCAGTTTACTAGTCTTTTTAAACCTTTTACCGTGGAAACATGCAGTGGGCGAATTCCTTGAACGACACGTAGTCGGGCGGCGGCGGTTGGAAGAAATGCGTGAGCGTATGCAGTAAGTCCAACAGCATGTTGTGACCAATCACCAACTTTTCCTGCAATCATACATACACACATTTTTGTGAATATGTCTTCGCTAATGGCTATTGATAAAGAGATTAAGTAACGCCTTGAGACATCAATTAACATACAATTAATATTGTTGTCTCTGAAGCGATAGAAGTGTGAAAATAATCATTATTAAGTCTTTGCTTGCATTAGAATGTGCTAAGTACACGTTTATCAATCACAATCACACGTTCCGGTGTGGAGAGTAAGACAGCCGGGGAAATTATGGGCACAAGAGGCATTTCATCTTAGTCCTCTAGGTTGGCAACGCATCTGCAATCCCTCCGGGGTTGCAGGTGTCTATGGGCAGTGGTGATCACTTACCATCAGATGACCCACTTGCTTGTTTGCCTTCCTATTCATATAAAAAAAAAACAATATTTCTGGTGAGATTTGATTAATTTTCCCGGGTAAAGCAATCTGTCATCCCCAGGTTATGTCTGCAAAATTTCAGTAAAGTCTTTTAGTTTGATTGTGTCGCAAACAAATCATCAAATTAACAAAACTATTTTTTTTAATTATGATGTACCTACTAATGATCACTTACTGACTGACTCATCATCCTCGCCACCTTAGAAAAGCCGATGGCGTCCTCGAATTCTTCCCATTCCTTCTCTTTCTTCAGCGAATCGCGATCCAGCGCCTCGGTTTCTGCTGTTATTCGAGTAACTTTCAACACTCTGTGGAAAATAGACAAAGAATATAGTAGGTATAAACTTTTGTTGAGTAGCACTTCATTATTGCATTTACAGTCACTTTTAAGCATGGTAAAATTTAAATTAGTCTTGCCATCTATTGTGCATTACTGTAAATCAACTTAACCTTTAAATGCATGGTAAAGCAGGCCTTAAAGATGTTAAAGTAAAATAAGTTTCTGAACTCAAAACTATTTAAGATAGATGCAGCATATTTTCTTAGTCAAAACATGTTTTTCAAAAAAAGCCATACAATTCTGGAATTTTAAACATTCTCCCTAGTCGCTACAACAGCACAGTAATGATTATAATATTTAAGTTTGTGTTACACTCCAATGAAAAACTTCGCGTACTAGTTTTGATATAGTAAAGCATACATTTCCAAACATAGAAGAAAAAAATATTGTATCTTTGACTTATTACCTGTTTTTGTTTTCAAGTATTTTGGTTTCAAGAAAGGCTTCAGTCTTGAACCTAGTACCGAGTTCTTGAAACAAGAGCCTTCTAATGAAAGCATTGCAGCGATCTATCTCCATCTCATTTGATTTCTTCTCATCCAGAAACTGCCTCACCTTTAGACTGAAAGAAAGAAATAAACCTGTTACCCCCACACGTAAAACACCATTTTAGGTTAGAATTTGTAAGGAATTGACATCAATTCCGATGATAAGTTTCTCTGCCTCACATACCATAAGTTTGAGGAGCCCTGGGCTTAAATTACTGGGGGACTTGAGGCTTGTGTGTAGCTAATTAATCAAGTAATTGCCATTTTCCCAAAAAACTGTCACCTATGATGTACTAGGGTAGGTAGTCAATGGAGACTGTAGCCTTCATAAGCTCTGTATGCACAGATCTATGCACATAACCTGAGCCAAAGCATAATTTAATTTAATAATATATTGAATCAGGTGTTACTTTGCGGAGGTCCATTTCAACGAACAAAAAATTTACCTTGCTACTCCGCTACTCAAGCAAGCAGAGTAGCAAGTAAAATTTTTTGTTCGTTGTAATTTAATAAATCTGTTTAAAAAACAGCATTACACCTATTTGTCTTAACTCAGTAGTTTATCATAATGATATGGATCTTACCATATTTCTTCAATCTGCGGCTTATTTTCATCAGGAATAGTGATTATGTTTGTATCATTAGAATATGATTTTTGTCTTTCCGTTAGCATATCCCTCAGTCGACTCTCTGTTGGCTCCGTCATGTATGGTATGCCTGCAACAAACTCTCACATCTACAAAAATATGGAAATCATTAAATAAATCAGTACAGTTCATGGAAAAACATGTAGGTGCGACTTTGTAGATTTTAATTTTAAAAACATTTATTTATTCTGCACTAATCTGTTGTAGGTAGCACTTATAATGTAAATAATCATTTTTTACAATACAGAAAATTAAAGTAGCTAAAATATTTTCAATCTCACCTTCTCGAATAAGTTTGTTGAAGTCAAAGCCTTGCGACGCCAGAAAGTCCAGACTGGAGCTCTGGCACAAAAAGGTTCGCTCGGGCCCCGGCCGCCCGCGCGGAAACAGGTAGAAGTTATACGCATCATTCATATACTGCCCACACTCTTCATCCCAATAAAACGCGCACAGCCCATACTGGATCAATAGAAAATCTTTACACCCGGACAAAGATCGCAAGTAGTACTCCGCCGGGGAATCAAACATCGAAACGTCCGGCCCATTTATCAGACCCGTAAACTCCGCATCTATCACTAAGAAGTCCGCTTTCTTTATAGAAGCATCCACAAGCGGTAAACATTCCTTGAAATCTGAAATAATAAACGTAAACTTGTAAACACTTTGCGAGTAGCGTGTAGGTTCGTTGAAAAGTAATATTACTTACTTTTGCAGGTCACCTCCATGGCATAAGTCACTTAGAAAAATGTGGAAATAATTCTCCAATCATTTAAAACCAGATATGACTAGGTTTATGACAATAATGAAATAAAAAACATTAAACAATGATCCATCTGAGAGCAACGCGGCGAGTGTGTCAATCGATAAGTGACAGTTCTGATCTGTCAGGACCGTCAGTGTCAATCATGTAGTTTGGGACCTTGCTGTTCGAGTTCTGTGATTAAACGACATTGTATGAAAGTGAATGTTTTTGAGATATATATTTATCGTAGCTTTTCTACTAATTTCAATAAAAAATTACACAAATAATAATAATCTGGGTTAACACAGATTAAGAAATATTTCAATATTTATCAAGAGTTTTTTATTTATCTATTTTGAACCTGTAAAAGAGGAACGTCCGACTAAAGCAACAACTTTGAAATTTGGCGGGCAAGATTAGTAATAGTGGTGCGCAAAGAAGGTATTTTTCGAAATTGCTCAGGATAGGGTAACTATTACAGTAGTCTTGAAATTAGGGACTACTAAAAAGAAAGTGATTCCAGGATTGTATATTGCCCACAGCTCGGCAAGTCACTGAGAAATCGCCAGACAAATCGCTAGTACGTAAGGGCGCTTAATTAATATTTGAAGTTGCGAGTAAGAGCTTCACCAAAAGCTAGTCAATCCTAAATAAATTTTATAGTGAAGAATGAAAAATGACGGATTTCACAGTTCAATAAATATAACACGGTTGCGACAAACATAATTTATATACCACTTCATGTTAAAATTAAAATAAACATTTCAAACAGCACTCAACTATAACTAAACGAATAAATAAAAACTAAATTACTTTAACATTTTTTCAATATGACTAGACAGCCGCTCATACGCCGCTTTGTTCCTGTAGAGCTGCATATTCGCTTTAACTTTTTTCATCAGCAACTGGGGGTCTATATCACTGAGCACGAGCAAAGCATCTGCAATGACAATAAAAAAAATCTCATAACAATAATTACAGCGTCCTACTACAAATTTCGAAGCTAATAGAGCAGACGTGTCGCAGTTTTCTTAACTCTATATGATACAATAAGAACTGGCAACTAGTCCAAAATTAAATCTGAACCATAGTTTTTTAGCAATACCTACACGGATTTTGACCACTCATAGCACTTTCATTGTGAAAGAGAAGTGAACAACTCGACTTGGCGTGTGGATCGCATCTTATCGAATCATAGGTCAGTGGGACGCGTGGCTCGTCGCGGCTGGAGCGAGCGGGAGTTCACGCTGCTTGCTCGATTCCCTCACGTATGCAGAGCGGTTTAATCGATTCAAAACACATCCTTGTCGCCCATAGCGGATTAACCAGAAGATTAGGCACTTCCACCATCTTAGCTGTAGTTTTTTCGCTATACTTTTTGACTTGTGCTTTTAAAATTAGTACCCAGTAATTAATATGTAAACGACGCCTGTTTGCCAGAAAATGGCAAGAAAAACTATCAACAACGCTCAAAAGAGACACCCTCGGTTCTTATAATTGTCATCGACTCAATGTATGTACACATACGCGGCGCCACGATAGAGCCTTGCCGCAAAATGCCAATGTCAAAATATGATTGAAATTGTTATTCCTTTACTATGACAGCGTTCCATGTATGCTGAACAAGCGTCAAGTTTGTTTTAGTTTTGCATGCATAAAGTGTAAGTATGGAAAGGATACTTATGTTAATAAAATGACCTACCTAATAGACCTAATAGACTACAAGCCCATGGAAAAAAAACATGTGAAATGAACCAGCGTGAATGAAGCTTAGAAGGCTGTTTCTTTTGCTGTTGACTGTACCTGAGAAATTCCATAAATGTACCGCTCAAAAAAGACGGCATAGCGCTCAGAGTTATTTTATGATATAGTAACAACCTTCTAAGCTTCATTCACGCTGGTTCATTTCACATGTTTTTTTTTTCCATGGGCTTGTAGTCTATAAGTGAACGTCCTCTCTCGCACGTGTAAACAGAGCTTTATCTTACCGAGCATCTCTCTCCGGAACGCCTCATCGGCATCGTCCAGATGTATCAGCATAGCGCTGTACAGCGCGTCCACGTGCGCGCCGTACAACACGGTGTCGTACGGCGACGGGCGGTTCTTGAACAGTGTGGTGACAGTCTGCGTCGCGAACAGGCGCACCTTGTCGCTACTGTCGTCCAAGCGCTTCAGTACCGCTGAGGAACACGAAATTCGATTTTCGAATCACACCGTCCCCCTCACTCTCAAATTAATGATCAATAGTGTAAGCGGGACGGCGCGGAACGAACTTCAAAAATCGAATTTTGGAGCTTAAGGCAAGAAAAAATAAGGACTCTTAATTTTGTTTTGTAGCACATTTGCTACAAAATTAGGTGCGGATATTTTCAGGATATGTAATTAATAACCTAAAAATCTATTAAAAACCAAAATTATTTAAGTATTTTTTTTGTTTCATACAAAAATAATAATTACCATTACCGTCCAAAGATAATCCGCAATAAAATATCCGCATCTGAATTTCTAGCACCATGTATATGTTGCATTATAGCTTTAATTGATTTTACAGAATAACTTGCTATGCTACATTACATAGAAAGTACTCATTCAGAGTAAGCATTTGAAGCAGAGCATGGCGTCTTGCCAGTTTCAGAAATTTATAAATATTGATTAAAATAGTACCTACACATAGTATGGCTTCTACTATAAACTTTTAACTCATAACACACCCTCAGTGTTGCCTTACCAAAGTACAACTTGTGCAGTATGTCAGCAGTGAGGCAGCCGCGCTGCTTGGCCAGTGTTGCCAGGCAGCAGATCGCTCGCAGCGAGTGTTGCCTGGTCAGCGTCGAGTTGTCGTCAACAAGGCTGGGCAGCAAAGGCACCATTTTCTCAAGGAACGGCTCCAGAGATTCTTTAGTCGGGAAGAGGTTCACATCCTGGAACGAGGAGTGGCCTCAGAAATTGTGCCACATAAAAATCTAGTCGAGAGGCAATAGACTGCTTTATTAAAAAAAAAGCTGTTGTTCGCGACTTTATCGACCTTATCGCTATGCCACGGGGACTACGAAATTTTCCGGGATAAAAAGTAGCTAAGTATATATTAATCCGTGTTAAATCTGAGAATACATACATACATATATCACGTCTTTATCCCTTACGAGGTAGACAGAGCTTAAGGTAACAAAACCTTAAGGCCACGTTTAGCATGATCAAGGGTGTATAGGTGGAAAGGGAAATCAAAATAGTGATGGGTTTCTAGCCGTATCGCCTGTAACATGATTCCTAAGACTTTCGCCCATTCCCTCGATGGGCTTTTACCATCTGCGCGGGAAGAGAAGCAACTGGTAAATTCCCTTTATTTCCCTTGGCACTACGTCCAAAGATTTCTATTTCAAAATCAAGTTTAACATAGTCGACGGCGCTCCGCTTTGGCGGAGCTCCTACTTTTGGGTATTTTTGACCCTTCAGGCCTGTTGAAGATATAACATAACCTAAGCCTACCTCCCATTTATGATATTTATTTTGGTCTGTAGTGCCACGTAGTAGTGCCATAGGTAATACTCTCTAAATTCTATGTAAAATCATAATTAAATATAATTGTATGTTAAATCTGAGAACCTATGCACTAACCCCCTTATTCATAAACGTTCTATAGGCTTCTGCTAACTTAGCAATCGTTTGTCCTTATCTGTGAAAGGTAAATGTCAAAGGACAGATAAGGACAACCGATTGCTAAGTTAGCTGAAGTCTATAGAACGTTTATGAATAAGGGGGTTACACACTATGAACCTATTTCTTATTGACAAACGACGCGCACCTGCATAAACACGCTTCAATAGAGATTCGGTTACTTTTCTAGTAACTTTTTGGGCTGTTTCGCGTCTCAAAAACTCAGAGCAACTTTCGTCCTTTAAATACCTTCTCCTTCTTATCGCCGTCTCCTCCTTTCTCTATCTCCAGCTCGCTCGCCGGGTTGTCCTGCAGCGCGGAGCACAGGCAAGCCACGGCCGCGGTCCGAATGGCCTCTGCCGTCCTTCCCGCCGTCCACACGAGGTTCGGCAATAACACCTCTACGCCAAACAATATCAATACTTTCATCAGTTTCCAACACACACACAAATCACGTCTTTTTGTATGTACGTATGTATAACTCTTTATTGTACATAAAACACAAGAAAAAGATGAATACAGGACAACACACATGCACAAAGGCGAACTTATCCCTAAAAGGGATATCTTCCAGTTAACCTTTGAACGATTGACAGGACATGAGTATTAAGCAAGAGTAGACACACAGAAAAAGTAAAAGAACCGATCGAAACCTAAAATAATCCTAAATGTCAAAATTTTAAATAATGTAAGATATAATAATAAACTACACATAATAGATAAATACGATAAACTAATACACAATAAATAAAATATATTACATAATATATAAATATATACATACACACACAAGTTACATTCATTTAAGAGGATCCAACGAGCCAATAAGCCTTCAAGCGACTGCGCAGGGTAGCAACAGTCTGCGATTGCCTGATATCATTTGGCAACCGATTCCAGAATCGAATTTATCCCTTACAAGGTAGACAGAGCCCAAGATAACAAGACCTGAAGGCCACGTTTAGCATGATTGTGGGTGTATAAATGGAAAGTGGAATCAAAATAGTGACTGGTTGCTAGCCGCATCGCCTATAACATGATTCCTATGCCCATTCCCTCGACGGGCTTTTACCATCTGCGCGGAAAGAGAAGCAACTGGTACATTCTATGTTTTTTCTTTACTCCCAGACCAGCATGGAAGCAGTTTCCAACACACTAAACTAATGCTAATGTAGCAGAGATGGGCATTTCGTAATCGATTCCTGATTACACGATTACTTGGTATTACTTTGTAATCCACTACTGGGTGTCAGATAACTTGTAATTACTGAAGAATCACGATTACTGTAATGTAATCGTATAATTTAATTAATTCCAAAAGTAATTGATTACGCCCAATCGTATCTAGTACACACCTTCAATGACTATCTTCAAGAAGGCCTCCAGTATGTCACGGTCGCACTTGTAGAAGTGGTCCTGCCTCCTCAGCAGCACGGTGGAGAGCGTCGTGAACATCTTCAGCTTCACGTCGGGGTCCACCTTGGGCGTGGCCAGGCATTCCTTCAGGAGCGGCGAGATGAGGTGCAACTGAGACGCCATGGCTGAACCTGCACGGTTGGAGACTCAGGGTGAAGTTATAAAGCCGACTATTGCTTACCTAGCAATGTTCTCTATGTACCTGTTTTCCAGTGGCGTGCAGTGGATTGTCGCGGGTAGGCAGCCGGAAGGTGCCGCAACACGATTTGTACGCGCTGCCTACCACGGCGACCCGCACTGCACGCCCTAGGTTTTCTGTATTGTTTAATATGTGGTGTTCAAAGAGTCACTGTTTTAAATGATACGTGCAATACCGCTATACCACCCATAGCAGGTCTGCCTACTGTGACCTCTCCCCACACTGTATAAACTACACACCATAGTCAGCCCAGTTTTTTAAACAATCGATGGATGTATGAGAGTGGCCTGGTCGCTATGTTTACCTGCTATAAGTGGTGTAGCGGTACAGCACGCATCACGGAATGATGAGGATCCGAGTTCGATTCCAGGCCAAAGCTTTACTTTTTGGATTTTTCTGTGTTCTGAGTGTGAATTGTTCCCTAATATTTATTTATTTATTATTATTATACTGGTTTACGAAATCACCACTTCCGACACCCATATCTTATATAAGAACTATGCTTACAGTTTTATCATTTATCAGTTCTACTAGCTGTTGCCCGCAACTTCGTCTGCGTAGAATTCGTTTATCGCTATCCCGCAGGAATTACGCAATTTTCCGGGATAAAAAGTAGCCTATGTGTTATTCCACACCATAATCTATCTATGTTCCAAATTTCATCCAGATCTGTCCAGCCGTTCTGGCGTGAAAGAGTAACAAACATCCAAACATACTCACAAACTTTCACATTTATAATATTAGTAGGATAGTACCAACAATTTAAATAATTCGTCATATATTAATACTTCTTGACAACCGGATAGCCTAGTGGTTAGTGACCCTGACTATAAAGCTAGAGGTCCCGGGTTCGAATCCCGGTAGGGGTACACAGTTGTATGATGAATACGAATGTTTGTGCCCGAGTCATGGATGTAGTACGTATTTAATTATGTATTTATCTACATTATAATAAGTATGTTTATCCGTTGCCTGGTACCCATAGTACAAGCTTTACCTAGCCCAAGATATTTATTTATTTATTTATTTTATTCTACGTACCGCAATGAGTGAGCACGCACTCGAGCAGGCATCGGTCGGGAGTGAGCAGGGTCCAGGCGAGCGCGTCAGACGTGATGGCCGCCAGCACGTGTCGGATATGTTTCTCGTACAGCGTCGTCAGCGTGCATCCGGTTTTCTCGGCGACGCGAAGCTTGTCAAGATTGGCTAAACAGGAAATATATATAATTTAGAGATTGCTAAATATATGCACAAAATATCTTCGAAAAACGACCATGAACTGGTTTGAAACATACCAAGAAAACTAGTCTTTATAGCAGAGTTTAAGAAGGGAAAAGAGGAGAAGACTTGCTCTAACATTAAATTATCAATATAGCGAAATCGTGTAACAAGAATCGTGTATCTTCCATGCTGGTCTGGGAGTAAAGAAAAAACATAGAATTTACCAGTTGCTTCTCTTCCCGCGCAGATGGTAAAAGCCCATCGAGGGAATGATTTCTATTTTGATTTCCTGTTCCAGCTATATGCCCTTAATCATGCTTAACGTGGCCTTAAGGTTTTCTTACCTTAAGCTCTGTCTACCCCGTAAGGGATAAATACGTGATTTGTGTGTGTGTGTGTGTGTGTGTGTATGTGTGTGTGTATGTGTGTGTGTGTGTGTGTGTGTGTGTGTGTGTGTGTGTGTGTGTGTGTGTGTGTGTGTGCGCGCGCGCGTGCGTGCGTGCGTGCGTGCGTGCGTGCGTGCGTGCGTGCGTGCGTGCGTGCGTGCGTGCGTGCGTGCGTGCGTGCGTGTGTGTGTGTAACAAGAAAAGTGACGAATCAGCTAAAGCAATGAATAAGGAGTTTGACACGGTTACACGCGGGGTAGTACAAAAAAAATCGCATAGGAATTAATCTGAGCGGTCAAAACGCTGAAACTTTCACCAAGCAGGGTAGTTATTGTCACTTACACAGAGCCATGAACTGTATCTTGTCATCAACTGGCATGGCGTACACGGTGAAGTTGACAGTGAACAGCTGATCTGCGACCGCTTGGCAGCCTTCTCCACACAGGTCTAGGGCTGCTTCAGATACGTGCAGCAGACCCGTCTGGTACTTCGGCTGCAATGCAACTAAGTTAATATATATTCTGAATTGCACCACCTGCTCAGATCTGTTCTGTTCTCCAGTCCATTATTGTTGCCTGGTAGAGATCGCTCTGTAGCGACAAGGCCGCCTATTGTTACCTTGTAATATTCTGTATACCTTTTTTCTGTTTTGGTTGTTATATGTGGTGTTCAGTTATTGTATTGTATTGTACTCTTTCTAAAAAGACAGGTAGTTTAACTCGCGCGCGCGACTCAACTCCCATACGCTATCGTGCCAGCCATGCAGGTACTAGTTACTAACCTTCCGAACCCTGCAGCGGTCAGGGTCCGCGAGTTCCTTGAAGATGTCCCCCAGTTTGGGCTGCACCAGGTCGGCCTGCGAGCCCCTCAGCACGTTCGCGAGCACCAGGAGAGCGCCCCACGAGTCCATATCGGCCTCCAGCAGCGGCCACCACGTGTCCGGGGTCATGAAGTAGCCGAACAACTCCGCTGCGCGCTTCACCTGATACCATTAGGCAAAGTAAAATATATATATATAACACACACACACACACACACACATACACACACAAATCACGTCTTTATCCCTTACGGGGTAGACAGAGCCTAAGGTAACAGGTACCTACAGGCCACATTTAGCAAGATTGCGGGCGTATAGGTGGAAAATGGAATCAAAATAGTGATGGGTTGTTAGCCTCATCGCCTATAACATGATTCCTATTATAATAGCCCATTCCCTCGATGGGCTTTTACCATCTGCGCGGGTAGAGAAGCAACTGGTACATTCTATGTTTATGTAAAAATATAAGGTATTATGTTATTTATTGATTTAAGGAGCGACCACACCGCTGCGTATACGCAGTGACGTGTCGTATGCTCACCGTCTCCTCATATATTTTCTTGCGTAAGCGCACCGTCGACGTCTTTTACGCACTGGTGTGGCCGGACATTTAGGTATTGATGGATTTCACTACGTCTATTGCCTATTATTTGATTAATTTTATGCCTCGAATTCAGATTCAGATTCAGATTATTTATTGGCCAAGTAATCAACATTACATTTTAGCACGTCATTATAACTAAGCACATTACTGGGTCTCAATATCATGATTACGAAATAATATAATTACAAAACAGCAATCGTAACATAGATGGCAATCTATTTCAAGCAATGTCACATAAGTAAATTATTTTTATATGCGGGAAGCTTAACATAATCTATAAACTCATTAATTGAATAGAAGGCGTTTTCCTGCAAGAATGCTTTAATTTTTTCGAATTCGAATTTTATGTAATTAAATTTTAGATGACATTTGTATTTTATTAATTATTTTGAATTTTGAATGTTTTTAACTGATAATGTTTTTGAAAATCATCATTTTGTCAGTCAATTTTAAGTTTAAGTAAAATTAGTGATGCATGCTTTTTCAAATTATCTGAAAACTATTCGTATGCCTGATGGCGAAACAATGGTGATACATACATAACAAATTATACTGAGAACATCTTGTAAACCTGTGGTGATAAATAAAATATCTGAATTTGAATTTTTTGTATGTTAATCATAAACCCTAAGCCTAATTGGTAGCACTAGCACTAGAAATATTAGTAGCACTAGCAATATTTGTAGCACTAGTAATATTGGTAACACTAGCAATATTGGCAGCACTAGCAATATTGGTACGCTAGCAATATTGGTAGCACTAGCAATATTGGCAGCACTAGCACTATTGGCAGCACTAGCACTATTTGTAGCACTAGCACTAGCAATATTGGTACACTAGCAATATTGGTACACTAGCAATATTGGTACGCTAGCAATATTGGTAGCACTAGCAATATTGGCAGCACTAGCACTATTGGCAGCACTAGCACTAGCAATATTGGTAGCACTTATAGTATTGGCAGCACCAGCTCACCTCAGCCACGACCCTGGGGTCGTCGTCGCCGGCGCCGCGGAGCAGCGTCCTCGCAATGGTGTTGGCGTGCTGCGTGGCGCCCTCCTCGGCGCACAGCACGAGCCAGCACAACAGCTGCGACACGCGCAGGCGCGCGTCCGCCTGCCACCCGTCCATTTCTGAACAAACATTGAATCACGAGTTTATGAAGGTCCATATTAATTGACAAATTACCTTGTTGCTCTGATACCATATGTGTAAGCCATCTTGCTCTTCTTTCTTATAGATATATTATATGTCACACAAACTTAACCATCACCAACATCGCATAAAAATATTATTTTTAAAAGTAACTAGTTTTTTATTTTACTTACTATTTAAAATTTGGCTAAGAATAAGGCTAAGATTTTTAGATTCACTTTCTCTTATTTTGTATATATTTCTAACTAACTCTTTGCCCTCCTACTTCAAACAGCGTTATCAGTTGTTTCCGAGGTCTAACCTCTAGCAATAGCTGGCACGATTTTTCCAATGTTGGTCTGCGCGAGTTGTCTACAGCCGAGATTAGGCCGTTTCACATCAGGGTAGTGGCTCGGCACATCCTTCAGGAAGTCTGTTCTCTTCTTCAGATCCTCTTCATTCTCTTCCATGTACTGGAGTCCTACATCCGTCCAGAGCTGGGCGGCTGTGTCCCTGATATCTGATATCACGTCGCTCATGCTGAAATTAAATAAATTAATTAATTAAACTCTATGATCGAACTACAGCTAGGTGTCTAGAACCTACACTTAGGCAAGGTACATTTCGCGAGGCCTTCTGAAGGTGCAAGAATAAGGAAACATAATAATTAGGAATCTCCATACTTATTAAAAATTATTTTCTGCTGTGAGGCGCGAGGCCTTAACGCCTCCTCTGCTAGCCATAGCTAACAGTAATATAAACACAACCATAGTCAGCCACAACGCATATAGAAACCGTCACAGTTAGAAACAGCTAAAGGGCGTCTAGAAACAGCCACAGCGCTTTAACAGTCACAACGCGTCTAGAAATAGCTAGAGTGTGTCTAGAAACAGTGACAACGCGTCTAAACAAAGTCACAGCGCAACAGTTACAGAGCGACAAGAAATAGCCGCCGCGCATATAGAAACAGTCACAGCGCATCTAAACAGTGACAGCGCGTCTAAAAACAGTCACAGCGCGTCTAGAAACAAACAACTACATCGCGTCTAAAAACAGCCTCAGCACGTCTAGAAACAGCCTCAGCACGTCTAGAAACAGCATCAGCACGTCTAGAAACAGCCTCAGCACGTCTAGAAACAGCCTCAGCACGTCTAGAAACAGCCTCAGCATGTCTAGAAACAGCCTCAGCACGTCTAGAAACAGCCTCAGCACGTCTAGAAACAGCCTCAGCACGTCTAGAAACAGCCTCAGCACGTCTAGAAACAGCCTCAGCACGTCTAGAAACAGCCTCAGCATGTCTAGAAACAGCCACCTTCTAATGGTCTAGGTTGGCTAGTTAAATTTTGAATCATTTCATTTTGCCAGATGTTTCTATATTTCTTACCTGGTTAACAGTAGTGGTATCATACGGTGCCAGAAAGAGTATCTGTCCCGGTAGTTAAGCATCCAGTTGCCGACTTCTTGAGTGACCTGCATTCTAACTTGGCTGTTCTCGTCAAATAGCTTCTCTGCCATTGGGGTGATGGACAGCTCAAAGCATTTTGCATTGCCCGCCATCACTATGGCTCCTGTTGAATAAGTAGTTAATACTTCAAGATTTTTTGTGTTTCATGTCAGTGTAGAAAATAGCATAAAAATAGGCGTCATTCAAAATTTTAAAAGAAATGTTGACAGTAAGTTACTTGTATTGCACAGAATATTACCTATAGCTCTAATAGAAGCTACCCGGACCCTGTAGTGCTGATGGGAAAAATTTGTCAGCACAGGCTTCACATAGCTCTCACTCTGGAAGTGGAAGTCACGCTGCAGCACCTTCGTTAGCAGTATGATGCACTCGCACGCTTCCAGCTTTACCTTTGGAAACGGATCCGTGCTCGTCTTGGCCAAGATGCTAGTGAAATCATTGATAAAGGGACTTAGAAGATGAGTTACTTTATACTTCTCAATTATTTGATGAAGTAACTCAACTAAGACTAAACGAATCTCTTCAGACTCTTCGACTATCTCCGCACAGCCAACACGACGAACTAAAACAGGTATTATGTAGGTGAGGTAGTAATCGTTGAGCGGTAATCGGGCTATGAAGTTTGAAACAATAGCCGCCGCCGTGTTGCGGCAAGCTTCGGAAGGATCGGCTAAACTTTTTAAAATGTAAGAGTAGATTTCGGGAAATACGATGGTGAGGTCGCAGTCCTGGTGCGCTGGGTTCTCGAATACCTCTTCTTTGATTTTCTGTAGACTTTGATTACGAGCCATCTTCGAATCGCTTTGCAGGGCAGTAATGTATTGCTCGAGATAAGCTCGAGGACTGGTCTCGAATTGCACTTTAGTTGCAGTCATTTTAGAATAAACTTGCTAACTTAAGCAGCCAGCTAAGTAATTTTATATGTTATTTTATCGATAAAACAACAAGCGCAAGGAACAATTTCTAATAAACAAATTTCGTTTCCATGACGACACTGACATTTGAGATTTTTGTTTTTGTGCCCTGAAATGGACCGTGACAGCATCTAAATAATTCAGGTTCATTGATTTCTAAAATAAATTACTAATTATTACATAAAGATCATAAATATTCAAAAGTCTTTTAAATTGTTATTATTAAGTAATTAAAATAGTAGTCGCAATATTAGTTTCGGTGAACGTAAACTAATCTGCGTAAATAGGAACAACTTACAACTGAACTGAAAACGTGCGCCAATCATAGCTCGCCAAGTAAAGCTGTCAACGTTTTCATTTTCATGAATGGAAGGGACGAGATCATTCGCTTAATTTTATTCTGATCGCCAAAGCTACGTTAGCAAATTAGTTGCGAGTTTTTCATATTAGAAACAAGTTCACAATGTTTAAATTCAGCATGTTTAATTTATTGTTTATCGCGGCGGTTCTGCAAGGGGCGTTCGCGTTAAGAGAAGGCGACTGCGAAGTGTGCGTTAAGACTGTCGAAAAATTCGCGTCCACGTTATCAGACAGCGTTAAAAAAGATCCCAAATTGATAGAGACAGAATTCAAGAAGTTCTGCAAAACATCTAAAAGCAAAGAGAATAGGTTCTGTTACTATTTAGGCGGGCTTGAAGAGTCTGCCACCGGCATTCTGGGTGAACTTTCGAAACCTCTCAGCTGGTCAATGCCTGCAGACAAAATCTGTGAAAAATTGAAGAAAAAGGATGCACAGATCTGCGATCTGCGATTCGAGAAGCAGATCGACCTGAACAATGTAGACTTGAAGAAACTGAAAGTCAGAGATCTGAAGAAGATCCTTAATGACTGGGATGAGGTTTGCGAAGGATGCATCGAGAAGACTGACTTCATCAAGAGAATAGAAGAACTGAAACCCAAGTACATGGGTAGTGGTCGGTCCGATTTGTAATAGTTCAATAATAGGTGAGAAACTTTCACTTATTTAATTATAGTTTCTTGAATGTGATCCAGATGTTGCTTGCTGTAGATACATGTGGGCGGTAGTCTTACTGTGAAATAACATACATTAAAGTAGTATTATATATTTAATTTTACATTTAAGTAAACTCCATGGTTTAAATGTAATTAATTTTCACACTTACAGATCCTAAGTAATATTTTGATTGAAGATTTCTGTCTATCCATATCACACCCCAATTAGGATCTTTTCTTTATTGAGTGACATATTTTTGTGCAAGACTGAAATAAATACTGAGGCTGTAGTTGGTAGATGATTACAAATAATTTCATAAGACCTCCACATAACAATTTAATGTAGATAGAATTAAATTTTGTAGGTGTTCTCTCAAACTTGGCACCTTTCCAAAAGTACCAGTTTTTAATACAATGTTTTTTGTTGCAGCATAGTAAATTAAAATGTGATATGATCATCACTAGGCCCTGGAGGCCAGCAAGCAGAACATCAGGAATATTGCATTTAATAAGAACTATTGTGAGCGTATTGTGAGAATGTTTGTGCACACATTGAAGTAAATTATTGTAATAATTTAAGTAAATATTTTTATGAAAGTAATTGTTTTACTATCTTCTGAATATAATCATCCTTTTATTTAGAATAAGGCTAAACTCTGAAGCAATTAGTGTCCGACCGAAACACGATTTTTAGCCGAAACCGAAACCGAAACCGAAATTTTTGAAGATGTATCAAAATATTCAAAATTACTGTACAAATCGTAAGGAAAAGGTTATTGCAAGGATTTCTTATTTGAGAACGTTTATTTTTTTGTTAAACAAAATAAAAAACGTTTAATATTTTTAATGAAAATAGATATAGGTACATGAAACTACCGTGAGACTTTAATCATAATTACACAAACGGATAACTCACGTATAAAAAAAAAAGTCGAGTGATGCTCGACATGTTTCGGAATATTTTGTAGTCCTTCCTGGAGCTTAGAGTACATATTTCAATTTGTACTTTTATGCTCCCGATGCGAGAGCCGCGAGAGGCCGCGAAGTAATTTCGGCCCGGCCGAAGGTTTCGGCCGGATTCTGGCCGAAACCGAAACTTGGGCCGAAATCACTTTTTTGGCCGAAATTGGCCGAAACCGAAACCGAAACTTCGGTCGGACACTAGAAGCAATCCTTATTTGCTGATGAATTGTCATCCAATATTTGTGTGCAAACCAAATTTTAAAATCAAGCTACCCACTGGAAGTGGATGAAATTTGATTTCCAAGTTTCATCATGTTTCATAAAAGCTTGTAAAAAATAGCAAAGACAACAAGAGATTGTAAACATGTCAAATGCCCTGAAACTCAAGGTCTTTGATTGGTCCTTGCTTTTTTTTTTTTTTTTTAATTTATTACGTGACTTTTGGATCCTAAGTCCTTCAGTCGGAGACATTTTATTTATTATACATACAACAATGAACTAATTTATAGTACTGTTGAGATGCCATTAAAATTAGTGTAATAAATAACTAAATAAAAAACTACATTTCTTATGTAATGTAACATAGCAGTAGACAGCCAAGACTGAAACCAGTTGTTAGACACCGAGAAACAAAGGCTATCCTGCAATAACTGATAATTTACATATTACCATTCTTTCAGTAGAAACTAAAGGTTTAATACTTTTTTTAAATGGTACTGTTCTAATTTCACTTGTTTTAACGTCATTTGTATACAAATGTCTGCCATATTTCCAATACAATATCTAAGGTTGTCTTCTTGGAAAACCTTAATCTAAATTGAGATTAAGTTTTAAGTCTTAGCTGTTGCATATATAAATGCAAATGGAAGGAGGGCAAATGAGTTAGTGGGCAAACAAGCATCCACAATTCATTGTTTTAAAATCTAGAGAAATTAAAGTGACAATCAGCATTTGATATTTGTCTTGACACAAACTAGGCACAAATAAACTTATCATTTCTTTCAAAAAGCTAGACTCATATTTTAATAAAACTAGGTTATAAATAAAAGACCAACAACCACTTCACTCTAATAATTTTATTGTAGTAACTGTAGAATGCATCGACTATTACAACAAATGATCACTGCAGATTTTTCCCATACATAATAAACATAAATACAGTATTACTATCTGATCAAGCTGTTTTGTTCCAGTCCTTAGTGGTACTTGTAGTTCCTGTGGTGCTCTGGGGGAAAAACAAGTAAATTAAACATTGAGATATTAACTTCAAACCTAATCTGCATTGAATAATTGAGCTAGGCATAAGTATTTGTATTTTACTGTTCCATAAAAATTAAAAAGATCTTGGAACTTGAATTTAAATACAAGAAATTCTAGATACTTTAAAATACTAGGCTTTCAGGAGGGGTTATTACACAAAGGGTCCATGAATGGGTCAAAGTGTATCCATAAGGATCTTTAGATTAAGATAAGATAATACTAAGACAGGATAAGACCCATAAGTGATGTCCAATAAGAAAGTAAATGAATATGAATTGTTAACAACTAATGCTAGTCTTGCATCTGGATTCATAACCCTTCAACAACCAAAAACTATGAGAATGGGACTGTCTCAATTATTAAGAACACATTGTCATCCCACTAATAAAGGATATATTTAATTGGGTTATTCTCACCTGTTACCAGAAAATTGTTACCAGTGGTAACAGCTAGGGGAAAAAAAACCATCTGTTACCAGTGGTTACTAATGGGAATATTTTTCGCATTTGGTACCACTTAACTAATTGGTTTTGTAATTTTAGTTGTATCAAATAGGAAAAATATTCTCAGATGTTACCACAGAGTTGTTACTTTAGTGATACCTTGATCCCCACTGTTACCAACTGTAACAAATTGGTCATAACAGGTGGCATAACCCATTTAACTTAAATTACTAAATATGCTGGCAGAGAACCTGTCAACAAGTTGATTGACTTGGTGGTTATAGATACCTAACATAGGGTTTAAGACCAAACGAAGTACTTACTAATCTTTCCGTAGTTAATAGCATAGAAGAATGCCATGTTGGCAACCAACAGCTGGAAGAATGGAGCAGCTCCAACCCTTTTAGGCTGCATGTACTTGTGCTGCCACCTCCACCAGGCTAGAAATAAAACAAATGAAAGCATTGCTTCTCCAGATTGCCGACTCTTTCTAATGTTTCTAATAGGAGTCTAGCTCTATTACGATAAAATATTAGGAGGGATGAAACTAAGAACATGGTAACTGAACGGTAGGTTTCAGATATTTTGACATTATAACCTCTACAAAATTCTAGATTTTAATAGAACTTACCTCGGCTGCAAGCGCCCATAAAGGCCGAAGGAGTCTTATTCCTGCGTGCCAACCATGACCCGACCTCGCTCAGTTTCAGTTGGCCGAACGGAGTATCAGCTGAAAAGTGGAAAAATAAATTATGTAACCGAGCGTTGTAAACCGAAGGACGTGATTTTTACGAATAATTACTTACGTTTTCCATAGAAACGGGCTGGGTCATAAGGCCCGTGGACACTAGGATTGTACTCCTTGGGATAGTCACCGAAACCCATTTTAATTTTATTATCGACCAAACTTAAGAAAGAAATTTGGTCGACGAAAATGACAATCGAAAACTACAGACAATTCATTTTTTTTTAAACCGTAGTTCTTTGTCTATGGCTTTTAAGGCTATTGTCATGATAGTTTTGAACGTTTTAAAATTAACCTTAAACAACTCGCCGTGAAACGTCAAAATTGAAAAAAAAAGTTGTCTATGATTATACAGCAAATTTCATTATTCAGTGTCCGACTTCGACTTTTTCTTTCTCCGATAAATAAGAAAAAACTAGAAAAATGGTGCTGGAAAGTACAATGATATGTGTAGATAACAGTGACTACATGAGAAATGGAGATTTCCTTCCAACACGTCTACAAGCCCAGCAGGATGCCGTTAACTTGGTATGTCATTCCAAAACAAGATCAAATCCTGAAAATAACGTAGGATTATTGACTCTAGCGAACGTCGAAGTTCTAGCCACGCTGACGAGCGATGTGGGCCGCATACTGTCTAAGCTCCACCGCGTGCAGCCAAACGGCGACATCAACTTATTGACCGGAATCAGAATCGCTCACTTGGCTTTGAAACATCGCCAGGGCAAGAACCATAAGATGCGTATTGTTGTGTTCGTAGGATCGCCTGTTCACAGCGATGAGAAGGAGCTCGTCAAATTAGCCAAGAGACTAAAGAAAGAGAAAGTTAACTGTGATGTTGTTTCCTTCGGCGAAGATGCCGAGAACAACCCTTTGCTGACAACATTTGTTAACACACTGAATGGCAAAGACAGTGCTACTGGTGGCAGCCACCTGGTTTCAATCCCAGCTGGTGGTTGTGTTGTTCTTTCTGAAGCATTAATTTCTAGCCCATTGATTGGTGGTGATGGAGCTGGTCCTTCAGGCTCTGGTCTGTCTCCATTTGAGTTTGGAGTTGATCCTAATGAAGATCCAGAATTGGCTTTAGCTTTACGTGTATCAATGGAGGAGCAGAGGCAACGCCAGGAAGAGGAGTCTCGGCGCCAGCAGCCTGCTACTGAAGGTGGTGAACCTCCAAAAGCAGGAGAGACACAAGATACTGGCATGGAACGGGCTCTGGCCATGTCTCTTGGCCGTGAAGCCATGGAGTTGTCAGAGGAGGAACAAATTGCTTTAGCCATGCAAATGAGTATGCAGCAAGATGCTCCAGCAGCTGATGAAAGTATGGATGTGTCTGAAGAATATGCAGAGGTCATGAATGACCCAGCTTTCCTTCAAAGTGTGTTGGAAAACCTCCCTGGTGTAGATCCTCAAAGTGAGGCTATCCGAAATGCCATGTCCTCCATCAAGAAAGACAAGGACGAAAAGGATGACAAGGAGAAGGACGCCAAGGGATCAGGAGGTTCAGGAGGATCTGGGTCAAAATGAAACATAGGAAGTTTTTACCATTTTTTTAATAATACATTATGCTCGTAAACTTCAACCATAGACAACACTGCAGTGTAACTATCACTATAAATTTAATGTAATACAAATGATTTATTCAACAATTAGATTTTTTATTTCCACGAGATCCAGTTCAAACCCTCTATTCTCTCATATTCTGTAACAAAAACATTATTTATTTACTTTGGTTGACAGTCACTGTTACCCAACTGCATATTTTAATTGTATGATTAAAGTATTTAAACATCATCTCTAGATTCCCTACTACTTTAGCTTTTGTGATGTCGCCAGCCTTACTAAGTAGCATTTAGTATCAAAGGAGCCTTCACATCAGTGCAGCAGATGCCTTACAACTACAGCCATGTGACTTGTCTCAATTAGGGTAGCGTAAGCTTTAATCATGCTAAATGTGGCCTTAGGTCTTGTTACTGTCTACCCCATAAGGGATAAAGACGAGATTTATGTATGTATGTAGGGTGGTGTATTTCATTACAATAATAGATTCCAATGAGGAAACACTGTTGCTCCTGCTTTGATTTGTAATAAGGCATCTGCTGCTGTCATACTAATGTAAAAGCACTAAGAGCTTGTTTGCACCATAGATTTGGAAATACAATGGTAACTGATCTGTCATGTTCCCAGGTGTAAAAGTGTAGACTATTTTGCTCAGCCTTCCAGCCAAATTCCTTCAAGATTGGTTCAAGGGTTTTACCATAAAGAAGCATACATAAAAGAGTAGACATTAAACCAAGTAGACAAAAAAGAGTCTGGAATTACTGTCATATTAAATTATTAATATTGCTATTAGTAAGGATTTTACAATAAAATAAAACTATCATTGCAGTTACATAAAAACTAAACATCAACAACACTTTATTGATTCTGCATAAACATACTTGCGTCATTCCAAAAATTTTTACTTTTGAATTTCGTCTTGGATTCTTTTAAAATTGCCTTTCTTTCATTCTCATTATACGGTCGGGGCTTGGGGATTGGTGATGTTTTCCTGCCTGAAAATAAGAAGCAAGATGTATAGCATCAAGACAGATGACATCCAACAAAATATAATAATATATTATAGGGATGAGAATGTGAAGATTATAATTTTATAACAAAACATGTAACAAGCTAGAGCTACCAACTGATGTTTCAAGCGTTTAGAATTGGAGGTTTAAAGTAAGTGCATATTTAAATTACTGGTGTAAAGATTCTTCAGAACGACTACTTTTGCATAAAAACATGACATTATTGTTCTGGGATACAAAACAAATGGTACAATAAAACGGGATTCAAAGTGGATTATAAAATAATTATTTCAGATAGTATAATTCAGAGTTATATATACCCATACAGCAAAAATACCCTGGTCTTCTGGGACTTGAATCTACAGCATACTAATATTTTGTGAGATTTGACTGAAACCACTTTCCCAAGTTTGGTGCAACTTTCTAGTCTTAAATAGTCTTAGCTGCGTGTTAATTCAGATCCGTAGATAAAAGCCAAAAGATGTGAAGGGCATTATTGCGACTTGGGCCATACATCTACATTATTATAATTGACCAGTGGCGTGCAGTGGAGGGGCCGCCACGGTAGGCAGCAGGAAGGTGATCCATCACAATTCGTAGGCGCTGCCTAACCTGGCGCCGCCCCACAGCACGCTCTAGTCATTGATTACAATGGTCCACAATTAAATCTCGTTTTATTATTTTTATTATCTAAGTATCCAAATTATTCGTTAAGTTTTAAAACAATCAAGACGTACAAATACCGTTACATCTTACATAAATCATGCTGTTCATACAACTGATAATGGCATATTCTATTTACCATCTATTCTTGCTTTCGTTATTTTGTTCAAGAGTAAAAAGGAACTTTTGATGTCTTCCAACTGCGGCTTGAATACTTTGCTACCTTGGGAGTTAGCTGAAAAGTGAAAAGTAAAAGTACAAGACCTACACTCGGGAGTTGAAAAATCAAAGTTCATTTCGTGCTGTTCCGCTCACACTAATGACGTTCGCGCGTGATACCGTGACCAATGGAAATAAGGATTAAATTTTATATATAAAGATTAGGTATCAGTCCTGAAAGGGAAGTTGAGGAAGTTCATGTATCTCGACCTAATCTTGCTGTTAATATATAGCTCAGCTCGTGGCGTATAGTATAGTTTTAGGGCGTTACTGTTCGATACATTCTTGACCTACTATAAGGGTCGCCCCACACGGGTCGCAAAAAAACGCCGCCACCGGCATATTTCCTGTAGTTTTAATACATTTTATATGGACTCGCCGCACACGGTTGACGCCGGTGCCTGCCACACGCTAGCTTCTCGTGGCGGCGTTTGTAGCTGTGGTCGGTGGCCCGTGTGTACCTTATAGTGACTGACTACGTGACTGGTATCACTTACTACTTGGTCTACCAGATATTTGTTTGATGTCCCTGTTATACGTTTTATGACCATATTCATCTTTCTGTAGCCTTCTTGTGGTGTCTGTAAATATCACACACCAAATTATTAAATTGTTGAAATCACCGCTCTGTATCGTAGCGCCATCTCTTATCGAATAGAAACACTTATCACTCTGAAACTATCCAAACGGATATTATGGGCTGGGCTGCCCGAGACTAGGCATGGAATGCATTTTCATTCAACCTAGTTTTAGCTTTATTTACATTTTTAATTCAAGAAATTATAAGATTGATTAGTATTTCTTTGTTTCTTTATAATGTCACTGTTATTAGTTTTTCTACTTGACACTAGATGGCGTCCCTTTATAAGATTTGTGACTTCACTAATTTAACGATGGTCACAATCGTACTAATTAAATGGGGGAAATGTCAATGTAATTTAATTTAGACGATACAGCACAATTTGCAATTCAGTTGTACAAAAAAATGAAATTATAGCATAATTGTGAACTAGACTGTCGATGCGTGTTAAAGGGACAAAATCTCCACTTTTTGGTGCGGGGTTAAGTTACTCTCTACATACATAAATCACGTCTGTATCCCTTACGGGGTAGACAGAGCCTATAAGGTAACACGACCTAGAGGCCACGCAAATACTCTCTAATTAATATTAGGTATGTATATAGCCTTTTCGTTCGTTCTATAATCAAATCATTCAAAACGTGACCTTAGTCGAGCACTAGTGAAATAAATGTGGTTAGTATCATTATTTCGTTAAACGACATTTGGGTGTGTCATTTTACTGAAGTGATCTATCTGCCTCTGCTATCTAGACTATAGGCTACCTTTAATGGGGTTGTTCGCGTTATTCGAAACTTTCTGACTGGTTCGCATAGGTAGCCCTCTTGGTGATATCACAGCATCTGAAAAATAACTTCCAAAATTATAAAAGTACAGTCAAAAATATTCTGTACGACGCCAAACAAATACATACATCCATACATATATCACGTGTTTTTCCCTTACGGGGTAGACAGAGCTTAAGTTAACAAAACCTTAAGGCCACGTTTAGCATGATTAAGGGCGTATAGGTGGAAAGGGAAATCAAAATAGTGACGGGTTGCTCGTTACTTCGGGTTGCCCAATCCCCGCGATGAGGATTTACCATCTGCGCGGGAATAGAAGCAACTGGTAAATTCTATGTTTTTTTTAATCCCTGACCAGCATGGAAGATACACAAATCGCTAAACAAAAATCGAACATAATCGTTTTCATTTCAATCTTTTAATTTAATCTTTCATTATAATTTGCCAGTTAGGAAGAAATTACGGCGTTCATTTTGTTTTTACTTTTTATTTGTCGCATTGTCTTTGCTATTTTTAGGTCAAGTCAAGACGCAGCTGACGAAAGTTGGCATTTTTTAAAATCCAATATGTAGATAGATAGATAGAAAGGCTGTAAAATGCTTTAATTTAATATATCGCCGAAACGCAACCCAATATCGTACTTCACACTTTGGTGTCAGCTCTAGTCATCACTACATAGTATAAAACAAAGTAGTTTTCCGCTGACTGTCTGTCCCTATGTATACTTATATCTTTAAAACTACGCAACGGATTTTGACGCGGTTTTTTTTTAATAGATACCAAGAGTGATTCAAAATGAGGGTTTATATGTATCCGTTATCATATGTAACTGTAGTACCTACAGCATTAACGGGCCCGATATCGGGTCGCTCGACGCGGCAACAACAATAGAAAACTCAGCAGTTTGGTGTTAGCTAGTAGGTAATGAACGTTTAGTATGCCGAGTGCAGGCATGGTATTTTGATTTTTAGGGTTTATGTTGGTTTGTCATCTTACCTGACTCCGTAAATGATCTGTTGGGACTATCGTTGGACCTCCTGTGCATTGACGACATGGGTCTCTGGACTGGAAAAGACATTCAAATTATATCGTTAAAAAAATTACCTTAATAAACGCAAAAAGCCGACTAACCCAAACGCAAAGTTAGTTGAACAAACAGACCCGACAAAGGCCTTATACAAGGTCTCTCAGAATTCAAAAAGCTCCATTTTTATCATTCAAAATTTAGTCCCGTTCTTGACGAGGCTCACTTTGAACAAAGATCAATGTATAGTAACAATAAAAAAAACCTACAAACATTTAGGTAAGTACGGAATAGTTTTGAGAGACCTTGTATTCCGAAATTCGACTTTCGAAATCATTAATGCCATCCCACTTACGCTAACGTCATTAATTCGAGAGCAAAAGAGACGGTACATAATGAACTTCGAAAAACCATTTTCAGAAGCTCCCAGTAAAACTCACCGGCTGCGCCGCTGGGGATCTTCGTGGCCGGCCGGTCCGCCTTCACATTGGGGTTCGTAAGTGACGCTCGCAACTTGTTCCCAGCGCACTTACTCGCTATCCAAAACAAAACAACTGCGATTATTGCGATCAGTAGCCACCGCCGGTGGCCGAGGCACAGCGCGACGTGCGCCGCCCTCCAAAACAATAAGTGCAACAAAACAGCTTTCGTTATAACCTCTATGTAAATTGTTACTGAAAAGAACGCGGAGGGAGCCATTAGGATTTTTGTAGAAACTATCACAGAAACATCGGGAGTATTTAGGTACTCTTACTTATTGTTACAGGTACATATATTAAACAGGTATTTAAATACGTGGCAAACTCTAATTCAAGAAGAGTATATAATTTAAAAGAAATAATCTTTGGGAAATAAACATCGATTTCATGCCTAAACACTTTTGTGGGTAAACTAGCCTTGTCATGTTTTACAATATTTCGTTATAGCGTGTCTGTCCATACTCCGAAATTTGAAATTAGAAGTTCGTATCGCCCCTTCCGCTTACACCAACATCATCAATATGAGAGTGAAAAGGCGGTACGACACTAGCTTCGAATTTCGGAGTAGCGCCCCCGTAGTCTATGGTTACAGTTTGACAACAAAAATAATGCTCCACAATGTACCTGCGCAGTATACCAATTTTAGTAGCGCGGGAAACTCTGGCGCTGTTATTGGTCGATCGATTTCGTACCAACAATGGCAAAATCGTGTAAGCGAGACAGAGCTAAGAATGCAAAGCAAGCAATACTCTGCCAGTTGCGCTTGCAAATAAAGTTCAATATAGATTATTTACACGTTCGGCTACCATCGGAAACTGGTCTGCGCTTCTCTGCGCAAACGAATACTGCGGATGGGCATTATATTTGTTGTCAAACTGTACTTCGGTACAAAGAAAGCGGCATAATACTCACATGGTTGATTCCCACTAGCGTAGTTTTTGTTATGTATGCTAGCCGGCTTCGACACAGGTTCCACACTGTTAGCAGCTTCAACAAATTAATTACTACAACTTCTAATAAACGAAACAAATTATTATAATAATTATTATTGACTTCACTTACCTCTCCACGACCGTATTGGCGATCTCTTTCTTTGACAAGGTGGTATCAATTTTTCAGGTTTTTCAATAACTGTAATGGTATTATTGTTAAGCTTTAATGGAATTACCTACTATACCTACCACCTATACCTGCTATGCTAGTACCTGCTATGGGTGGTGTAGGGGTATAGCACGCGTCACGGAATGACGAGGATCCGGGTTCGATTCCCGGCCATAGCTTTACTTTTCGGATTTTTCTGTGTTCTAATTTTCACTGACATTTAGAAATTTAATGGAATTATCTTTGCTTGACTTTTAACCAAGTTTGTTTTTTGGTGTAGTGTGAGGTTGTGTGTACTATAACTTGTGAACTGTATGTTTGCAATATAATACCTATTTCATTTCGTACATATTTTAAGATGTTTTCCTTAAATACCTACTTAAATAATCCTTTAGGTAAACAAGATGCAACAGTCAAACCCGGTTAAATAGTTCGCAATGTTTCATTCAACATGTATTTTTGACAAATTTTCAGTCCCCTGGGGCCCGATTTTTGAAAGCACATGTGTGAAAATACCACTCGAAAGTGGTATAAATCTGGTTATATCTTCAAAACTACAGCTCTGATGAAATTTTTGACTAATTCACAAGATTAATGAGAGCCGTCTAAGCTACCTTCTAGGCTACTCGTATTTAAAATTCAGCACAATTTTTCACCACTCGAATGGTATTTCCACACATTGTGCTTTCAAAATCGGGCCCCTGGCCGGCAGATTTCCCAATATCTGTTTATTCCATGCTCCAAGTACTTATAAATTTTACAATAAGCTGTGTCCGCGTATCGTCATATCGACAAACGTTCAGGACTGGGTCACTGGACATGTTTTTTTCTTAATGTGCTTCAGCCGGACTAGAAACCCATTTTGTAGAATATTCCACATTCAATTTATCTCTACTTGATCTTTATTACCCGTACACCATACCTACATATTTCTTCAAGACAAATTCTCAACCAATGGGGACTATCGTTTTTTTGCTCACCAGTTGGCGCCACTGTTGACTAAGGTCCAGAGGTATAGCTGTCAAAGGCGAATATAAGATCGGCGCCGAAGTTTTAAATCTTGAATCTCATTAAGTTTATTAATTATAAATAACTATCATCATATCGACTATACTGCGATGTAGTGCAGTTCCGTTTTGTTCGGAAAAAATAAATCCGCTTTCAAAGCGTTCACATTAATCGCCAAATAATCAATATTTGCGATAATTTCCCGAAGGAGTTCACTTTCCAACTGGTAAATGAAAGAAATTGTAATTTATCTCACGAAGCTTGCCAAAACCAGTGAAAAGTGAATGTTATTGGACCTCACGCGACACTAGCGCCTCTAGTGGCAAATTCACACGCGATAACCCCCATTATCAAAAAATATTGACACATTTATTAAACAAAGAGCCTCACCAGGCGGATTAAGACCATGGGTGAGCTGGAAAATGTCCCTTCGGATCGTCAGCTTCTTCTTCACGGGCGTGACTAAAGGCTTGCCATACCCAATTTCCGCTGCAAGCAAAGTAAAGTATTTTATACCAAGCTGCGTAACGCACAACAAGAGAGTAATGATAGATAGATAGATAGTGTGATAGATAGATAGATAGTGTGATAGATAGATAGATAGAAGTGAGTAATGAAATAGTAGTCAGCATCAGAAGTTGATAAACGTAACCACCTCGCAACTACCAGCGACAACCACATTTTGTAGGGACCACAACGCAACTGCAAAATGCTGCAGCGACGCTATTCACACGTGACCACTGCTTGACCGCATTTTAACGCTGCGACGTGGCGTGCTTGTGTGTAACAACCCACACTGCTAACTCACCATTGCAATTGGCAGCTGTGATGATGCAACCAGACTTGACCCGGCTCGTCGGCTTCACGTCTTCCGTGCTGACGGCGCTGAGATTTGTGTTAACGTTACTCGGTACATTATTAAGTTTATTTGGAGTTTTAGCTTGATCTGAAATCAAAACAGTCTAGGCTACAGACAGGTTTGTCTAAAATAATGGTATTCTACGCATTTACCATTATGGGGTGATGTAAAAATACCATTCGAATGTGCTAAAAAATATGTTTAATTTGAAATACAAGTAGAGTAGAAGAAACCGCTTTCAAAAATCAGTTCCCCTGTGTATAACTACAACTGCGTAAATCAAATATTCGATCGATCCTGTAAGTATGTAACCGACAAGCCGGCACAAAGTAAAAATGGAAAGGTTGTAGCGACCCTAGCGCCATCTAGTAACGACTAAATTAACTGCTACGACGCACGGGTAGCTAGTGCCGATGACGTCACCCATGTTCTACATCGCCTTACTTACAACTTCCAACTCCCTTTCGAACTTCAATCCGCAGGCATTAACATCTGCCTCGAGTGGGAACTCTCTACTGTGACCTCTTCCCACAAGGCATTTATCCAGCAGTGGGCTAATTTGACACACACACACAAATCACGTCTTCGTCCCTTACGGGGTAGACAGAGCCTAAGGTAACAGGTACCTACAGGCCACATTTGGCAAGATTGCGGGTGTAAAGGTGGAAAAAGGAATCAAAATAGTGATGGGTTGCTAGCCTCATCGCCTATAACATGATTCCTATTATAATCGCCCATTCCCTCGATGGGCTTTTACCATCTGCGCGGGTAGAGAAGCAACTGGTACATTCTATGTTTTTTCTTTGCTCCCAGACCAGCATGGAAGCTAATTTGACTGTTGGCACATATTTACCATTGTCGGGTGCACCAGTGATGACGCCGGACTTCTTCCGCACCCCAGCGATGGGCTTGTGGTCATCAATGTTAACGGCGCTGTTCTTTGTGGTCGTCGAAGAACCTCTAGACTTCATGCCTTTGGATTGATCTGAAATTCAAATGTGTTACTGCATACACTGAAGAAACTGGGAAGAAACGCCAACTTATGCAGACCATCAAAAAGCGTAAAGTTGCCTATCTGGGCCACGTGCTTAGGCACGCCAGATACGAACTCCTACAACCTATAATGATGGGCAAAGTAGCAGGCAGAAGAGCCGTCGGCCGTAGGAAGAAGTCGTGGTTGCGCAATATCCGGGAGTGGACCGGAGTCGCAAGTGCTGCCGAACTTTTCAACCTCGCGAAGGATCGGAGGAAATATGCGGAGCTGACTGCCAACCTCCACTAGTTGGAGAGGCACTATAAGAGAGAGAGAGATACACTGAAAGTGTCTAGCGGCCGAAGCATGCTACAAGCAAAGCCGGGTGCTCATCAGCAAGCTGTAACCGTAACTGAAACTAAAACCCTACTTAGGGCCTGTTTCACCACTCTGTGTTAAGTTCCAGTTATCTATGATTCCGTCTATTTATTACTACGACACAGACAAAGACGTCATCATAGATAACGGACGCTTAAGATAACTGGAACTTAACAGAGAGTGGTGGAACAGGCCCTAAGCGTCAGTTATCTATGATTCCGTCTATTTATTACTACGAAACAGACAGAGACGTCATCATAGATAACGGACGCTTAAGATAACTGGAACTTAACAGAGAGTGGTGGAACAGGCCCTAAGCGTCAGTTATCTATGATTTCGTCTATTTTTTACTACGAAACAGACAGAGACGTCATCATAGATAACGGACGCTTAAGATAACTGGAACTTAACAGAGAGTGGTGGAACAGGCCCTAAGCGTCAGTTATCTATGATTCCGTCTATTTATTACTACGAAGCAGACAGAGACGTCATCATAGATAACTGACGCTTAAGATAACTGGAACTTAACAGAGAGTGGTGGAACAGGCCCTAAGCGTCAGTTATCTATGATTCCGTCTATTTATTACTACGAAACAGACAGAGACGTCATCATAGATAACGGACGCTTAAGATAACTGGAACTTAACAGAGAGTGGTGGAACAGGCCCTAAGCGTCAGTTATCTATGATTCCGTCTATTTATTACTACGACACAGACAAAGACGTCATCATAGATAACTGACGCTTAAGATAACTGGAACTTAACAGAGAGTGGTGGAACAGGCCCTAAGCGTCAGTTATCTATGATTCCGTCTATTTATTACTACGAAACAGACAGAGACGTCATCATAGATAACGGACGCTTAAGATAACTGGAACTTAACAGAGAGTGGTGGAACAGGCCCTTGGTGTGGTCGTGGCGTGGCGTTCCGCTCGCGTCAGGCTCGCTTGCCACGTCCATACTAAGGCTCAACTCCCTTCCATGCTGGCAGCAAAGAAAAAACAGAACGCACCAGTTGCTTCTCTTCCCGCGCAGATGGTAAAAACCCGTCGACGGAATCGGCGAAAATCGTCCATACATACATAAATCATGTCTTTATCCCTTACGGGGTTGAGTGAAGCTTAGGTTACAACACAAAGCCCACGTTTAGAATGATTGTGGGCGTAAAGAACATATTTATTTATGTATGTATTTACTCACCAGCAGCAGGCGAGATTCTGTAAGCGGACTTCTGCCTCGAGCCGCAACTGAGTCTGCTCTCAGCTAAGCTACTCCGCGAGGTAGTAGAACTCGGACCGACGTGAACGCGGCTCGCAGCTTTAGATTGACCTAAAATTAACATGGCGCTTGAATAAAATTAACAACACACATCAGAGGTTCCCAAACTTATTTTGTCTACTGCCCACTTTGAGAATAAATTATTTTTTAGCGCTCCCATTTTTTCACCTACTTAAAAACCACTATAACTTCAAATTAAATTAAAGTCTCTTACCGCCCCCTTTTAGGCCTGCAGCGCCCACAAGGGGGCGTTATCGCCCACTTTGGTAAAGCTGCATACATAGTGTCCCTTAACTAATTCATCGACAATGATGGATATACCCACAGAAAAAGAGATATAGTAGAAGTGGCATGCGAACAAGAGACACGTGCCACAAGTATGCGGAAAATTGCATGCAGTTACAAACGTCGAATTGAATTTGACAGTTCCGAGTAGCAGAATGATTCCTCCAGAATCAGATTTTCTCGAGTGTTCCGTTGTCATCAGTTAGATTTTCAATCACGTAAACCTAAATCCCATTCAGCGGCGTTCATTTCGAAACGCAGTTATTTTAACATCTGTCGTGCAATGGCAAAAGTATTATTTAGACAACTGTCATTTTCAGACTAATATCTTTTTTTTTATTTATTTATTGAATCAGGCGTTACTTTGCGGAGGTTAATTTCAATAAACAAAAAATTTACCTTGCTACTCCGCTACTCACCGTGCAAGATAAAACACATATAAATCCCACAAACTTAAATCCCTTACACTACACAAACACTGACGCGTTTCGATCCCGCTACGGGATCATTATCATGCATGAAACATATATATTTCACACAGGCTTGGTTATCTTGCACATGAGTAGCCGAGTAGCAAGGTAAATTTATTGTTCATTATTATCTTTTGGTTACTTCACTTTATATACATGTACAATGGACTCTAAGCAATATTCTGTTGGTGGAATGTTCAAATTATAATACCGATTCAGAACTTATAACACTTTTGTAATAGAAAAGCTACGACTAATAATTGCCAAGATTTCAAAGTCGGAGTAAACTGCCGATGTGAGAGTTTGGCAACAACGGTTACCCCAGCGAATGTGAGTTATCGCACTTCTATTATCTCTTTGTTCTGTGGTTGGATGCACAGTAAATACATCTATCGCTATGCCGACGCTGTTCTCTCATTCTCGGTGACGGCAGCAGTGAACACGCTACGGAACTATGGCAAACTCATCTAATTTCGTGACAAATTGACTTTATAATAGGTACTAATTAAATGTCAGTTAAACCTCGAAAAATCTGAATCACTATTAAACGACGGAATCAAACGAGAGTTATCACGAAGTTAGACAAGTGGGTAAGATAATTGTAGCTTAAAAAGACTGATCAAACTTATTTTAAACCTATTTTTAAGTCGATAAAGGTACTTATTGTCACGAAATAAGAGGAGGTTACCACACCTGTTCATTCTGCTGTAGCCGGCAAGGTGTCGTTCTCTCTTGATTTCTGAATTTGTTGCCGATAGTAGTTCCGCAAATCCAAGTAAAGGGACTGATGATCTTCAATTCATAACCAAAAACATATTAAAAATGTACACTAGCTAATATTACAAAGAAGTAAAGTTTAGGACGTTGTAAAATGTAATCTCTGGATTTACTGAACCGAGTTTGTTTTTTTTTTCGCTAATAGAAAACCAAATTGTAACACCAGGCGTAATCGTTAATTAATGATACCTAATTTTTTTTCTAAATTCTATGACTGTAAGTCTGAATTATCTCTTGTATATTGACTGACCAAGACCTTGTTGATGGTGATGACGATGAATTAATTATGTGGAATTATAATTATAACCCTATTTTTCAGAAAAAAACAAACCGAACACGAGCGATTGTAGTATTTAGCCAAAGGTTTTAATGTACCTATTGCAGATAGTAGTAAGAAAACGTATCACGTGGAAACAATACAGTGGGAGAAAATATGATTCCTAACAAATTCGGTAGCCACCTGACCCATGGGATTGTCTTATTCCATAGTGGAAACATCTGTGTATTTCTACAAAACTATAGCTGAAATTAACTCTACCTTTGAAAATATCTAAACGGACTTAGGCGATCGACAATGAGTCCGTGTACAGATATTTTTGAGCATCTCTCCGATGTACAGTAAAGAGCATAAATACAAGGTGCTAGAAAATCAGATGCGGATATTTTTTGAGATCGATTATTTGCATCGTTGTTAATAAGTTTAAAGCATACTTAATTAATTACAGTATGATTACAGGATTACAGGATGATTATTTTTGGGTGGTAATGGTAATTATTGTTTTTGCATGAAACAAAAAAATATAAACAAAAGCTTCTGCCCGCGACATACATAAAAACCTTCCTCTTGAATCACTCTATTTAAAAAAAACCGCATCAAAGTCCGTTGTGTACTTTTGAAGATATAAGCACATATATGGAGATAGGGACATAGGGATAGAGAAAGCGACTTTGTTTTATACTATGTAGTGATAATACTTAAATAATTTATGTTTTAATTGATTCTTAGGGTATTAATCCCATGAAATCATCCACATATAATTTTCTAGCACCTTGTATAAGTACGTTATCTATAAGCCTTTATGCCACGAAAAATAAGGTCGGTGATACATATACATATTTGACATGACGGATGTACCGATATTTATGCCGTCAACTGTACACGTGGCACAGACAGACATAGCTCTCTTACACACTGCGGTGATATATGAACTTACAATCGAATGTACAGCAAGACGGGGGGTTGGTGATAACTCGTAGTATATCCTGCGTGTCCTTCGTGAGACTGCGCATGCTCGAAGAGTCGCTCAGCGTACGAGCTACGAACACACATCACAAGTATTTATTATTATTATATGTATATTTCTTTTTACATACATACATACATACACATACACAAATCACGTTTATCCCTTACGGGGTAGATAAGGTGGCCAGACCTAGGCCACGATTATCAAGATTGTGGGCGTACAGATAACAAAAAATGGATTCAAAATAGTGATGGGTTGCTAGCCGCATAGCTCTATGTTTTTTCTTTGCTCCAAGACCAACATGGTTAGCATGCATGCAAGCAGCATGGTATGGTGGTAGGTTATGGTAAGTAAGTATAAGTATAAATTATACAAGGTACGAGAATCTTAGAATCTTTCGGAATATTTCCGCTGGTGGTCCGGCTAGTTTGAAGTGATTTAAGATTCCTCACAGGGCGTAGAAAAAAATAGTAATCAGGGGTGCTACGAATAATCGCATCCGCATCAGTAAATGCGGAATATTCGCATTAATTCAGACATGTGCATCCGCATTCACATCCGCATCAATCAATGCGGAGTTTTAACGGATTGCATTAATAAGTATTTTTATGCATTTAAAATTGAAATAATTATCCTTTTAAAATCCCAAAATCCGCATCCGCATCCGCATCAAATCCGCATCCGCGGATGTGAACTTCTAATAATCCGAATCCGCATCTGCATCCGCGGATGTCTAAATTGTTGCATCCGTAACAACCCTGATAGTAATAATCTATTAATTACGTGTTTGGATGAGATCTATGGCTTTGTCCGGCGACGCAGTCCGCGATCGGGAATAGATGTCACTAGTTACTGAAACAAACGTAATTGCTTTTGAAAGGGCCTGTTTCACCACACTCTGTTAAGTTCCAGTTATTTAGTGTCAGTTATCTATGGACAGAGGTGATTAAATACTGTAGCGCCCTTAGCGCCACCTATACATCGACTACATAAA
Organism: Pandemis corylana; assembly: GCA_949127965.1. Lineage (NCBI taxonomy): Eukaryota > Metazoa > Arthropoda > Insecta > Lepidoptera > Tortricidae > Pandemis > Pandemis corylana. The sequence continues at coordinate 12,375,763 of OX421857.1, read as the reverse complement.
CTGCAACAACGCACGTAGCTAGCGCCGATGACATCACAATATCTACATCGCGCCAACGCAGTTTCTCAACGCGGCTGCATAAATACAACCAGTGCCGGATTAAGCCAGCGCGGGGCCTGTAGCAAATTCTATCAAGGGGCCCTTGGTTTGCTTTAGGTTCTCAAGTTTAGGGTACTAAATAAAACAAAACTGTTACAAAGATATTTTACGCTCCTATCTAAATTAATATTTTTTTATTACGGTCAGACAGGCGCTGGAGCGCGGGGCCCCCAAATTCGCGGGGCCCGTATTATTTGCTACTGTTGCTACGTGGCTAATCCGGCACTGAATACGACTTCTAACTCTCTTCCTTCGGACTTCGTTCCCCAGGCATAACATCTGCCTGGAGAGAGATCTCCCTATCGGTGACACTCTCCACGCCATCAAGGCAGTTTACTCGTTTTCCTTGGTTGCTGTTGTGATACTTACTAGACCGTCTGCTCAGTTTCGTCGGCGTAGGCGAAGAAGACTTGCTGCGCGGCGGCCCAAACGGGCCTGTGTTCGACATGCCCCTCAGCTGCTGTCTTAGTCCTGTATTAAATAGAGTTTTTTAATAGACAGAGCGATTCAAGAGGAAGGTTTATATGTATAATTCTACGCAGACGAAGTCGCGGGCAGAAGCTAGTACAATATACAACAAAAATAAGGCAACAGAAGACCCTCGCGCCGGCAGCTTTCTCGCCCGAACACTTGCTCAACACAGCGCGCGAATGCTGCCTGAGTGACGAGCACACCAAAGGGTCCAAATTAAAATATACATTTTTAGTTTTAGTTCTGTTGGTTTATTTTTAGGTTAATGCTAGTCCAATTAACTGGATAAATAAATTACAATCTTTATCTCTTAAGGGGTAGCAGAGCAAGGTAACAAGACCCAAAGGCCACGTTTAGCATGATTTTGAGCGTATATAGGTGGAAAGGGAATCAAAATAGCGATGGGTTATATTTATAATTTTACTAATACAACTAGCTGTTTCCCGCGACTTCGTCTCCGGAGAATTTGTTTATCACTAACGCGTGAAATCGTAACAAATAAACTCACATTCGCACGTCAAAAAAAGTAGCGACATTATAATATTATCCCTTACTTGAAGCATGGCTCTCTCTGTAGTGAGCTTGCGAGCGGGACGGCGGCGCCGACACTCCTCCGCGCGCCGGCGTGGACTCACGCGGCCTCGGATCTGGTTTAGCCTGCGGCTGGTACGCCGCCTCACCTGTTAAAAACGTCACCATTGCACAAGCATTCGTCTTCCTCACACACTACTGGTTAGAAAGGGACTTTAGAAGCAGCATGATGGGGTGACAGGCTGTGATTCTCGGATCGAAACTTAGTAATCGCGTTTGGTAAACAATCATAACTTGAACCGTTCGTTCGGTCAAATTACATGGCGTCGGCTGTCTTCCGTGTCTGGCCGTTGGTGTAGAACGCCAAAAGCCAAAACACAAATAGACCCATTTTATTTTTGATTTCCTCGTTACCATCAGAAAAACACTCGCTTTCCATTCACTTGTAAAACGAAAATATAAAGCGAAGAAAGCGATGACGAAATATTGCGATAGGTGGCGTTACCAGCTTCTTTATCTGAATGGTCGATTTCGGAAGAGCCGAACTGCTAGTCTGGTAAATTAAAGAATTTATTGAATCAGACGTTACTTTGCGGTGGTCCAAAACTCAGTTAATTGTACTTACCTGCGATTACGAGCTCTGCAGAACCGGTAACAACGATATCGGATTTTGTAATTAAATTGGTTGTTATTAATAATTCAGGTCCGTCGCTGGATTTGGCTGCGAATCATGCAAACGAGGCAAACGCTTGAGTTCTATTCTATTTATTGGTAAAATTTCTAGAAGTATAATTCAATTTTGACATCGACAGAATAAATAAATTTCACTTTAGTTTCGAACATGCGACATTATTGTCACTTTAAAACATCATTTTCTGTAATAATGGGATTTGGGCTTCGTTACCTTTGTACAAATTTAACATTTTACAGGATACTGGTATGGTAAAGTAAACTACGGAACATTCAACATAAGATACTTTATTGTAACTTACATACATGTAAAATACAGACATCTGAGCCGTGTCAACTTTTACATTACAACTAAGAACTAATAACAAAATATTTTCAATAAATCGTACATATAACTAAGCAGTCGAAACAATTTAAGATAGGCACAATAGCATAATGAGGGCTGGCTGCATTTCTGCCAAATGATAGATTATTCAAATTATTAACAGAATTAGTACAGGGTCGATAAACTGTAAACTTCAGTAAGACTTCATTTAGCACCTATATTTATAGCCGGGTACTCAGTAGCGAACTGTAACTGTAACAGATACAGTGTTCGGTGCGTGCGCAACATCAGCAATCGACTCGCGGCGCATCGATCGCCGCGACCTAGTTGAACTATTAGTTGATATTAATCAGTGCATTTTTGGAAACAGTCGCGACCGTGTGCATTCAAACAATTATAACATTTAACCCATTTAACATTCTTAACTAACTTAGTTATAGTGAACATTAGAATTTACTTTAACCTTTATACAATAAACCTTTCTTTACTTCTACTTCAGAAGATTAAACATTCTAATATCGCAATCCTCGCACTGCACAGTAACTAGTGTTACGCGGTTCGCGCTGCGCTCGTAACATATCGAACACTCGAACGTCGTTACAGTACCAGTTCGTTTAGTTACAGCTCTCTAGCGAGTAACCGGCTATCCGATTCATCGTGAAAACCAGTTAAAATCAAAAGAAACTAACCTCACATTTTACAGCCATTCACCAGCCCTAACTAAACTCGACGACAGGAACTAGCTACCACTACCCGCAGTCACATTTACATCTAACTGCATATCTTTACTTTGTATCGTATCTATGGCAACACAGTCAACAGGGCTTTTTTTGCCTAGTGCAACACTTTCAATTGTTTCTTTAATCAGCGCTACATCGTCTACATGAAGGTTACGTGTACTTTCTACGGCAACACTATGATTCTGGGATGACGAATTCTCCGATACGTCACTAGTTGCAGCGGCTTTTGTTTCTGCGTCTTTGTATGTGGGTGTATCCGTCGCCATGGCATGGTCGCCGTGTGCGTCGGTGGAATATGGTCTAGTACCGGAGACAAGGGCAGGGGAGGAAGCGCGGCGCTCGCGTCGACGCTCGCGGTGCGCCGCTTTGAGTTCCATCTCGACGCAGTGTTCGGCGAACATCAGTTGCAACGGGGCGTACATGTGCGGGAGGAGTTCTAGGTCGTTCATTGTTATCTAAAACAGAAAAAACCAGGAGTTAAGACAGTGTTGTTGTCGTGCAGCATACTGCACGACAACAACACTCTCGGCACATATGCGGGTTAAGCTGCGGCAGGCGCGCGTACCCGCTGGCTGAAGTGAGTCAGCAGTGTACTGAGTGCCACCTGACAAGACTGACTGACGGGCGACTAACCTGCATGTTGTCGAACGCGATGCCGAGTGTTGTTGTCGTGCAGTATGTGCGGGTTAAGCCGCGGCAGGCGCGCGTACCGCTGGCTGAAGTGAGTCAGCAGTGTACTGAGTGCCACCTGACAAGACTGACTGACGGGCGACTAACCTGCATGTTGTCGAACGCGATGCCGAGTGTTGTTGTCGTGCAGTATGTGCGGGTTAAGCCGCGGCAGGCGCGCGTACCGCTGACTGAAGTGAGTCAGCAGTGTACTGAGTGCCACCTGATAAAACTGACTGACGACTGACGGGCGACTAACCTGCATGTTGTCGAACGCGATGCCGACAGTGTTGTTGTCGTGCAGTATGTGCGGGTTAAGCCGCGGCAGGCGCGCGTACCGCTGGTTGAAGTGAGTCAGCAGTGTACTGAGTGCCAACTGACAAGACTGACTAACGACTAACGGGCGACTAACCTGCATGTTGTCGAACGCGATGCCGACAGTGTTGTTGTCGTGCAGTATGTGCGGGTTAAGCCGCGGCAGGCGCGCGTACCGCTGGCTGAAGTGAGTCAGCAGTGTACTGAGTGCCACCTGACAAGACTGACTGACGACTGACGGGCGACTAACCTGCATGTTGTCAAACGCGATGCCGACAGTGTTGTTGTCGTGCAGTATGTGCGGGTTAAGCCGCGGCAGGCGCGCGTACCGCTGACTGAAGTGAGTCAGCAGTGAACTGAGTGCCACCTGACAAGACTGACTGACGACTGACGGGCGACTAACCTGCATGTTGTCGAACGCGATGCCGACAGTGTTGTTGTCGTGCAGTATGTGCGGGTTAAGCCGCGGCAGGCGCGCGTACCGCTGACTGAAGTGAGTCAGCACAGTGTACTGAGCGTTCATTTGTCGACCGATGCCGATTGCTTGCGAGGTTGTTGAATGCATTTTCTTCCGCGCTTCGTCCGCTAGCTCGTCTTCCATGGTTGCCTCGTGAATGAGTACGGTTGAGTTCTCGCCTGGGAATTAATTCAATAGTTGGTTTTTCATTTTTTGAGCCTCATGCTTCTTGACTAGGCCACGCGACTTAATATAGTGAAAGAGTAAGAGCCAGCACGCGTATCGATTGTCACTTTCGTACTCTCTAAAACTGACGCTCGGCGCAACTAAAAAGTAATCTGTGCGCTAGCTATAGACGTATAACCTAATTGATAATAGGAGAAAGGGGGGGGGGCAGAGAGATCAGACGTAGTCACTGCTAGTTGTCACTTTTTTTCTCTATCCGTTGTTTTAGGCGGCATATTCACCGGAACTCTGCGAGGGCGGAGTAGCAAGAGCTACACGAAATACGTGAGGAAGAAGAAAAGTTTATTTACGACCACCACAAGGAAACTGAAGCTGAGGAGCGCGAGGATCCGTAGCGAACTCTTTTCAAACAGGCGCAGTGCATTAGGAGCGGAAAAAGCACACACATTCTTCACTCGGATTTCTGGCATACATTTTTCGCACGCGTTTGTCACTTGTTTTATATCCATGGACATACAAATACCTAACTTCGTTAAGCTCCTTCCCACCATAGCCCACCAAGCGAGGCTAGGCAGTTAACTCTTTAGCCATTTGATAGTTATACCAAAACATTTAATTTTGTACCGTAACCATGTCTAAATACAGTACCCGGCCAGTAAAATTGCACTTCAGTCTTTGGAAAGAGAATTGGCGTCACGTTAGTTAGAGCGAGACAACGCTCTAAGAGGCGGAAACCAGCCGAGAAGACCGATGTGCGATCTTTATGACCGGGTATTGTAGATGCGTTTTTGTTTTCTCCGTGACGGCCATGTGACGGCAAATATGTTAATTAAAAATTTAGAGTGGATTTTTCTACGCACACAGCTTAGCTACCTCCCACAACTCTAATGAGTCTTTTGCCCGTGGTCCTACTAATTATTTCTACTCGAAAAAAATACTGTAATTAAGGTTAGTAAGGTGCTCCGTCGAAAACCAGTAGGAACACCTGTAATAGGACCACAGACAACAAAGGCTCTAAACTCGTCACAAAATAAAAGGCCCGTTTTGACAGTTCACGCCCATGAAGTTCTCTATTTTTTACCGATCGAAATGTTTTGAAGGTACATTTTTCATTGATGGTTACCGCCCACTCCGCTTAGTGCTGTAAAAACCATTTTTTTCATATTGTCCACAGACTATTAATAATCGGTTAAGGAAAAAATAAATCGATTAATATATTTTTTTTAAGGCCGACTCGCACTTGGTCGGTTTTATTTCTTTAAATACTAGTGTTTACACAAATTAATTACTGGTTTCTTTTTGTGATTGAGTGAATGTTATTGTAACAAAAATATCAAATGAAAGAAAATCGACCTTTCGTAACATTGTATCAGTTCAAAATACCTACAATATCAGTTTCAGTTAAATTTTCTTATCAGAACTTTAATCCAATGCACTTACTTACATATTCAAATCGATCAAATACTCATTCAAACTGGAATCGATTTATCGTGAGTATCGAGTACCGAGTCGTATGGTTACATCACTAGTTACGTCGCGAAGACAAATGTCAAAACGGGCCTTTTATTTTGTGACGTGTTTAGTGGACTCCATTTCCCAATTAAATTGTTTAGTTTTTCTACTGACCGATCTGAACGAGCTTATCGCTGGGCAGCGTGTCGCCGCTGTAGGTGATCTTGTGTCCGGCGACGTTGAGCGACACGCCGAAAGCGTTCGGGCAGTGCGGCACCAGGCACGTCCGGATGGACTCTACCCCGATACTGGCCAAGTTGGCGGCGGTCATCTCGTTAGGGCCTTCATTCATCTGCAACATTGCCAAAACGTTTTTTTTTTTTTTTTATGTGAATAGGAAGGCAAACGAGCAAGTGGGTCACCTGATGGTAAGTGATCACCACTGCCCATAGACACCCGCAACCCCGGGGGGATTGCAGATGCGTTGCCAACCTAGAGGACTAAAATGAAATGCCTCTTGTGCCCGTAATTTCCCCGGCTGTCTTACTCTCCACACCGGAACACAGCAGTGCAAGCTCTGCTACTTAGCGGCAGGATTAGCGAGTAAGATGGTGGTAGCGATCCGGACGGACCTTGCACAAGGCCCTACCACCCGCAATGAAGAGGGTCAACTTATAATCGTGCGTCCAACCATATTTTGTAGTTGTTTCTTGTTTGTTGACACAAGACGCAGCCACAACCACACAACCACAACGCAGACGAAACCGACGAGCATGTATCTATCTATCTAATCAGCCCACATCCACCCACTGCTGATTAAAGGCGTCTTCATTTTCATGCCAGTTTGCCCGGTCCCGTTCCAGTCTCATGCACAGTTTTCCAGCTGAATGACAGAAGTCATCTGACCAACGGGCTGATGGTCTGCCCACTGACCTTCGACCCAGTCTTGGCCACCACTCTGTGACCACCTTCGACCATCTGTCGTCGTTAGCAAGACGGAGCATGTATGAAGAGATTGAATGTGGATGAAGCGAAAGAGGTATGTCAGGATCGTAGCAAGTGGTATAGTCTGTTTCTTTTAATATGACGAAAATGCAATTAACGCGGGATTTTACAACTTCTTTTGCTGCTGAATTTGAAAGGAAAAAATAACAAAGAGACGTAAAAAAACTGACCGCAGTATGGCATGTGTACTGGAGTAGCTCAACCTTTCTTGATCTTTGAAATTAAAGATTTTAATTTTTATTTAAAATATGATTATTAATATACAAAAAATTAACACTTATACATATTACATATTCTTATGGCTAACATTCAATATAATTTCAAATATGATATTATGATTATATTACCTGAACTGGACCCTTTTAAGTATAATAGGTGTATTGTTTTCCAAATACAATTACAGTGCGCCTAACACTCCGGTAAAAATGTCTTATACCTACCATAAAAAAATTGAAAAAGTGATATTGACACAGTATATAATTATTATTTTAGAAACGCACGTCGTCTAGTGTAATACCGACCAACAACATCAAAACTATCAAGATTGTTTGTTCACGGTATACTTTTAGCTAACGCTAATGGTTTTACAACCCCACTTGAAGTTAACAATTGAACAATAGATGTTGGTTTTAAGTACTTTTCGTCATTTTAAAAGAAACAGACTATACGAAGTAGTCTCTGCCTACCCCTGTGGGAAAGAGGCGTGACGGTATGTATGTATGTATGTATAAGATGCAGGCGAGGTATTCCGAGGGCGGGCAAAAGTAATATTGGAAGATTATAAAATATCGACTTCGTTTCTTGACATATGAAAGTACATCATCAAATTCAATTAATTCTTTGAGAACAAGCAGAGACGGTATCATAGATATCTGACACTTAGGGCCTGTTTTACCACTCTCTGGTAAGCTCCTGATAGGTAACTTAAGCGTCAGATATCAATGACACCGTCTCTTAGGTCTGTTAACAGGAACTTAACAGAGAATGCTTTTAGAAACTTATCAGGGAGTAGTGAATCAGGCCATACGTATAACAAAAGCAAAGGTAACGTTTACGTAACGCTAAGAAATGTTTTTGGAGGCTACTTACCAAGGTCTGGTTCGGTATGAGCGTGAACTCGTTGGCGATCCGTTCGAAGTGCTGATCGTAGATCGTGAGCCAGGTGACGATCTGTCCAGGAGCCAGCAGGAACACGGGCACGCTGGCCTCCGGGGTGGCGAGGAGCGCCTCGAAACGTGCCTGCAGTACTCCGATCAACCCTAGAACCAACTTCATGTTGCAACATTCCCTGAGCGGTACAATTTAGGGATCTTTAAAAAGCGAGCCTTCCTGTTCATGAAAGGGCCGGCAACGCACCTGTGATTCCCCAAGCCTTGCAGGTGTTCCTGGGCGATGGTGATTACTTTCCATCGGGTGACCCGTCTGCTCGTTTGTCCCCTCTTATATAAAAAAATAAATAGAACAAGGTTTCATGAAGCTTTAACGCTTTTTACAGGATGTTATGAAAATATTTCTAAAACTAAAAGGGAGTTAAATGGTACATTGTAAAGTCCATCGAAAAATTATAACAACAGTTCAACACCCCATGATTTAAATATTTTTCTCAAAAATGTCCGGTAAAGTTGTCATTGTTAACTACATATCAGAACAGGAAGTTAATTGTTGCCGGTCAGTCCAAAATTAAAAAAAAATCATTACTGTCGCGCTAAACTCTCCAGTAATGTTGCATACAAATTCCATTACTGTCTAGTTATTAACTTTTTAAAAATGCAAATCACCATTATAAAATAAAGGCACAAGACTTAAAACACCAAAATAAAAAAAAAGCTAATACGACAACGTGTTTATCTGTGTCTGAAATAGCTTAAGGTGTTCTGGGTAGAAAAATACTCTCTTCAAATGCCATTGATAGAAAAAGGCGGCAAAGCAAAACAATTTTCACTATTTTGTTTTCATTTATTTTTGTTCTTGTTTATTTTCGATTTTTGAGAAAAGCACTATACTTGCCTCGGCCAGAATAGCATTGCTGGCTTCGTATTATTAAACGGACTCGCAAGCTCGTCCGGTCAAACCAATACTCAGCCAGCAATTGCCTACTTTCTGGCCTAGACAGTAATGTACTTATGTGTTTGACGACTTTCTGGTATCTTCTTCACCGGACCTATCAAACGATACGATACTTGATATTTAATTATTATTAGTACTTTTAGCACTATCAGACTTACCTATGTGGTGGTCGGCGTGTAAATGTGATATGTATATCGCCTTCAGAGTCCGCAGCACCTCGTTAACCTTCCTCGGTCCGTAGAAACGCACCATCTGTCCGAAAGTGCCTTCGCCGCAGTCCAGAAGAATGGAGCTTTTCTCGCTAAAATAAAAACGAATAACTTTTTAATTATACATACATGCATAAATAACGTTCCAGTAGTTTTTATTTTATTCATTACCAAGATACGTTGTCATTCGGCCATTTTGCACGCTTAGTAATAAATTAGCATTCAATTCGGTTGTTTTATTGGCTCCGCTGAATACTTCTCAACTACTCGTATATATATAAAATTGGATCGATATCGTATCTACTTATCACTTATTAGGTCACAACACTATAACTATCAAACTACATCTGTCATCGAGAAAATAAATGATGGGAACAATTATAGTGAGTACTAAAGACACCAATTCTCAAATTAATTCAACTTTTTTTTTAACTGAATGTCGCTATCTAATCTGGCTTTCGCGGGTTATCGAAAAGGATGCGAGCTGCCAGGCCGACTCAACGAGATAAAATTCAACTTACTCAACATGCACAATGATGCCGCTCGTGTTCCTAGTCTTGCTGGGTATACACGACCCAGTGCCAAGAAAGATGATCTTGGGGTATTCATTTATGGTGTTGCTCTTAGCGTAGCGCACTCCATCCACTAGATGGCGGAACTGCTGCAGGCTGCCGACGAAACCGTCGACGTCCATGGTCTCCTGGTAGTAATCCTGCACGTGCAGCTTCGGCTCTGCTGACCTGTTGAGGAAGAGGTAGAATTTTGAAAAATGCCATTCGGAGAAATATCTTAGTGAGTTTTAGTTTGAGATGCGATTAGAGTACAATAAAATCATGTAATTTTATTGGTCTTGACAATGTATCGAAATTTTAATTGGAGCCGAGAGTTAGTAGCAATACCCAGATTTCTACCACTTTCGTACTGTACATACTTTCGAGGGATATGCTTTCCAAAATTGGGCAGAAGCTTAAGAATAAAACGGTGCGCTCTGCATGACAGTAGCGCCTTCTCGCAAACGCAACTTTAGGGGCGTTTGTCAAATAGTGAATCACAAGTCCTTATCATTTTAAATTAATTAAAGTAAATAAATAATAACAGAAAGACAATAAACAGTATTTTTAGAGGCATTTGTTACAAACAGTAGTTAATAGGAAAAATGGATGTCATTAAAAAAACTGGTTTTGAAGGTGTAAAACACAAAACAATTTTCCCCCAACTATGCTGAAAGGAAATAAATCGGTTTTAGCAGAACACGTAAGGAATGTAGAAGAACTAAGAACTAATGAAATGGCAATAGTTATTTAATACGAGCCAACATAATTCGCCAAACATCGGTGACCTTAACACCCTATATAAAACAACTTTTATAATTACCCATTTTCAAAGCAACACACAGACAAGACGTTTCACTAAGCCCCTGTTGTTGCGCATTTCTGCCACGGCATGCGCTGTGATCGTTTTCTATACCCCCACCATACACTTCGCACGTTCCCAGACGATACGATCATTTGACCCAACTTTAAGGACAAAAATGTTTGATTGGCCCGAACGAATGCCAGAAGCTAAGCTTTGACATCTGTCTCGTCCTTTCATTGTAACTCGGTTCTTTATAGGAATTTTAAGTGGTGCTCGGAGTTCTCAGGTACGCGTAACGTGAATGGCAGTTCACTAAACTACATTCATTCACACTTAGACGACGGTGGACGCACGACTGTTGAAAGCTGCTTCTGAAAGCGCCTTGGAGAATTCCTTTTGCCGGCACTCTAGTGCAGCCGATGTTATGTCTTTATTAATGAACTAGTTGTTGCCCGCAACTTCGTCTGCATAGAATTCGTTTATCGCTATCCCGCAGAAATTACGCAATCCGTTCTTAAGAGGATGCCTACGTCATAGTAGCTGTAATGCTGCATGCAAAGTCTCAGCCCGACCGGTTTAAAATTGACAAAGTTTCATACAAACTTTCATCCCCATTTTATCCCCTTGGGGGTAGAATTGATCAAAATCCTTTCTTAGCGGATGCCTACGTCATAACATCTACCTGCATGCCAAATTTCAGCCCGATCCGTCCAGTGATTTGGGCTGTGCGTTGATAGATCACTATGTCAGTCAGTCAGTCACCTTCGAGTTAAATATATTTAGATAGATAGATTCTATGGGGTGTTACAGCTATTGTTATAATATACAGGGGAGCGATAGAACCGGGTCACTTTTCATAAAACTTTCTGCGAGAAGTGACGCGGTATTTTTGCTTCCGACTAAAGTTTTATGTTATTGCTTACCTGTCGAGCTGCTTCTTAGGTCGCAGATGGAACATGGTCAGCGTACGCGCCGAGTATATCTCCAGCTTGCCGGTGGACGTTGAGTCAGTCAGCGCCGCGCTGTCTCCGACCTGGCTCTCCATGTTGATTATGTTCTGGAACTGCGCTATCGCAATCTAGAAGTGTTTTAAGTTTGTCACACAAAGCCATAAGCCATCAAGCCGGTCATGCTGTTCAGTTCTACAAGCCTCCAAACTATGGTTGACTAAGCCAGTGACACGAAGCACGAATGAAGGAAACAGGGGGGCTATTCCGAAATTTTTCAAAGTTTTTATCACACCGTCTCTTTCTCTCAAATTAGTGACTATAAGTGTGAGCGGAACGGCACGAAATGTACTTCGAAAATCGACTTTTAAAGTACAAGGCCAGGTTATGCGCCGACTCTTCTAACGAACTCCAATACAGACAATGATTACGCCATCTATCATGAGAAACCATTACCTCCACAACACCCTCATGGAAATACCAACTGAGTAACAATACCTGGTATAGAATTTGTGGTGTCTACCTTATTAGTGGGCTGGACCACCAGAACTCCACTACCAGATTATTGTATTGTCATCTGACTTACTCGAGTGCAAAATTTCAGCTCAATCGGTTGATGATATCTGCTTCAAAATTGAGTCGCAAGATTCCACCCGGACAAACATATTATGTTGCAAATTAATATAAAGCTTGTAAAATTTCCATGCAACCATGCGCACTAAGCAATAAGCCACCACACACACAGACTCTTACCCGGTTCTTCAGATCCTCGAACCCTTTCAGCTTGACCGGACTATCCGTCCTGGGCAACGGCGGGTGCGCGTTCCACTCAGCGGGCACGCTCACGTCCCGGAGCAGAGGGAATATGTCCGGGTCCAGGAGATGCAGCTTGTGCTGGGTGCGGTGGACCGCCTCCGAGCCCAGGCACAGGTTCTGCGAGTTGAGGACCAGATGCCGGGTAGAAGGACCAAACATCGTCATGAAGGACTTGTAACTGCGGAGTGGAGATAGAAACTGAACTAATGTACATTACGTGAGCTCTTATAGACCGACTGCCTAAATGAGACCTCGCCCGCGCGGTGCAGACGACCGCGGGGGACGAGAGGTGCGGGCGGCAGGCACACTACCCGGCTGCATCGAGAGAGCTCTTTGTTGTCCCTCCCCACGCGCGTCTCATTTAAGCAGTCGGTCTATAGAATGCCAGTCGGGTTTGTCTTGCTGTCTCTCACACTCTTATGGGTTTGATACTTGAAACGGCCGAGTAAGGGAGATTCTAGGACAGTGGTTCCTAACCTTTTCAATGTCATTACCCCTGTGAACAAGTATGGGAATTGAGTTTACCCCTAGCTAATTTGAAATAATTAGAGATGGGCCGAGTACTCGTTTGATACTCGGTACTCTGCGTACTCGGCGGGTTTTTTGATACTCGTACTCGGCCGAATAACTCGGTTGTTAGATAACGAGTAACGAGTATACATACTTTGTTTAAGAAAAGCAATATATTTATATTTATTTACTATGACGCGCAACGTGACGTGTTTGTTTGCAAACAATCAAGTGACTAGTAGTTGAAAGGCGTGGGCGGGGTGAGGGGTGTATCAACGCGAGCCGACGTCTTGACCGGCGCAAACCTGTTTGTACTTGTTTACGCGCACGAAATGCGAATTTGATTGAACCGAGTTACTCGGCCGAGTACTCGGTTGAAAAAAAATTGAGCCGATTAAAACTCGGTACTCGTTACTCGGCAAAAGTGTTACTCGGCGCATCTCTAGAAATAATTAAAACCACACAAATTCGAACGAAAATATGTTTATTATGTAAGAAATTGCACGTTTAGGTAACTAGTAAGTAAAGTAATATATAAATCGTACTATTAGTTTGTTTATTGCTATTTTAATACTATTTCGTGGCATCCCGTGTTACCCCCCTAGAATCTCCGTTTTACCCCTGCGGGGGTAATTACCCCCAGGTTAGGAACCACTGTTCTAGGAGCTCACGGACCGTATGTATGTTTAACCTTTTCGACACCAACGATACATATATCAGCACCGCAGGTTCAACGCCAACGACCTATATATACGTCCATTACTCCAATGCAAAAGCAACCTTCGTTCAACTGGGTTCAGGCTCGACTTAAGGCATCGCAATAAAGAAGTCTGGCGAACGTCTCTTGTATTTGACGTGGCGGCGAAAAGGTTCTCTTTGTTGTTCATACGCATGAAAATAACGACCATAGACATTATACGTGTACACCTAATGAAAACTAAAAACAACCCAACTGATTAATCCGTGCATGTGCACAAAGATTTTTTTATTCGCCTATTCGGTTTCAAACTGATGTGAAAGGGCTTCCCCTTTCTCTTTCCACATGTATTGTGTCTGTCTTTTGAGAGGCTTTCCCAGTCCGGTTCAAAAACCTCCAAATTATCCCGCTATCATCATAGATACAATACATAGTAATAGCTCGGCAGCGCATGTGAAAGAGCCATGTAATACGCGTATATCAGCATAAAAAAAGGTTTTATTAAAAATGGAAGTTTTACCTTAACTTGTAAGAAGTTAAACTTAATTTTGTATTAAATACAAGAAATTTTCTTGGTAGTATAGACTACAAGCCCATGAAAAAAAACGTGAAATGAACCAGCGTGAATGAAGCTTAGAAGGCTGTTACTATATCATAAAATAACTCTGAGCGCTATGCCGTCTTTTCTGAGCGGTACATTTATGGAATTTCTCAGATACAAGTGAGGAATTACGACTAATTATTAATTTACGGCGTTTTTATAGCTTATAGATGATTAAAAATAGATGTCGAAAAACCTAGTGCCGCTTTAAAGTGGTGGTGCTGGAAGTTAGTGCATTTTTTTTTCAATGTATGAGAAAAAATCTGTACCGCTCAGAAATGACGGCATAGCGCTCAGAGTTATTTCATGATATAGTAACAGCCTTCTAAGCTTCATTCACGCTGGTTCATTTCACATGTTTTTTTTTCATGGGCTTGTAGTTGCTTCCATGCTGGTCTGGGAGCAAAGGAAAATCATAGAATGTACCAGTTGCTTCTCGTCCCGCGCAGATGGTAAAAGCCCATTGAGGAAATGGGCGTAATTCTTAGGAATTATGTTATAGGCGATGCGGCTAGCAACCCATCACTATTTTGATTCCTTTTTCCACCTATACGCCCACAATCTTGCTAAACGTGGCCTGTAGGTCTTGTTAACTTAGGCTCTGTCTACCCCGTAAGGGATAAAGACGTGATTTGTGTGTGTGTGTTGTAGTCTAATAGGTACACAAAATGAATCTGTATTGTAAAATAGCCCATGGCAGACTCACGTGGGATGATGGAAGACTTGGGGCGGCGACATATGCACGATGATAGTTGGAATGTTTTCTGGGGGGTTGACGCCGTTGTCAAAATGCGCCGCGAAGTCCGCTTCCTTCAAGTATGATATGTCCGCCACATCCAGAACTGGAAAACAACGCAATACCAGAATTAACTGCATGTGATAACGATAATCGCTGTAAATCGATTGAGACAAGTTAAAAAAGTCCATAATCTCAAAAAGATGGTAAAAGCCCATCGAGGAAATGGGCATAGGAATCATATAGGCGATGCGGCTAGCTACGCATCACTATTTTGATTCCCCTTTCCACCTATACGCCCACAATCATGCTAAGCGTGGCCTTTGGATCTTGTCACCTTAGGTTCTGTCTACCCCGTAAGGGAGAAAGCCGAATTTAGTAAATCTGATTACTGATAAATATTGCTGAAAACATAGGCTCTTAAACGTGATATTATTTTATTTTAATATTTAGTCAAACTTGGATGAAAAACGACTTAAGAGACAGTTTTCAGATATTTTACTGTTTCATCCCATAACTTTGGCCCTCCATGGTATAAAAAAAATAACTACGCTAAAGTGGCACTGGATATTAAAAACATGTCTAGCTAATGTAGTTTACAAAATGGTATAACACTTTACTTATTTATTTAATAATTTCAAATTTATTGCTATTTCATTACTTCGGTCATCTGAGGCTGTGGCAGACGAAAAACTCAACTGAGGGAGAAAAATCAAGATTTTTGCAAAAATGACAATATCTCGAAAACTAAAAGATTTTTACTAAACCTAAAATATGATATTCTGGTAGGTAATTAGTAGGTCTATCAGCCTTTAACGGGTTATCGTCGGTTTCTGGGACACCCTGTATAATCTCAAAAACCCATTTTAATGATACAGCAGAGTCTCGATTAACCAGTTTTTAGCCACGACGGATGGAACAGAACCGAGACGGTATATGCCTTGGTATATGCGTTTGGAGTTAGAGGCTGTGTATTTATTTGTTTGTTAGTGTGGGTGTCTGTTACCATTTTTCTCGAAAACTACTTGAGCGATTGCGATGCGGTTTTTTGCATTGTATTGGTATTGAATCAGCGCATGTTCTTAGATAAGGTCTACGCTTGTAGGCTATCAGGGGAAGCAATAGTAGTCGTTATTCTGTTTTACCTAACTTTTACCCATTTATTCGTCGTGGGTTTTAATTTTTCTTCCACGCCCTAATCTTCCACGCTGGTCTGGGAGCAAAGAAAAAACATAGAATGTACCAGTTGCTTCTCTTCCCGCGCAGATGGTAAAAGCTCATCGAGGGAATGGGTGAGTCTTAGGAATCATGTTATAGGCGATGCGGCTAGCAACCCATCACTATTTTGATTCCCCTTTCCATCCATACGCCCACGATCATGCTAAACGTGGCCTTTAGGTCTTGTCACCTTAGGCTGTGTCTACCCCGTATGGGATGAAGACGTGATTTATATGTGTATGTGGGTTTTAATTTAATATTTTAAAATATTTTACACGGACAGAAACATACACAGATGCTTCAAACTTGTAACACCTCAACCTCACAAACCCGCAAGCTTTACCTCTTTATAATTTTTGTATAGAACTAACTCCGGATTACCTATAAACACAGGGCCAGGGTCGTCCGGCGTTTTGACGTCTTTCGACAGGACCAGCCTGCCGTCCGGCAGTATGACGTCGTGGCCGCTCTTCAGCTGCCCCAGCATCGGACCTGGCTTCACGCCCATCTCCACACACTTCGACAGATCCAGAGTTCCCAGGCGTTTCTAGAACAAGTAACAGATCCGTTAAGCTCATACAACTCGATCAGCAAGAATTGAGGAAGCTTAATACATTATTGATCCTCCTATGATCACTATTTTGATTCCATTTACCATCTATACGCTCAAACGCTAAACGTGGCCTGTAGGTCTTGTTACCTTAGGCTCTGTCTACCCCGTAAGGGATAAAGACGTGATTTGTGTATGTATGTATGTATGATCCTCAAAGAACTTAACATCCAAGAGAGATTATCGTCAACTGTACAAATGCGAATCCTCAAGTTCTTTGGACACATCACCCGTAACGAGGACTCCATGGAACGGCTTGTGGTGCAAGGGAAAGTCGAGGCCAAAAGATCTCGCGGGCGCTCCCCGACACCGTGGACAGACCTCATCAAAACTGTGACGCACTCCAGCATAAACGATTGCTCCCACACTGCCAAGCATCGAGATACTTGGCGACGTGTCGCGAGAGCAGCGGTGGCGCAGGAATCGACCGAAACATGACCACGACCACTCTGTCAAGAGTGCACGACTAAGAAGAAGAATACATTATTGCGCTAATTGACCAGTAACTCGTTCGATTCTCAGTAGAGAATTCTATCCCGGATACATTGGATCGCGCAGTAATTTCGCGGGATCGATAATGCCGAATTATGCGTGTATCGGAACGTCGGCAAGTTAAATTAAGTAGATTAAATATTTTATTGAATCAGGCGTTACTTTGCGGAGGTCTATTTCAATGACCAAAAAAAATTTTTTTTTGGTCATTGAAATTTTTGGTCATTGACTTGTTATATCGGGCACGTCATGCTAGAACATGTTTTGAAACGTTGATTTTGATCACTTACTTTTGACGTTGACTGTACCTTTAACAGAGCAATTCTTGTATATATACAATATATACATAACCATGCTAAACGTGGCCTTAAGCTGTTGTTACCATAGGCACTGTCTACCCCGTAAGGGATAAAGGCGTGATATATGTATGTATGTATAATCTGTACCTCAGAGACGGCTACAACGATTTTCATGAAATTTGGTATGCAGGGGGTTTCAGGGGCGATAAGTCGATCTAGTTAGGTTTCAATTTTAGAAAACGTACCAAAAAAATACCGAACAAAGCTCTTTTATCCGGGTACTGCTAAATAATATGTATAAAAGCGAGCATCGTTTTATTTATATCTTGTGACAAGATATAATATTAAATTGTGTTTAGTATTATTATATTAACTTAGGTAAAATAAGTTCTCTTTACCCACTACAGCAGTGGTACACACCTTCAGCGTGCAAATATATGAGACTGAACAGTTTCCCTTCATTTGCAAATCCATCAAAACCTTCTCATTTCTCTTCCGTTGTGGGTCAATAGCTGAAACAGTATCATTTACGTATATTAAATAATATATTGCAGCGAGTGCAAGAGCGAATTTCATAATAAATAGAAAGAAAGAAAGAAAGAAAACATTTGTTCCTTTTTGCAAGACACACAATTACAAGAGAATATACACAATTTTATAGAAAATAATATAATTAATATAGTATTATTTATAGAAAATAGGGATGATGACTGTTATTTTCTATAAGGTAGATTAACAAGTTTTGGAAACATATTTATTCATTTTTCAAGTTTCAGTACATTTTTTACGTAGAAATGACGAAAAGACATTTGTGCCCCTTTATCATTGTAATTTTTTGTTTCATTGACAACAGAAAAATTTACCATATTTTGACATAACCTGATATGATGGGACTAATTACAATTTCGTTTTTTTATCCAATCGTCATTCTTTGGAGATCAAAAAGGAAAACCAACAAAGTATGGCTTTACTTGCACTCTTCACTCTCGGAGTCTTCTCGGCAGCCTTCTTGCTGTCTGCAACTGAAGGTTTACTACCATAATAGTCGGTGTCATCATGGGTGAACTCTTCAAACTCGCTGTGCTTTGCTCTCTTAGCTGCTGGCTTGAGCTGCGAGTCCTTGTCAAACAGGTTGACGGTTGGTGCACTGTGATAATGAAATAAATAAAAACATTAACTTCTTTGTTTCGATGTGACCACAAATACCACAATTATTACTACACTCGCAATCATACAATGAAAATGATTTTAATGAACATGATAGCAATATATAGTTCGTTTTTTTCATTATAATATTATAATAATAAAGCTTTACCATTCTGTTTTTTTTTACATTTCAACTATGTTTTAGTGTTGTTTTTTTTCATTATATATTCTTAAAGGCCAAGTAGAGTAACAATCAGTAGCGTAACTATAGGGTGGCAGGGGTGGCAAAATGCCATGGGCCCCCAGCTCTACGGGGCCCCGAACTGGCTTGGTTTAGAGCACAGAAGGGATGCTGATGCACTTCTTTATATTGAGGAAGGAGCCCCATCTGAAAAATTTGCCGCGGGCCCCAGACGTTATAGTTACGCCACTGGTAACAATGATTATGAACTTACAGTATTACATATTTGACACTCATAACATTGTCTTCAAAGTCCTCGCTGGGACTGCATTTGGCCATGGACACTTGCATATCCTTCATAATGACAAATCTCCTTGTTGCATTGTATAACTCGTCCTGTAACAAAACACAGCTTTACTTAACTCTAAAATTTGAATAAAGATTTTAATTCCTTCTATATCCTACCGATACTAATGATAACTTGTCTGGGTAAAAAATCAAAAAAAGTTCCAAAATTTGAGTTCTTTGCTTGATTATAGAAACACATAGCAAAAAACAGAAATCAAAAGAGCTTGAATAATACCTAGTACTCAGCTTCACTGTACTTAAAGAGACTGTACTCAAAGAACAGTACCTCAGCGAAACATCTTAGTTTATAGCATACCTAGTCTTAAGAATACTAACACTATTGTCATGGTTACTTGAATAAACGAATATTATTATTATTATTATTATTTTATAGGGGGCAAAAAGGATTGGATGGAGATGGAACCCCATAACATAGGTGGATTATGGGATTGAAGCCTTGATTATGGTACAAGGCCGTTTTAAAAATTAATAATAATTTTAATTTTTCACATACCAAGCCATCAGGTCCATGTAGCGTTATCTTCGGGACCCCCACATCTTGCAGCGTCAAGGACAAGCCAGGAAGACCTCCTATGTTCCGCCATGTCTTGCTTGTGATGAATATATGGTCCAATTTTGAAAGTTTCACCTTGTGTTCATGAGCCAGCCTTTGAGTGCATTCTCCACAATTGAATAAGTACCTAAGATACAAAAAATATTATATTGAAATTATTTTAAATATTACTCCATATTGACACTGACTATCAACTATACTCGTGAGAAAATCATACAACTTTCTACGGGAAGTGTCCCAGTTTTTTTGCTTCCAGGTATATTTCACAACTTTTCATAAGCTTAGCATGAGTTGCACCATATTACTTTAACAATAACATCAACCATAACTACGATATTTGACAGAAAATCTATTAAAAACTAACTGTTGCCTACGGCTTTGCCATTTGAACTTTCCTTGGACATGCACAAATGTTTCAAAACCAAAATTATATAAATCAATACTACCATTCTCGAGTTCTAGCAAGACAACCAAACACCAATTAATTTATATATATATATATATTACTCAATATTAAACTGACTTGACTATTTCACAACTTTTCATTAAGTATTGTAAGAAGTTACTTGACTGAGATAGTATTTCTGATCGTTACCTTTTCTGATCAGTGAAGAGGTACAGCGTGTTAGGGACCCCGCGCGCTCCCGAGCCGAGTACTTGCAGGTAAACAGTGCTCGATCCGTATTTTTCATACTTTTCGGCTTTCTTTGATATGTGCTGCCGTTGTCGCTGCGCTTCAGCTATCCGTGCGGAATTAGCTTTCGGCATGTCGGCTAGAAAGTCCAACAGTCTTTTAGTACTATCTTTGTTGCAATAACGTACGTTACTAGCACTAGCTACTCTAAATACACTTTTACCGTACATGTGTTTATAGGTTATATTAACTTTAGCCACAGTTTACGAGCATTCGGCTGGTATTTTGTATTTTATTGTTGATTTTAACATAGCAACATGGTAATTGCTAATAGGTTATTGGTGTCAGTTTTAGATTTAGAACATTTTGACTAAATTTCTTCTTTTATTCGCTGTCGCACTGACAGCTGTTCAAGAATTAAAAACTGACTGACGGACAGGCTGACGCTGACTGTCATGAACCTGACAATCATGCATGACGTACCGTGATGACAGTTCAAAACAGGGCTACAATGTTAAACAAATATAATTAGCGCGAAAACATCAAAGAAAATCATGTAAATTAAAGAAATGTTTTGCAAATGAATCATAACGTAAATTTTTATTACGCCCGACATTATGGATTAATCCATAATACCATAATCTTACATGGTTTCGCAATTTCTTCAAGTTATTAATACCGGTGCAATCTAGATCAGTCGTGAAAATGATCACTTATTTTACTTGTGTCAGAAATTTGTAACCAAGTAGAATGTGTAGGGAATATTTAGGACACCATGTTTAAAAGGTTCACAGAAGTTATCATAATTTCAGGGAACTCCGGTAAATTTTAAGCATTGGTATTTTTTCATGTCATCTTTGGCAACATTCCTCTTGTTTTCGTTTTTTTTTTGTCCTGAAACTCAGTCCGTGAATTGTGATTTAATTATAAAAAAGGCACTTGTGAGGGCGAGCATACTTGAACTTTTACGATTCATGCGTTTTTTATTGAAAAATAATTTATCACTACCGTCACTACATTGACAAAAATGGCAGCTTTCATTATAGCTTGCCATTCGTAAAAATATCATTGTCACGGAATTGAATAGTAGGATGGCAACCTCAAATTAGAAAAATGGCGTTTGGTACAGCTGTGGGTTGCGCAATTTTTATGTAAATGTGCATGAAATTTATAAGAAATCTAAAGTTTCAAGTGTAACAAATAATCTAGGTAGTATAGATGAAGATTGTATAAAGTTTACACC
This sequence comes from Pandemis corylana, assembly GCA_949127965.1. Classification (NCBI taxonomy): domain Eukaryota; kingdom Metazoa; phylum Arthropoda; class Insecta; order Lepidoptera; family Tortricidae; genus Pandemis; species Pandemis corylana. Next base: position 12,354,139 of record OX421857.1, on the reverse strand, counting down.
GTAAATATTGTCTGATAAATAAGTATTTTCCGCAAGCTCGAAATTGTGATGGACTGTGTATTTTTTGTGTTGTGGTGATGTTTGGAAAAGATAAATAATGAAACGAAAAATAATGCGGCTGTGCAAATAATGTAATAATGATGGATAAGTTATGGGTGGTGTTGTTAGTGGCCTTGACCGGCGCACACTTAGGGCATGGATTACCATTGAGATCGACGCCGCAAAGCTACCCGCACAGTAAGTCACTTCACACCTGATATTATCATGTTTTTGCTAAAATACTAACGAGCACTGTATGTCCATATGCTAGACATAGTTATAAGGTTAGAAGATAATGCCACATAAATAGTTTAGTTATTATCTTCAGGGAAAACTCTTTGAATGTTGTGACCAAGTTTATTTTCTATTCTGATGGGGGTGGTAACTAAACTTGCTTATATTAAGCTCTTATTTTGACACTATCACAATAAATTCGAACTGTACAAGGCACTGCACTTAAATACTGAAAATTTCGTATTAAGTTTTGGGGCAATTATAAAAAAACTTTTTTAAAAGATTTTTAAAATCAAAGAAAACTACTGTGGCAGTTTGACAGCCAACTTAGTTAATCTTACTAGTTGAAATAATTTTGCTTTTCTTAATTTATTGCATTTAATTCAACAAAATTGTGTTGGGAAAGGAACAATATAAATGTGTTGTATGTTTGAATATTTTTAATCACTGAAAGTATTACCTAAATAAATATAGTTGTTATTAGGGGAGAGAAAACAATACTCAAAAATAATCCGCATAAGTACAAATTTTCAAAGACAAACACTGAACAAAACATTGCTATGAAGAAGACTTAATTTTTCAAACTGAAATTATCTCTAGGATTTGGGGCCTTTAAAACTAAAGTAAATCTGGAGGCAGTAAATGTTCACCAAAAATGTAAAAAGATCGAATGAAATAATAAACTGTCTTGAAATGTCTTTTTTATTAATACAAGTAAAGCTAATGAAACAATTAAATAATACAATATAATACAAATACTCTATTGAACACCACAAATCAGTACAAAACAATACAGAAACAAAGTACAAGGCAGACAATAGGCAGTCTTATCGCTTAATAGCGATCTCTACCAGACAACCAAAAATGTCAAATAATAATGACAAACTTTTTATTATATGAATTCATTTATATTCTCATGTTTTCACCAGTAACAGTTATTAATATTTAAGAATAAGAATAAAAAACTATTATTAATTTTTGACAATAGAAGTTACAAAGTATTGTTCAGTAATTATGTCTCAAAATTATTTACTTTTGTAACCTACTCATAACATTGTTGTACAGTATTTGTAAATTTATATGTAGGTTTCTGATTTAATGACCCTCTCATCACCTCAAAGGTTAACTGGTAGAGATCTTTTAGAGGGATAGGTTTGCTTTGGCCATGTGTGTTATGTTTTTAAACATATACTTATTAAAACTTACCAGAAAAAAATGCTGCAGGAAAAACTTGTCTACTTCTAAGAATTTTTTATACAACAAGTAGAGGTTTCCTGCGACTTCAATCTACGCAGAATTAATATGGTCTGTGACACTCACAAATAATGTGGCTTTCTATTAGTAAAAGAAATTTTAAAATTAGTTCAGTTCAACCACAAATCCCAACTCAGCATGGAAAATAAAATACTTTTATGCAAGTGCATCCATCTGCCATTTCAAACGGCGAAATCATCCAGCGATACCAATCAGGGTTGACATGATTTAAATCACTTGATTTAAATCAGTGATTAAAATCGTGATTTTAATCAAGGGATTTTTTCAAAAAAATCATTGATTTAAATCATTAAATTTTTACTACGACCAAATCGGCCCAAAATTGTTTAGGGAATTCCCCGGACCATTACGGCACGCACACATGTGCAAGCGAGTCATAGCGTAACAGTTTCGGGAAAACCCCGAAACTATAGTACGTGACGCATGGTACCAAAACGGTTCCAGGATTCCCCAAAACTAAAACACGAGACGCATTTCGCTTTTCGCCCGGTCATTCGTAATTGACTAGTGAAAGAGTGAATACAACAAAAAGATGTCTGGAAGAAAAAAAGATGCTGTGTGGGTTTATTTCGATGAAAAATGGCTATTTAATTAATAAAAAAAGACAAGAAAATCAAAAAATCAAAACAATCTGATTTTAATCAAATAAATCCGATTTAAATCAAATTAATCGGATTATTATGATTTTTTTATAATAATCATGATTTTTATCAACCCTGATACCAATTCAAAATACTGCGTGACATTGTCAAGACACTTTGGTATGTCAGAAACGCTAGAATACACCATGACTTAGGCATTCCAAGTATAAAAGAAGAAATCCAGTCATGCATGCGCAGATACCCCAACAAATTGGCACATGGCCTAATGAAGGAATGTGTCACTTTTAATCGACTGAAGAGACGAGGCCCCCAAGATCTACTGGAATAGATAGCAGCCTATAGACGGGCGCGTCACTGGACACGCACCATCCAAGACTGCATACATACCAACCTCTTACTGAATGTCTCAAAGAGACAGATTGCAAGCTAAAGTATATAATAAAAAAATTGGTTCAGTAGATTTAGAGATTACCCCCTACAACTCCACAAACTCAAAATCTTTACATCTTCACTCAAAAGTCACTCATTGTCACTCAAAAGTGTTGCGGCAGAAAACCAGCGTTGCGACTCCCGTCGCAGCATTATGCTGAGCTGCAACCTTTTTGACGTTGGACAGCGACACACTAATTGTTATTTTTCCTTTTTTTTTGTTTTGTTTATTTTTAGTTGGGGCCGTTGTCCTATGCATCAAATAAATGTATTTTCTTTCTTTTCTTTCTTTTCTTTATAATATTGGTATAAATGAGCACAAGGGAGCAAGTAGGTCTTTTACGTATTCAAAACTCTTCCAGACCCAAATGGCCCTGTCTTGGAGGGATGGCAGGACGGCAAACTGTATGCGGCCGTGCCTGCGCTGGCGCTCATCGTCACGGCCGTGGGGCTCCTCATTGGTTGTACGTGGTGCTACAGGCATAAGGACTGCAAGGTAAGCAATTCATTTTACAAGACTCCATAGGAAGCATACATGAACATAAAACACATCTCTGTCCCTTACTGGGTAGACAAATCCAAAGCCAAACAAACCTAAAAGCCACAGTTAGCATGATGAAGAGGGAATTAAAATAGTGATGGGTTTCTAGCCGCGTCGCCTACAATATAATTCCTAAGATTGTCGTTAATTCCCTCAATGGGCTTTTACCATCGGAAGCAGCAAATAATTATTATCAAGGGAACCTTGTATCTCTTGCAGTAATAGTCAGGAATCAACAGAGTATTTTAATTATAAACAAATTATTAACCAAGTTTACCAGATATTTTCATGACATACATTTTCATCCTTCCAGATAACAAATAAAGTTTAAACATTAAGTTTTCATTTAAGTATACAGTGCAGTAAGGTTTAAAAAAGTTTATACTGCATAGGTATATGATATGTGATGATTATATGTATAAATTATAATTTATTAGCTTCTGCACGCGACTTCGTCTGCGTAGAATTATACATATAAACCTTCCTCTTGAATCTCTATAAAACAAAACATTAAAAAAAAATGTTTTTGAAAATAAGTTATACTAAAAATATAATGTTATGTATTCTGAACGTTTATTTGATGAGCTCATGAATATTCTGTCTGTTTACCTGGAACTAACATAGTTAAATTGTTGTCGAGGACAAATATTTTTAAATTTATTCAGTTATTTATTAACCTATTCCCAGCTCCACCACACTAACTGGATACTTTTTTTTTTCTTGAAAACTAAAAATACTGAGGTAGATTTGCTAAAAATTACATGACGCTTTGTTGCCTTAGTGAATGTTATATCATCAATCATAACATAACTACAAAGCAGCTAAACAAAAACTAAATTAATATGAGGAATGTAGCTTGTACATGACATAAAGATGTCTTGTTCTTCTTTGCAAACGTGATTTAATTTCGTAATTTAAATTATGTAAACACACACTTTCTACTGCATAAACTGCATCTCGTATCAAATTACGAGATGTAACGAGAACGAGATCCAGTTATCTTCCTAATATTATGTGATCTGTGTGTCTTATTACGAATGAGTAGGGTTGCCATCCATCACCAAAAGACTCACCAAAATTTGTTGTCACAAAAAGACTTAAAATCCATGTTTGGAGTTTAAATTACTTTCCAATTATCAATCGCGTTTAGCCAAAGGCTCAATTTCTGAAAACACTTAAAATACCATTTGACAGTGATAAAATTCTATAATTTTTTACAAAACTAGAGCTCAAATTAAGCTATCAACTAAGTAGTTGACAAGATTAAATACTTTGCCCACATTTTAAAATCTTCAAATGTCCTCCTTACTTTCGAATGTCCTATCATTAAAGGGATCTTAGAGACAAGAAAATGTAGTGGACGCTTTCTTGACAACTTCGCTGGTACGCCCTTCAAACCAGAAAAGATCCGGGAAATGACAACCCTATGAATAAGTAAATAATTTACAGCTACTACATGTTCACAAATTTGCAATTCAAGTGAAACTGAAGGGTTTTGGGGGGTTCGTTCGTTTTTCCAATGCAATTCATTTAGTAATCAATCCTAATTTTCTCTCTCAAGTATAAAATGCGTGATATTCCACATTTAGCCAACTTGTTCCACGTTGCATGCACATATCCTATTAGCTTATAAACAAATGCTTAGACGTGTATATGGGTCATACGCATGATACGGAGTCGGGGCGTGCCGTCCGTCGACCCCGCCGTCCGCACTGATTAGATACAACTGCAACTTTTATTGCCACCGCGGACCCCGCGGGCCTTATGACGACAGACTTTGATCTTGCACCCGATTAAACTTGGTAATGAAGCTGTTTTACAACGCTATAAAGTTCATTTGTACTAAAATGAAAATTATGTTATGGTTTTTTCACCAAATCTTGAAAGTTTGCAATTTCTAAACAAAATTTTGGTAAGAAATCCGAGAAATCCGAACGAAATATCGTTGTATAATGTGGCTTAAGACAATGAACGAATAAAAATATTTAATTTAGCAGTGTTTCAAAATTTAGCGTGATAATTCATTGACACAACAGTTTAAGGCTTGTTTACATGTTCCACAATTTCCATCTGTGTGGACTTTTTACGCATAATACTTTTGAGTAGCATTAAAGCTTCACAAATTCTGAGGAAGATAAAGAAGGCAGATGATAAGTACATAGGTACATACGAACTTAGCGAACGCTTAGTCATTGTTTACAAACATGTATCGTGGATGACGTAGTAACAATAGGAAACAGTCTACTTATTGGGATCGTGTTGAATACTTATCACTGCGCGTTGCTGTGTCGTGTCGCTCTGTTGGCCACTAACTTCACCGACGTAGCCAAGCATGGATCCACCGTTGTGAGCGCGGTGGGCATGCCCGCAACCCTAATTTTTTCGAGCAATGCTATATCATTAAGTGACTCCATAGTTCCGCATTTGTCCGGTTTTAAGAGGACCACAACGTTTTGTCGGAGCTGAAAGGGCATGCTAAGCTTGTGTACGGGACAGATTGGAAAGCATGACTGCCTTCAAGCTTCTTTAACCTGACCGTCACCGACAAATGAAGTATATAAACCAAAATCTAATAAATTAAACAATTGTATACAATTTACTTTTTTTAAGTCAGTGGGGGTCTCATCTTTTGCGGGGCCTAGCACTTGGACGGAGTGCCCCGTGGGAATAAAGGTTATGTGCATGAAGCTACATCTGTAGCACACATATATAACTTAGACAACCGAAACTGTTACGTTCATTATTAGCGAAAAAGACAGGCCTTTTTAGCAACTTACAGCCTTGTCTTACGTATGTGTCAATGCAGAGCCTTAACCCTAACTAAATAGCTACGAGTAGCATTGAACTTGATTTTGTTAGTTGAAATAATGATGCATAATCGTGAAGCGAGCGGCGGCCCTCGGTTACACTGTTTGATTACGAAGTCAGTTATCGTCAGTTGGGTTTCCGCTAATACTAAAGTTGGTTTCCACTCCCCATGCAGTGCTGTCCAAACTAATATTTGAATAATAGCATGAACATAGATAGACTATGCCTTTTGGTTCGTTTCTTGATATTTTTTTATTTTTCCTTCCTTTTATTTCGTTGGGGATTTGAGTTTTTGTGTCTTTGCCTGTTATTTACGTCCAAGAAGACAATCCGGAACCCAAGCTTTTGCCGTTGAGTGTGATTTATCGCAGTTGAATAAGTTGTTTTACCTCGCTGACTTGAGCCTAGAGTTCGTCGCTTATCTCCCTACCTTCAAGATCCCCTTTGTCTCAGTATAAACCTCTGAAATTTATTAATCGGGCTTTAATAGTTGATGAAAATTCTCCTTTACATTTAAAAAGTTACTCTTTATACCAGTGCTGCATTCGGGATCAAAGCCATGACGTGGCGCTCAGTGTACGATAATTCTTGCATTTTTGACAGGCTTCCAAAAAGGGGACAGTTCACAACTGGTCTGTAATTTTTCGACCAAGTTTATTTTAATTATGATTTGAATGGTGAGAGGTGTACCTACCATAAATAATAACGCCCGCATAGCCAGATTAGCCCGGATTAGGTCCCTCGGACATGAAACTGTAATGACTCATTAATGGCAGATGGGACAGCCCGAGACAAATTACTCATCAGCATCTGATTCTTGGCAGCTATTGACGTTCTATTCTTCGCGGTGATCCAAGCAAGCCTTTAATTTAAAAAAGTAGAGTTTTATGCCCGCTAGCAGGTAATTACAATTAGTTTATTTCTAGCCTATGAGTTTATCGCGAATGGTCACTGTTTAACGTGAAAAATCAACCCTTTTGTCATTCCCTATTGTCTTAAAGGTCAATAACAAACAGCTAACTGTTTGTACTAGCCGGTATTATAGCGATTGTGACAGTTGTTCCAGTATTGTTTTTGGAATGTTCTATCTCCCTCAGAATCCGAGAAGTTATTGCAGGCTACGTAAATGCGGCCGTCATCTTATCCAGAACTCAACGGTGCTCAATTTCTTCAACGCCAATCTTGAATTTTACCCAATTCGATCCAAACGTGTCTAAACTCAGGCTATCTACACAGCATGGGTTGTTATAAAAAGCCCAGATCCGCAATAAGCCATACCATAACACACCGATGCTCCATTTGACGCTGAGGTCATTTCGGCAGTTATGTCAGCTCAGCACATCTCATTGCATTTTCAGTATCAAGGTGAAACAGGACGGTCTGAAAATTGTATACTAAAATATGTATGAAGTAATCATCCAGACAATGAAAATAACATGCGCTGTAATGCACTGCGCACTGAGTGGCGCTAAGCAGTAATTGTGTATGAATAGCCGCTGGGAAATATTAATAACTATGGCATTGACCGATCGGAAATTACTGTTACATTTCTATCATTAAATTTTACGAGCATATTGACATTGTCCTTCATATTCGCTTACGTAGAATATTTTGGTCCTTCCAACACCTTTGACTTATGTCTATTTTGTTTATATATGCTTTTGTGAAATTGTCGGGCTAGTGAGTCCGTTTCATTTGTCGCCTTGATTTTGTTTACTCGATACCTACTTACTGGCACTGTTTATTGAGTTCTTGTCCTGTCTGAATCTAGTTAATAATCAAAAATTAATAACAAACTGAAAATTGTACCCTGAATCATTGCGTTTGCATTCACTACTTTCTGCTCTTAGGTTTTATTGCAAGCTATAACTGTAATAGTAGTAATCTACAGACAGTTGCCTGCTCTTGGCTCGTGAGTCGGTTGCACGTCGTAAAAAGTTAATAAACTGCATAGCGACATTAACTGTGTTTTATTAAGATGGCCGGCCGGATTGAAACGAAACAGCCTTCATATTTTGCTGGATTTAGCAACGTTGAGATCCCGATTTCAACTCTTTGAAGTCGTTAATATATCAGTAATAAAATAAGTAATTAAACGGTGTAGGTAAGAAAAAGGTGCCCATTGCCGAAATCTACTAATCTAATCCAATATTTTCTTGTCCCAAGCCATGAATCATACGATGATTGGCGCGAAGCCTCTCAACCCGGATCTCGCATCCGATTTGTCTGTGCTACAAAAGGCAAGCCACCTAGCAGCGGAGCTAAATAGGCCGAGTGCACTCTACTCCCGCCCGAGTCGAGCTTCGTGTCCACGCGTCAATTGTGTCGAGGCGAGGCTTATGCTTTCCAGGATTTCATACGGTTATGATTTGTGATTTGACCTAGGTATGCAACATGCAAGAGATACATTTTCGTTTATTCTCATTTATAATCGTTACTTCGTCGCGCGCGCTGAAAAATATTTGGCAACTCCACACCCTAATTAGCCCCGTTTTTAGTCATTTTGTGTTTTCTCACACTGTCATACAGATTTTGAATAAGCATACACGCACAAACATTGCTGGCCGTTCCAACCAACAGCCATAAACCGAAATTCAAAGGAAAAAAATCTAAATTTAGAGACTAAATTAAAACAAATCCCGAGATTTTTTACGTGCGTAACGCGGGAATCATATCATAAGATGTGTGTTAGTTTTATTAATGAAATCCAAGAGCGAAATAGTATCAAGATCGTAATAAGCAGTCAGGAAGTCCTCGTTTTACGTCAGTACGACCTTAATATTATGTATGTAAGATGCATGTAGGCGTATTTTGCAAATACCTTCGTCTCAATCACGCCAGTGCGTAAGCGACAGGCCATTAGGGGTGTCAATGGGGTCGTCCCGCCCCTTGGTTTTATTGCGTCACTTGTCCAAGGGCGACTGAAAGCCTCAATAATATTAACTATACTAAAATAGTATCAAGTACTAAGGTCATGGTGAGCAAATACACAGTTAATGTCTTGTCATTGATATGACGCTTTTCCAAATGGCTTCAGCTTGATTTAACTTTGATAAAAAAACCCTTTGACAGTCGTTTTAACTACGTGATACCTTCACTGGAAGGCAAAAAATCACTTTCTCCGCCTTCCTGTTTTACTGAATGAACTCATACGGCACTTTGTCAAAACATTGTGTTAGCTCAAAGGCTAACCACCTCTCACTCATATTCTACCGTATAAATAATATGGATTGGTCGAATGAGCTGAGGTCGAAGCGCTCGCGGCTATCTTAGCACTTACTGTAATTATAACTACGTCTTTGTTCTTAAGTAAAGTACGTACCCTTAAAGCCTTAAAGCTTATGCATTAAGTGCAACAACAGCGACAACGACAATAACATTAAACTATTCTTTTTTAAACCCTCTTAAGCATTAATCGATAATAATCATACGAAAATAAAAAATAAAAACAATTTTATACCAAAATCTATCTATCTATCTAATCAGCCCACATCCACCTACTGCTGGGTAAAGGCCTCTTCATTTTCACGCCACTTTGCCCGGTCTTGTGCCAGTCTTATCCACAGTACCAAAAAGCGTCCCATCTAATAGTCTTCAAACCGCTGGACTGTTTTTTACCAAATACAGCTAAGAACCACCGCAAGGAGACGTGGTTCTCGAATGAAAAAAACCTCATCGAAATCGTTCCATCCGCTAGAGAGATGCACACACAGACATCGACGCTAACTTATAACACCCTTCTTTTTGCATCGGGCGTTTAAAAGTAGCTTTTTTGTTGTTGTTTGTTGTTACTCGCTGATTAATCTTTTAAGAAATGTAGCCGTGAAATGCTATCAAAAAGACAGACAAACAGAGAGACAGACTTACTTTCGCATTATCGTGTCGTGCGACAAGCTGCAACTATTCATTAGTTGCACCGTAATTAATTGCCTTATGTTATTTCTATTAGTTAAATTGTCTGAAGCTAAGCTATAAATATGAGATGTATAACTAACTGTTACATTACAATGGTTTAATTAAAAATCTTTTTGTTTGTTGGTTGCACGCCATTAACATTGGTTCATCAAGTTATTATGTCTAATTGGGGACTGTTATAGTAGTTTTATACGTGCGTTCATGTTTATTAATCTTATGATTACGGAGTAATACTATTTTTCATTGCTCCACCAAACTAAGTTAGACCAGAAATTAATAAATGTGCTTACAATCAAATAACCTACAATATACACTTTGGTTAAAAAACTCTAGTCGGGGATGGCACCAAAATTAAACTAATAATCATGGAATTATAAAATGATAATCAAATTAGTCATTCCATGATTAGCTATCTATAACGACTAATACCGGTCATCTTGTTGTCGTTATCGCATCGTTTTGGCGGTATTTTCCATTCAAGACTGTAATTATCAGACAAGACTAACAAAAAAATAATCTGCGCATGAGTCAGCCCCGCCCACCTGCGCGATGAGACAGACGCAACATACTGCGTGAGCGTGGTAATCGCGTGGGTGCATATGCAAGTATATTGTTGCACTTTCCTAGAAAAGAAGAGATGTGATAATTCGAGGACAGAATCTGTAGCGGATCTCGTTCAACCGGTTGCCTGCACATCGACTTTTATAATATTACCAAAGGTAAAAGAGCGAGTGCCACACGATGGTAGCTTAACAAGCCACCCTTCTGTATTATCTGAAAAAGCCACGAAAGTGCAAATGAAAAAGGAAAAGCAACTACATATTGGCACAGTGCACGACAGTAGCGCCATCTCGCAAACGCAACTCGATGATATGTGGGAGTAACAAAGCAAAAACAAGTTAGGGCTGTTGATCATTGGAGCGACCAGCTGTTCCGCGACCACGAGACTCTCCAACACATAGGTATATGTCCCTTTGTGTCGGCAGTGGTGGACTATCAATTATATGGCCGTCTTCGCTTGTTTTGCGAAGTCATCGCAACGTATTGACGGACAGGCTGAGAGACTTCTTATGAAATGCTTTGAATGATGCTCCCATTCAGTCGTGCGGTATGAATTGTACTAGTGCAGCCAGCTGTGTTGCTAACTGCTCGAATTGTTGCCAGTTGATAACCCGTTAAAATAACCAAACTGAATTATCAAAACATATAAACCAGGCTTGAATGCAGAACATGGTTTAATAAGGTGATGGTTTACTACACTACGCTTTCACGAATATCTGCTGACATGTCAAGGTTATTCAAAGAAGCCTAAGCATATTATTTTCGTCATATCATTCTTTAAGAATATTACATGTAATACAATATTCCACAGCATATTTTTTAAAACTCAACAACAAAGGATTTTCCAAGAAACGCTTCTGAAAATACATTATTTCCCACGATACGGTACAACAACTCCACGCGAATTCCTTGCGAGGTGGACTTTGAGATGCTTCACATTAAAAACCCTAGACTACGCGCGAGACATTCACACTACCCGACAACTATTTTACGTCTGGTTTGCGGATAACAGTATTATCTACCTTAGCGCTTCGTAATTAAGAATATCTAGACTGTATTCAGATCCGAGACAGCAAAAGATGCAGTGGCGCTTCTACTTGGCATATAGCCCGAGTCAAACTCACCCCTCCGTCGCGTCCCTCCCACGCCGACGACTGCTCAACAAGTCAACACCTCCCCCGTTGCCGTTTTTATTCATACACTAAAGTAATGACGAGCTATTGGCACAGCGGTGTACGCGCCAGCATGAATAATAACCACTAATGACTCGTAGAGTAATGCAACTATTTGAAGAACGCTCCAAATGCCTCGCTCTTCATAATATCTACATTAATCTGTTAGCCGTTTATTTGCGTACTATTTATTAATAAGAACTGTCGCGGCTCCATATATCTTTTATCGCGTCTTTTGTTTTCGTTGGATCTCGCATCATTGGGATCGTATAATTTATAGGTGGGACTAAAATAAGCTACCTGCGTAATTGCGTACGGTTTGTACTCAAATTACTTCAATTAACCTTCCGTTTATTTGCTCTACACTCGGCGGGAGTTTCCATTTCGTTCTGCAGCGTCATCGCTGTTTTTGCTGTCTATTAGGCTATTTATTACTGCAAGTAGTTCACCCAGGCCAGCCCTTAGTCATGCTCTACCAATTTCGGTTATTGTGTTACATAACTTTGTTTACCAATCATGATTTAGTTAACAAGATTCGTGTATGCCAAACAGACATCAAAGACGAAATGCGCTCTATAAAATAAGAGGTGCATCGGAAGCGGTACTGGCCGAAAGATCGCCGTTAGACGTGCCATGTAGCAGCGCAGTGCCAAGATTGAACAGATAGCATATTGTGCGCGAATCATCGGTGACTCACGCATGCGCTAATTACAATGTACTTCAAGCACGTGTTTGCCTTGAAATGAGCATTATTGACAACGGCACTCGGCAACCAACTTACAATACAAGACCAAATTGATAGACGGTTTGTTTAGAATTTGTCTGGTTTTTTTTACGAAACGGATGTAAGCAACCAATCTTATTTTTGGCAATAAACATCTGGCAATGTAATCAGATTAGGATGCCTCTAAATAATTTGTTATTAAGTACCTACGTTTCATGATGTTATTGCTGAGCCGGATTTAGAACTACAGACTTTTGAAGAGCGTTTAATAAATCCTCCTTTTTTTTATTAAATAAAGAATGTCAATGTCCACAGTGATATTCCAATTATTTGGCAGCAAGAGAGCATCATACATATCCAATCTATTTTCGCTTGGAATTCCCCAGCGTACATCAAATGAGAAAGAAAGTTGTCTGGTGAAATTACAACTCGGTGTCATTCGTATGTTTTCAACGCTAGGGGAGACCGAGGCAAGTTGAGACAGAGGTGAGTTGATACAAAGTCTTTTTCTCTGCACCTATGACAGTTAGCGAGGTCACAACTTCACACAAACTGTGGAGTGTAGGAAGAGCAACGAGTTAGCGAAGTTACCAGCCCGATAAACTGACACAGTTCAGATAAATCGGCTTTGTATCAACTCACCTCTGTCTCAACTCTCCTCGGTCTCCCCTAAGTAAGACGTCACGCCCGTCGTGTTCCGCTCCGCAGGATATTAAAGTAAATCAGCTGGGAATATGTTCAATCGTTTAATTTATGAATCATATTTTACACGGAAATAATAAAATTGTTTGTCTGTCAACATCGTTTGATAAACTTTGATAGAAGGAAAGATTCTTTTTCTATGCGAAAACGTAGTCGTATTTAAATAGACAAATATTTGTCACGCTTCTAAATGTTTTATCTTTGATGTTTTGACTGCCGCCGGTTCGCGTCAGCATAGTTAGTTGTAAAACTACATTGTTTCACTTATCACACTCACGAGAACGACGGAATTGTAATATTTAACTTTGTAATTATCTTTGACTCTGTTTTGCATAATTTACGGGTCAATTTTCATACCACTTTGTATGGAAAAGTGAGCCATTATTTTTGCTCGTCTGTATAATAGTTGTTGCCCGCGACTTCAACTGCGTAGAATTCAGTTACCGTTTCAGGTGGAAGACCGATGTAGGAATAAAAAAGATCCTGCGTTTGCCACGTCTCTGGGTTTTATACGGTACTAGCTTCTGCCCGCGACTTCGTCTGCGTAGAATTATACATAAAAACCTTCCTCTTGAATCAGTCTATCTATTAAAAAAAACCGCATCAAAATCCGTTGTGTAGTTTTGAAGATATAAGCATACATAGGAACATATGGACATAAGGTCATAGGGACAGAGAAAGCGACTTAGTTTTATACTATGTAGTGATATGCAAAATCACAAACAAAGCAACAAACTGGCAAACTATCAGCTTATAATATTATTAATATTTACGTATACGTCAGTACCAGTTGTAATAACAGAAACAATTCTGTTGAATTCTTCGCTGATTCAATGTTATCTACTGCGAAGTTAACTAAAAAACAAATCTTTGCTTAGTGACCTGTCTTATAAACATGTTTTCCTCACCTAGTGCATGTGACGCATCATGTTTGACACTGTATGCCCGAACACCTAGAACTTAATAGGCACTATTAATATTATGCAGTCTGCAGGCTACAGGTAACTTGATGCTGTGTCAAACATATTGGTCGGTCAGTAAACCGCATCAATAATGAATTTTAATTGATCCGTCGTTCAAAAATACGTGTTTGTATCTGCATCTTGTGCGTCATTCGTCAAAACTATTCATAAATCATTAGGAACATTACCTTTCGCAAGTCTTTTGAGTAGGTACCTAAGCGATTGGAAGACAATTGCTTTCCGTTTTTTACTTAATTGTCTTTAATTAAAATAGTTACTGTGCTTAACTACCACAGGCTTCGTTACGCTGGCTGCTTATCTATTGTATGTAAAGGTTTCGCTTTGACTTTTTTTTCTTGTGTACTTAAAACATTTCAACATGTATTGTCTATAAATAACTTGTCTATTGTACAAAGCTAGTACGTAGAAAAGCAACCGAACAAATTTTATTATTGTCCGATATTAATTTTGCGTCGGTGGATACAGTCGACGTCAAAAATATTGGCCTTGTCGCTCCAAGCACTTTGACAACTTCATAATGAAAGTTCAAACATGAAATTACGACGACAAGGCACTAAAGTGTAAAAATATCGGTTGCATACTCTCATCTCCTTTTTTGTATTAGCTGTGTTTGTACACAATTATTATTTATGTGGACACGCTGATAATATTGTTAGGGGGATTCGCATCGCATCGTCAATTCGCACGTTACAATGCTAATGTCAGTCACGTGTGCTGATACCGAGTGCGGCTTCTTCGTGATGCGATAAACATCTTGCCTCTCAATTAGGATAATCATTGTTCGTACATAAATCATGTAAAGTGATCGATGTCTTATTGTTATCCTTTTGCATATTGGAAGCTTATTCCAATGTAAACGATCGCGGAAACATCTGAATATCTTGACCTGATTTTGTCAATTGGTTAGGTATCCTAATTTATCAAAACTGGGATTGCCATTATTATTAGCTAGGTGAAAGCCGCGATGTCAGGTGCCCAATTCAATTATTTAAATGATCGATGTTCGCTGATGGAGTTTGACATCCATTTACTCAATTATCCACCTACGTCGAGTACAATAGGTTACTGGCATTAATTGCGATGAAGTAAAAAACTAATTCTTGAGAAATAACATAGAAAAGTGATTGGTTTTTATCACTGTTTAAATGCAAATAGCCGTCATTTATTATATTTCTAAGAAGATCCCTGGACAATGCCTTATTTTTAGATTTTTCTTCCTCATGTTATTGCTTTAGCTTCCTGAATTTCAACAAAACCGTAATACCGTTAAATAGGTACCTGTGTTTTCACACTGTCCTTTGCTTCGATGCTTTTAGAGGATACAAACGCAAACGTGCGATGAAATGACGGGAAAATTGTAACAGCGACGCTGTGAAAGTACTGAAAACGCCTATATGCGTTGCCGGCCGTGAATGCGCTAAATGCGTCTATCCGTCACCACAACACCCTTTCCCGACAAACGTCCCCAACGGACGTTCAATCCACGCATACTTCCTCCAATTCTTTACATCGAAGGCATTTCCGCTAGCCAATTGCTTTCTACCAACTACCTATCTCTTCAAGGCTGGGCACACTGGACGCGATCTGTTGTTACCAATTTCTAATAAAAATCCCTTCTATTCCTTGAATAATATCCCTGTCAAATTTTAAGTACTTATCTCCACTTTGTTTAGTTGTATATAGCAGGAGGTACAGATTGAAAATAAGATTGAGACCATCCTTCCTCATTATTGAATTTTTGAGTTATTTAAGGTTCCATATTTTTAACCGAAATGAATGCATGGTTTTCTTCTCCACTTTGTTTCGGTTCAATTTTATGTTATGTTAACTATAGCAGTCCAGTGCCCGGGCGTTGACCTCCCCTAAAACGTGCCATTTTACCCTGCCTCAGCAATTAGCTTGTGTTTCTTGAATTAATAAGTTTACCTCGATCCGTTCTCACTTAACAGAATCAATGGTAACGATGAAATTGAGACACAATACCGATCGCGCACTACGCAACCGGCCTTACGCGTTGCGTTTACTTTCCTCTGATCACATAATCCAACGACACATTGTATTTATTGGAAGAGTTGTAAAATATTTTACTGCGTCATTGTTCAGGCCGTTGTGCGATTGTCTTGTTTTGTCGCCTATTGTTGGGGCTGAACGCTGTTTGTCATGTGTACGGTTGCAACAGTTTCCGTGAATCTCTGAATCTTACGTCGTGTGTTGATTAGGAAGAGCTATAGGAAATCTAGAGGCCTTGCCTTGTGATATGTCAGTTTTTCATGACATAGCCTTTAATGTACAAACAAATACGTTCTCTGTTGAGAATAGGGTTGCCACCTGTACTATATTATATAGTATCGTACTATATTGCGGTCAATTGTACTATGTATATATTATAGAAATATAATATAGTACGAAAAATATTATATTTTCATTGCTAACTCCACTGCTGCACTTTTTTCTATAAACATCGACTAAATTGGAACGTACCCACTTAAACTGGTGTGCAATAAAGTGATATAGGATTGTAATTTGTATATAATGTTTAAACATGATAAATGAATGAAATGTACTATTTTTTTTCCAAAATTTCCCAAAAGTACTATATTTTGGCAAGGTTCTGAGAAAAATACTATATTTCTTCAAAAAAAAGGTGGCAACCCTAGTTGAGAATATAGTTCCAATTCAGCGGAGTATATGGTAGCTCTACAGCTGCCTTTATTCGCTTCACAGATTTTCTAGAAAATGTCGCGGCGTTTTCCATTGAAGTCGTACAGAACTCACAAAGAGCCCTTTGGCACTACGTGACTCGCATACGAGGTATGTCGCTACTTTCAAATTAATTATTTTACTCGAATTTGACGACGTCTTTACAAGAGAAGAGATAGTTGTCATTTCACCCTTTTGGTAGGTAGATAAATAAAACGCGATAGGTGCACCTCTGAGTGCATAAGTGAATAACATTATTGTATTACATTAGCATTTTTGGGGAATTATAAAATCTGTTTTAGACAACTTTGTCACAAAAATAGATTTGCCTTCTCCTTTAAAAATATTTACTAATATTATAAAGAGAAAACATTTGTTTTTTTATTGTAACGAATAACCTCAAAAAATATTGTATTCTAAAAATTGTTTCACTACCTAGAATTTGAATGCTACATTATCCCTGAGTAATATATATTAATTGTATGAATTAATTCTCTGGACCTTGCACCATATACTAGGTTATCAGCACATTAGTCAATCGGTTCTTGTTTATCATACATAATGTTGCATGAATCATAAATCTTAAATTCAAAGTCTGTAGACTATGTTGACGGTGATATCCTTCCTAATTCAATAATACATGTTCCATATTCGCATTAATTAGGTTTAAGTTCTACTCATTGCGCGATAAGAATTAATAAATAACCATTTATTTTATTTCTTGCTTTACCAAGACTCACAAATAAGGGCTATCACAGTTCAGACACTCTAAATAAATAAATAAATATCTTGGGACAATTGATACCAATTGACCTAGCCCCAAACTAAGCAAACCTTGTAATATGGGTACCTACTAGACAACGGATAAACATACTTATATAGATATATTCATATTAAACATCCAAGACTCGAGAGCAAACATTCATATTTTTCTTACAAATATCTGCCCCGACCGGGGATCGAACCCGGGTCCTCAAGCTTCAAGCAGTCAGAATGCAGTGTTGGTGATTGGGTTCTAGAATAGCGGCCACACAGCGTCAAATGCCATAGTGTGCTTCTCACACACACCCATATTTTCCAATCGATCAAATCCCATCGGTTCATCTTGCCGTTACGTCATCCATTGGGTTCACTAACAAAACTGGGATAGACTAACTGAGCCATAGCTATCTGCCCTGATTCACACGGCGGATTGCATGGCGACTAGCTTATTGTCGCTTACTTGTTGCAACACGAAGTTATTAGAAGAAACAAAGTAGGTGATATACGGATGGGTGTTCTGACTTTTTTATCTAAAAAGTTTTGGCTAAAAAATGTTGCAAATAAAACACAAACGTCCCGTCGACTTGTGATCGCTTGCTTACTTTAAATAATTATTTAATCTTCTGTACTTAAAAATCTTTGCCATGATCATGACTGATCTATCAACGTACGGCCAATACTACTTACTACGTCTAGAAATCTGAGATCTGGACTGGAGGTTCCTTTTCTAACGTAAGCGAAGCGTATACTAAGAACGGATTTTTCGAAATTCCTACGATAATAATGGTATATGTACATATTTAATTTTTACAAGCATTTAGCCGCGAACGTGGGCTAGCCGTCTATGTATAAATTACGACTTTTCATGCATTATGAATCTAAAAAGGAAAAAATGTATAATGCTACTTTACACAAGCTACAAATAATTAACTCAAGGACCAACGGAGTGTTGGTCTTGGTCCACGTGTACGGTAAATTATCTCTTTAAAACTAGCTGACCCGATTTCTCTAGCTTCACCCATCCGCAAATTACTCCAATCATCACACCAGCACGTAATCGCACTGATCAATCCTTATTACGTATGAAATAAGTGCTGTTTACCCCGACTCCCTGCGAAGCACGGACTTTCCTAATCTAGTCTTGTGAATGTTCACGTATTCACGCATACGTACAATTTTACTTACTAGGTGCAAGTGCCTATTTGAAATGTAACTAGTGAAGCACGTTGAGGGAAAGTTAAGTCTCTGACATTTTGTTGCTGATGTAAAGAAAGTCCTAACAAGAGCATTTCTTCTTATTTGTGTATATATTTGTATTAAATAAAATAGCAAACGAGTAAATGAATTATCTAGTAGTAAGTCAGTTGCCACACCATCCACGGACGGACATCGGCAACTTATCTCTAAATAAAGGTACTCGTAGCACCATCAGTACAGATTAGAAATACAAGCTAAATTCATATATTACTATGTCTATATCCATGATTATTTTAATCTCATTTGTCATATTATGCATGTAAATCACTTTGTCCCAAATAAGATTTCAATTTTGACTACCACCTACTTATACTGTTTTATGGATAGGTAGGTGGATATTAAAAAAAAAAAAAAAATTGTAATATTTTAATAGACATCTCGCAGTATGGACAATGTTATGTACTCCGTTATGGTCGTGTATATCAGACTAATGTACCAATTAAGTTTCTATGGCTCGCACTGTAATTATACATGATGTGGATGTGCTGAATAAACAAAAAAAAAACAAATAAAAAGTAAAATTGTAATTGTGCCATATCTTAACATGGTAATGCAATAACTAATACCGAGGTTCGTGGTGGCTCTCTGCGCCCATCACGACCGGCTGGGGCTCGCCGTGAGCGCCGGGTTTAGTATTAAAACGCGTGATTGATCATCCAAATGACTGTCACTTTGTGTCAGATTAGCTATTTGCGTCCATTGAATTCCTTTCTGTACCGGTCCCAGCCATTGAATGCTTGTACGTGAATGGAATTCCAATGAAGGTCAAAGAACACTCGAGGAATAATCAGCGGCGGTACATCCTCGCGGCGTGGTCAGCTCGTGGTCGGCTTCCGTTTTCAAATGGATGCGAAACGCTAGATTGATTTGAACGTACAATAGTTTTTACATCGATTGTCGAAACGAATCAACATTTAGGTTCACAAATTGTTATGACAACACGATTTCATATTTGACTATTGTTATATATGATAATAATGATTTAATGATTCATAATTAACGCATTGTTTTCTCTTGTCTCCAGCAAAACGAAGGAGCGGATAATCAGGTAGTTCATTGTTTCCGGGATTTGTTGTTTTGTTTTGTGTTCGTCTGCCGTCGGTAGGCAGCTCCAATAGTTTCTGGTCCATTATAAAAAAATGAAATATCTTTGGACAGAAACTCTTAGATCTGCCGTACGTTGTGTTGTTTATTTTTTTGTATATTTTACTGTTGGTGACGTATATTTTACTGTTGGTGACGGAATTGTTCACGATTATTGTTTGATGCTTGTTTGAACTATTTATAGTAGGCATAAATGAAGATGGATGTTTTTAGAAACTACATAAAAGTAGTTCTTAGTTTGATTTTACTTCACGCTAAAACCTCTTATTGTTGTGTAAATATTTTTTATGTGACGTGATTTCGGGTAATAGTACTTAAGTTTCATTGATTTCCAAGAAGCACAACTCTTAATTCATTAGTTTGCCATCATTCATAAATCTTTTATATGCGTCCATTTTGCCTTTTATTTAAGTTCGTTACTTAGCTTGATCCTTATTAGCACGCGATCGTCCACGTAGTAGATATCCGTCTGTTTACACGTAGATAGCGTACCAGGTTCTTTGTTATTCTTAATCGTCAGTAGTTTACCTCATTGGTTAATTGATTCTTAAGAAAAGCCAATTGATGGTATTGCTGTACAAAATATTCATTACAGACAGATGAATCTTTGTGCATGAGTCTTGTGACGGTAACCATAGAGTTAAACTAACGAACTTAGGTAGAGTATATTACAGTAATCATTTGTTTTGTCCCAAACAGCTGTTCACGGCCAGCGCGACGCATCTGCACGAGCGCCGTTCGCACCCGCCCGACTCTGGCTTCTCCGAGCCCGCGAACAACAACATAAGCGAAGACAACAACAATGGCCCGATATCGCTACGGGAGATGCAGAACATCGCCAATAACAATGCGGCAGCGTACATCGTCAGCGAGAACGAGGAGCGGAACAGAGTCAGCCGCGAATCCGTGGTGGAGTTCGAGCCGCTGCCTACAGGCATCAGGGTCGCTGATCCTTTGGAACGGTGCGTCGATTGGTTTGGTGAGTACTTTTTTTAAAAGACGAAAGAACAAATGAGCCTTCTGATGGTACGAGTTACCGCTGGCCAAAAAGATACCAGAGATATCGCAGATGCGTTACCAATCTATAGCGGTAAGATGAAATCCCTGTAGTGCCAGTAATTTCTCCGACTGTCAAATCCTCCATGTCAGAATTAGCGTGTCTGACGTTTTATATGCTGGACTATTAGTGCATACAGTGTACGGAAAAGGAGAAAACGAGCAAGGGATTCAATCACGTACGGATGAGGAAATCTGATGTTAATTCTAAATTACTTTGTATTGGTTATTGAATTGCTGATTTTAGTAGGTACGTCGGAACCTTTTAAAAGCTAACGCAGCTTTGTTAAAATCATGCCTGTTCTGTATTTGATTCTTCGATCGGAGAAAATAGATATGTCTTTCTTTTGTGTGCAGCAGAGAAACTCATCTGTATTTTGCTTGCTTTTCAGGAGACGAAGATTTTCCAAGAAACCGATTGCAATATTTGCGGGAAATCGGGCGAGGGTGGTTCGGCAGGGTGAGTAAACAACAACGACAAGCTTTCCGTTTTATTTCATTTTTCTGTCTGTATTGACACAACGCTAGTTATATTTGACGTAAAGTCGCCAATGTGACGTCGCTGTCGATATAAATTTAGCTTCGATTTTTGAAGGTCGATGAGTAACATGTAGGCTTTGACCGGCTACTAAAAAAAGGAGGAAATGTGTCGTATTATTTTTTATACCCATTCAATTTTATAGTAGGCGCCATTCACGATGACGCCCACCTTGGTTCTTGTTAAAAACATGTGTCGTATTTCAATTCAGTTTTCGGTACAAAAAATGTTATAGCCACTATGCAGCAATCAAGGGTGCACATTTAAAAGTCTAAGATTCAAACGTCATTTCAGGTAGTAGAAGGCGAGATAGAAGACGACGGCGCGACAACAACGGTCGCAGTCAAGATTCTAAACCAGAATGCGAGCCTAGAAGATAAGGCGCGGTTCTTGGACGAGGCGCGTATCTACCGCGACGCCAGCCACGAGAACATACTGGCCTTCGTGGCCAGCTGCCTCCAGGAAGACCCGTGGATACTGATCTTTGAGCTTTGCTCTACGGTAAGTAATGTTACCAGTTTTATGAGGTTGATGATACGGATTACAAAGCACAACTCAAGAACAAACAAAAACAAATGTAGCTAAGGCGATATTGACCGTACCATATTCTGTAGCTGCCATAAATAAGCGAATACTACCAAGTAGCACCACCGGTAGTATCATGGGTAAGAAGGGGATACTACCAAACAAGATAGTAGTACTACAGGAAAAAAATCCAAATGGTACTTAAAAAAGTAATGGTAACTATGTTATTGAGAACAAATTGAAAAATCTATCGACCCGTTTATTGCTGCCATGCCTAGCCATCCAAATTGTAAGCTGCATTACTAGTGGTTAGTACTACAAAAATGACGTTCATTTGTCGTTGCTACTGGATACGGTACCGGTGGCAGACACTAGTTCTTATTTACTCATGGAGATAGATCTTAAAGGCTGAATGGCGAGTGCCCAACGGAGCTTTCGGCGGGACAGGCAGCGGCAAAGGGCACTGTGCAGCGCGCACTCAGGACACTCGCATACATTAGCTTGTGTTCAACATTAACGCCACGCGCCGCCGCTGCACGCTCCGCTCGTGCATCCACTTAGGGCTATAGTAAAAATCGATATTTTTTTACAGGACTTGCAGACGTACCTAGTAGCGAGCCGGCCCAGCATGGTGGAGTTGAACGAGAGCGGAGTGCCGCTGCGACTCATGTGTGACGTCACCTCCGCCCTCTCCTACCTGCATTCCCGGGGACACGCGTATGGGTAAGATAATTTCGAAGGTAATTTTATACAGAAGCGGGTTTTATGGCGCGAAAATTGTTTTATTTACTACGACTTGCCTTTTGGGACTTCCGATTGCCATGGAAACGAAACATTCTCTCTCTATAATATTTCTCGTTTGGTACCTAAACTTCTTACGTAGAACAATAAGTTAACTTTTCAAATTCGTTTTTTAATCTAACACCACTCCATACTTCTACAGTTAGTGTGCTGCACAAAGTTAATTTTACTTTCACACTAACTTCAACCATAACCGATGATTTTCAAATATACTTCATAGGTTTTCTGTCGAATATACGTCAAAATCGTCGTTTATGGGTTACGGATAAAGTTATTGCTAAAGTAACTTTATTATTAACCGACGATTTTGACATAATATTCCATATGTTTTCTGTCAAAAATTAAATATGGTTATGGTTATGGTATTAAGTATGGTTATGGTTATGGATAAATTTATTGTTAAAGTAACTTAGTGCATCTCTCGCATACTTTGCTTCAAATCTGAAACTTTAAACATGTCCCACTTCTAGTGGTCGGATTGACTTGTTTGGTGCATTTAAACCACTGTCAGCAAAAACGCTGCTAACTTAGCTATCGTTTGTCCTTGTCTGTCACTATGACATTTACCTTTCACAGGTAAGCGATTGCTAAGTTAGCGGAAGACTATAGAGCGTTTATGAATAAGGGGGTTAGTGTAAGGCCTGAGTGGCTAGCGTCCGGCGAAGCGTTCAGCGACAAAGGACTCTGTGCAGCGTGCACTCAGGACGCTCGCATACATTAGCTCGTGTTTAAAACGAACGCCGCACGCTCCGCTCGAGCGTCCGCTCAAGCCGTATACTTAACGCGAAATATTTTGTTGTTCCAGTTACTTGTGCGCTCGTAACGTGCTCGTGCGCGGCGAGGGGCCGGCGGCGCGCGGCGTGCTCGGCAGCTACGGCGGGGAGCCGCGCGCGCAGCCCGAACATGCGCCACAAAACGAGGTAAACACACACACCTATATTATGCAGTAGGAGGTTAGTGTAGGGAGACTCTTCTCTCCTACCTAATACTAACTAGTGGCGAAGTTTAAGGGATGAAAAAATTGTTATGATAAAAATGACGATATGGCACATGAATCTTTGAAAACTTCTCCCCATTAAAAAAAAACGTATAGTAAATCGACAAAAAAAAACAGTTAATAGCGAGTAAATAATATTTTCATCAATCACAGCTTCGACGAAGGCTTTATGAGATAATTCTTTCAAGAGTAGTCAGATTAATGATACAATTCAGTTGCTACTCTCCCTCCGTACGAATTTTCGATCAGGTCACGCGTGTCCTGACGCGAGTTTAACATTTTTTACCCATCCCAAAAAGTGCACAACGCCGCTAACGAAGTTTTCACTTCAAAAACATAATTTATTATACTTCAAAAAATTTCACAACAAGCGGTTGAGAAATGCGATCTGTAGAGGAAGAGATACTGCTGGACATTATGAAAGCATTTTTGCGAAAGTCGCTCACGCTTCACACTTGCTCAGTCAATTACAAGATTTTAATTAGTCTTCTCAAACGTTTGCTGAAAATATCGATTTTTAACAATTTTCAAATGGTACCTCTGACGAAGTTGCCTAGTACAGTCAAGGGCAAAGATATATGCAAGTAATGTGAAAGAAAATAAGTAATCATATAAAGTTAAAAAGATATATACTCATTCAAATGGGAATTAATATGCAAACTACACTGGCAACATAAATATGTACCTGGCAAGTCCAAAAACTTGTATACAATCAAAATTCCATTATTAGTATCCTGCAAATAATGCAAAATATTATAGTCATACTTATGTAATTAAATATAGATTCAGTAATTGCCACAAAAATATGTATACAAAATGTAATCTGCGAATATCAACTTTACGGCCTAGTCACACGAAACAAATTTGTAAAGTATGTTTTGACAATTCACGAAAACAGTACAGACTTGTCATTGCATATGTTTGTCACATGTTTTGACCTGTCACCACGACGTTATCAATCGGCATGTTTAATAGATTTTACAGATTCAGATTTCGTTGATTTTGATTGAAGATGAAAACGCTAGGTAAATTCAGGGACAACTCAAGAAGGCTTGTGTTATGGGTATCTACTAGTTACGAGTAGATGACGATATACATACCTATATAAATAAATACATACTTAAATATATAGAACATAGAATGTACGTATGTATGTATGTATGTGTGAATGTATGTATGTATAAGAAAAACATAGAATGTACCAGTTGCTTCTCGTCCCGCGTAGATGGTAAAAGTCCATCGAGGGAATGGGCGAAATTCTTTGGAATCATGTTATAGGCGATGCGGCTAGCAACCCATCACTATTTTGATTAATTTTTCCACCTACACGCCTACAATCATGCTAAACGTGGCCTTAAGGTTTTGTTTCCTCAGGCTCTGTCTACCCCGTAAGGGATAAAGACGTGATATATGTATATCGTATGTATGTATGTATGTAGAACATCCATGACCCAAGCACAAATATTCAAGTTGATCACACAAACATTACCCTGGCCGGGTCTCGTCCCCGGGACCTTCGACTCAGAAAGCGGTTGCTTCACCACTGAGCCATCCGTGTCGTCAATATCAAATCATACAGTAATTGGCGATTTACGCTATTTTCATTTTTTTTTTTACTTCATCACCATCATCATCATCATCATTTCAGCCATTACAAGTCCACTTTTTTACTTAATAAAAGGCAAAGTATACTTAAAATAACTGTATAATAAAGAAAACCACTCCTTAAACTTAAGACAAAGTGATTAGAGAGTAATATTTTCTATAGTACGTTATTATTAACATGTTTAATATTTCTTACCGTGATGCCTAATTCGTCAGCAGAGCTATATCAAGCACGGATATACCTTCCTCGCATAAGGCAACAATCCTATGTTTTAAATGATCGCTTAAACGATACATTTTCTCCTTCAAAATTAATGAAAAGCCGCCAGATAAACCATAAGAAACGGTAAGTCAAATGGAATTAAAAAATCCAAAAGTGACACATGACACATGCACATACATATGCACAAATCACGTCTTTATCCCTTACGGGGTAGACAGAGTCTATGGTAACAGGTACCTACAACCTACAGGCCACATTTAGCAAGATTGTGGGCACATGACATGATTTAAAATAAATAGAGTAATGATCAGTTAAAGAGTTTGGAATAGCAGTTGTTGTATACGACTTGAAGCTTCAAGTGGTTGGCTGATTACATTAAGATTACAGAGTTCGATGTTACGCAAATACGTTCATAAGCTCCTGACAATAGAGTTGTGTTAATAGAATTTTGGATTGTTTACATATTTTTGGTTATCATATTAGATACATAATTAATGGTTAAATAGTGTATACATATTTTTGAACTTTACGGTGTTTCTAAGTTTATGGCCTAATACATGAGGACATAATATTGCAAATGTTGTATACATAGTTATCTCTCAAATCATGTATACTAATTTATGTACTTTTGTATGTTGCCAAATTTATGACCATTTAGATGACCATGCTTTTTGACACTCAGTGGTGTTTACATATCTTTGCCCTTGACTGTACTAAATGTGATGTTATTGTGCGACAGGCGAGCAGCGACGTGCAGTCTCTGGGCACGCTCATCTGGGAGATCTGCGCGTGGGGCGCCTCGCCGCCGCGCGCGTCTCCGCCCGAACTCAACTGCCCCTACAGGGAACATCTGTGAGTTGCAAGCTGCTAAATATCTATTTGTAAATATAAAAATTAAAATCATTTTTTTTGTGATTGTCGTCGCGGTTTATCTGCATTAATATACTGTAATGATACTTGTAACGGTTTCACATTCATTTTTCTTTTAGTATCATATTTTGAATTATTATTTTATGTTCTAAAATTTGAATCCAGGCATCAAGTAATGCAGTTGTGTTGGGCCGCGAACCCCGGCGACCGGCCGTCGGCCGCGCAGGTGCACGCGCTCCTCAACCACCTGTACAGTACGCACGCGCGCGACGAGGGCTACGGCAGCAGCGACTTCGAGGACCGCTGGCAGCGCCTCAAGCCCAACACCATCCCCAAGCTAGACGAGCACGTCGCCATCGTCCACGCGCCCTCCACTTCCATGACCTCGCACTTCACTGGCTCCGAAGAATTCGACCACCCCACCGTCCAAGACTCGCTCAGTGTCGACATGGACACTGCGGTCTCCCGATCTAGCAGCATCATGTCAGACAAAGACCCCCTCTCGATACAAATCAAGTCTGAAAGCTTGACCAATCTGCACGGGTCGCTGGATGACGTTCGCAACATTTATCTCACGCATAATGAGACTGCCGTTTTAGAATGCCATCAGGCCAACGTCGGCCTCGATGACAGAGATAAAGAGCACGACCGCTCCGACGCCTCTGTCGACCCCTGGCTCAAGGACATCATCGCCGGCAGCCAGGATGACGTCAGCTACTATCGAGACGTTAGCGATGTCATAAAGAACCTCGATAACATCCTAAATTCGGAGAAAACTTCCAGTTCGGAATCGAGCCATCAAGCCAGCCCGTCGAGGGACAACCTGAGCTTGGACTGCAAAAAAGATTATCCGATGCAATCTAGTATGGTGAAATCCCCAGGTATTACCAATTTCCAGAACATATTAGAAATCGGATTCGAGGATAAGTCGCCTGAAAGAAAGCGGGATGAAGAAGATGACAGAGATACCTTAGGTACACTCAGCCACTCGTTCGAACGGCACAGCGACACCGCCAGTCAACAGACGCTAGAGAACTTAACACCGGATACTCCTATCAAAGACATGGATTTTCCATGCGAAGAGGTCACAGATGCTGGTCTTAGAGATAAATTACTTACCGTCGAAAATACTGAAGAAGTAAAGGTCGATGTTGATTTGCCAAAAGAAAATAAAATAGATAATAGTGATAGTGTATTACCCAATTTAGCCCATTTATGTATAGCGCCAGTGTCTAGTGTTAATGAAGCGAGCATGTGTGAAGAATGTCAATCACCTGGTGATAATAATTTAGCTGATATAGTGAGTGATAAGGAAACAGTGGAAGCTAAGTCAATAAGTGAAGTAAATAAAGATCCGATAAAGTCTGAAAGTGTTGAAGATGTAATTGCTAGAAATATTCAGAGTCTAGAACAAAGCTCACCAGTGAAGGTACAAAATAAAGAGGTCTTGCCCATAGTCCCTGAGATAGTCGAAAATGATAAAATTGAAGTTCTGTTACCAAGCGACTTGTTAGATGATAAAGAAGTGACAGACTTATTACCCGAACCAACTAGCCTTAGTAGTCAAAATGAAATAAACAATGATCTCATGACACCTGCAGAAAGTACAACCTATAGCAAAATTACACCAGAGTCAGTTACTCATGTGGTTGAAATCCCAGCTTTTAAAGCCGAAACAATATACAATGATAATAATATGTTTGAAGCAACCGAGCAAGGCTTATTGCTAATGTCACTTAATGAAAAAGGAGAAGAATCTCTACCTGAAGAAGTACAAAATAATACGACTCCCGTTGCAATTCCTGATTTAGACACCAACGCAACTGAAATGGAAAGCGAAAGAAATGCAGTTTCAGTGCCAATTTCAGAACCAGAACCAGAAATTAAAGACTTTCAAACTAAACAGGTAAAATCTGAGGAAATCAGTAATCTGAGCATGGGAGCACCCACATTGATTTTACCTGAATCCCAGGATGACCAAAGTATGTTAAATTTTGAAGTTCCAGAGGAACTTGTTAAAAGGATTATAAAAGAAGCTGAAACAGCTGCATTGAGCAGTATTGAAACTGCTCAGGTACAAATGCGAACACAATCACCAGTAAATAATGGGAATACAAATAAATTATCAGTTAATATATTTCTAGAGAATGAAATAAGAGCATTAGAAAACGATTCTTTATGTAATGGTCCTATTACTCCAGAAGCTATACCAGATATTTTGAAAGAAACAATAACAGCTGAAACAACATCTAATAGAATGTTTCTTAAAGAAATATCAATAGATACTCCTATGGAAACCCCTATAGTAGGGAATTGTAATAAACTCGCAAAAGGAATCTTGATTGAAGCACTAAATGATGTACCTAAGGCTATGGCTGCAGTGAAAACTCCAGAAATCGTTCCAGATAATGATGTTGAAGGTTTAAAAAATGAAGCAATTTGTACCAATTTACAACCTATCCCAGCTGTAGTGCTTCCTGAAATTATTCAGGATGCTGAAAAGTCTGCTGAACAGCCCAATATTCCAACCCTAGACGAAAATGATATTTGTAACCAAGAAATGGATTCTTCACAATCTGTGCACCCTCAAAAGTCACTAGACCTTGAATCAACCGCGAGTGCAGATTCTTCACAGAGTACTTTTTTGATCAAAGATACACTGACTGAAGAACACAATACTATTTTGAAAGAAGAACCTACGAAAACATTAGTACGAAATAATACTGACTCCGAAATTACGGCTAATCCTGCTAATATGGTACCTGAAATCGTCACGAAACAATCTGAAAATATATTGAATGAAGAAGCCGCAAAACAAATGCCGAAAGAGCAAAATTTGCTTGAAGAAAATGATGTGTTAATCCCGAATATGGAAAAAAATATTGTGGCAAAAACTGTCACAGATCAAAATGCTCTTCTTGGATCTGATAAAAAAGAAGCAAAAGTGGAAGTTGCAGAATTATCGAATAACAGCACTGCTTACATGAATTTCACAGATGATATCAAAGGTGAAATTTTGGAGAGTCACCCTATGGATGACAATGTTAAAGATGTCATAAATTCCTGCTTTGAAACATCTGCAACTGAAGAGGTCTGTTCACTAGTCAAGAACGAATCTACTGTGTACTTAGATCTACCTAATGTGATACGAGAAACTGATGATTTTTTGGATTCTGAAAGGCAACTAAGTAGTACCATAGACGTTAAAGATCCTATATGTTCGAGCACTCCAAAAACCTCATCAGATGATGCTCAGAAATCAGATCTAGATAAGTATGATTTGTTTTCAGAAACCAAAGTCCCTGACTATGGTCCAGGAGTTACACTTACAAGGTTAGAACAACAGTGTGTACCTGATTCAATGAGTCCTTTTGAATCTCCAACCAAAAGTCACCCCACTGACACATACGACGAAAACAGTTCAGTAGTTTTAGGCCCATTTGAAAACTGTACCATGGAATTGTTCAAAGGTGTGAAATCTGCTACAGATTTTGTCGACGTACCCAAAGAGGAGCTGTTAGCTTTCTCATCGAATTTTAGCGATATAAATCTTGAAACGCCTTCCCCTTTGCGCGACGGCAACTTTCTGAACGAAGTGCCGGACATTTCTCATGGTGATGTGCATTTCGATGACATCTTCAGCGAGCCGAAGGACGAAACCGACAATAAGACCGACATCAGTGACGCCACTGATCAGTCCGTCACCGAGAAGCGAGTGTCACCATCGACGCCGCCCAACTCGCCAGGGTACTTTCTAGCCTCAACCTCGCAGCAGAAGTACCTGGTCGATATTGATTTAAATCAACCGACTGAAGCAGTTCCTATCGAATCGGACTCTGGTTTAAGCTCTTTACATAAAGAGATTGAACTGAATCAAATAGAGCTCCAAATTACTTCGAAACTAGCAATGGCTGAGAACGAGAACAATCTGAACATTGAGTATTCTGGACCTTTGACTGTGGAAGGCCTGGTCCAGGACGAGTTGCAGCAGGAGGAAGAGTCTGTTCCGGAGACGTTTCTAGCGGGCAACGGAGGCTGCATTGAGAACATAAGGGAGAGTTTCACACTGGACGAAGACTGCGTTAATGCTCTGCGGAACGAGTTGGAGCTGAAACTGCCTTTGGCTCAAGTATGTATTATTCCTATTTTTAAATTCTACTAGACTAATGAGCCTTGCGAGAGGGATAACAAACGTAACATTTGTTTGCCTTTAACTGTCACTTTGACGTTTAATTTTGCCAGAGACAACAAAACCTTTTTTTTTTAGTACGTTTTTAAACCAAGTTTCAAATTTCTTATTTGATTGTTGCTCTCCTCGCTGTCTACAAAATGCAACTGATGTGACGAACCTTGTGGGAAGAATTTACAACTTTAAAGACCTAAGCAAAGCCTTTACATCCGTCCTGTTCTCTCGTTAGGTAGCAGCGATCGAGCCGCAGTGCGAGAGCGAGAGCGAGGAGGCCTCGTGGTCGGAGCTTCCGCCGCCGCCCGAGCTGATCGTGAGCTATCCCGGCGCGCTCAGCCCCATCGCAGAAGAGACCGGCCCGCAGCTCTCTGCGTACGAGAACGACGCACAGTGTGAGTCATTGCTTGATCATTTTTACCTTTTTTTATTTAATACTAGCTTTTGCCCGCGACTTCGTCCGCGCAGAATCAAAATTTGCGTTAAAGTTTCATCCTCCTCCCATCGAAAATGTACAAAAACCAGCCAAATGCGAGTCGTACTTAAGCACGAAGGATTTTGTATTACCTTAACGAAATAAACCAGTAATTAGTAATTTGTCATTTAAATGTTCAAGCATGGTCTAAATAAATACCCGTTTCTTGCATGGACACGCAGTTCCATTATTTTATATGCCGTCCTTTTTTTCTGTAGGAAATTCGAAAAATCCCTTCTTATGACGCCTACCTATGTGATCTTCAAAAAACATTTATATTAAATACAAAGTCTATATTTTCTATACCGTCCTTTTATCCCGTGGGAAAATCGGAAAATCCCTTTGTACTGCACTTTGATCATCAAGGAATATGTCTGCCAAATACCAAGAAACTATATTAGCAAGTCAGTTACCTACTCTTTTTTTATCCCACCCTAACATCAGTTTTCAGATATCATAATTACCTACTGGTATGCCAAATTTAAAGATTCTAGTAACATATATAAAAGAAAGAAGTTGTTAGATGGACAATAATAACAAAGAAAGTATCCTATTTCAGTCTCCTGGTTCTAAGCTACCTCCCCACCAATTTTCAGCCAAATCGGTTCAGCCGTTCTAGAGTTATAAATAGTGGAACTAACACGACTTTTATAAATATAGATTTTGTAAAAATGTAGATTTGTGTATTTTATATTAACCCCAGCATAATGCCTGGAAAAATCTAAATAAAATCTTGACACTAGTATGTTTGACATTTGGAACTCGGTTCTTTTATGACAGCTATCGCTTCCGACCGCGTGTACGTGCATAATGCCTTGCAATATTAATATCATACTTAATAAATCACCTCTATGTTTGATAACCCTAAATGGGAAGGTGAGTGAATGTGAAGGCTGCTAGAGTTTCACTTCTACACATTTATAATTACGCCAGCAAAAAAAATTTGGCATGTTTCCTTTTAGCTAAGATTATTACAGTACCAGCATGCCGACGTTGGCCCCATGTAGGAAGTCCCTTCCCGAAATTTCTATCTTTATTCCTTGTCAACCTCATGAAGCAACAATATTTTTTTCATCTTTGCCGAGTCAGTCAAACGTCGTCTTATCAAGATGTCGTTTCAGGGAACACGTCGGTCCACACGGACTCGTCGGAGAGCTATCCCGAGCCGTGCAACAACTCGACAGACGAAGTTACGGAGCTACCCACCGGCCAGCACAGCGGCCGCGACACCTACACGCTCCACTCGCAGCACACGTACACCGTGCAGCGCGACACTAGCAGAGAGTAAGTACACCCTTTGAAATAAAATAATTAGATTATCTGGCATGAAAGAGGCGGAGGGGAGACGGGAGGTTTGAACGACGCGATTATTTTAATTGTAGTGAAACGAGAAGCGAGGTATGTTTATTCTGTTCATAACGAACGCGTTGAAGTTGAAATAATCGCATCCTGACCTTGCTTTATGACGGTAATTATCAGTTTAGAAACTTGTTCAATTCGTTAAGGTAACGCTTATGTTTCCAGGATAACAATGAGCGCGGACAGCTTGAACGGCAGCCCGCGTAAATCGGGCGTTGTCGACGATCGCACGTTCACCAAAGACACGGATGCGGACGTGGACGCTTGCGAGCGTCTGTCCCAGGTGTCGCCCTTTGTCCTCAGCCCCACTACAGACACTTCCGCACCTGAAAACTCTGATGTCACCGGCGTTTCCACTCTGTCCAAAACCACCGTAGCCACCGACGCCAAAATCTCCAAGCCTTCCGAAACCCAATGTCTCTCTAAAGCGACCAGCATCGACTCTTGGTGCTCCAACGACACTCTATACAACGTCGAAGAGGCTTTCGACGACCTTGCCTCCGACCCAGACCTGCCCCAGGATTTTGACCTAGAGAAAGACCTCGACGACAGCGAGAGCAGTCACACTCTAACCATCAACGACGACAAGGAATTGAGCCACGTTTCGACGTACATCGTTCACGATAGCCATTCCGACGAGGATAGATTCTCCCCCGATTCTATCACGGCCAACGATAACGACAATCATACGTACACAAAAATAAAAACCGAAGTCGAAACGTCGCCGTCCGTTTTGACGAAATCCGAAGTCAACGATTCTAAGACGCAAACGAAGGATCTCGCGTACGGGACAATGATGTCGGGAGCGCCGTCGTACTCCAACTGCACCACGGAAGTGCTGTCCGCGGACAACGCCTGGATGTTTCCGCAGCCCGAGCTCGTGAGGAGGTCGCCCATCGACGTGACTGCGGACGTATCAGCACCCGCTGACACCAGGACTCGCGAGATCGCGTCCGAGCACAGTCCCCAGCTAAAAGACGAACCGCGGGTCAAGAAAATGGACAGCGTAGATATATCCTGCCTTGAGGACCATTTGCTCGAATCGAGCCCCGACAACAACGGCTCCGTGCAGACCGGCATCCACGACAGTCCCAATTACCACTACGACATGGCCGTCGGCGTCACCAGCACCCCGCTCACAGAACCGACGTCCGACGACAACGCGCAGCCGCTGCCCATGATGCTGCCCGAAGAACGAACGCCAGAAAATCTACCGAACAACATACCGAACTTCCAGTCGTTTCTTCAATCCGCCGAGTTGAGACCGCAGGAGACGACCGGAGGCAACCGGTCCGTTCCGTTGGAAGGAGATAGCACGCAGGTCAGCGCGAGCCCCTCATACTGGGAGTTCGAGATCGCTGCCACCTGCAAGCCGCAGGAGACGTCGCGAATACAATCTAGTCAAAACGGTTCAGAAGAGTTTCACCAGTTCGAGAACTCTGTGCGGGAGCGGCCGCAGGACCTGTCCACCACACCCAGCAATTTGCTGCTTCTCTCCGAGGGACACTCTGCTGACGACGAGCTAATAGCGCCGCAAGAAACCCGCACCGAACCGACACCTCTTATTATAAATCCGCCTAGTATTACGAATTTAAGAGAATCTCACTTAGCTAACTTTAATACGGTCATCATTACCGACTTAGAAGAGGATGAGACCGAGCAACCTCATTCGATCATCATTGCCGAAATCTCCAAAGATAGCCCGAATAGGACGTTCGATTCCCACACGGTAGGCGAGCTCAACCACACGTACGACTCCCATACGAACAGGAGACAGAACAATAATGAAGTCAAAGTGAACGTCAGTGACAATTCTAAAGAACTAACAGTCAATGGGCTCGATGAACAAAGCAACGATGCTGCTAACTTCGATATCAAATCGCCTGAACAGGAAACTGCTGACGAACCAAAACAAAAAGAACAAACGACTGTTAAAAACACAGACACGCTCAGAGACGTTCCAAACGGATCGGTTCCAAATTTATTTCACGTAAATAACGCTTTTGATATCAAATGCAACGGCAACAGCGAAAAGTTTGCTACAGTCAACTTTATAAGTGAAGCGTTTGAAGAACTCTTAGAAAGCAACGTCGACGACGGCGATTGTAAAGAGAATTCAAGTGAAGACATTCTAGAACCATCTAAGGAAGACCCAATTCTTCCGTCCAATGAACTTATGGAAACTCCAGCCGTAAATCCTGAAGTCAGTTACAAAGATGTGAATGGTGTTGAAGAAAAACTAGTTGCTGTTACAGAGGATTTTCTGCAGAATGAGAAAAGGTTCTGTCAGTTCGACGCTTACCTGCCTCTGTTGAGTGATATAAGGTTTACTGGTAAGTACAACTTTTTTTAGTTTTTAATCCGCGAACACGATTCTTGTCTTTTTATGAAGTAAACCAGTAACTAACAAATAAAAGTACAAATCCAATCCAATGTAGGTATAGATTAAATTTAAAAATACGTATATAATAAAGCTGAAGAGGGTTGCAAGTCTGTACATGGAAGATATTAAAAATAAGAAATAAGAAATAAGAAACGTTTATTGTATAAAACCGTGTACAATTGTGATAACATGATTTTTATAAGTTTCAACAGTTTATCCATTTCGGACAATATTTAGATAGAAAATTACAATATTTAGATAGAAAAAAAAAAGTCTGGGTATATTTAGAGTCGATAACAGAACACACTCCAACAGTTTTTAGATTTTATGTCTGTTTATCTGTTTGTCTGTATATTTGCAAGCGCATCACGTGAAAACGACTGAACGCATTTTAATGCAAACTATCATTCAAGAAAAACTCCCGGGATAGCGATAAACATGTCAACTGCTAATTCTACGCAGACGAAGTCGTGGGCAGACGCTAGTTACAAATAAATGACTCCATTTTGATGGCAAATACTTTAACCGGTTTAGATAAGATTGCAGCGCGTTCGGATGCTCGAATACTAGGAAGCTAATCGTGTCACTTTGTTTGTTTCGTGTATCACTGTCGAACAACACAATCAGTCGATTGCGAGAAATTTGTAATTAATCACTATTTATCAAAAAAATACTTTGAGAGTGTTTTATCACTATCAGAATCCACTTACACAGTTAGAGCTTACTGGTAAATTGAGGCATTGTTGTCAGGGAGGTGAGAGTACTGAGAATATTATCTTGCTGGATGACAATAGTAGACTACAATTTAATTAAGTCAAGCTACAATCTTGCCCCGTGACTTCATACACATAATATTTGTTTTATCTAAATATGGTAGATTCAAGTAAATATGTTAGCATAAAACACAATTTAATGTATTGCTTGCTTGCTTTGGCGACTTGGCGGAAACGATTTGGCGGGGCTCATTGTGACATTGACTTATCCGTTATTGGTATCATAGAGCCTAACTAAAGATACATAACACTAGCTTTACTTTTCTCGTGATAAAATAGGGTAATCAACATAGCTTTAACTTTTAAACTTTTTTAGGGCCAGCCTCCGAAATAATGAGCACGTCTTTCACGCAAGACTCGCCGACGGAGCCCGAGCCAGAGCGAGAGGACAAACCCGGTGCCGATATGAAAGAGTGGGATAGCGATTCTGATTCGCATTCGAGTAA
This sequence comes from Pandemis corylana, assembly GCA_949127965.1. Classification (NCBI taxonomy): domain Eukaryota; kingdom Metazoa; phylum Arthropoda; class Insecta; order Lepidoptera; family Tortricidae; genus Pandemis; species Pandemis corylana. The sequence goes on along the minus strand of OX421857.1, from coordinate 12,318,097 downwards.
CTCATCGAGCGGCGAGTTTATATGGAAGGTCAGTGTGCAACAACCCTTAGATAAGAGTGTTTTGATATGACGTGTGATCCGTGTGATTATTTTAGTGGAATTATAATTATGATTATGAATATGCTTATAGTGTGATGTGTTTAAAAAAACTAACTTTGTTCTTAGCTTCCGATGATATAATAATTATATTTACCCCTTCATCCCGGTAGGACTATGATCTGCATATTTCTATGTATGTACTTAAAGAGGCGCTGAACAGCTCTAGAGAAATACATGACGTAAGCCGTTCTAGTGTCGCTGTTTTTCCCTTATCGATCTATGTAACATTGACCTATATTGAATATCCACTGAACCTCTGCTTTATAAATATAATTTATCCTTTAAACTAGTCACGGTTTTGTGATTAGGTTTACTATGTCAAAAATCTCTTGTATTATTTTCTTGAATCAAAATCGTGATTAGTATAATTAAATCTATATGAATATGTATATTTTGACATGTAACAGCTGTAGTTTTGTTTCAGAGCATATCGCAATTAGTATTTTTTTCTGAAGCGTCTTTTATCCCTTAAATGGTTTTCCACTTGCCTTTGACGTGTTCTCGCCAAAGCTACATATATTTATTGTAGCTGTTCATGTCATAATAACTACTGGTTGTGGTTTGCATGTGTGTGAATAATATTGTGTATGTATGGGTGCGTAGGGCGGCGACGGGCAAGAGACGTCTGTCGTTCCATCCACGCACTTCGACCATGTAAGTGTTTATATACGTATGTCTATTTATTACCTCTATATAACCCACCCTCTTTATATTTATTAATAGAATATATGCCAAATGTCTATGAATATTATTTTGTTTAATGTTGTTTCCAAAATTTTACTAATGTTTCGTTTATATTGTTTTTAATATTGATTAGCAAGAAGCGTCCTAGAAATCCCGCTGTAGTTCTCACCGGCAGTGTGAATTAATTAAATTGATATTTCGTGTTTTTTTTAAATATACTTATGATATTAATAAATCATTGCTCATGCTTTGACCAACGCTTTCACCTGTTTACAAAAAAAAAAGTATGAATTAAAATTGCTTCTGGATCTCACTACATCCTGTGGTTATCCGACTGGTAATCTAAGTGATAAGTCTATGTGAACACTGTTGTTGTTACACAGCGGGGCTCCAGCGACGGCAGCCGCGGGTCTGCGCGCGCGGGCGCGGGGGACGGCTCGGGCGGCGCGGCACGCGACTCGGGCTCCGGCTCCGGCTCGGAGGGCGACGAGGTCGAGTTCGTGCCCTCCTCGTGGGACTGCCGCGCCGCGCCCGCCAAGTCCTCGCTGCGCAGCCTCGCCAACACACAGGTACGTGCAAACAATCAGTGGACTGGTGATACGTGGCGCAGTTCTAGACTAATACATACATACCGTCACGCATCTTTCCCATAGGGGTAGGCAGAGACTACTTTGTTCCACTTCCTACGATCCTGACATATTTCTTTCGCTTCATCCATAGTCATTTATTTATTTATTTATTTATTTAGTCAATAAAAAATTACAGCATTACAGTCGAAACCAATGCGCTATAAAATTCAAAAAATATAATGTTATTTAGGCGACGAAACGTTGTCATCAATCTCTTCATACATGCTCGTCGGTTTCGGATACTCCTGACCTGACCTTTTTCCAAAACGTCTCCTATTTGGTCTCGGAACGTCCGTCTAGGCCTTACCCTCCCAACGTAACCATTCACACTCCCTATATTGATCTGTTTAGTTAGTCTACTTTCATCCATTCACTCTACATGCCCAAACCAACTAATCATACTTTTTTCTATCCTAGTCACTATGTCCTCTTTCACACCAGCACGTTCCCTTATCACACTGTGTAGACTAAAAAAACACTATATCCCATTACAAACCCCTTCCCCGTCCTGTGATAAATAAATAAATAAATAAATTGTATTTTATTTTTTTCGAAACACCCTTTCGAACCTGTTGTGATTATTGATTAAAGCAGAACCCCACAAGATCTAAGTTAAATTATCAGAAATCTATTATTTTTTCATTTACAGTTTCTTCATGCCACAAATACACTGATGTGAATGTTGCTACTGAGGTGTGTGGGGTGTGCAAAAGGGGAAAAGGGAGAAAGAAAAGGAACGTATGGATGGATGGTGAAGTACAACAGGTGGTACGAGAAAAGAAGAAGGCATGGTTGGATTGGTTAGCGAAAAAAGCTAATCGAAGAATGCAAAAGGTGACGGATGAAGATGTATGTAAAGCGAAAGATGAATACAAAAGAGTGAAAGGATTAGTAAAACAGACTTGTGACAGAAAGAGGGAAGAACGTAAAGATAATTTTGATAGGAGACTTTCTGATGACTTCCGGACAAATATTAAAATGTTCTGGAAGTCTATAAAGACAGCCCGGGGCAAAAACACTGCCTCGGAGCTGAGTAAAATCAGAAGCCTTGATGGAAGTGTTATAAAAGGAGAAGAATGTGTGTTAAAAAGATGGAAGGAATATTTTGAAAGCTTGTTTGAAAGAGCAGAAGAATCAGTGCACGTACCGGCTCATGCCGGAGAGATGAATGAAAGTAGTCAGGAAAATGAGATAGGCATGGATGAAATTGTGAACGCCATGAAAAGAATGAAGTTAGGAAAGTCTGCGGGATATGATAGAGTGTCGGTCGAAATGCTGAGAGCCGGCGAAGGCGTGGTAGCCAGTCAGTTGTGCCACCTTTTCAACTTGTGTTGGACGAACGGTCGGGTACCGGAGGATTGGTGCAAGGCCGTGATTGTGCCGCTGTACAAAGGAAAGGGGTCACAACTGGACTGCAAAAACTACCGCGGAATAAGCCTTCTCAGCGTCGTCGGCAAACTGTATGCAAAGGTACTGATTGAAAGAGTTATGAAAGAGACCGATGACAAAATATGGGATGTACAAGCGGGTTTTAGAAAGGGAATGGGATGCACGGATCAAGTCTTCTCCTTGCGGTGTATAACCGAAAAGTATATGGCCAAGGGCCAGAAAATATACTGTTTATTCGTGGACTTGGAGAAGGCTTATGACAGAGTGATGAGGAATGAGTTGTGGTCAGCATTATCCATGCATGGGGTGAACAGTAATCTGATACGAGCACTAAAATCTCTCTATGAGGATTCTAGTGCTTGTGTGAGGATAAACGGGGCGTACACTGAATGGTTTAGCATTAAGAAAGGTGTTAGACAAGGATGTGTTGCGTCACCGTGGCTGTTCAACCTATTCATGGATACATGCCTGAGTGATTTGAAAGGGACTGACTGTGGACTAAGAATGAGTGGGTTAACCATCAAATGCCTCCTATACGCCGACGACCAAGTGTTGTTGGCATCGTCGGAGGAGGAGTTGCAGATGATGACTAACATATAATGTGGTGCATTGGAAACGAAAGGTATGAATGTTAATGTAAGCAAGACGAAAGTTATGGTGTTTGAAAAAGACGATAGTATGACTGAATGTGAGATTGTGATTGCGGGTAAGAAAGTCGAACAGGTAAAAGAGTTTGTATATCTGGGTTCGGCGTTTACGAAAGATGGGAAGTGTGAAAGTGATATTGAAAGAAGAGTGAATGCAGGAAACATGGTAAATGGGGCGCTGCGCGCCTTTGTGAGCAGTGAGAAGGTGTCGAAGAAGGCGCGTCTGGCTGTTCACAGAGGGGTGCTTGTTCCAACATTAATGTACGGTAGCGAAACTTGGGTATGGCAAAAGAAGCATGAAAGTAGAATAAATGCAGTAGAAATGAGAGCGTTAAGAAGTATGGAAGGTGTATCACTGAAAGATAGAATAAGGAACAGTCTGATAAGGGAACGTGCTGGTGTGAAAGAGGATATAGTGACTAGGATAGAAAAAAGTATGCTTAGTTGGTTTGGGCATGTAGAGCGGATGGATGAAAGTAGACTAACTAAACAGATCTATATGGGGAGTACGAATGGTTGCGTTGGGAGGGGAAGGCCTAGACGGACGTTCCGAGACCAAATAGGAGACGTTTTGGAAAACGGTCAGGTCAGGAGTACCCGAAACCGACGAGCATGTATGAAGAGATTGATGACTGTGGATGAAGCGAAAGAAATATGTCAGGATCGTAGCAAGTGGAATAAAGTAGTCTCTGCCTACCCCTGTGGGAAAGAGGCGTGACGGTATGTATGTATGTATGTATGTACAAATACACAAATGACACTCGTGTAACGTTTATACAATTTTATTTGTTTTTTACGTTATGACATTTTGGTTGTCAATGTGGAAAACATTCGACATTAAAATTGATCGAATAGAATCTTTCTGTCGTCACTCTCCTATTGTAAAACAACTGACAATGCCGTTTGGCTGTGGGCTGTCCCCCAAAGTAATAGCAATAAATAACGTATCCCCCACTGACAATAGCATCATATGCAGGACAACAAGAAGCGCGTGGTGTTCAAGCGGCAGAAGTATCACTGCGTGTACGAGTACCCGCGCGAGCTGGCGGCCGGCGACGCCGAGTCGCCCGCCTACCTGCCCGACCTCTCCACCTACACAGGTACAACGATATGAATTTACCATATCCTAGAAAGTAAGGATAGGTAGACTAAGGATCGGCCGCACCGGCTAAGGCTTAGCACGCACTGCGGTTTTTAAAAAGCGGTTCCGCTACCGCAAAAAATGTAACGTACGGCATTCTTTATAAGCGCACGCACTTGCGATTTATTTCAGTGACTGATTTTAAAAACGCAACTTGCTACATTTTGATTCGCGGTTTGCAACCGCGCGTTTTTATGTGTCCCATACTTCACGTACGGCAGCGCCCCCACTGCGGTTCGTAAAAAGCGGTTTTTTCGTCAGTTCGGCTCAGAGAGCGGACATCCTGTAGTAGTTAAAAAAATTGTCTTTGTTGTTTCGTACATACATACATACATACATACATACATACATACCGTCACGCCTCTTTCCCACAGGGGTAGGCAGAGACTACTTTATTCCACTTGCTACGATCCTGACATATTTCTTTCGCTTCATCCACAGTCATCAATCTCTTCATACATGCTCGTCGGTTTCGGGTACTCCTGACCTGACCTTTTTCCAAAACGTCTCCTATTTGGTCTCGGAACGTCCGTCTAGGCCTTCCCCTCCCAACGCAACCATTCGCACTCCCCATATAGATCTGTTTAGTTAGTCTACTTTCATCCATCCGCTCTACATGCCCAAACCAACTAAGCATACTTTTTTCTATCCTAGTCACTATATCCTCTTTCACACCAGCACGTTCCCTTATCAGACTGTTCCTTATTCTATCTTTCAGTGATACACCTTCCATACTTCTTAACGCTCTCATTTCTACTGCATTTATTCTACTTTCATGCTTCTTTTGCCATACCCAAGTCTCGCTACCGTACATTAATGTTGGAACAAGCACCCCTCTGTGAACAGCCAGACGCGCCTTCTTTGACACCTTCTCACTGCTCACAAAGGCGCGCAGCGCCCCATTTACCATGTTTCCTGCATTCACTCTTCTTTCAATATCACTTTCACACTTCCCATCTTTCGTAAACGCCGAACCCAGATATACAAACTCTTTTACCTGTTCGACTTTCTTACCCGCAATCACAATCTCACATTCAGTCATACTATCGTCTTTTTCAAACACCATAACTTTCGTCTTACTTACATTAACATTCATACCTTTCGTTTCCAATGCACCACATAAAATGTTAGTCATCATCTGCAACTCCTCCTCCGACGATGCCAACAACACTTGGTCGTCGGCGTATAGGAGGCATTTGATGGTTAACCCACTCATTCTTAGTCCACAGTCATTCCCTTTCAAATCACTCAGGCATGTATCCATGAATAGGTTGAACAGCCACGGTGACGCAACACATCCTTGTCTAACACCTTTCTCAATGCTAAACCATTCAGTGTACGCCCCGTTTATCCTCACACAAGCACTAGAATCCTCATAGAGAGATTTTAGTGCTCGTATCAGATTACTGTTCACCCCATGCATGGATAATGCTGACCACAACTCATTCCTCATCACTCTGTCATAAGCCTTCTCCAAGTCCACGAATAAACAGTATATTTTCTGGCCCTTGGCCATATACTTTTCGGTTATACACCGCAAGGAGAAGACTTGATCCGTGCATCCCATTCCCTTTCTAAAACCCGCTTGTACATCCCATATTTTGTCATCGGTCTCTTTCATAACTCTTTCAATCAGTACCTTTGCATACAGTTTGCCGACGACGCTGAGAAGGCTTTCGTACATCACTGTACATTTTACAAAAATATCCCTTCAAATATCTTTGATCTGTTAAAGGATGCACCCAGTACTTATGTTGGCGAAGAAGTTTTCTATTTTTTTTATTTCTTAAAACTAAGGCCACAACACATACTGCTCTGAAGAAATCCATTGTCATACTGAACGTGAAAACTGCGGAAACGCAACCGCAGTGCGAGTTCCTCCGCGGTTCGGCGTTTTCGGCCAGACCGCAACCGCAAGAAAAAAACCGCAGTGCGTGCTAAGCCTAAAGAACAAAGTGCCAGAAAGAGAAACCACCTCAGTCGTTCTCACCTGGCTTACCCGCGGCGGTTCGTCACCCGTAGCGTCTATGTGCTGTGTTCGTTAATGTTCGGGAGTGGTCGTTCTCACCCGCTGTGTGCAAAGCAACAAACATTGTAGCCACCTCTCCGAAGCTCCATTGAGCGAGGCTGCTTTACGAGGTGTCTCGCTAAGAGTAGACTTGGGTCACCCGACTGTAGGGCGCTTCTAAATTTCTAAATTGAACGCGCTTAAACATTCCTGACATGTTTCACCTGCAGATTGGGACCCGTCGAGTGCCGAAGAAGCGGAACTCGGTTACGGGCAGTTGTTCGCGCCCGCGCCGCTCGACCTGTACCCGCTGCGCGGCACCATCGCGTTCGGCGCCGGTAACACAAACACACACACTACACGCTGTATTAACTGAACTGAACACACTTTGTTCCACTTTCTGCGATCCTGACATACCTCTTTCGCTTCATCCACATTCATCAATCTCTTCATACATGCTCGTTGATAAACTTGACCTGACCTTTTTTCAAAACGTCCCCAATTTGGTCATGGAACGTCCGTCTAACTATCCGTTCAGTTCAATCTTCTGTCATCCTCTCTACGTGACCAAACCAACTAATTGCTAAAAGTATTATATCCTTCCAGAGTACGACGAGGATTTCTTCATATCGTCGTCGGCGCGTCCGTTCGAGAGCCTCGGCGTGATGTCCACGACCAGCCAGTTTTTCCCCGGCATGCAGCTGAAGCCCGGCCTGCTGGCCTCGCTGCCCGACGAGTTCCCGCCGCCGTCGCCTCTCGCCGCGCCCACGCCCACGCTCACGCCCGCGCCCACGCCCACGCCCACGCTCGCCCACACGCGCACGCCGTCGCTCGACTTCACCACCCCCGACTCCGGCGTGGAAGACATCACTCCCGGCTCCACCTCCACAGAAGAAGATTTCAAATCCAAGAAACTACCTGAAGCGGAAGTCAGCCAGTGGAGATCCATCGACAGCGGCAGCTCCAGCGAGTCCGTCAGCCCGAGCTCCCCCGGGGGCGAGGCCCTGGGGGGCCTGCGGCACACGCGCGACAAGCTCAAGCTCGACCTCCCTCCCAGCCCGCACATACCTTCCCCGAGACACAACAGAGTCTTCAACTTCGTCCTCGACAAACCGAAACGACACAGGGTCCCGGACGAGAGACCGGCGGAGATCGGCACGACGCCCCTCGTCATGACGGACGAGACGCCCGTCGTGTCCACGTCCTTGCCGCTCCCGAAGGAGTGCGAGGACATCCCCGTCCCGGAACCCACGTTCTCCACGTTCGGCAAGTGCGCGCAGAAGACTGACCCCGAGCAGAAGATAGTACTCACCGACGACGAGCAGGCCGAGAACTGCGAGGTCAAGGCCCCCAGCCCCGTGAAGCCCGAGGCGGTGAAGGGGGAGGGCACCGTGCTGGACAGCGGCGACGAGGACTCCGGCATAGAGAGCAGCTCCAAGGCGACCCTCGAGAGAAACAAAACCCCCAACGTCTCTTAAGTAGAACGATTAGCAGTAGATTTGTTATTGTATAGTCCCAGGCCCGCCTGCGCCGGGCGGCCGCGGCGCGCGGGGTAGCGCGCGCCGCGTCTCATGCCATTACGTTAGCTGATATAGTATTACCGAGTCTCGTATTACATTAGATCGTTTCAACGTTTCCAGGTCACTTTGGTTCCCCACTGAATACATATCGGAATCGTTCAGTTCCAAGCGCGACTCGTCGGGCGTCGTGTGACGCGTCGTGCCATTTGCGAGTAACTTATGTTCAACTTCAGTTCCTGGAGCGGCATAAAATAGAGTAGAACGACTAAATCGAAACGCTTCGTCCACTCTGTGCATTTCGTGTCGATGCAAGTATACCAACAGTTATTAATAGTTACTACAGATGTAAGGTACAAATAGCCGAGAGTATATACGCGTCTATCGCTAATCTAAGTGTGTAAGTGCTTTGATACGTTTTACAAACCCGTGAAGGTACAGCCTAATTTTTAATACTGTAGACCGATGGCCTATCCATTTTTGTAACAGTTTTAAAACCCATCCTTGTACTTGCTAGATTTTTCATACGTAATGTTTTTATTCTAATTTCTTAACTTAGTGTAGTAGTTTCATTTGAGTGCGCGCGCTATGCTAGGTTAGGTAAGGGTACGATTACTTGTGCGACGTCGGCGGGAGCCGGTCGCAGCGGGAAACAGAATCTCATTATTACTTAGAGCGTGCACTCAAACGAAACAATTATTCAATATTTATTATTAAAGGTGACACTTCGCCGACGCACAAGTGAATAAACATCTTCCATCGATCGAACCTCGAAATTATGAAATCTAAATTGAATATATCGGTAAAATGTTTGAGGTTATAAAGCCAATTCTTAGTTAAGTGAAAATTTATATTAGATAAGGTAGAAGTAGATGTAAAGAGTTGTGGTGATTATTGCGTATTTTACGCGCGGTTGGCGGCGGAGGAACTTTGCTAAGCTATTGGCGATAAGCACTGCTCATCGCCAATTCCCGTTTTCACTAGGTTACCATGGTAACGCTACCAGTCTGCGGACACCCAAGAAAATGTTATTTTTGGTTGCGTAACCAAAATGAGACACTGTCGGCGACTGGTTGCGCTGCCAGTGTCCTAGCGACAACAGGCCCTCGAGGACTTGCGAGCCGGCAGCGCAGCGTCGGTCCCCGAGCGAGGCCGCCGCGCGCGTCGAGTGTGCCACAAAACGAACATCAATATAATATGCAATACGTCCAAGTGTGAACCTAATGTGCAATTCTTCTCATTTCCATATCATGGTGTTTTAGTTGTTTAGTTACTCAATGTAAATATAATTTAATGTTTATCCAAGGAAAAATTTGAATATGAAATTTTATTGCTTATAAATGTATTGTACAACACGTTTATTGTTCTGAACATTATTTTTACAGTTTTAGAAAGTTTTCGTTAATGTACAGTTGTAAATACGAGGTAGAAGTTCATTTTGTTATGATGTAGGAGCCCCTGGAGGGCGCGGCGCCGCGAGCGCTCGCGCGAGCACGCGCGGCGGCCGCAGTCGCAACACTGATTCCATTATACACCAACTAAGTAATAAAACGAACAAGGAATTATTTGAATTGAATGAATTGTCCAATAATTATGGTATTTATTGTTTGTAAGTTGTTATTGATTTGTACGAACTGTCCGCAGTATTTAGTGAATGTGAATGCGTTGGAAGAGTTATTCATATTGTGACTTTGTCTTGTCTTTTAAAAGTATTTCTATGGAGAAAAAAATAATGAATAAAACTCGTAACTCAATACAAGCCTTTCATTGCCCCTCCATGTAGCTGAGCGTCTGCGCTCAGCTCGACTGCTTTTGGAATCTTTTTAATGAACTAATTTATCGTACACATAGTCATAATAGAAAAATATTCATAATCTTAGGGCCTTAATCAAATACAATATAGAACATAAATATTTTATTTTAGTAGCGATTTTCTTAAATAGTAAATTGCTTTCGTCATAATAACATTATTATTTTAAACAAGGATCACTAATAAATATCACCAACATCGGTCATCGGGTCCAAAATGAGCCGAAATAGTTAAATAAGAAATACTATAGGGAAAAAACTTGCATGTAGTAGTGTACAGAACTGATATGGGACTTGGCCATTTTTCTAATTTGGAACGTCGATTTGTCTATTCGCACACATATACAACAGGTCTTGCTTAAGTTTTTACTATACACCTGTATGCATGTTGATCTGTCAAACTAGTTCGGCAAATTTTGGACCCGACCACGTTTACGACACAAGTTCACTTCCGCAGTCATAATATTCAAGTTAAAGCTCCTCAGATACCTACAAGGCAACTGGAATGTTTGACGCATCTCAGCCTCTTAGAAAAGGGCAGATTTTGACAATAAACAGCAAAGATGACAGGGGGCGCCACTACCCACCCGACTCGCATGTTAGAAGTAAAGTGTAAGAACATTCTTTCGTTTTTTTATCATCCGTTTTCCAGCATTGTTGGAGCTCACATCACACTAAGTGACGACAGAGTCTGGCGTACAGCGAATTGAGGCCAGTTTGAACTACACCTTAGTGCATAAAATACAAGTAACTGAACAACCTAAGTTTTTTGCATGGGTTTGATGTGGAGTCTTGCTTTTCTTAACTTAGCGTGCTACGCGCCCCCTGGTGTAGCGAGCGCGTCGCAACGGAGGCTGTAGCATCAGCCGCGGCGCCAGATGATGACGAGGCCGGAGGCGTCGCTCGTAGCCAGCAGGCTCTCGTCGTAGCTAAAGCTGACACCCAGCACGGGCGATGCGTGCCCTGCAAATAAATACCTAGACTTACTCAAGGTCCTGCGACGAACTTTTACCTTGCACGAGGTCCTACCTTTTTTTTAATGTAGTGAAAACTCATTTACGAGTACCCCCGGGCCCGGGGGGGGGGGCCGAGCTGTTATGTGGGGAGGTCCTACGACTTGCAAAATTTCTCTATGAGTATGACTCCGGGTGGTAGGCAAGCAGCAGTGCTTGCGGTGCTGTGTTTCAGCGTGGTTAGCGAGACAGCCGGTGAAATTACTGGAAGATGGCATTTTATCTCAGACCTTTAGGCTCGCAATGCATCTGCAGTGGTGATTACTTTCCATCAAGTAAGTAAAGTTTTTGTATCCTTTTTTACAAAAGCTAAAGCTGTCAACAGAAGTGTAACTGTTTTTTTTTCATAGTCATTAGTAATTTATTACTCAATAATAATATTATGTACCTACAATTGTTTTGGAAATAATCTATATATATAAAAGAAAGTCGTGTTAGTTACACTATTTATAACTCAAGAACGGCTTAACCGATTTGGCTGAAAATTGGTAGGGTAGCTTAGAACCAGGAGACGGACATAGGATACTTTTTATCCCGATTTTCCCACGGAATTGGAAAATTCCGAAATGTTGTACCAATAAAGCTACAGACATTAAATTTAGCATGCCTACAGATTATTCCTTGATTAGTATAAAGATGCACTTACAAAGAAATTTTTCAAATTTCAGGCGGAACAAAGTTCGCCGGGTCAACTAGTACTATAATATATAAGAGTTTTACACAACGAACTAATTAGAAAATTTGCTTAAAAGAAGGTTGATAATAAGCTGTCTCAGACAACAACTGTGGTAATTTAACTACAAATGAATGAATGAACAACTATGGTACCTTGCAGCTTGTTGACGACGGGCTGCGCGGCGGCGCCCTCTATGTCCAGGAAGTACACGGTGGCGTCCTCGGAGCCGGTGACCACGCACACGCCGCGCCGGAACGACATGATCGGGCAGAACGTCGACTTGACGCTGTGCGAGCGGTGCAGCGTCGCGAACCGCTTCTTCAGAGCTAGGCTGCCGTCGCGGTCCACGATCCTGTTCATAATCGTCCATATGTTTTACACACACACACACACACACACACACACACACACACACACACACACACTGACACAAATCACGTCTATATCCCTTATATGTTTTACACTTTTACTATTATTAGCCCGTAAGTTTAAGGCAGTGGCGTAGCTAGGTAACCAAGGGCCCTGGTGCAAATAAAAAAATGGGGCCCCACTACTCTATCTAAACTGGTTACGTTTTAATAATAATAGTTCGATCGAGATTTTCTGGTAAGGATTCGAGGGCCCTCTGAGCTTGAGGGCCCGGGGGCACTGCCCCACCTAGTCCCTAGGTAGCTACGCCACTGGTTTAAGGCTTCCATGCTGGTCTGGGAGCAAAGAAAAAACATAGAATGTACAAGTTGCATCTCTTCCCGCGCAAATGGTAAAAACCCGTCGAGGGAATGGGCGAAAATCATAGGAATCATGTTGTAGGCGATGAGGCTAGCAACCCATCACTATTTTGATTCCATTTTCCATCTATACGCCCACAATCTTGCTAAACGTAGCCTGTAGGTCTTGTCAGCTTAGGCTCTGTCTACCCCGTAGGGGATAAAGACGTGATTTGTGTATGTATGTAAGTGTCCCACTCCTGGGCAAATGGGCTTTCAATCAAACTAACCACCTGCTGAAATGTTCAAGAACAATTCTACGACAAATTATACATTGTTACTAGCACGGTTAATTATGCACGTATTGTAACGGTTAGCGTCCTTTAGGGTGCTCTAGAGCAGTGTTTTTCAAAATGTGGGTCGCGACCCCCTGGGGGGTCGCAAAGCCTCGACAACGGGGTCGCGAGAGGTCGCGAAAACTTACCTCTAAAAAAAGTTGCTAACTATGCAAATGCGTAAATGTGTCGCATTAATTGTATATTTGTAACATAAATAAAATATCTACATGAAAAAAAAAGGGGGGGGGGGGTCGCGAAATATTTTTTTCATACTACGGGGTCGTATCGTAAAAAAGTTTGAAAAACACTGATCTAGAGGTACTCTAGAGGAATTAAAAACTTTAGTTACAAAATACAAATTTATTGCTAGATCAGATGAAACCGTCTAGGTCGTGGATAACGATCACGTTATCGTGGTTTTATCGTGGATCGTATGAACTTTCCTCTTGAATCACTCTGTCTATTAAATAAACCGCATCAAAATCCTTTGCGTAGTTTTAAACATACATAGGAACAGATAGCGGAAAGCGACTTAGTTTTATACTATGTAGTGATAGTAATGTGATATTATTTGTAGTTTTTATTTAATTTCATATACTTAGGTACTCGGGTGCAAAAAAAACTGTGTCACTTCCCGTAGAGTTGTATGAAAAATGACCCGGCTCCTTTGCTCCTGAGTATATTTATCACTTAACATCAGGTGGACCGCATGCCCGGTCGTCGGCTTTAAATACAGTACAAATTGGCATTGTTCATTTTTTTAAGCTGTGCTTTTAACACCTTTATTTGATAAAATGGACTATTTAAAGCAACTAATTTGAATATTATGCTTTTACGTAGCTTTGTTAATTAGTAATAAATATTTTTTCGCTGTTTGATAATTCGTGAATTTAGACAGAATCCCAATCGCCTTCGTTCGGCTGGCTATAAAAAAAACGGCTTTGTCTATGGTTTTGTAGATTTGACAGTGACACGTGACAGTTGCCGTAGCCAAACTTTTTTTTTCATTTTTGTGGCAAACACTCGATGCTGGATTCTGTCTAAAAACCCGGTCGTTCGGTCAAACAAAGGTTCAAAGTACTTTTACAAAAATATCTGCAATCATAAAGTATTTTTGAAATCGGACAAGATAAATCGGATAATTGATGGTTTTCCTCGAAATGGTTTTCGAATTGGAGCATACTAAAAAAATGAACAATGCCAATTAGCTGTGCCGCAGTGTGCCACCTGAACAAGTAGAGCGAGTCGTCTGCGGCGCTGGCCAGCAGCGCGGGGTGGCGCGCCAGCCACGGGCTCCAGCTGAGGCAGGACACGCCGCCGCCCACGGAGCAGCGCCGCAGCTTGCTCAGCGCGCCGCTCGGGCCCTCCATGCGGTACGACACTATCACACCCTGCGCGACAACACCACGGTGTAAAGCCGGCGCCACACTGCTACGCACGCATCCACGTAGATCTATTGGTCTAGCGTGTGTCAACGTTTCCAACGCAGCGAATGCACGCACACGCTACGTCTCACACGTGGCTACATTGGTCAGCTACGTGTGTCAACATTCCCCACTATGGCGCACGCGGCCTACGATACGCATAGTCGTCGTTCTACGCAAAAAACCGCAAATCGATGTACCTACAGTAATGCCGTTCCGTTTGGCACCTAGACACATTATAGGTCAAAATAGTAATTTCGCGGGAGAGATTCGGTGACACTTTTGTATTGTTTTTTTTTTCAGTAACCTTAACTATCGTGTGTGGCATGAAATAAAGAAAATTAGGCTAGGTTAGGTTAGTTACCTGTCAACCGTCCTTTTAAGGACGCAAACGTCCTTTTCAGGACGAAAGTGGGAGGGGGTGGCTCGAAAGTGCATTTTCAGCCCTGGAGAGCAACCCCCTTGTGAGGAATCCTTCGGGACTTTGAGAGGACAGGGGCGGCTTGAAGGGACATTTTCTGTCCTGGAAAACCACCCCTTTGTGACGGAGGCGCCTTAGGGTGCCTGTCGTGGCTACGCGTAACCTTGGTGTTCCTAATGCCGAGGCCGCGGGTTACTACAGTGACTGTGAGGAGAAAACCTCTATAAAAAATCCGCGGCACCTGCGGGGGAGGGCGGGAATTCCCAATCCTGCATTGCACAGGTGTCGCAGGGAGGTAGCCCCATCCCGGGGTGGGCCTGCAGGGACGTCGCGGTTCACGAAAGTTCTCCCGCGGCCCCCTGCAACAGTGCCAAATGTGGGAATCCGTGTGTTTTTTACTGGGTATGCCTGACGCCTCGGGAGAGCCCCAGATACCCTCGGTAACCCCGTACCGGGCCGGATGCATAAGGCGCATTTTCCACACCATAAAAAAAAAAAAAAAAAAAAAGGTTAGTTACCTGTCACGCCCGTTGGCGTGTGCGTGGGGGAACTTCGCAACTGACCACGCGTGTATTAGTGACGTCACTTCGTGCATAGCGTGTGTGTGCACTGCTGTGGAAGTAACTTCCTACATTTTCACGGAGCAAAGTTGTACCCAAAAGCGTAGCTTGACCGTGCGCAGTAGTGGGGCGCCGACTTATTGCCAGAACCAAACGAAGCGTGAGATGTGGCGTGGAGGCAAAAAAATTGTTTAAATATTTAATTTTTTTACTTTACCTACCTATCTACTTGATTAAATAAACAACGTATAAAAGTAGGTTGTAAATGGTTCTTTCACGTATCTTTACAGTTCCGTAGCCAAAATGGCAAAAACAGAGAACCCTGTGTTTGTCCTGCACCGCCCATCTATATGTCCGTCTGTTTGTGCCAGATGTATCTGATGAAGACCGTACTTATAAAGAATTTAAATTATTATTACCTTATCATTAGCGGCCCAGAACATTCTTCCGCTAGATTCGCAGGCTATGGACATGACTCTCCCTCCCAGAATACTGCTACCTCCTGAAAAGCGAATTAACATTTTGCTATTAAAGCCTCAATGGGGAGATTGGGGAGACATTCAAAACAAAATCTCTCGTTTTACCGACTAAGAAAACTTATAATGAGACTTGTTGACTATATGAATATTTTATGACTCACCTCTTGGATAGATACCCGTGGACACGTTGAGCACTTCGACCATGCCTCGCGCGTTACCAGCCTGGAGTTTACGTTAAAGAAATCTCTGAATCGAACTAAAACTAATGATAAGGTATGCACACGCTTTAGCCTCAACGCCCATCATTTAGTTGTCCTTTAAAAAGAGTATGAGCCAATGACCCTGGCCAATGCAGCTGTTGACGACTTGGCCGGTCTAACTGCTTCAGATGCTTTGAGCGCCGACGATATTTCGAGAAAAACCGTCTGTAAAACTTATGGTTTTGAGTAAGTAGATATGTGTTCTGAGATCGTATTTTGCTGTGCTGCTTTACTATCACGCTCCATTCCTATAGACCGATCGCTTAAATGAGTCCTCGCCCGCGCGGCACAGGGGCGCGGGGTAGGACGACAAAGGGGACAGAGAGGTGCGGGCGGGTAGTGCTTATCTCTTATCTTACTTATCCCCTTATGACTTTGACTTATCCCTTTAAGGGATCTCTTCCAGTCAACCTTCAATATAAATAGAAAACAATATAAATGTATAATAAAATATAAAATTTGAGCAATGTTTAAGTTAGTTTGATTGAACACACCAGTAAATGTTTTTCATTGCAATACTTTTTTTTATAATTTAGTCTCCGCTTTGACGGCGTACAGTCAGCGTCAAATAGTATGCAAAAACCCCAAGGGGGCCAAAAAGTTCGATACACCATACTATTTCTATGGTGTATCGAACTATTTGCCGACTTGGAAGCTTCAAATTATATGACGCTGACTGTGCGCCCTGAACATGGACCGACCAATGTACGGAATCTTAATTTAAAAAAACATCAAACTAACACAATCTTGCTAAATGTGGCCTGTAGGTACCTGTTACCTTAGGCTCTGTCTACCTCGTAAGGGATAAAGACGTGATTTTTGTGTGTGTGTGTGTGTGTGTGTGTGTGTGTGTATCAAACTAACCCAACTACTGCTGAAGTATTCCGAATAAATTTTAAGACACTTTTCAGGTTATATATGTGAAAGGATACAATGACCATGTTGTTGTTAGCGGGCTGGAATGCGACGGCGAGCAGCGGCGCGCCGAGCTGGTCGCGCACGGCCCGCAGCCGCGCGCGCCGCGCCACGTCCCACACGCACAGCTGCCCGTCCAGCCCCACGCTCACCACCAGCTCGTTGCTGGCCGACCAGTCGCACCCTGCGCCGCACACTCACTCTACAACGTCCCACACGCACAGCTGCCCGTCCAGCCCCACGCTCACCACCAGCTCGTTGCTGGCCGACCAGTCGCACCCTGCGCCGCACACTCACTCTACAACGTCCCACACGCACAGCTGCCCGTCCAGCCCCACGCTCACCACCAGCTCGTTGCTGGCCGACCAGTCGCACCCTGCGCCGCACACTCACTCTACAACGTCCCACACGCACAGCTGCCCGTCCAGCCCCACGCTCACCACCAGCTCGTTGCTGGCCGACCAGTCGCACCCTGCGCCGCACACTCACTCTACAACGTCCCACACGCACAGCTGCCCGTCCAGCCCCACGCTCACCACCAGCTCGTTGCTGGCCGACCAGTCGCACCCTGCGCCGCACACTCACTCTACAACGTCCCACACGCACAGCTGCCCGTCCAGCCCCACGCTCACCACCAGCTCGTTGCTGGCCGACCAGTCGCACCCTGCGCCGCACACTCACTCTACAACGTCCCACACGCACAGCTGCCCGTCCAGCCCCACGCTCACCACCAGCTCGTTGCTGGCCGACCAGTCGCACCCTGCGCCGCACACTCACTCTACAACGGCCCACACGCACAGCTGCCCGTCCAGCCCCACGCTCACCACCAGCTCGTTGCTGGCCGACCAGTCGCACCCTGCGCCGCACACTCACTCTACAACGTCCCACACGCACAGCTGCCCGTCCAGCCCCACGCTCACCACCAGCTCGTTGCTGGCCGACCAGTCGCACCCTGCGCCGCACACTCACTCTACAACGTCCCACACGCACAGCTGCCCGTCCAGCCCCACGCTCACCACCAGCTCGTTGCTGGCCGACCAGTCGCACCCTGCGCCGCACACTCACTCTACAACGTCCCACACGCACAGCTGCCCGTCCAGCCCCACGCTCACCACCAGCTCGTTGCTGGCCGACCAGTCGCACCCTGCGCCGCACACTCACTCTACAACGTCCCACACGCACAGCTGCCCGTCCAGCCCCACGCTCACCACCAGCTCGTTGCTGGCCGACCAGTCGCACCCTGCGCCGCACACTCACTCTACAACGTCCCACACGCACAGCTGCCCGTCCAGCCCCACGCTCACCACCAGCTCGTTGCTGGCCGACCAGTCGCACCCTGCGCCGCACACTCACTCTACAACGTCCCACACGCACAGCTGCCCGTCCAGCCCCACGCTCACCACCAGCTCGTTGCTGGCCGACCAGTCGCACCCTGCGCCGCACACTCACTCTACAACGTCCCACACGCACAGCTGCCCGTCCAGCCCCACGCTCACCACCAGCTCGTTGCTGGCCGACCAGTCGCACCCTGCGCCGCACACTCACTCTACAACGTCCCACACGCACAGCTGCCCGTCCAGCCCCACGCTCACCACCAGCTCGTTGCTGGCCGACCAGTCGCACCCTGCGCCGCACACTCACTCTACAACGTCCCACACGCACAGCTGCCCGTCCAGCCCCACGCTCACCACCAGCTCGTTGCTGGCCGACCAGTCGCACCCTGCGCCGCACACTCACTCTACAACGTCCCACACGCACAGCTGCCCGTCCAGCCCCACGCTCACCACCAGCTCGTTGCTGGCCGACCAGTCGCACCCTGCGCCGCACACTCACTCTACAACGTCCCACACGCACAGCTGCCCGTCCAGCCCCACGCTCACCACCAGCTCGTTGCTGGCCGACCAGTCGCACCCTGCGCCGCACACTCACTCTACAACGTCCCACACCAACAACCATCCCAAGCACCCTTCCAAGTGTGAACCGAACGCTCCATGTCACTTTTTTTCATAAATTGGTGGATCAACTTTTTCTTGCCACTCGTTGCTATGGCTACGTTCTCCTCGCTCACACTTTAAGACATAAGTTTACAGGTTCAAAATTTGCCAAACATGTAATTTTGCAGTGCATTTAAGCCTCTTCCATAATTGGTCATCAAGCATGTTAGTATAATGAGACACAACATTTCATCTAACAAACTGTACTACTCTTGTCCCCTTGCTGATGGGACAGGATAACATCAAGAAATAGTTGATCCACCCAATTGCAAAATTATCCAATGAATCAAGAATTTTACTTATTGATTTTTTTTGTTTACTTTTACAGTTTAACCCATTAGAAATTAAATTTCTAAACGACACTGAAAATTAGAACACAGAAAAATCCGAAAAGTAAAGCTCTGGCCGGGAAACGAACCCGGATCCTCATTATTCCGTGATGCGTGCTATAATGGTGCTATACCGCTACTCCACCAAAGTAAGGAGCTGTCCATTAATCACCTGAGGCTCCGAAAGGGGGGGAGGGGTTCGGCAAAAATCACGAAATATCACAAGGGGGGCGGGGGGTTTCGTGTAGTAAGATATCACGTGTATTTATTTATTCGTTAAACGCGCGATTTTTAAAGCGGCGTGTAGTGTGACCTATCTGTCCCCGCGCCTTTTATACCTGTACTTAAAGATAATATTCAAAAATGTTTAAATTCTTTGTAGGTATTAAAAATACACGTGATTTTAGATGGGGAAGGGTAGTTTTAAACCTCACCATGTATCGCCAATGGGGAGGGGAGGGGGTATAGTGCTAATAAAACATCACATGATTAATGGACGGAACCTAAGCAGGTGAGTAAGCCTTCGATTTTTTCTATCTGTTACTAGACTTTTTGTTCCTTAGTCTCTTGCTGACTTTAGACTCAAAGTCAGGTAAATGTCTCGCGTTGCCTCACCCGTGACCGGCTGCGAGTGCCCCTCGAGCACGAAGCTGACGCGCGGCGGCGAGGCGGTCACGTCGCAGATGGAGACGGAGCCGTCGTGGGACGCGCACGCCAGCTTCGACCGGTCGTTGTTCGCGAACTTCACTATGCTCACTTGCTCCGAGTGCTGGAAACAAAACATCCGTGTCTATCAACAGCAAGTCAGTGTTCCTTTTAAGCCAGGTACTCATGTGCGAGCTGTGACTGTTGCACATTATTGTAACCAAAAACCCAGGTGAGTCCCCGGCTTTAAAGCTAGCTATGAAGCTACTCTAATGGTGGGTGAGGGATAACTTTTAAGGCTCCTGAGTTATGACCAATTAATATTTTTGGAAGGATACACATGTTGCTTTTCGGTGAAGGAAATGGTGTGTGTGAAGTTCCCAATCCACACTAGGCCATAGCCCGCTCTCTCATTCTGACCAGCAGTGGGACATATATAGGCTGAAGATGACACATGTTCCGTCCCGAGTGGAAAAATATAATATAGAAATTAATTCTGGTAAAAAGCAACCGCAGTATGGTACTTTACCTAGTGTGACTTCTGAAGATTCAAAATAGTTGTGAAGAAGAAAGCAAAGAGTGTTATAGAATTTAATTACTTTAATCTCTCTTAATCTCATATTAAATGTATTGTTTTTGGCTTACCTGGTCAAAAATATGATGAACTCCAGTAAATGCATAGTTTTCTGATATTGACATATCATTCTTCTTTTTATTGCTGGAACCTGGTTGAAAATCATCAAAAGTTAGACTAGCCTGAAATTCAAAAAATATTTGTGTATACTAACCATAAATGTAAAATGTTGAGATTAGGGCCATGTGCGGGTTCGTGTCATGTTCAATACCTTGCTGCTGGACCTCTGGCGGGATGATGCTGAACTGATGGAGATGTTGTCCTGCACCCCATATCGCCGCTGTAGAAGCTGACTCCTGATGTATATGTACTTTTTTATTGTTTCTATGTCCTGTAATTGCAAAAACTATATAAATTTTTAGTTGTACACCAAGTTATAATGCGACTTGCTCTATTTTTCTTGTGTGTTTAAACGAATCTAAGTATAATCAGTCCAAACTTACTTTAAATTTAGAATTTTCTCTGAGCAGTTGGCTTCGACGGCGAATATACAAGGTTTCTGGAAAATAATAATGATTTAACAAAATGCAAACTTCATAGCAAACTGGCAGTGATGTTGTAATATCTGAGCGTGGTTTACTTACTAAAATTAGGATTGTTTGGAGCCCTGTACGCGTTAAAGCGGGCGTCCAACGCGAATATCTGTTGCTGAAATGCTGCAGCCATGGTGCCAACCTGTTTTTGTGTTTACCCAACTCGACAAATCTTTCCTTTTGTGTATTTATCTTATTCTCATGCCAATACAAGACATCATTATTACAACTTCAATTAGTGGTCGAGACTTTGAGTGTTTAAGAAATTTAGGAGATTTGATCGAGAGATCAATTAAATTGATATAAATAACAAAAACAATACACACACACACCATACAATTTTTTGTTTCGTTGACGTTGACAGGTGACAGTGACAGCAGATTGATGGCCAAACGTCAAAGTTTGGTAACGTGTTTGCCTTAATAGCAGCAAATTCCGAGTGAAACGGAACTGTACGCCCACAGTGGGCGCCATACTTACGGTCAGGGGTATAAATATATGTACGTTACCAAGACGTCAAAAACATCCTACGCCTACGCCTTCATGCCATATACGATAAGGGTGATGGATGACACATATTTGACAAGATGGCTGTTTCGATATTTATGCCCTCGACTGTACATACTAAAGAGAATATAACCACGGTAATTAAATTAGCGTTAAAAATGTTGCTACAAGTGATTAATCGGAATCGGACAATCCTACAATAATACATAAGGTAACGCCTGAAAAGTTATAAAGATTACCAACTAAAAATTATTTACTTACCTACAGTTCAATAACGACTTCGGTTTGCAAAAAGATATGCAGGTAGACTAAGACAAAATAAAAAGTCAAGACGGAGTTTTGAGAACAGCGAGGTGAGACCGGTTTGAATTACGCCTCGCCCGTGGGCTTGCGAGTGACCCAAACCCATTTCAAACCATTTGTTTGGCAAAGTTTGGTTGCGCTTGTGTGCGTGCCTTTTTAAGCACATGTTAGGCGTAGTTCACTTCGCCGTTCACAAGGCTACGACTACACTTTTTATTTGGGATCTCAGTTTAAGTCAGTTATGGTCAGCACATGGTCAGCATTGCCTCAGAATCAGGGTACTTGCTCAGAGTGCGCAGAGGGAAAAAGGGGTCTGTTCTCCACTTAACTAAGTATAACCATAAATAATGGCCGTAGATATAAACGTCTGCGTCTATTTGAACCTTAAATAAAATGCACCTATCGATTTAGTCTGCTTACATTCCTACCTACTACCCACCGTAATGGATTTTATACTTCCGAGATTGTTGTTTGAACCAAACGAAAACGACACAGTACACACCTAGGGTAACGGCACCAGTGCTGGACACTAGGCTGTCAAGCACCAGTAATGGACACTTCATTCTTAATTTAAAGATGATAAGGTTTAAAATTGACTGTTGTAAAATAAATGACTATGCCTTAGTGTCTTTTAAATTAGAGTTATTGTGCATTATTGGGTCATGTCCATTAGTGGTGCCGTCACCCTACCCACATATGAAATCGATTGGTGGGCTGATTTAATATTGATGGCGTAGGTTAAATTTACACCAACACGGACTTTATGATTGTAAAACTAAAACACTTGCGTTACCTGCGATAGGTTTTTATTGCAAGCCAGTGCATTAAAAGCTAAGTATCAAAAATATGTAATTTAGGTCACAAATCAAGTCTCAGCAAAATTAAATCCAGTGTCAAAGGTCGCATTAACCATTTCTACATAACCGAAGCACCTTGCATTACGGCGATCCTTGCAAAAGCCATTTATCATTCGGCCACAAAAACTGAGAATCGTGCGTCCTTCTCGCACGCGGCGCGCGCGGCGAGAGGCCGGCGGTTTCCCGGAATCCTTATTTCCGATTCCGAAACGGCCGGCGCTGGTATACTGAGAATCCCCGAGGCGCTATTCTGGGCCGCGCTGGCGTCTCTAGTGCGGGTGCTGCCCCCGCGATATAAATAATCAGAATGCGTAAAGAGAAGTCGGTGACCCCCAATTACCACACAATCCGTATTTACTCTACCAAGAAACGCTTAATTCTGCATATTAAAGGATTATTATATTTCCAAGGTATTTTACTTCCAGAGTTATGAGAATCCGTACAACTGTGTTTATTAGGTAGTATTTTACTCGAAGGAGGGTAGGGTAGGTAAAGGAAAAAAGTGTTGTAATTTTATATCTTGTTTTAATTAATGACATACAATACATACATCGTAACGTTTAAAATCCGATCATACAAACGTGTGTATACAAGACATAATTAACATGATTAAACAGTAAAATGGGCGTTTATATTTACAATAATTAAAATAAAAACTAACAGACGGATTAGTTTAACGTACGGGATTAATATTACGAATTAGCTTTACGAGATAAGTAGATTTACTATTACGTACTTATTAATTTTCGACGTAGCGGTTTACAAGAGCTCATGACACGACACTGCACATAAATAATGACTACCTGGCTTGTGGCTCGTCAGGCTCGTGCTGACGCTACACTACCGCCGGCACACCGACCACTAACCTGCGCCTAAATATCGTCAAGACATTGCATTGACTCGAATAGGAAATGCATGGATATTACATCTATTACAGTAGATCATATAAATCAATCAGTCAAAATTATAAAACTAAGAAGGCAAGTATCCCTAAATAGTCGACCTTAACAAAATTACGTACAGAATATATTTTACAAATTAGAACCATATTTTATTGCTAGGGTATATACATAATTTATTAAATTCATTATAATATCAACACGTCTAAAAACTCCAAATATTTTTATCACTACACCCTGCATCGATAAGCTCTGGCCGCCGGCTCACGGGGTCTGACCTTTTTGTTTTATATCAAAATTATTATAATGTCGCGTACTCCTGCCGCGGCTGCGTTGGACGCGAACCCGACGCGCGCGCACCCAGCGCGGCAAGCACCCGCCACCAACAACACATCGGAAAATATTTGGAATTCATAGGTGAATAACATCCACTACATTCTAAAAAGATTCATGCGCACAACATACAATACACCGATATTCTGGAATATAAATTACAAAGCAGTTGCATATACGACAACATTACATTATGAATTAGGTATCTAAACTATTTCCTATTAAACATGTATTAACTAATTAAAATCAATGGCATTATATGTTAACAGCTGCATTACGGTTTAGCTACTTTATGTGCACTAATGGCAGGGCGTCGAACATGACGACCTGCACAAAATGTGTAGATAATTCTGTAACAGCATAGCGTGTTATTTGAAGTCATTAAAACAGCAGGGCACTTTACGACCTATTCCTTAATATATTATAAGTACTTTTATGACAGGGTCATTGAGGTTCTACAGTTGTGGGCAAGATCTGGCTCTCTGCCGAGAATCGAACAGTGTGGTGATGGCAAAAAAAAATAAAGCAGGTGCTTTACACATGGCTAGCTGGTTCATACACGCGGCTTAAATATTATTTCGTAGTTTGTAAAATTGTATCACATTACGAATTAGCCACAACCGCCTTAGTTTACAAAACAGGTATTCGAAATAGTTGTTTATTAAACTGTTTCCGTAACGTACCTACAACAAAACAATAATACTAGCTGAACGTTTAATTAGTCTCGTTCAATTAATTTAAGGTAAATCGAGCGTGCTGAAACCTCGGGTTAGTAAACAAGAGAACCGCAAAAATATGATATCAAACGTCCTTATCTTCTGCTAATATAACTGGATTTTCATAGCAATGGGCCGTAGTATATGCGGGCAAATATATAACGCATTTAGGTCGTTGCCTTTTAATTAAACTACTGTTATTTTTTTCAATTTAATATTGCATGATGATTCGGAATTCTATTTACTAAATAAATAGTTCTCCATTCAGAGAATATAATGTATGTTGGTGTCGTCGAAGTCGCATGTAATCCACGTTTCTGAGTGAAACCTGCCGCGTACAGCTATTTGTCGGAACTTAACTGTCGCCCGCGTGACCGCCAGGCTGAATACAAATGCCTTCAAACTAAATAAAACAAGACACCGCCGATTATTTGCCTAATGCTGCCATATCTCACCCCCGTCACGTCGCGCCTCGGACTCGCGGGACAATGCTTTGGGCTAAGCCGTCGCTAATTGGTCGCTTGTATCGCTTAAGAGACTATTTGTTAGAGTTCATTGCAGTCATTAAAATATGATGAGCTACAAATCAATTGAACACGTTGCTCGTTCACACGCGAAGTAGATGTCGCCTTATACCGAGAATAATAAAATAATGTTACATAAATTATGTTGGTTTGATTTGATGGTTTCTAGGCGAAAAATATGTTTTTTTTTTATCAGAGGTTGGAGGTGTAGCGTTACGTTTAGAGACCCTTGCACATGTGGCGAGTGCACTGAGCTGTTCGGCAGATGTTGGTCTACGCTCGTAAAAGTAAACTATTTTTTACCCGGTTTCTCATGTTTCTGGAACTAATTTTGCTACCCCTTGTCAAGAATGTTAATGTGTTTTTCTTCTATTAAAAACTGGATTCGGGCAAGATTCGAGGGCTGTGCCATGCCGAACCCGTCATCCGACTCAGCTACCCACCTGTTCTATCTAGTGACTTAACGTCATAAATTCGTTGTAAAATATTTCGTGTGATCCGTGTAAAACTATGCATTGGATCATAACCAAATAAAAAAAATCGTACGAGGAAAAACGTACTATGATATTGTTTTGTATTAAAGTTGTAGCTACCACTCACAGGTAGCAGGAAGCTTTATTTATTGTTTATAGAGATTGTATTGTTGTAAAATAAATTGGCTTCATTTGGGTTTACACCAATCACAATATAATAAATAAAGCCTCCGGTTCAACCCTAGAAACTTTAAGCATGCCTAATATTATATTATTTTAAAACTTAATTTTACAGCACTTCATGTATGCAATAAACTAATAAAGTATTATTGACTAAAACTTACGTCGATTTCTCGGAAACTAAACAGGATGTATATGAAACAGCTTTATTGAACTGGTTTCCCTTGGATGCTTACTCCGAAAACCAAGTTGAAGCGTGAATACACAAAATATGAAAGAATTTGCATTGCATTCATTTTTACTTTACTTTAATCAAATTCGGGCTCACATTAATCAACTTTATTGTTTCGTGTCAATCCGTCACGCTTTGCCAAATGGGACGGTTACAAGCACTTCAATAGCACCACGTTTAAAAATCTTAAAAGTGACTTAAAGCATAAACTACACAAGTAAAAAACATAGCACCTACACATAAACACGCGCATCACATTTTCCCTTAACGACCTATTCAATACTCCGCCGCGCAGTGTATCAAGTCAGCCCGCTGAATTATGGCCCTGTTACTTGTATATATTGTATACAACGAGACATTTCAACAGATCCATGTTTGAATAACCTAAGTATATTACAATGAAACGTTTCCTCTGTACACAATGGTAGTTTGGAGGTGGTAAATTTCCATTTTCAGCGAGGCGACTTAAGATACAATTCGTGTATAACTTCTTGGTCACTCCTCTCTCACGTTCCTATTATCAGAACGATCAAGAAATAACACACCGGCACCGATTTAATTTGACTCGACTTCCGATACCTCATTTCCTTCATCACGTGTGGTCGCTACAAAAAGTTGTAAAATAAATTACAAAACATCAAAGCAACTACATTGATAAAGATCACGAACACTCGAAAACGTTTCGCAAGTCACCTTTTAATACGCGTACAAATAAATGTTATCAATTAACGCTTCTCAGATCTCGGCACTCAATAACCTACGAGTATAATAAGAAAATCCATCAGTAGCGTAGGCACTTTAAATGCTGTGTAAACAATAATAGTGGATAAGACAGATATAAATATGTATTACGCAGGATAATAAGCTCGTTTATCACGATTCTGGAAATACTAATCGCCGGCGCGATAGTTGCGGGGAGGCTGTTGATGCGCGCGCCTTCCCGGAACTGAAAGCGAGATGACCCCGTACTAGTGGGAAATGTGATTATTGTAATAAACTCCCGGAACGAGCCCTTTCCGATATCTGTGAAGTCAATTTATGCTCTTGTCTTCGCGTTTAGAAGCTTCGGGGAAATAAAAGCCATTAACCGGCGCGGCTGGGCGCGGGCCGGCAGCTCGCAGGGGGCTGCGGATAAAAACCGACGATCAACTGCGTTAGATAATGAGTTTTACGTAAAACATTATCGTTAAAAGTTTTATTATGGTTGTTTAAGGCATACCAGGCTGAAAAGCACAGGCGCGTGCCACTCGCGCCAGTTCTTGCCACTTGTTAACTAAGTACTCTCGATTAAAGCAGAGGAGCTGCTTTAATGAAATACAATCCTGCGTACCAATTTGTTATATATGTATAAAAAAGTAAAACGTACCCGAGCCTCCTCCGAACTGTTGACTCAGTGGGCACGTTATCAGTCGCGTCGGTTTTTAAACAAACAAGCGTCACTGGTGCTCGGAGACCCCTATCATTCGTAGTAAAGCATTGTAAATACGAGCAAGTAAATATAAATAAAAACTGAAAACCAATTAATAAAACAAACAGTTTCTAAGGAATTTGCAATGATGACATCGAAAGTCATAAAAATAGATTTGTTACATGTCGTTACAATAAAATACAATATAAAGTAACGTGCGGTTACAAAAAGGACAAAATTAACAAAATTTCGATTTAAAAAAAGTTTCCGTTAGTACGATAATTGATACGTTAAAGCTCAAATTAATTTACTTTGAACTGTTATAGCATACAATAAAGAGTAAGCCTACATAGCCCTAACACTCGTATAAACGTTATTTATAAATTATAGGTCAAATGAAATTTAAAAACATCTTCCCTATGTTCATCATAATTATTACGGTGCAGAGATGCACCGACGGAGGTGTGAGTTCCCTTTTAGTACACGACATATTCGCTCGTTTATACTTCAAATAGAAATAAATATTTATAATATGTATCTGCGCACACCGAGTCATAACACAAATACGTCACGGCGGGGCAGCGCGTATTTGCGGTATCGTTGCGCGACCTCTAAGAATCTCCACGGATTTTTTATGTAAATGTGATTTCGGACTTGTTTACAATATTTGCGCAAGTCTATGACCGCCATTTCAAATGAATGGATAATACAAAGTACCAACTTACATAAACAATATTTGAAACGGGACATAAACTAATAGATGGACGAATGAAGTAATGAGTCGTCGATCTTAAAAGACTACGTTTCTTACACCCGAGAATAAAAAGTGACAGGCAAGTCAACGTTTAGATACATATTTGCCAACGTTATTTGCATACAAATTCTAAGATTTTAATCGTATGGCATCGTTATCGTATGAAGTGTGTTCTCGGGTGTATATTAAATATTAACTTTACTTAATGTGACACAATTGAATTTGACTGTCGGCAAAAACATTCTGTTGTTAGTCATAGGTAATTCAGAAATACGATTTTTTAGTGCAAAATTGAATGAGACTAACAAGTTCGTATATCGATAAACTCACTTATCGATGCTTTTAAACTAGTGGTCTTTCTAAGCTTTGTTTGTTAAAGTATATTTTTACGGTCCCTATAAACTCGACAGAAATTGAAGTCTTCTAGCCACTTAACAAAGGATTAATCAAACAAGACGTAGATGTCTGACGTCCGAAACTATGGAACTCTTCCTAATACCTACATAGTTTATTTGACCACTTGTAACAGCATAAGGAGCTGCAATGCCGGGTTATATGGTAAAGAAGAACCCTTAGTCCGTTTTGGTCTACCATTCGGACTTACTAATAGGACTAAACGGACGAAATAATCCGTTTAGTCCCAATACTTCTGGTAGGTAGGTTTAGGTTATGTTAGCCCTGTGCCCGTTGGGATCAGGTAAAAACGCGACTGTGGAACTAATCGGATAATTTTGTCGGTTAAATCGTAATCAGGACTAAACGGAATTTTCTGTCCGTTTATTCCTACTAATAGGACAGAATGGTAGACCAAAACGGACTATATCGAAGAAGAACACGATAAGCATACCCCGGTCTCCGCTAAGGGAATTATTTTACGAAGAGTAGAAAAAAATAGACAAAATCTCTTGGCTGATACAAATATAAGTCAAGAAGAAATCCTTTTAAAACGAAGAAGCGGAGTATAAGGTTAGTGAAATAGATTTTTTGACTCGCTTTTTTTTATAAACAAAGCTGGGAGCGAACATTAGGTATTTTAGGTGAAAAGCATCGTTAACTGAGTTTATGGATATTCGAAGTCCCTACTAGCCATTTAACATTCCATTAAAAAATCCGTGTAATTATAATACCATACATGTTTACATGAGGATTAGCGACAAACCGGTACTGACTATTCTCATAAGCCGAAGTCAAGTTACACTAGATTGGTCCGAGCCAGTCTTTTATCGAAAATCTTCAAGTCGGATCACTTCGGAGAAAGAAAAGGCACGTGTCATGGTCTCGTTTTCTTGACACAAAAAAGTTTAGTTCGCGTGCCTATTTTCAGACGCGAGCAACTATTGACAGCAAATTATTTCAAACAATAGGTTACCGTTGCAATGGATCTTTATATTCTGATTGATTGTCCTGATGGCGAATGAAGTTACATTTCTGGGTCTGCTGATCCGCCGATCCGCGTTACTCCCACTCTTCCCCACTGGACTCGGCCTGGGGCGAGGACTCGCCTGGCTCGGGGATGACGCTGGACAGAGTGTGGAGGACGGAGTCGCCGCCGCGGTCCGCGCCGGAGATGCCGCGGCGCCGCATCGACAGCTTCGCGTGAAGATCCGCCATCAGGTCACCACCGGACGCATTGGCTTTCTGAAACAATGAGGTGCTATAAGCTGGTGTCGCTTCGACAGTCGTAAAAACTTAGGTATAATTTAGCAGATCATATCGGCACAGAAATAAATGAGAAAACGGCTACGTTCTCTTTAGATTACTCAGTGTGACTCTGATTGCGGAGTCATACAAGAATATTTAACCATTGAATTTAGTGCTTAAAGGAGTAAGCTCTTGTATATCTTTCGTAGTGTGACGACACCAGTAATCCAATAATGCACAATAACTCTTAATATTATATATAAAATTAAGAATTAAGTGCCCATTACTGACTGTATTGGACACTTTAAGCTTGTCAGCTCTGGTGCCATTACCCTTTCAAGATTCATACAATAAGTCTAATTCTTAAAAACGCCACCTGTTTGTGTTCAAGTTCAGCCACAAAAGGTTACGTTGTTTGCATTAACTAACATACCTGTGACGGAACATTTCATAAATTTCATTGTAACACCCCTGAACCCTGTAACGTTTATTTAGACAATGATTCTTAGGACGTAACCAATCACTTGATCTGGCAGAGTCTTACTAATAGCTATAATTAAATTGATGGCCTCGAATCTTACTATACACAGATAAGGCAAGACAGTGTCGTGATGACCTGGTGTATTATTATCATTATCTTAAACACAAGGTCAAGTTTACGCCGGATTATCTGCAAGCCTAGCAAGACTATGAATGGACTACACGAATCTATTAAATCTGGTAAGAGTACTAAGAATCATAACAATTAAAAACTAATCTATGATTCTCCGACCGCCAGCATAAGATCATGCACCATGGAACTGCTTTTACTTGCTTTCTTTTTCATCATAGAATAGAACAGATCAAATAGACCATTGAAATGAGTCAACATATACCGCCACGCGTATGTAAGGCCGTACAGCACTCGATTTTACGCAAATTCGCTATTACCTACGTATCAGTTATAGCGTAGCACTAACACAAATTCACAATCCATAAAACTTGATTTACGATAGTCTAAAGAGAAATCTAAATGTTTTAGTGTGATATGTGAGGATATGTTTGTTTTGTAGACAAGACTGGTTTAGAAAGCCAAAGATCGGATCCCGGATTACGTGGAATTATCAACTATCGGAAACACGAACTAACACCATCCATGTTGTGGGATTAGTTTAATACATAGTTTAATTTTAGTTAGCGCTAAAGTTCATGCCTGGTATCTTGGGCTTAATTAAATGATACGGGCGAACATTAAAATTTCCGACGATATAAATATGTTTTATCGGATGCAGTCAGAGATCATTGGCATGAGATGACAGCTTGTGCCGGTTTGTAGGTACTATTGACTCCGCCTCGGGTGCTAAAGATAAAATGTTGATAGGTATTTGTATATTAAATAGCTTTTAGCTGAACGGCGGGGCAATTCTTGGTACCATGGAGATTCATGGTGTGATATTCCATATCTCACGATAGATTGATTTCGAGTTGTGACGGAATGCATAGTAATAATATACAATTTTGAAGATACCAAGCCAAAAACATGTATCTATGTATCAACGACGTTATCACCTGGTAGTGGTTTTATTAATGTCAGACAGGAACGTCGATATGAACAACGATCGCTAAACAAAATCGATACCAACAGTTGTCATTCCAAATAACGTCGTTCTGTTGGCGACAAAACACCTCAACGGACCGGGCGAGTTTGTAAATAATGCGCGCGAGTCTTTTTATTACGCACTACGGCGTTGAGTGTCCATTATTCAATCCCAGCCGGAAATTCGAGCCATTTCTCGCTTGAGCTGCTTAAAGTAAAGTCCACCCTCGAGTCGTCAATGAACGCTTCCTCCTTATTCTCATACTTAAAGTTTAAGATATTTTAAATTATACAAAAGCATATTGTATATGTAATATGTAGTCACGAATCATCCATCTACATTATGTATAATGTACACGTATTGATATCATAAAATATTCAATGCGATTGGTCAACAAGGTACTAGTCAGACAAACCTTCCTTCTATGCTTGTGTGATAAACTGACTAAATAAGAAAAATTACGTCTTGCGGGTAGTTAAACACGAATGACATTGTCCTATCATATCTTCTCTGCTAACCGCTTGTAATATAGTGAAGTCAACAAAAGTAAATAAAGCACATTAATTAAGTACGCAGAAGTTTAGGTTTTATCATATCTTTCCATCTTTAATAAAAGTTGGCGATCATTGTTGTCTTCTACCCTCGACCCACTCAAAAATATATCCAACAATCACTACGTTTATCAAATATTTCTAGCAAATTTGCTGCCTGACGTGAGTCAACAACAATGTTAAAAAGGTGTTATGTTATGCAAACAGAGTATCTATCACCTTCGTGACACACTATAAAAACGTTTTTTTGTTCAATCCTAAAATAATATTCTGTAGCTTTACGCAGAACAACTACGAACGTGATAAGATACAATATTATCGGTCAAAAAAACACAGCGCTCGATAAAAGCCGCGCAGAGGCGGCACAAGACTCGTTGCGTATAATTAGACACGGTACGCGTTTGATCCCAACTTCCCAAGTTAACAGTAATACGTCACTCAAATTTATTCTCTATTCGCGTGCGGGCAAGGTTGAATGTATAAATAAGTTGCCTAATGCAAGTTTCTCTTAAAATCCTAGAATTTGGATCGGTTCGTGACAATGTGGGATTCGTTGCGGTCCTGAGCCGGCAAGCCGGCCCTCGGTGATCCACGTCACGCGTACAGAATGTTTTATCCCTTTTAGAGACGACTACAGAATGTGCTACCCATTATCTAAATGGAAAGAAAATAGATTTAAAACGGCCTGTTCAATCAATACACGCTGTGTGGGATTCTACTTGTAAATAACTTAGGACTGTGGGTGTTTGGGGGTAGACGTCTAAAAATAACGTTCTTTACGTTGTTGACAACGCTCAAAATCCTCTCAAATTAATGAGTAAAAACGGTGTTTTACATTTCCTTATATATATTTCAAATTATATTATAAACCTACGCCGATAGACACGTGTACTTACTGTGAATTTAATTTGATAAGTTTTAGACAGTTTGTTTTTGGAATACGAGGGTAGATTTAACATTTTTTTATGCGAGCGTTAAACAAATACATTCATTGTGTGTTGATTTAAAGTTAAATACAAAACGTGATATTTTTACCCTAGATATTAAAGACTCCTCATAGTTGAATAGGTATTTATGTTGGTTGTGACTTTATATAGTTTTCCGCCTTGATCTGGATAATGCTAAATAAATCAATTAACTTTTAACGGTGACGCTATTGCCAATTGAACTTTTACATTGTAATTAGACACATCATACCCTAAACTAAGAAGTTGATATACCTACACGGTATAATAGTTTTATACTTATTATTGGTTGATAACCTCAGCCTCACTACGCACCAAGTAATAATATAAAAATAGTGCAAGTGTTCTCCCATGCTAGTCTGTGAGCAATAAAGAAAAAACATAGAATTTACCAGTTGCTTCTCTTCCCGCGCAGATGGTAAAAGCCCATCGAGGGAATGGGCGGAAGTCTTAGGAATCATGATATAGGCGATGCGGCTAGCAACCCATCACTGTTCTGATTTCCCTTTCCACCTATACGAGCTTAATCATGCTAAACGTGGCCTTAAGGTTTCGTTACCTTGGGCTCTGTCTACCCCGTGAGAGATAAAGACGTGATATGTGTAATGTATGTATGTGCGAGTGTAAAATCACCAAGAACTGGGAGTACATTCGATCTCCACTGTAATCTCTTATCTAACAAGAGGATGCTCGCGCAGCGTCGTGTGATAAACTATCTAATAGCCACTGACGAGTAGTTGCGGGAACAGTGTAGTAATGTGTAATAAATAAGGGATTGGGGCCCGTTCAGTGGGCGGCGCGTCGGTGACTCACTGTCTGACAATCTTCCGATTTCAGTAGACAGACACAAAAGTAACCTAAGTAGTTCATTTCATTCCCATTACCCACTTGAAGCACAGCAAGGGCTTAGTGTTGAATAAGGCCATCTAACTTCACACCGATGCATTGTTTTGCTAACATAAACAAACTTATTCATATGTACACGTGTGCTGTACACATATGTACAACATTTTTCGTTTAGGTACCGAACAACTGATACCTTATTCAATTTTAAATCCCACGAACTTAAAGAAGCGGTAGGTCAAAAACGTTCGGCTACCTCCTTTTTTATACGTTTTTCAATAGTTAAAGGCATAAGAGCATAATGAGTCATGATCGCTTTATAATTCGACTGTTACCGAGTGACGGTACCTACCCCAGGACGGTCAGCTTCCGTAGAAACAGAGACGAACAAAGGCTGTTGTACATTCAAAAGAGGCACGCAACTCGAGCATACGGCCAGACTTGCGGGAATTTTATATTAAATCGAATAATCGATTCCTGTAACCGGCCCGCTAATGAGAAATTATGAAAATAAATGGTTGTTATACGTTTCCGTCGAAAGCTGATTCGTTGGTCTATTAATGACTTTGCACTTTGTGTATGCACAAACGCAGCTGTTAGAATTACCCTTAATATTTTTCGATAACTGCTTTGTATGAATTTTTTTGAGGGTTGGTAGTGTTACATGATAATGGTGCTATTGCACAACAAAACGGAAAAGATAGTGCGTTTGATGGGCTCGACGAAGACGACATTAAGCGCAATGTGAAATCTTAGTATGCCGGGTTTTAGGGGGCGATAAATCGATCTAGCTAGGTTTCATTCTTGATGAAACTGGCTGAAATTTTACAGAATTATTGCGAAACCATCTCTCAGCTACGAAAAGTCTGGTCCCAAGCTTTCGTTTGTAGAGTGCTATTATGTCGTCGGACGATTATAATATGCGCTATGTTACATCTCGCTTTTAGGGACTAATTTTAGTTTATTTTTATTTATTTATAAATTAGACTACAGGCCCACGTACAAAAAATGTGGGTCATATGAACCACCAGGTGACGTACATAGGACGATATAAGAGCATAAAATAATAAGATTCAGCACTATGCCGTCACTTGTAAGCTGTCCAACTGGGTGCTGGTGAGAATTCAAGAGTGCAACCCTCGATTTTTTCCCCTTGTCGCATGATTTTTGTACGGCGTTACGGAATAATGGATTAGAAGCTGTATTGAAACAGTATGAAACTGATGCCGTGCAGAATGAAATGACCAAATTTACCCTGGAAATTGTCAGAAAATCAAAGAAAATTACCGAGTTTGTGGCGCACCATTTGTACTGCATCAGTTTCATACTGTTTCAATACAGCTTCTAATCCATTATTCCGCAACGCCGTACAAAAATCATGCGACAAGGGGAAAAAATCGAGGGTTGCACTTTTGAATTCTCACCAGCACTCAGTTGGACAGCTTACAAGTGACGGCATAGTGCTGAATCTTATTATTTTATGCTCTTATATCGTCCTATGTACGTCACCTGGTGGTTCATATGACCCACATTTTTTGTACGTGGGCTTGTAGTCTAAATGAGTGTAGCGACTCGCCCCGGCTTCGCACGGGTGCAATCAGTATTTTTCTACTACATATATTATAATATGCATGTATTGTACATATAAACTTTCCTATTGAATCACTCTACCTATTTAAAAAAAAAACCGCATCAAAATCCGTTGCGTAGTTTTAAAGATCTAAGCATACATAGGGACAGACAGACGGCGGAAAGCGACTTTGTTTTATACTATGTAGTGAAGTGATGAATGAAGATGAATTCAGAAAATTTATCATGCAGAGGCAAGTTAGAATTAAAATAAAAAACACAAACATGTTACGATATCTGAAAATTTTAAAGTACCTAGATAATTAATGTTTCCAAGATCGTTATGGGCTTTAATAGAACTTGGCAACATTTCAAGATATGAAGGATAACAGACGCACTTCTAATTTCTAATGAAGTTATATTTTTCCATAATTACGTTTTTCGTGTTGCAAAATGTGGACTTGGCAGGCGTCCAATAGTACCTACTAGTGGTCATATTTTTTTTTTCACAAAGTAATCTTTAAATTCGTGAACGTCTGACTTTGCCTTTTTTATCATTATGATAGGTGAAGCAGACATCGTAATCTTACACTATTCAACCTCCAAATGTGTATGCGAATGTTATGTAGCAGTGTGTACAAAACCGACTAAAACCGCTTCACAGTAACACATCGACTCGCGCACTTAAAAAAAGCCTAATTTCTAATGAATTTCTCGATACAAATAAGGAAAATTGCATAAAAATAGCTGTGTTTGTGCGTAACACGTGGACAGACAACAGACACAATGGGGTATGCTGATACCATTTATCATTGTTACGTTATCACCGACTATTATCCCTTCTTAGAAGCTGAGATACACAATTATCGTAATTTCCTTGGAAGAGCGCGTAATTGCACAGGAGGCTCCGAGCGATCCTGTACCACATGATCTATGATTAAGTAAGTATAAGTTGTGCAATCGTGTGTTAAATGCACGTTGATTGCGTTCAATACTATTGCTTATAAATCCTCTTCCATTTTAATAAACATGCTAGTACTCAGTAGTACCAACTAGTATGTACGGAGTAGATACAAAAAGAAAACTGTTGATTTACTGATCAACTTGCCTTGCTTTAACATTTTTTTTTATATATAAGAGGGGGCAAAGGAGCAGACGAGCAGACGGGTCGGGGGGAGGACGGGTCGGAGGTGGGGTTCTGGGTTAACCACTTCCATTTGCCTAATTTACGTTAGGCAACCTTATATGTTACTTATAAAAAAGCGGCGCAATTAAGTGAGTAAGTGACCAATCCAGCGCCACAATAAGCAATCAAAAAATAATTAATTCTTCGTTATTATATTATTAACGATGACCGCTTATCTTTAACGACGATAAGAACGGATAAGAAGATCCATTTCGCGCAAGCGATACTTTACGTATTTGTTTTACATATGATGTAACAAAACTAGTGCGCAGACTACTCCCACCCCCATTCATTAAACGTTAAGTTTTAAAACGTTTTGTCGCAGTTTCGCAAAAGCAAATGTCAAAGTGATAGATAAAGACAAACACGTTTATGGGTAAAACAACCTTGACAAGCGCTTAGGAATGAGAGTCGGATAAACTTTTAAAAACAAGCTTTTATATATAATACGACTATTTTAGATTCTCATCGGAGTACCGCAAGCCGAAGGTACCCAACAACGGCTGATTAAAGTCTTCTTCAACCTCGACATTGTCAGAATCATCGACAGTATCGATGGAACTAGATCTTTAAAAATCGAATTGAATATTTTACGATTACGAATTTAAGTAAGAAAAAAAAACCTAATACGCACGCACACGCAACCGTGGACTTCGTATACAACCGTGTATATTTACAAACATCATCGCGGCATTAAGTTCTACCACCTGTCGGCCCAGGTCAGAGCAGGTAAGGAATCGCCAACATTAGGCAGATAAACGACCTTTTAGTGCTAATAGTTTCCGGAACATTAAAAGGGCTCGTCCATTACAATGTGTCAGCGAGTCCCGAGATAGCGTTTTTTATTGCGTCAGGATTTAATACCTGTTGTGCCGCGGGCATATGGGATTTAATCGCATTAGAGCCTATTTTACCTATCTTTCTAAAAAAATGAGTAAGGGTACGGATGGCCCTAAGTCATACCAACTTGTAAAATACTCAAGGTTAAAGCTTTAATTAAATGCTCATAATTGACACAAACTTTGTAACCAGTCCAAGCGATATATATTTCGCCTGAATCGCAGACTAAATAAATAAAAAACACAGTTATATGAACGGTTAAGTGAGGGCGGATTAAACTACACCACGCCGCACTGTGGGTTATACGTCGCACACATTCAAGCGTTGACAAACATCGACAATCAGACTATATGAGCTATCCATATGGTTGGTTTGGCGTAATTTTTGGCGAGGCGTAGTATAAACTGGCCTCATTCAACGGTTCGTAGAACTGTCGTTCTCGTTACTATTCATAGATGGTCTGCGAGCAATAGTACATTACTGTCTAGGCCAGGAAGTAGGCAATTGCTGGCCGAGGCAAGTATAGTGCTTTTCTCAAAAATCGAAAATAAAACAAGAACAAAAATAAATGAAAACAAAATAGTGAAAATTGTTTTGC
Source organism: Pandemis corylana (assembly GCA_949127965.1). Lineage (NCBI taxonomy): Eukaryota > Metazoa > Arthropoda > Insecta > Lepidoptera > Tortricidae > Pandemis > Pandemis corylana. Next base: position 12,280,290 of record OX421857.1, on the reverse strand, counting down.
TTTGCCGCCTTTTTCTATCAATGGCATTTGAAGAGAGTATTTTTCTACCCAAAACACCTAAAGCTATTTCAGACACAGATAAACACGTTTTGTCGTATTAGCTTTTTTTAAAAAAAAATTTGTGTTTTAAGTCGTGTGCCTTTATTTTATAATGGTGATTTGCATTTTTAAAAAGTTAATAACTAGACAGTAATGGAATTTGTATGCAACATTACTGGAGAGTTTAGCGCGACAGTAATGTTTTTTTTTTTTTAATTTTGGACTGACCGGCAACAATTAACTTCCTGTTCTGATATGTAGTTAACAATGACGACTTTGCCGGACATTTTTGAGAAAAATCAATTAAATCACAAACGTCTGCTTTTACAGTAGCAACACATTTTGGTTTTATTATCGATCGCTAAGCTTTGAACCACTTTCATAAATGGCTACAAAACGTAAAGATTTGTTATCCTATCGTTGATATACGATAATAGTGATAATCCCCAAGTTACGTTGACCTTCAGAAAACCGGTATTACCTACAAGTCTTTTTCGGATGTTTTTTAATTATTTCACAGAAATCATTAATACATTTGCATATTCATTTAAGCATCAAACTTTTCTCGGTAATTGGTTAAGCATCTAATAATGTAAATGACTCCGGAACCTGATAGTAAGGGACCATGTCCATATCCCATCGTTTACGCCAAACCGTATTAAATAGTTGAATTAGATGATTCTGAACAAGACCATGTGGGCTTTACCGGTATGAAACGTCGCAAGTTTTATAAGGCTCCATTTATGCTAGGTATGTCAAAAAAAATACCAGGACCATTTTATCACAATATGTTTCATATTAAAACTGTACTTTTTACTTCTAAGTCAGTCTTCTATAATTTTACAAACTACCTGCCATGTTGCAATAAAACAATTATATCTGATTTGATAATTTCAAAGACATGTTTGCTTTGTACTTTTCCTAGTTTGTGATGTTCCGAGAATTCACAGGAAAAAAACATGGTAACATCGCGTCGTTATCAAATTAAATAAACATCGAACTGTTCTTCGTATTTTAATAATTACAGTTAGATTAGCATTTATGTGGAATTTTAAGATTACATCTCGTATTCCCAGTTCAACTTTTGACTTGACAATGCGGTTGTACGTTGGCAAGTGAGATATTATTATTTGTCAGATTATTTGTGCTTGTTCGGTGTCGCAACAACGCTAATACGACTGCTACTTTTTTGGTTTGCTTTGTTTAAGCAATACACACAATGTGGTGAAAATCTCCGTTCTTAACCATACATACCAAATAACAAACACGCGATACGAAGAAATCTTGCTTATTGCATAGGTTTAGAGATCAGTAATGTATACATGTATAAATGCATGTTGATCTGATAATAAAAACAAATCTTCAAGTGAAATTTGTCGTCGCAATTAGCGCATTTCGTTGCAAGAAAAATATTTAGACGTTTATGTCTAATCTACAGATACATTTGTGTTGTTACGAAGGGAAACTCATGCTAAAATTCAAAAAATAGAAACATATGTTATATAGCCTAGAAAGCCCTGAACAAAATCACCCTGATGTGAAAATAACAGGCTATAACACTGTTCCTCAAAAAAAAAGATTGGACCAAACCGCTAAGTCTCACCCCTACCATTAATAAGTAATTAGTAACACTGCCACGTGTGGTAATTGTAGCCATACAATACCGAGCAGTTAGCGGCTAATTCGCAACCTCATTAGCGCTCTATAAAACGTTAATTGCCCCCCCGACTGACATTAATCTGTTCCTCGAAAACCAAGACCTTTAGAATTACGATTCACCCATTTCCTTTTTTGCGCGACTAATTTATCGACTTTAAACCTGTTAAAGCTCGGCAACACTGCGCGACAGCATGTCGCAGCGACTCCTTTATTGCTGCAATAACTTAGCTCGTCTAAAAGAACGCTTTACTGGGTAATCATAAACAGAACTGGGAAACTGTCAGACTTCAACGATATCAAAGTAATGGATATTACAGGTAAACCGTTAATTTATAAGACGGCAGTAGGTAATTTATCAACGTCGTTTAAGAACATACATTGGTTTATTCATTTTTGGCATTTCCGTGATGTGTTGTGATGTTATGATTTTTTTAACAGACAACACTAGATACACTACATCAAATACCTACATGTCATAAAGCTAAACACTTTTACAAAATATTTGATGTACTTAATACATACATACATACATAAATCAAGTCTTTATCCCTTACGGGGTAGACAGAGCCTAAGGTAACAAGACCTAAAGACGACGTTTAGCATGATTTTGGGCGTATGATGTACTTAAGCTTTTGTTTTAATCATTTTGTAAGTTAGAAGATATCAGTCATGCGGCTCGCTGCAATACTTGGCTGCGTGTAAACGCAGCGTTAGATACCCACAAGGTGGACGCGTTTGCAGAAAATATTGCTTCCGAGTATTCCACAGCGTAACATGTTTATGTTTCGCAAGGTTTTATTTCCAAGGGTTTAATAGCGATTGATGCTTAGTTATTAACTAAATTACGATTCAGCTCTTTCGAATATCAATGCACAGAGGGATGGACTCATTTTAGAATTTATACGTATTTGCATAAAAATACTTGTGGATGTTTCAGGGTATAGCTACAGTCGAGGGCATACTACCATCATCTATACATATAAAAACGACGGGAGTGCCGACAGATGTGAAAACTACACACACGCCCAGCGACGCTAAACGACCCAGCAGCAACTCTTCCCCCTTCTTACCTGACGGTGACGTGACCGTCAGCATTTGACGCGAGTTTACATTTTTTTACCCATCCCAAAAAATTGCACAACGCCGCTAAAGAAGTTTTCACTTCAATAAATGTCAAATATATGTATCATCGGCCTTATTGTTTATGGCGTAAAGGTGTATAGACGTTTTTAAGTCTTGGTAACGTACATATATGTATGCCCTTCACTGTACATAAGTGCCGTAAATGAACGGCTTAGTTGGTTTTAAGTACAGATGCAGTGAAAGGTGGACAGTCCTATTTTTTAGACCTTTAATTGAACCGGTAGCGGTACCATTGTGCAGTCATCTACCTTTATGGATGGAATAACTATTGTGCGAGCAGCAAACTCGAGATGAAATAAAAAGTCAAGACGTCAAGAGTTGTGCAATTTCTGAGAACGACAAAGTATGTTCGGTCGTCTGCGTGTGCGTAGCTGAACTAGTTCGCTTGTCGAAGTTTGTTAGCGCATATGCGCGTGCTTCTGTAGGTACACAGAAGGCGTAGTTGAAGCCAGCCTCACCTTTCCTTTTTATTTGGTCTGAGGTAGTAAAAAAGTGGTTTCATACAAACACAACATTAAGTTAACTTACTTTAGTGGGTGTAGTGGCAGCGGGGCGCAGGCGGGCGTGGCCGGCGCCGCCTGCTTGCCGGATGGCTGCCATCAGGTTCGAATGCGCATCGCCAACAGGCGCGGCCGCAGGTTGCTTGCTCTCCCTGCTTGTGCTAGAACAAAAGACACCATGTATGAACAAAACAGTCCAAGATGCTGCTACGCGAAAAATGACTATTCCTGCTATTACAAACAACGTAACGTAGAGATCTAAAAATAAAGATCTTTGTGAACTATCAATCCAGTCGGATTAAAACAACTCCGCACGGAACTATGAAACCAAAAGAGTTGGTATAAAAAAATATGCTACGTGTGTTTGATGAATACCTACATAATCATTACACGAAGGGCAATAAAATCCTACAGTTATTTAAAAAAGTTTCTATTACTAATTCAAAAGTAATTTACATACACTATTATGTTCATTCATACAGTCCTTTTCAGTTGCGAAAACGTAAAAAATCATTACATTCAATCTTTTGGTAGGAACCCTACTAAGTAATTAAAATTAAATATTATAAATGCGAAAGTTTATGATGATGTGAGTGAGTGAGTGTGTGTTTGGTCCTTCTTCTTCTTTTCTTGATTCAAGAGGAAGTTTTATATGTATAATTCTACGCAGACGTATAAGTATTCTTAAGTTTACAGACCCATTTATTTATTTATTACACTGCAACTCGCCCAACTACGACTTTAACATTGAGTTCAATGGGGGAATCATAATATCGTTGCAACTTTAGTCTAGAGCCTTCTACATGTCTAAACCGTCAATTAAGTGCTAACTCATACGACCACTTATTTATTTCTTATATTTATATCGTTTCATCGTGCAAGCTTCTCGCACCCTTTCCTTTTCGTCTTTAGTTTTCGCCCCTCTTTCATGCATATGGCTTCAAACACTAAAAAAACCCAAGGATGTCTAGGATATTGGGTGGCAAAGTTTTGATGGCATTGAAGCTTAGACAATTATTATAGACTAGTTTGAACTCGTGCATTAAATTAACACTTTTACAATCCCATCGCTTGATAAAGTTAAGATCTCAGATACCCAAACGAATCGCATAATGCAGATTAGGTAAATGAGCTAATAGAGTTAATTGTGTAGAACTAAGCAATATCCCGCAGTGCGACATCTCCCCATTAATTAAGCTAACTAGAAAAATCTTTACTTAATTAACATTCGCAAGTTCATTCTATTTCCGTTGAAACGTAAATAAGATCTCTTTCAACAGTTTATTTCTTTATTTCAAATTCATTTCAGATTCTACGTAATAAAGCTGTAAAATTAACTAGGTATAACGTCGCTCCGAGATATTGCATTAATTAAAAGATTTCCAGAACTCGGGGACTAATTAAACGGTAAGGTGAAACGACGGAGAAGCTTTATTAAAAACTGTAAAATGTGCGTGTCCTCATAGACAGACTTAATTTAATAAAGCTTCAGTTGACAGCACATTATCTTCACGTAGCTAGCTAGTAATTGGCACAATATTGTTGTATAGTAAGTAGGCACTCCAAAACTTAATTAAATATTCTTTTTTAATTAAAAACAACACAAAAGAAGGCTTTTGGAAAAGTTTTTGCAAAAGGTTTCTGTTTAAATGGAAATTGTTTTGATGATAAACAGGTAAAATACTTAGTAAATAAGCGAGACAATCTACTTAGTTTATATTTCTTTGCGTCATTGTTCAACCAAAGTGTATCTATTAAATTTAGTAACAACAGTAACACAAAGAATAGTTACTTTAATATTCGTTTTTCCCAGAAAGTAAATAGTTCCAGTGAGAGACAGGAAAAAGTAATTCTGCTCGGATGACTACGCCGCACGCGCCGCCCCGTTTAACAATGAACTAATAAGTCATTGAATTAGGGTTATATAGTTATACTTATAATATATATTACGGAGGAGGACACACTGCTGGTTAATTGATTGATTAATTAATTTAAGTGAATTAATTTTATTTGTTCAATTTTAAAAGCTTAAGTATACCTTGAACATGAAACTACCGTGAGACTCGGTCATAGTTGCACAAACGAATAACTCACGCACGTATCTATTGTTTTTTTTTGTGTTACGACTGTTTCACCTTTATTCCATTGCAATAAGGGTGGAAAAGTCGTAACACAAAGGAATCAATTAACATTTGTTTTAATCAATGCTCTTAACTGTGTAGGTACATGTGTTTTGAAAACGACTCCTAAAAGTCAAGTAATGCTCGACATGTTTAGGACTAATTCATAGTCCTTCCTCCTAGAGCGCTAGCCGGGGCGAGCTAAGTATACATAAAGAAGCTATGTAATACCCACCACTGTCACACTTCTAGAACTGTCGCATGTCGGGTTAATTATGTAGGTCAAAATGGGCGATAATGAGCGCTCTATTCAAAACACAATGAACCGATTCTAGCTCAAAACAGGAAACGATACTTCCCAACATCCAACTTCTCAGTATCCTGCGTATTTAGATCTACGCGCGTAACGCGCGCTGCACGAATTGCGCGAGAATAATTCTAGTCTAAATTATGCATCCCGCATTTATTACGAGTGCGATCGATAAAAGTTACGTGTTGCGTGGCGTGGGCGATAAGGTGAGCCGATTGCGTAATCAAGGAACGGCCCATGCGAGCAAACAACACAGGCAGTACCTGAAACTGCAGCTAGGCTCACTTTATTAGGCGACCTTTAAATATTGATCGGCGGCGAGCACAGGCTCGGGCTAGACGGCCGGGCGCCAGGCCTATAAGTTGGGCTAGACTAACTGCTGCTTAGTCTCGATTGGGCTGACGCTACCCTAATGGGGTTACTGGGTTGGGGGAACGCGTATCAAGGGTTTTACATCGATGAAAACGTAGGTATATGGTAAATGAAACCACTCAAATAACTCATTTTCATTTGGTGCGGAAAGAAGATAACAAAAACAAAATACATTATCCATTAGGTACTTTTTAAATAATTTCACGCTGTGAAACATTAACATAAAACATATTTGCATTTTCAAGCAAAATCCGTGTCGTTCATCACAATGACTAGAGCTAGCAAAAAAAAAGTTTGTTGATATCAATCGGATGTAAGTACATAATTACTAAATGAATTCATGTTATCAATAAATGATATTAAATCTGGGCTGATGTAGGTATAAGTTACATGTTTCGTAATAATGTCCATGTTGGTGTTACAATATCATCCTAAATAATATTAGTACATGTTGTCTAAGTCTTATTTCTTACACAAAAGATGGGTCGAAGTGTATCCGCAGGGACCCCTAGACTAAGATAAGTCTTATTTTACGAAGATAAAAAAATTATTTTGCCTACACAATTATAATTCTTTATAAACAACAACGTTCGTTTCCAAGATTTTTTAGAAACTTTTCCCGTCTAGATATCTTAAGGAAATGTTTACATTTCTTACAGATGGAGTTAACAAAATTATATTTATGTATCAGTGTGGGTTCAATTCAATGAAAGCGTATTCATTGGATACAAATCACATAAGTACAAAGGGATCAGATATTTCGCGTTTTACATTAAAAGAGATAAAGCTACATAGATAGTAATTAAGTATAACTTTATACTTATAAACACCATTGTGATGACTGTGGGTTATTTGAGAATGCGCAAAACTTATAAACGACATGTGTCATGATTGGGGATTTACTCTTTTGGATGTCCGTCTTTTCCAAACAATACTAGCGGACGGAAACCTTGTCAAAGATAATTAGGTTTTGATAAAGACAAAGTTGTTGTATTTTGTAAATATCACTATGCTAGAAGATACCGTGGTTGAATTATGTTGCGAATAAAATTGTTGAGCATGGTGCGTCATATTCAAAATTCATAGTAAAACATGGCGTCAGATTTCGACCACTGCACCGACCCAGGTCACAGCAAGAGGCAACTACGTCATTGCAGTTAACTATTTATATAACTAGGTACTATTCTGGTCAACGATCAAAAGCTGATCAATACACAGTTTGCGCCATAGGTTCAACAGAAAATATAACTGCTTTTTATTCATTATATGTATAATCTTTATAGTGCAAAAAACACAAGAATTTAATAACTAAAATGCCTGATATAAAGTTATTGAGATGAAAAAATACCTCCAGAGGATATTTGACTTTGATATAAAGGTCACTTCAAAAAATCTATTTAGATAATTTTTGATAGAATAGAATAGATCTCAAAGATTATTGCAACATCATTACCTACCTTATTAAAGTATTAGGATAGATCAACTATATCTAGTTGTTATTCTGTCCCATCAGCGAGGGCACAAAAGTAGTAGTTTGCTACAAGAAATGTTGTGTCTCATTTTTCTAATACGCTTGTAACTACCGCAGAAATGTATTTTTGGCAATTTTAAACCAATTAATTTACGGTTTAAAGAGTGACCGAGGAGAACGTAACTATAGCAACGAGTGACAAGAAAAAATGATCCCCCATTAAGATTTATTTGTATATTTGTATACATATATAAAACGAATTGGAGATTTACAAATAAAAAGAAAAACAAAACCTTATTTATTTGCCAATACTATCCACCGGGATTTCGATTATACTCCAAATAATTTCAGTAAGTTCAGAGAATTCTTTTGCATTAAGTATATGATAACATTACAATTGTACCTACTAACTTAAATGTGAGTGTACAACGGTGGTGGCAAAAACCGCGCTTTGTTACCACCTCATTCTATAGCCCGATATTAAATACAGAGAAGATCCTATGGCCACACGCAAAAGGAGGTATTATGATAGCTGTTCAGATAAATATTTATGTCAGCCACTTCAGCAAATGACTTGCAAACAGTGCACACCCACTCCAGTGCCAAACCATCGCCTAATTATACGCCTAAAGCGCCAGTTGTTGAAAGAGACCGAAATAAATTCCAAGATCAATAGATTAAACATAGTTTGCTTCCAAACGTCAGCGAGTCTCAAAATAGTTTTTCGCGGGAAACCCCTACTGAATGTTCAATAGTTAGATTGGTTGATTACCAATATTACCATATATCGACTTGAGCACCTACCAGCGTTTGATGCGTAGTGGTGACCACGGCCACAGGAAAGTGGCAAACAGCTTGTAAATAAGGACAGACCTTGAAACTCGATTGCAAAAAAGACTGCGACATTGAATCATAGAGAAAGTTACGAATGGATATTTCCTCTACGCATTGAATGAAGTTTCAATCCGGACAATCCAACCGTGGCGACTATTTAAACCTCCTGCAAAACTAAACCTCAATTTTTCATCATTGAAACTGCAACTTCTTGTTAACAATCGACTTATGTTTAGTCCTAACAGTTTGAGAATTGATGTCCAGACAAATCATTAACCTTGACTACACACGATTAAAAACGAGAAACGACAAAAGAAATTAAAACCATCTTTGATAATCCTATTTTTTATTAGTGGAGCTTAAGATACATTGGTGTCGCAAAAATAAGCTCGTACAAACAGTTTTAATGTATTTTGAGGATTGCGTCGAATAAAAATACACTCTTGAAGTTGACGTTCGCCGTTTAGATTTGTCGCTGAGCGGTCCTTGCAAAGTAGAATGCTAAATTAAACAAAACAAATTGAAGTTCAGCATTTCTCCGAAGCGGGGCCGGCCTTGGGCCGGCCACTCTTTCCTTGTTACGAACACAACGCCTACGTGTAGATACCTACTTACAATTGGGTTTGCAAAGTTTCTGGTAACAATTAATACATAAAATAATAATTTGTTACGCAAGGCTGCAAAGTGTTTGTTTGGCGCGAGTGCCTGAATTGAAACCCGAGCAGGCGAAGGATTCTATGATTGAACCACGAGCGAAGCGAGTGGTTCAAAAGAAGAATCCTGAGCGTCGCGAGGGTTTCAAGGCACGAGATACTAAACAACTTTGCTGCCGAGCGAAACACACAATTTTTCACCTCACTACAGCGAGAAAAATGGTGGATGAAAGAAAAAAAGTCTAATATTTAGTAAATCAGTTTTTTTATTATTTTTCTTCTAAATAAGAAAGGTAAAAGGATCTAAGCCCATACAGCCTAGTCTAATAATCTAATAAGTAAAACTATTTTTTCTGATTGTTCTGTCACATTAATTTCTTGTGTATTAATTATACTGTTTTATCATAAACCAAACAACAATTTTTGCCAACTTTTCGGTTTCCCGATGAGCAATCTCTAAAAACTTTTATTTCTTTTTCTAATCATAGATATATTTTTAAAAAGAAAGTTATAAAATCGCACTAACTAGACTGAATTAAAAAAAAAATGGGGCGCGTTCTGAATTTGCATCATAATATCTGTTTTTTCCAGCTTGGTTGCTATTTTTGTGGTTAACCACAAATTTAAATTCCTGACTTCTCTCCGGTCTGCGCAAAATCTCCTCCTTGCTGTTCCTGCTTCTTCCTCTAAGTTCTATCATGACTCCTTTACTATGACCTCTATCCGTCTGTGGAATTCCCTTCCTGTAGATCTTCGACGAGCTAAAACTCTACCTATTTTTAAAAACCTACTCAAGTCTCACTATTTGTCACTAATTTAATCCACTTCCTGTCTTTAGTACCTTATCTTTTCTTTTTGCTTCTGATTTAATCCTTTTCTGTTGTATGGCCTTCTTATTTTTCATTGCTTCTCACATTTATTTTATCTTAAGTTTTATGTTATGTGTATATGTATGAATTATTTTATTTTATTTATTTAGCTATGTATTATATTTATGTTGATACTGTTGTTTTTATTATCCCTGCGTTTATCCTGTCTATTTGTTTCCGCCACCTACTTAAACTGTCTCCAACTTATTTAGCTTCTTGGTTGTCTGGAAGAGATCGCTATTAAGCGATAAGACCGCCTATTGTCTACAATGTTCTTTGTTTCTGTATTGTTTTGTACTGATTTGTGGTGTTCAATAAAGAGTATTTGTATTGTATTGTATTGTATTGTAAAATAATTAATAAAAATCAATATCCCGCCGCAATATTCTGCCGGGGAAATTACGGGCACAAGAGGCATTTCATCTTAATCCTCTAGGTTGGCAACGCATCTGCAATCCCTCCGGGGTTGCGGGTGTCTATGGGCAGTGGTGATCACTTACCATCAGGTGACCCACTTGCTCGTTTGCCTTCCTATTCACATAAAAAAAAAAAAAAAATCGTTTTTTCTTTTAGCAACGAAAGTTAGCAAATCTTGAAAATAACTCAGGAAGTAACGGGTTTTAAAATAAATTAATAATGGATACCGGATCGCGTTTCTGAACGTGACATTATGTTTTTTTTTATCGGATGAAAAAGTTAGGGGTCTGATAACAAGTTCGACATTTGAAGTTCGTATTATTCCGTCCTTCTCATTCACCTAATGAAGTACTATTCGTATAAGCGAGACAACAACATACGAAGTTCAAAGTTCTAATTTCTGAGTATATGAGTAGGTGGGCAATGGTGGTCATCGTCACGATCAAATTTCAAAAACCTTTTCCACGCAAGCGGGGAAAAAGCACTTTTCCACGCAGATTTTGAAGGAGAAAGACAGCCTTTTCGAGCAAGTTAGGTGAAAATTACTTTTACTGCACCTGAAGAATGCACGAAATTTACAATCTTTTCTTCAATTTTTGTTGTGCCGATCCCAAACTATAGTTACCTACAAGAGCAAAAGGATAATTAATCATGAATGAATCACATTATCTTTAGCATTTGGGTATTTTTGTATGCACATAAGTGTTCATATTATCAAAAAGTTTTGTTCCCTTAAAGGCCAACAACGAACTAGAGTGTAGTCACCAGACTCCTTGGGTTGGGTCGCTGGTACTCGGTGATAGAGGTGATACCAATAGGTGACCAGCTTGCTCCTTCTAACCATAAAAAATAAAATAAATGTGGATTTTTACCCCTTCCTTAGTTATTGGAGTATCGTACCTAAATGGTGCCAATGGGACCTTATTGCTAATGCTCCGCTGTCTGTGTGTGTGTGTCTGTATATGCCAAAGCATATAGGGCATACCGCATACCAAAATTTTTAGGGCTCTTTATTAAGCCATACTAGAAAATCTCATATGTAAACATACAAAAAAAAACTTTTTTTCTTAAAACCGAAGCAATACTTACTAGTAATAATAAAAAATTAAAGGATCTTCATGTCATGACCCCGTACAAGACTCCGTCTGAGAGACAACGCTCTCTGGGGCTATATAAACCGATACGAGATCTACACTACCGCAGTCTAAGGAAAGTTTGCGGTGGTTGTTGCCGAGCTGCCTTGATATCGATTCAGTCTATTGTCATCTTAATAATGGCATGACAATTACGAATACAGTACTGAACCCTTCGTGTGCGGACCCTACTCGCCCTTGCCCGGTTTGATAATGCACGTGCTGACATTGCTTACGTGTAGGTTAACAACTAGCACTGGTTACCCCTGTATTATTAACATAGCACTGACTCACTGATAAAAACCCAATTACACATACAATTATCAAGGGGATGTTCAGTATTTTATAAACAAAATAATCATATCATAACAAATTTTATTTTTGGACAAGGACAATGCCTAAGTTGATACCGGAGCGATAATAAAACAGCAGAGTGAAAAAAATCTGCATGTTTACATATTTAAGGAAAACTACACTTGGCATTTTAAGAATACAAAACAAATGAAACGAGAATGTAGAAAATACGAAAATAGTGGCATTAGCAGTTGTGATGTACTAAGAGGAGAAAGAAAACAGGACTGAATGCTGGAGGCAACTGCACCGACAAGAATATTCAACATAAATGAATTGACACCCTAATAAATGGATTCTCCAAATTCTGCCGCACTTTTTTTACTAATCAGAAATTATGCATCAATAATTATTACAAACTTGCGCAGTAGTTCAACGTATATAATCTTTACTGTACATACATACCTATATAAATCACATGTTTATCCTTTACGGGTAGACAGCGCCTAGAGTATCAAGGGCCACGGCTAAGCAATATTGTGAGCGTAAAGATGGAAAAGAGAATCAAAATAGCGATGGGTTGCATGAATAGAACATGATTCCTAAAATTTTCGCCCATGTCCTCCATGGGCTTTTACCATCTACGCGAGAAGAGAAGTGCCTGGTACATTCTTGTTTTTTCTGTGTTCCCAGTCCAGCATGGAAGGCCATCTATAATGTACCTTTAAAATAGGGAATCGGCACGATTCAAGCTCTTTATTTCTTGTGGTATACCCAGCACAGCAATAATAATAACATCCAAACAAGACTCGTCTCGATACCGAACCGTATCTCGTAGGTACAGACGGGCGCGTCCATAAACGTACTGGCAAAACAATACATTAATTTGCATGCACTTGATAATTAGAATATGCGCGTGAGCTGCTGGACGATACTGATTTACGAGATATCGCGGAGCGGTCGTTTATTGTCGGGGTTATTCGCAATACTCGCATGATCGATACGGAGCAAGGCACGACAGCACGCGACTGGGTAGAAATTCGATTGTGTTGTACAAGTTATCCCTTAAGATCCTGAGTCCTCTTTCATAATTATTATGGGTCTGTGCTACTTTATGACATATTCTATGGAATAAAAAGGAAATCATCTAAATCGGTTCACAGGCCCATATTATATTCGTCATTCATAAATTCGTCAGGTTTGGCGGTCGGAGGCTGGACGGACTTATATATATACCTAAGTACAAAATGTTTGTACTCGAGGAGTAAGGGAGTAGCAAGGTACTTAAATGCTTTTTGTTCATTCAAATAGCGGATAGCCTAGTGGTTAGAGAACCTGACTAAGCTTGAGGTCCCGCGTTCCATCCCCGGCCGGGGCTGATATTTGTATGAAAAACAAGTTTTAAGTTTAATATGTATTTAACTGTGTATTTATCTGTATAAGTATGTCTATCCCTTGTCTAGTAGCCATATGACAAGCTTTGCTTAGTTTGGGACTAGGTCAATTGGTTTCATTTGTCCCAAGATATTTAAAAACGACCTCTGCAAAGTAACGCAAGACTTAATGAGCTATCTATTTATTTCCTTCGTATTATTTAAAAAATACACATTTTGAAAATGTACTGATGTGCCCTTCCGTGAAATACATACGCCGTATGCATTGAATAAATTAGAAATAATCGTGTTTCTAAAGCATACGATTTATAGAGCAAATCATTAAATATCCTGTATACTTATTGCATCTAAAGCTTTAGTAATAACGATGCAGCAAGTGATTAAACAAACGCAATTATTTAGCAATTACCTCGACGCAGGCTTAATACAATTGCATTTTATGCATATTCCTCAATGATCCTTCGCGGAAATCGTGTAAATTAAGTGATAATTGGCAATACCTAAAATTCAAGTCAAATTTAGTTCTCGCTTGCGGTTTGATTAGCTAACGCTTTATATGGTACGCCGGTTTTTGTTTTACTCGTAATAATAACGTCAACAAATACTACATAAGCGTTAAAATATAATTACCATTCGAGGAAATTCGCGTCTTTCCTTCAAAAAAATTAATCTCTTCGACGAATAAGGCTAGCAAGGTTAGCGTGTTCGAAATTTTAACCGCTTCAATTAAGCTGAAACATCTCGGATCTCATGTTGTTGCCTTGTATGACGTATGTGCAGCGCCTTATTCGGCCGTTATTAGTGCGGGGAACAATGGTCGCGCCAAACGCGAGCGGCGCTTGGGGCTTGTAATACTTGTTAATATGAAATAACTCCTTTAACCGTAGGACGTGGAGGGAATACCATCGACACTGAGCAGTGGCTACTCAACGAATCAATCAAGGACGTATCGTATCACAAAGCAGTTTCCTTCTTTCCGTCGTTGACACGATAATTGTATTCAAGAAGATAGATTTTAATGATACTTTGGCACTTGCAATCCGACGAACGAGGAAATAATAACAGGTTAATGCATAATGGTAGGTTTATGTTACCGAGAACTTGTATTAAAAGGTTCCATGTATTCCTCTTAGAAACTTCAATCAAACAGTAAGTAAGTATGTATACGGAGAATACGCAAATTACATTTAAATCATTTTTAATAGCACGAAATTTAATTCAGTTTAGAGGATACCTTTCCTACTATAACACAAACTAATGATAATGATTAGCACCATGTGGAATTAAGTGTGATAATCAAATTGATGGACAGACAATGTACTTACTTACACATTTTTTCAAATGCGGTACTTACAAAACAATAACGTAACTTTTTTTTAAAGTAGATATAGACTTACAGATAAAAGTAAATTGAGTTTTTTGTTAAAAAAACATTTTTGACTCGAGTTTTTCTGCTGACGGTGCTTAGTGATGACGTTGTCATCGGAGCTCCATACTTGATCAAATTTCATTCAATTCTACCACTAGAAACTGTATGAATACCTGGTAAATGTTTTAGTATGGCTCTGATCTAAGCAGTCAAAGCTCATAATCGAAAAATAGTAGAATTATCCTTCTTACGTTTTACTTTGCCATGCACAAATGCAAGCCTAGCTAGACTATCTGCTAAAGACCCGTACAATATAAAACTACCTTTTCATAAACAATTGGATGGTTATCAATGAGGTTCAGAAATTTACGGCTGAAGATACCGAGAATCTTCTGCGTCTGTAGCAGATATGCAAATGAAGAAAATAACTATAATTAGTCTTATTCGTCAGCATTCGTGTTTTTTTTTAAATCAATCCAAAGCAAAGCCCCAAAAATATTGGTACCTACTGACTTATGGTCCCGAGTTCAACAAGTTCGCCGTGATCACTTTGTATTATTCCACACGCAAGTGATTTTAATGTCCAAGATCGAAATTTTACGTATACAATTATGTTTAGGTACATCTTGACAGTGAGGATGGATCCTGTTCAAAATGTCCTTCCAGATTCTAGTCATGGCATGTAAAACTAAACACATAAAACCTTTATACTGACGTAAATGCGTTATGCGGAACGCGCCGCGCATTTTGTTTTCAAAACGGTTGTTTCTAGTTAACCAAATACGGAGAACTGGGAGGTTCGTAAACATCTATTCTACTTCGCCAACGGCCATTGGCGTCGATTTAAAACTCCTCGGCAAATGTAGCAATCATAGAAAGTGCGTCTTTCCTTGATGGCTTTCGCTCTATTTATTGTTTTTACTAACATTGTCACAAACCAAACCAGCTACGAAAGTTATTATGTTAAAATATACTTTTTTCCTTATTTGTTTTCTTTTATTTACCCGAGTATCTTAATATTTTTTCCTAACGCTTTTTTTTGCCGCGAAAAACGATAAATGTCCGATTCTACCAAACTGAATAATATTAAATGGGGCTGCGAATCGTAAAACACCCACTACGAAATTTATGTTGTTAGTGAGATTAACATATTACGTTTATTTTAATATTGAATTTATTTAGTCCAGTCCTTCTTCAAGTCCAGTCCTTCTTTAGTCGCTCTAGTAGTTGTTGAGTTTATTTATTACAAACATAAAAACAAATCTTTCCTCTTTATAATACTATATTTTATTTTATTTTATTTATTTTCTTTATTGGGGAAAAAAACAGATACAGACACAATTAAAATAAAATATTAAGAACTTAGTGCAGTAAACATTGCCTGCACCCTAAACCAATTCCCACCAAGAGTTTGTGGTAGATGTAGCAATGAACTACTACTATATCCCTAATAGTATTGATTCCTTTCTATTTAAAGAATGTCAACGACTCAAAAATATTAAGCAAAAAATCGACAGCACCTAGAATGGAAATGCACCGGAGCTTATACAATATCTATTGCATTCCACGGCTTAAATCAATGCAACGACTGGGTGAATACCCTTAAATCCCTAGGATAGTGCGGACGATTTAAGTCGTAGTTAAGGCGATTTATTTGTCGTTCAACCTGATTAATATTCCGCTGGACGGCGAGCGACGGGCTGTGAGCCGCAACAGCCGGCCCGTGGAAAACGACGCTTTTCACAGAAACCATTACCGCTGCAACCCGATGAAAGTTCAGCCAATTACGATTCTGACAATGTCGTCTACATACACCGCCCGCCCATTCATAATAAGAAAAATAACGTATTTTTACAAGGTATAAGGTTAGATTTAGAATGCTTAAAATGGCTCTGAAATAAATGAGATGAGACCAAAAAAGTTACAGCTTTCGGCACGTTATAAATGCGGGTGGAAAATAAGATTTCTTCTCTTTATTCCTTTCGTTGAAGGTTGTCTGTCACTAAATTCTGTAGTTAAGGGTAGAGTGTAAGAAATTTCTCACATCTATCTTTCGCGCCCTAACAATCGCATAATTATATCGCTATTTCTCTTGCCCATCTTTACGGTAGTAGATATAGGTAGTGGGTACTACATGTCATTACTCATTACCTAATTATAGTTGAGCTTACGTGCGTAAAAGGTTAGCTTACAGTTATTCATGCGAGATTATGTTTATACAAAGATACATTATGTATTTGTTGCTTATTAAAATTTAATTTGGAATAAAAGTTTTTTCACAAGTTTTTTTTTTAACTTAACATGTTTGATTTTTATTTAAGAAGTCCATTTTTTGTGTAAGAATTCATTAATTAAGTAGTGTATTCAGTTTCAGATTTAAATTCAGGGTATTCCTTGTTATCGTCCATTTGCGAACCCTAATAAAGAAAATAATTTCATTTCATTGCATTCTTCTACATTTTTAACCCTGATTTTACATATTTTGAGAGATTATAACTTTGACCAATACTACGCGATAACGAAATTAGTTTTTCCTATAGTTAAATATACATAACGCTCACCTTTTGGTCACTGTTGGAGTCGGTGCCTCCATTGGTGGTGGTGGAGGCGGAGGCGGGGGAGGAGGAGGCGGCAGGTCCTGCGCGCTCACCCCCAGAGGCACCGGCGGCGCGTCCGGCATGTCCGGCGACACCGCTGACACGTCCGGCAGATCCTTCACATCCGGCAGATCATGGATCTCCGGCAAATCCGTAAACACTACTGGCTCTTCTACTATCTCCTTGACAGGAGCCACTGGAGACGTCACGGCTGAAGGCGCTATCGAGCCGTCATTAGCGATCGAGAATTGAATATCCCCAGCGACACCCGGCAGATCTGGGAGATCTAAAGGCATCTCAAGCTCCGGTACCTGAAAAAACACCTCATTTGTAGTATAAACTCTTTATCGAGTGATATAGATACCAGTGGACCATAGGACCAGTGTGTTGTGTGTGATTTTATATTCGTAGTGAGACTAGTTTTATTAATAAATAAATAAATATCTTGGGACAATTAACACCAATTGACTTAGTCCCAAACTAAGCAAAGCTTGTAATATGGGTAGGTATTAGACAACGGATAAACATACTTATATAGATAAATACATATTAAACATGCAAGACTCGAGAACAAACATTCGTATTTTTCATACGAATATCTGCCCCCACCGGGGATCGAACCCGGGACCTTGAGGTTCATAGTCAGGCCATCCGGTCGTCGTTTTGTGAGCCACTTACCATCCCCATGCCGGGCGCGTACATGTATTCGTCGATTTCTCTCTTCAGTACTTCCCTCTTCATAATGGACGTCGGCGCTTCTTCAAGTAGACTCCTGCTTTCGACGTTGGTAACTGCTGGCACGTACGCAGGTGTCTTCGCCTTGCCACCGAAATACGGACTCTCGTCAGTATTAAAAACTAATAGTTCACCAACAGTCGACAAAGTGTTCACTGCAGTTTTCAGATCAAAATCTTGCTTAGGTATAGGATTTTTCGGCTTACCCACTTTAACGTGGAAGAAGTGGAGCCTCTCCTGTAAAGAAAAGAAACGATATATTCAAGCCAATAAAAAGTCACGTAAGATAAATCTCGACTAATATTATAAATGCGAAAGTAACTCTTGTGTCTGTTATGCTTTCACGTTTTAACTACAGAACCGATTCAGCTGAAATTTTATATAGAGATAGTTTCAGTCCCGGGGAAGGATATAGGATAGTTTTTATCCCGGAAAACCGCATAGTTCCCGCGGGATAACGATAAGCAAGTTCTGCGCAGACGGAGTCGCGGGCAACACCTAGTATTTATATAAAAGTACGAGTAACTTAAATATTTTTACAAAACTTAATTTCACCTGTATTTGCTTGTCATTGGCTGTCCCTTGAGATTTGGTACTCAAGGTAACCTTTGCAGGTACATGTTGATATCCATTCAAATCGAATATGGACTGGTAATAGTCATGGGTGATAGAAGCTGGATACTTAGCGCTCGAAAACACTTTTATCGCTGTCTGAATACCGGTCAGCTTCTCTACTTTGGCTCTGGAAGATTCAACTCGCTGCGAGATCTGACGAGCTTTCTCCGTGTACTGCTCGACCCTCCGATTCAATCGCGCGAACACATCCTCAACTATTCCATTGAGATTGTCGAGGGTGTCTGCGATCTGCATGATAGTCTCCTCGGTACTTAGATCACATGGTACCAAATTGATTTTATAAAGGCCTTCCATTTTGATGGAAAATTCAGCCAAGTTTATTCTGAAACAATATGAACAGTTCACCAAATTTCTGAAATTAATACGTACATTTGAAAACTACTGCTCTGTGCTCATACTTTATGATTCATTAACCCCCGTCAGGAATTTAAGGGGGCTACTGTTAAGCTCGTAACGTGTCCATCCATACTGTTGCTATTGCTATGTCACGTCAAAAGCGTATCGATTATCTCTAAAATAAAGTCGCTTTCTCTGTCCCTATTTCCCTATGTCCCTATGTATGCTTATATATTCAAAACTACATAACGGATTTTGATGCGGTTTTTTTTAATAGATAGTGATTTAAAAGGAAGGTTTTTATGTATAATTCTACGCAGACGAAGTCGCGGGCAGAAGCTAGTTAGTAATAATTTATATTAAGTACCTACAGCAATTTACAGTGTGTTACTGCGACATTGTAACCAGACAAAATGTATGAAACCGATATACTTTTACGAGCTTCATTTTAAATTTTGTTAGCATTTCTGGGCTGATAGGTACCTATTGATAAAATAGACTGTAAAGACGGTTTATGATTTACTAAAGACATCAATTCTTCAGGGGTTATTTCTTTAAGGTAGCTGTTTGCTTTAGCATTATGAATTAGGTATTTTATAAAACTTTAAATGTGTTCTTACCGACTAAGTAATCTCCTTGCTAAAAACTTCTAAAATAAATTAATAAGGCACGACAATTATCACTAAACAGCACAACTAGATTCATTTAACGAACAATGTTCTACCCTACAACACTTAATGTTTTATTTTCACAGTTTAGTCACTCAGTCTTTGCTATACACTAAGCTACTTCCGGTTCAATTATGAGGAGCGTTAACGGTGGACGAGTCGACGAGTATCGAATTGAAATTGTCAACGTTAGGGTCTGTACTCCATGAGAATCGGCAGTAGGCGTCGGGGCTCATGTCGGGGCTCAGGATGGCGGGCGAGTCGGGCGCGCGCGCCAGCATATGGCTCAGGTGCTTGCTGATGACGGCGTCCCCCGGGGCCACGTATCCGCTCGCCGCGGACTTGGACGGTGTCACGCTCGGCGTCGTGACAACTGACCCTTTCACGTTAGGCTGAGACTCCGAACTCTGGAGCTGGATGTAGCTATTCTCCGGGCGGAGCTTCGAAGGTGGAGGTAAGTTGGGCATAGTCGGCAAGCTCTCCGGCCCGAAAAGCTTCGTGGGGGATGGTCCCAACTTAGGGAAGTTCATCGACCTCGCTTGTGCATCCTCCGCGCGAACGTATCCTGACGCGGGCAATTGACTGCTCGGGTTAGCTGGCATTAGACCCGTCGTGAATATAGGTGGCGACAGGCCAGCCATAACGTAGCTCGTGCTGGGCGGCTGCACGGATGGTTTGGTCTGATGCGGAGGACTCTTGAATGGCACAGGTGCTGGCTGGATCGTGCCAGTGTTCGGATTCATAACTGACTGCACATATCCGCTTGTGGGGTTTTTCTTGAAGGCTTGGTCGTTTAGGTATGGCGAATTTTCTCGCGAACTTTCTGACTCTGAAGTCGATGTTTCGCTATCTTTTTGAACCGCATAATCATCACCTCGGATTCGTTCTATTTCTAAATTTAATGAAGAATCTGAACCATTGTCTGAGAGTGACAATTGCCTATCAATAGGACCTTGTGGATCATTAGACAAAGCAGTACTATCAGTTTGATGACTTGCATCACAATTATCTGAATTCTCTTTTGTAGCCGTTGAATTAGGAGAAACAGAAGTTTTACCGCTTGGCAACAGAAGCATCTCATCTGATGATGGCTTTTCATCTTTATTGGTTTGACTCCATCCTCCAAAACCATACTTCGTTAAATCTTTTTCAGGGACACTTAAGCCATTAGGGAAAACTGGTTTTATGTCTTCCATTTGCTTAAGCTTTCTATAGAGTTTCAATGATCCATAGGCTATGCCCACTAGTGTAAAGACTGCCATTATTATCAGAGTCAATGTCAGACCCCCAGCTTGTCCACAAGGCACTGTGTATTTTTCACTCCAGTCACCCACATATTCATCTTCCCCATTATCTTCTCTCTTGGGTAGTGTGACATACTCTGGATCACCCAACACTCCATGGTAGAGATCAGAGTCAAGGTTGATGCCTCTCACTTGATATGACTCTACAGAACCCTCACAACGTTTTGCTTTAATTGATGGATCTGTCATATTAAAGATCCCAACTTCCTCATCGTCTCTAAGAATCCTCACTTGATAGCGGTCAACAGGGTGAGGTACGACCCATTGAATAATCCCCAAAGTGTTATTAAATTCTGGTGTGGCAATCTTGCCAGGTGGCCCAATTCGTGTCCTGAAGAAAACCCCACTGTGTGAACTAATATTGGAGCAACGCACTCTTACATTGTAATTACAAGCTTGCACATAAAATGTATAGTTAGTAAGATATTGCAGTCCAGTAACTTGGTAGTGTGTGACATTTCCATCTAACGATATAGGTCTATCCATTGAATTCACTATGATATTGTATTGACTTATTTTTCCATTTGTTGGTATAGGAGGATTCCATGAGATGTTTGCTGTTGTATCAGTGACATAATCAATCCTTATGTTTGTAGGCTCCGTAGGAGTATCCTCTAAGGTAGTATCATAGATAGTGTCATTTTGATCAGTGATACCATATTTAGTGATCAAAGCAAATCTAAATAGATATGTCCTGTAAGGTAGTAGGTTTCTCACATTATAACTCTTTTGGTTATGGTCAAAAATTGAAATTGTTTCATTTTTATTACCCTCACAAGAAGATGAGGCATCTATAGTTGGGCAATAAATTATGTTGTATCCTTTCAAAAATCCTTCTGGGAACACACAGTCAATGTTCCAGGTCAAGTCGATGTAATTAGTGCCAACTGAGTATTTACCCAGGCTCACAGGGTATGCAAACAGACCTATGTCACTCGGGGGTATGTCGCATTTGGCCCAAGTCATACCACTGGATTTCATCCCTTTATTAGCAGATATAGCAAATTGATATGCATTTGGTTGAGGTAAATATATTGAATGCTTACTGACATTTGGCTGTAAAGTAGTTAAGTTCATATGATTTGTACAAGTGTTAGTAGTGTTCAGCTCACACCAAAACAGTGTATAATTGTCAATTTTATCTATTTTATTCCAAGATAATTCATAAGTACCATTCCTGTGTTTTACCTTCGTGAAAGAATTTAAGGTCAAAGTTTCCGTATCAACTTTAGGTGGTATGTATAGATAGCTGTAATTCTTGGAAGTTCCAACTGCATTCTGTGACCACAATAATACCTGTAAAGAGTCTAAGGTCGCATTTATAAGGCTTATGTAGCTTAGACTCTTATTTTCAGGGAACAAGGTCTCTGACTTTTTTCCTTGTAGAACAACAAGTTTGTAGGTGAAATTAGCACCAGCTTCTTCATAATCCCAGAGCTGCGACCAATACACATTAATAAGCCGGTGGTTGGTGTAAGCCTTTTCATGGAATGCACCTGCAGCTGTCTCAGGGGGGCGCTGGGGTATCTCACTGGTGGTATTGATTATTTTGAATCCATAGTCTGACCAAAACTCTTCACCTTTGGCTCTTTTAGGTCTTATGTATATCCTCACCTCATACTCTTTGTAAGCATATGGCAAATTAGTTAACTCAAACTTGTAGGTCAGGTTTCTTGGTGGCAAGCTTGAAGCATCAATTCTACGAAAGTATGATGGGTTGTCAACCTCAGCTATTTGATATTCTATCCGGTGATCTATCCCTCCATCAAGCAAATCAACCATGTTGTTGGGTATTTTCCACTTAAGAACTACACTGTGTGTCCCATTGTGTAATACTTCTATATGAGATGGTTTGTTAGGTTTTACAATAGACTCGTGATCAATAGTAAAGTTTTCACTAATGCATCCCAATTGATTGCATGATGTCAAGTTAAAGAAGTACTTATCAAGTTGCTGCCGGTAAAGTGGCTGTCCTTTGTCCGCATACCATGTGCATGAACTCACATTAGTTTCTTGCACCACTTTGCAATAATGTGTTGGTTTTCCATAAACTAAAAATGTTAGAGAGTTATTTACGACACTCTTAGTCATTGGACGTACCCATGAACATTTTAATTCGTCAAGATTACGTGATAAACATTTGAAATTTGTTACATATGGTGGAATTGTGTCCACAACTACTCTGCTTGTGCAGGTCGTGTTTGTTTTTTTATTTCTACAAAGAAATGTATAAACATGAATATCGGGTTTTGTTTGATACAATCGAATGGTGGTGTTATTTAGTTTTGATGTATTTAATCGTCTGCCTCTATGCGTGAACTCCAAGTCTTCGGCAATGTATCCATCTTCTGCTATACAAAATATTTCCAATGGATTTCCGTATAATATCGTTTGATCGTCGCCGGGAAACACAGACACTGAAATGTTGTTTCCTGCACATTCCGAAAATATGCACGGCAAACAGAAAACTTTGAAAAACATGCACCATATCCATGAATTTAAGTGCGGGCCTTTTCGTAAACCACTGGTTTTGCTTCTTCCTTCCATAACGAATGTATTGTTCGCGTCAGATCATAACGATACACTGCACAAAATCGGACTATATCGATCCCAGCGTTGTATGCATTCCTCGTTTTTTATCGCGCAAGTCGAATAAATGGCGCACTGCCTGCGCCCTCGGCGTGATGACACAGACTGAACAATCTGAACATGAACATTCGGGTAGACGAACAACACAACTCCACCGCGCACAACTCTCACTGTTTCTTAATATCACATCGGTGGACTGCCCTACACGAACTAGACCTGATTAAGATGAAATTTTACTACGCCTATTAGTGAGTACTTACATAAAATAGAAAGAAACACTTTAGAATTATTCTCAGAATCGCCAACTTCACTC
This sequence comes from Pandemis corylana, assembly GCA_949127965.1. NCBI lineage: Eukaryota > Metazoa > Arthropoda > Insecta > Lepidoptera > Tortricidae > Pandemis > Pandemis corylana. The sequence goes on along the minus strand of OX421857.1, from coordinate 12,256,538 downwards.
CAGTTCTGCGAGCATGTGTCAAAAACAAATCGATAAATAAAAATGTTGCCATAAAATACAAATATCGGGATTCTCCTGATATCAAGAACTCATGTCAGAAGTGTGAGATTTCTCTTTCTACCTTTATTCTGAATTATTCTACACAGATTGACGAATAAAATCGTGAATCTGACCGTGGACAATGTAACCCTAGGTTTTAAAAATCGTTTCTTCCCACTCCATTCATTCGATTTTAATAACAGTCTAGTTTTTACTTATATTTCTCAGTTACTTTTAATAACTAGAACTTCGGCATTTTATACAATTATACAAATAAGTTCATCTACACAGAGATGACAGTGTCTTGTCCAATTCAAAAATTCTTGCAATAGGTAAAAATAACGTCATCTGTCTGATAAATACAAACCGAAAATGGATACCACAACAAATTAGTTATTTAGAGAGAGTGACTTTTGTAAATTATACACATAAGTGTGCAAAATTCGCCATAAAAAATATTAGTAATAGATATTATACCTTTGAACTTTTTCTGAACGGATTGTACTGAACTTGGCAGCATGTTTTTTCGTAAAACGCGTTCAAATATTGTACCAATGTTTTCCCGAAATTTTACTTTTAATTACCATTTTGTGTTACAATTATCATATCGTTTGGTAAATAAATAAAGAAATAGTTATAAATTCATGACTATAAGTATATGCTAGGTTACCTTACGTCCAATGACTATCAGAAAAAATATGTCTTACAAATCGTCTTCAGCTTCAGATTCAGAACGAAACTTCAACAGTCAGCTGAGCGAGCTGAGACTGTTTGAGAATGCAAAGCCAAAGCACATCGGAATAAATATATTGATTGAGTTAAATAATATAATTTAATTAGAACCGTGGTATTAAGTATGTGAATACATTGCTACTTTTAGTAATCATGGATACCCAACAACCTTTAGGGTATTCAACAAAAGCTTCCTTGGTTCAACTTCGTGACGGAATTCGTAATGTTATTGAAGAACACAAACAAAATAATCCGACAGGGTATGTATTTATATAATACCGGTTGATTTTTAGTAACCTTTTACTCGAACTGTAGATATGCACAACAAATAAAGTCATCATGTAATGACCTTTTTGGCAGAAATGTTTAATTTTAAAGAGTAGGAAAGCATATTGCATAAGACAGACTAGTTAATACATCCAAATAATTATATTTATAATACTGCCCAATAATTTAAGATTTATTTGTATTTCGATCCTTTATGTTCCCTGATTTTGTGAATGTTGTGTTAGTAAATTGGCACTATGCCAAAGAATTTTATATCAACTTTTTAATAAGAACATTTTTATATCCCTTGTATAAAAATTCAATTGGAATCATAGCTTTATATTTGATAATAGTTATGTAAGTCCCACTTGCTGGACACAAACCTTTTCTCAGAATGAGAGGACCTGACCTGTAGCTGATGTCAGCCAATCCAGATTGGGAACTTTACACACATCACTATTATTGTATAGTATAATAATATAAACAATATAGCGATAGTGATATTATATTAAATATAAAAAATATTATAGTTTAATGATTAAGATTATGAAGGATACTAATGAAAAATTAATTTTTCAGATATGGACTAGTCAAAAACATCATATCATTTTCTTCTGAAAAAGTGTTACTGTCTGGGGTAGCCTATACTATAACACTTGTGTACATAATCTGCCTCATTTTGACTTATTTACTTGGTGACTATGTAAAAGCTGATGTCTTTTTGGTATGGGAGGCTCTTTTTCTATTTGTGATACTGATAATCAACTTTTTGGTAGCACTTAATGAAGAATATTTGTATAGACATGAAATACCTCATAGAGTTATGAAAGTTCTGGGTGAGTGTTTGTTAAACTCTAATATAAACTGCTAATAAATATGAAATCAAAATTAAATTATTACTTTTCAAAATTTCATTTCAATGAAAAATGGTTGAAAAAAGCTAATAGATGACACAAATTACCAAACTAAATTTTTTCTGTTATCACATATCAATTGGTATTTTATCTATTGTTAATTGGAAAATGATAATTGAGAAGTCCAAGTTTCATATCTTGATGGTAAAAGATAAATATATAGGTATGAAATAATAATGTGCTTTGATTTTTCTTTAAATAGCGACACTGGATGATGCTATAGATAGATCAATATGGAAGGAAGGACACTACCCACATCTTTGTGCACCATATTCACCCTGTGTCATACTGCAATGGACCTACCGCGATGGTAAACACATTGAAATAATAATAAACATGCAGTCACTTTATAAGTCCTTTTGTAGTTGTAGTTTATGTTTAAGCAATAGATGTCAATAGGAAATATGCATGATTTTTTAATTGCTTTAGTTTATGTAACAAACAATATAAAAAAATAATTTTCAATATACATACATAAATCACATCTTTATCTCTTATGCGGTAGACAGAACCTAAGGCAACGAGACCTAAAGGCCACACCACATGGGCGTAAAGGTGGAAATGAGAATCAGAATAGTGATGGGTTGCTAGCCGCATCACCTATAACATGATTCGTAATATTTTCAAATATGTAATTATAAAAATAACTGAGATATAAGCTATCAGAGATTTGTTTCTAGCTCTTTTTAGAAAAACAGAATTTAATTATTGAGTTTATATTGGCTTAGTGTTATTTGACGTCACATGACGAGAGATCACACCATCTCTCGTTCTAATCACTGTCTAATTAGTAGTTTAAAATTCTTATATTTGTCATAAATGTCTTGGACTTTTAATGTCACTTTTCGACATCTCTTACGATATTTTCATATTTTATCAAGACAAGAAACATGTTAAAAAAAACATGGGTAATCTCCATTGCTCCAAATCGTTAAATTATTGTGACTTTCAAAGTTTTGGCCTAAAGGTGATGTCACTAAGCCATAATCTCCAAAAAAAAAACGGACGGGTTCACTCCAGGAGTGCCGGCAGAAGTGAAAACTAAAATTGCATTTCAAAAAGAAAAATTAACTTTTTCTATACGAGATTTGAACCGCGGTCACCAGAGCGAACTCACTGTTATTCCACACCTTATACCACTAGGCCAAACGTAGCTTACGAGTGAGTGACGAAATCAACGTGCGTGTTATCCTCCGCATTACCTGACGCGAGTTTAACATTTTTTACCCATCCCAAAAGGTGCTCAACGCCGCTAAAGAAGTTTTCACTTCAAAAAATTATTCTGCAGGAATGATAGTGAATCTGCCGTGGGCACTGCTGGTGGAGGGCGACGTGATCGTGTTGCGGCCGGGACAGGAGGTCCCAGGGCACTGCCGCGGCCTGCAACCACAAGACCCTGAACTGTTTTTTGGACAAACCTTCCAGCCTAGCTCACAGGTTAGTCCAAGAAGTAAAAGCTGAAGGGGTTATTTAAATAAAAAACTACAGCAAGGTTCAAACGTAGTTGATGTGATTTGGTGGACGATTATCCAATATTGTTTTAATATGTGAATAATAATAATTATGGTTTATTGAATTAGCTAAAGGTCCAATGGTTCGGTTGTTCGTTAGTTAAGTTGGTAAAACTGATGCCTTGGATTGTGTTACAAAAATTATCAGATGAACCTAAACAGTAATTAGCAATTAAAAATTCATCAACTAAGTTATCATATATACATTGTGTTGTTTATAACATTACTTACATTGCAAAAGCCTCATCGTCATTTTATGTATCAGATAGTAAATAGAAATTCAAATGGCACCCCATTCACCCAGCGTTTAGCGATTAAATATATGTATTTATTGCTTGGTGTGCTTTCATTTTGCTATAGGTACTAAGGTCTAGGTTCTTTTACTTATACATGCATGTAAAAATATTTGATTTTCCAGTACAAAGAAAATTTTAGTACGCCCCGCGTCCGCGCGCCGCACCAGAACAGGGCGTACAAGATGTGCGAGACGCCCTACCTTAAGAACCTGAGGGTTGCCCTCGACCAAGCCACCACAAGGCCCGTCACCGTTTTTGAGAAACAAAGATATCTGGTGAGAATACTGCATTAATAAATGCAGGATGCAGGAGTAACGTCACGGTATTTAATTTTGGACCCAGTCAAGGTTGAATAACTCTTATCGTAAGACGAGGTAACTTTGAACTTCGGGGCGATTTAAAAAAATTATTAGAAAAAAAATTGAACTCACTTATTTTTATTCGCGTTTACTGCTCTCAAGCGATGTTTTCATCGATCTTCTTTTCATCTACATGTCAAACAGTACTGCATATATAAACAATATCGATTTTAAATATAGCAATTGGAAACCTATCAAATTAGTCCCAATATGATCAATATTACCCTGGTTTATGGTATCTTGTATGAGGAATAAAAGGTTTTTTTTTGCGGAATGGATCCTTGGTTAAAGAACGTGACCGCACTTCGAGGTAAACATGTGCAGGAAGGACTATAGGTACTCGTCGCAATCGCTTGGTTGCTGTTTGATTCGTTATTTTTTTATTAATATAAATTTTACTTGAAGAAACCTAAGTCTGAACAAGTTACACAGGAGCGCAAAACGAGAAGGATGCTGATTTTTTTTATGTCGTGCCTGTGAAAATACCATTCATATTTCTTACCTCTTGTAAATGGGTGGATCAATTTTTACTTGATACTCGTTGCTATGGTTACCGTCTCCAGTGCAGTGGCGTAACTATAGGGTGGCAGGGGTGGCAAAATGCCAGGGGCCCGTAGCTCTACGGGGCCCCGAACTGGCTTGGTTTAGAGCACAGAAGGGACGCTGATGCACTTTTTTATATTGAGGGAGGACGATCTGACGAATTTGCCACGGGCCCCAGGCGTTATAGTTACGCTACAGCCTCGGTGTCTCTTTAAACTTTAAGTTTATAGGTTTAAAATTGGCCAAACATGTATTTTTGCGGTAGTTTTATTCCTTTTCTATAATTGGTCCTCTACTAAGCCTGTTAGTATAATGAGATACATTTCTTTTCACAAGCTGTACTTTTGTCCCCTCGCTGATTGGGACAGAATAACAACAAGCGATAGTTGATCCATCCCAATAACGTCCTTATAAGATGGCAAGTCTACCGCCATCGGTTCCATTGAATCTCAGACACTGTCGCATATTGTTTCAGTGCACAGTAAAAATAATGGAAGGTATCGCGCTACCGCTAGTAATTTTGCTTGTGGTGGTGGCCAGTTTTGTGCGCCACGTATACCACCTGCCCGGAGTAACGCATTGGACGGAGGTTTACTTCCTGCAGACTATTGCCGCGTCGCTGCCGCTTCTACAGATCATATTCCCTATTGCGTGGGTAGCGTTGAATTGCTATGGCATGGCAAGGTAAGTTACAAGCTGTCAAAGGAGAGAATGATAAGAAGTCTGACGCAGCAGCTCGTTGTCAGTAGACGACACTGCAGTGGAAGACTTATAATTTTTTGATAATATAAATCATCATCTTAAGCCTATATACGGCCCACTGCTAGGCACAGGTCTTCTCTCAGGTCTGCGAAGCAATTCAATGGTGTGCAAGTTCCCAATCCGCACTGGGCCCACGTGGAATATATATATTAAAAAAAAAACTACTTGGTTCATCACTTAGAACCATCTTGACTTCCAATCCTTAAACAAACTTAGAGCTGGGTAATGTTAATGTAGCATACATTACACCATCATTACATATTTTCCAGTTTGAATACTAGCATAGCAGGGTTGTTACATACGCGTGAGTACTCACTATTTTTTTTTTCAGATTCAAACTACTATCGGAGACTCGTCAGAAATATGTCCGAACGAAATCGTGTTCGATATCAGAGGACGCGAGCGACCCTCTCATACAAGCGCTGAGCGAGTCCAATTTGAAGCCTGATAGTCTCAAGTCTTTGTGGAAAACGTTCTTCAACATACTGCTTGGTAGGGAGGACATGGTCGTGAGGACGGCTAATATTGTACACGTGCTGGGATCTTTGTCGGTGAGTATGTATTGTAACGTTCACACGATGCTAAAGGTTAAGATTTTTTATCCGCTGCAAGAATGATGATTGTTAATTTAAATATATGTTATGTGAATTAATTGTTACGCTAAGGAAAGGAATAGAATGGAATTTGCTCTCATGGTCTATATTTCTGGACAAGTACAACTTAAAGCTTAGTGCTTCCATGCTAGTCTGGGAGCAAAGGAAAAACATAGAATGTACCAGTTGCTTCTCTTCCCGCCCATATAGTAAAAGCCCATCGAGGGAATGGGCGAAAATCTTAGGAATCATGTTATAGGCGATGCGGCTAGCAACCCATCACTATTTTGATTCCCCTTTCCACCTGTACACCTATAATCATTCTAAACCTGGCCTTTAGAGTTTACCTTAGGCTTTGTCTACCCCGTAAGGGATAAAGACGTGATTTATGTATGTATGTATGTGTGTACAACTTAAAGCTTTTCAAAGCTAGAGTGAATAGATAGTGTATTAGCTACCTTTTTGACCTTGAGTTGACTTTTGGCCTCGTCTGTACTTTCCATCAGGTAAGAAAGGTCAACCGTATTGTAAAAAAAGTTTTTTTTTAATTTTTTATTACGAACTGACCAGTGATCAGTGACCGTTTTGGTACGGGTTGTTGATCACGGGCTTTATTATTTTTGTTATAATCAAATGCGCAAGTGTCTGAAAAGACTCTAGACGGAATAGAGGCACCGCCAGCATTAATAAGTCGAAATGAAAAAAAAATGTTTTAATAATTTTTAGGCGCTTTGTTGCGTGGACAAGAAAGGCATTCTATCGTGGCCAAATCCTACGGCGGAGAAGGTGTTCTTCCTGCGAAACTCCGGTCCGGCATCCAGCGCGTCCAGCAAGACCAGCCTGGTGGGCTCCATGCGGCAGAGCCAAACCAACTTGGAGCAGGAAGTCGTCCAGAACGAGCCTTCTACCATCGTTGAGGTAACCAAGTCTAGCGCGTAACATGATCGTCCCAGTGGGTTATACTTCTGTTGCCAGGAACTCAAGTGAAAGGATGCTTTTAAAGGTTTATTACAAAAAAATCTAAACGACTGAAAATTAGAGCACAGAAAAATCCGAAAAGTAAAGCTGTGGCCGGGAATCGAGGCCGGATTCTCGTCATTTCGTGACGCGTGCTATACTCCTACACCACCCATAGCAGGTGAGTAAACCTTCGAATTTTTCTAGCTGTTACTAGCTGTTACGTGACCTTGTTACTATGCGAATTTTTGTCGCCAAACGTCATCTGTTTGAATGATGTGCCTGTACGACACAATTACAAACTCTCGTGGAACATCTACTACTCACCAGGGACGAGAGAAGGCGCTGTTTTTCAAATGATAGGTACTATCAAATGAATCAAGAATGTTTACTTGATGATTTTTATTATGTTTACTCTTACGGTTTTATGGTGGCTTGGTGTTTTAATTCTAAACCACACTGAACATTAAATTAAGAAGTAAAAATACTTGATTCATTTGATAGTAGGTTTATTACATTAAATTTAGGTTTATCTACAGAGACCACGGAACTGCCAGTGACAGAAGGAAGCATATCTACGAGTAGCAGCATTTACTTTAAATCACTCTCTATACTTGGCCTTGGCATCTACCTGGTTACGTGAATGTGTCCGTCGGAGCTAGTCAAGCGAATTTTTAGTCTAATAAAATGACCACTAAATAAATATTTTGTAGGGTACATTCGTTTACAGGTGCTGGATCTGACGCACGATCAAAACGCGCCGTTCTGCGTAGAGTTCGACGACCAGCGCTGGCGGCAGCACCTGGCGCGCCTCAAGCCGCTGGGGCTGGCCGCGGTGCTCAACACCTGCGCGCCCGCGCCGAGGCACACTTACGCGCACTTCTGTGCGCACCTCACCTGCGAGGCGCAGTACAGGTGACTGACAGTACTGACTGAATGTACTTTCTATTTTTACTACATATTTCAATTAAATGTCAATCAAATTAAATTCAAATTAAATTTTCTGTACGCCAGGCCCCACGAGGTTAAACCGAATTTCATGTCTTTGATGATTGATTGATTTGATTTTTAACATTTTCCGTTATTTCTTCTCAGAATCAAAAATACTATCGTTTCTTATAATTTCTAATAGTTGGTGAAATACGGGCCTCGGGACACATTTTTATAGTATTCGTGTTGTTGATTCTGAATAGAAATGAAATGACCCAAAACTTCCGATATCGGCGAAAAAAATGTCTTGTAATTTTTTTTAAAGTTCTCCATAACCAGTATCGCAAGAATTTTAGAACGACCGTTTGATGTCATCCAGCCGCTCGTTTAGAAGCAGCCTCAAAAGAACTGAACTGGGTTTACAAGTGAATTAAATTATTTTGCAGCGAAGACTTGGTGCCAGTGACGAACCGGCGTTGTCTGTGTGAGCTCGCGAAGCAGATCGGCTTTACCGAGGCCGTGGAGGAGTCCTACACCGTGCAGGACTGTCTCGCCATTTTCCGCCACCTGGTGAGTGGGTGTAGCATCGAATTTTAAGTGCCGAATCCTCCAAATTATCACCGGTGGTTAAAGGAGTAACTCAAGAACTCAACGACTCAAATACTATACTCGTAAAACTTTTACTTTTACAGCCACATATAATGACAAAAGATGGCGCGATTTCATCACGATATTTGTATATCTTAGTGATAAACATGTAGCACCTCAAAATTGTCTGTTAACCATCTAATTTTTTAGACCATGTTTGGACCAACAAATGACTGATTACTGATTATACTGATGACGCTATCGAACTGGTTGGAAAACGGATATTAATGTTTTAAAACTAATTTAAAACTAAGTAAGCCACTTCAATTCCAAAGATGCGATGTAAGATCTAACTATAGGAACATCATTAATTGTATCATATAATCGTATTTCAAATCGGATCGGGTGATAATTGATACAAAATTAGTTGATTGTTTATTTTTTCAGCAAGCTGACACTATAAGGCGTGAGACGCGTTTCGTACGCTCCCTGCACTTGAGCACGCGCGTCAAAGTGCCGCTGCCCCACATGCTGGCCGTCGTGGTGAAGGACCAAGCCAACCAGCTGCAGATGCTCACTCAGGTACAGTGTTGCTGCACTTGCTGCTAGTTTTTTTTTTTATATGAATAGGAAGGCAAACGAGCAAGTGGGTCACCTGATGGTAAGTGATCACAACTGCCCATAGACACCCGCAACCCCGGAGGGATTGCAGATGCGTTGCCAACCTAGAGGACTAAGATGAAATGCCTCTTGTGCCCGTAATTTCCCCGGCTGTCTTACTCTCCGCACCGGAACACAGCAGTGCGAGCACTGCTACTTAGCGGCAGGATTAGCGAGTAAGATGGTGGTAGCGATCCGGACGGACCTTGCGCAAGGCCCTACCACCCGCTATTATTTTTTAGTTATTTTCAGGAACTTTACTTACTTATATACTTTATTATTAGTTATTTTCAGGAACTTTTTTCACTTCCATGCTGGTCTGGGAGCAAAGCTAAAACATAGAATGTATCAGATGCTTCTCTTCCCGCGCTGATGGTAAAAACCCATGGAGGAATGAGGGAGTCTTCTAAGATTTAGCGTGGATCCACGTCGCGGCATTCGTGGGGTTAATTAAGACCGGGCTCCAGTGTGTTGTCATCGAAACATTACACATAAAATATTCAACATAAATATAGATGAAAAACTAAGTAAAAGACCTGATGTATGTGTGAGTAATGTGTGCGAATAGACAAATTGACGTTCCAAATTAGAAAAATACTTCAGTCCCATATCAGTTCTGTACACTACCACATACAACAAGTCATTTACTTAGCTTTTTTTCACCTATATTTGTTTTCACTATAGACAAAACAAGACAAGACTGACAATCGCCTTACAAAGAAATTAAGTACTTAAGTGGCCGCAAGATGTCACTACAAGTATCAATCAACAATTTTAGTGTGGTTCATCTCCAGGGCACGGCGGACATAATCCTGGACTCGTGCGTGGACTACTGGAACGGGCGCGACCTCACGCCGATCTCGCCCGCCGATCGAAAGAAAATAATCGACTTCTACCAGAGAAACTCGCTGACGGCTTACTGCACGGCATTTGCTTACAAGTAACATCATATTTTTCGTACCACAAAGCACTTTTAAAAGGTTTTTGATCTTGTTAAAATAGAAAACCTGTAAAATGGACTTTGGGTCCGTATTGAAGCCAAGCGTTCCGTACTAGCGATACCGTACTAAAAGTAACACGTTCCTTTTATACACTTTTATTATTTGTTTTAATTGGGGCTGTAACAATACGTAATATACCTAGGTAGACCGTACTTGCGGTTCAAAAGATAGGTAGAGCTTGTATTAGACGGATGACAGATATATAGACACCCGTTGAGAAGTAACCCGTTATTTTTGACCGACAGCGTAGTTGGGGAACGAAGGCAAGGTCCCGCAAAAGTCACTATTTAGTTAATATAATTTGATATCATTTACATTTGTATATTTAGGTTATCCTAAGACCACGAGTATTATTTTTTGTTCAGGCCATTGACCCGCGGCATATCGCTGTCTCTGTCTCAAATGTACTTGGAGCTGCCAGCTGACAGCCGGCGGCTGTACGCGCCGCACAGCCAGCAGTGGGCCGACGCGCCTGCGCTGCATTTCCACTCTACCGGTCAGTGCTAAAGCCCAGTTTACTTGTCAGTTCAGTTTCATTGGAATCCTTTCCCACAGCAACATCACGTTTTTGCAAGATCCCGTTTAGTAACGTGCGTTTTTATATACGAAAAAGTATACGCACGTACGTCCTGCAAAAACTGATACGTTCGAATTTCGACATTTGGTTTGGTAGTCCAGCAAAAAATAGGATCCAGTTTAGTGGCGTATATATAGGTTAATGGAAGTGTTCTGCTGTTGTGCGCCGGCGGGGAAAGTAGGATAGCCGGTCGAACTGGCATAAGAGTCGTTTTATCTTAGCCCGGTGTGCAACGCGTCTGCAATGCTCCGGCGGTGGTGATTCCTATCCTACTATAGGAAAGGAAGGCACCTTCTTGATAAAATATATACTTTTATTCGGAACTTTACAATATCAACACCTTAAAAAGACTAATACAATTTGTCTACTTTGACAACCATTCTAAAAGCTGTCTTCGAATTCAAATTTGAAAATGCAGCTCACCGGGTGCGAAGCAGCCAGTGTGCTACACTACCATTAGGTAATCCACTTGCTCGTTTGACTTCCTTCCTGTGTATGTAGAAAAAAATCCTGAGAAATTCTACGAAATAAATTTGTCAAATATAAGTTTCTTCATGAGCTAGTCAGCTAGTATAAAAAGTCGATGTATTCGAATGAAGGTGTTATGAGTATTAAGTTATAAAATTGTTACAGATTCTTTGCTGTTTAACGAAGTGACTGATGACGATGTGAGCGATGCCGAAGGATATTTTGACATGCAATGTAATCAGGTGGGCTCTTTTGTATTTATTTAAGTGCCATTTCCAAGGTCTAAATTACTCCATCCACTATACTACAGTAAACTTTTATTACTTTTGGGCTAGCAAGCTTAAATCTTTCGTATTGTCGTCTGTCTATCCGTAAGTTAAGGGTCATTTTTTTTCCATTGAAAATTAGACAACTTAATAATTTTGTTAGTTCGTGACCACGTTTTTTCCTGATATTTATTACAAGAACATTGACTTTTGCAAGATCGCAATCTTAAATCAAATCATACAAAGAAGCATCTATTAAACCTCTGACATTTTGTACAGATTCTCAAGTTTTAATTTTCCTACCATAGGGCATTAACAAGACGATGTATTCATGTATCGGCAGGTATTCATAGGCATGGTGACGATGCAATACCAAGCGCAAAGCGACATGGTGGAGCTGATAGAGCGTTTGGAACGCGCGTGCATCCGGTTCGTGCATTTCAGCAAAGAGAACGAGCTGCGGTCTCGAGTGTTCAGCGAGAAAATGGGGCTAGAGTCTGGATGGAACTGCCACATATCACTTATTAGTGGCGAAGAACCGAGGTAAACTAAATTTATAGGAAGTTACACTGTTCTACGACCATGATCCAGGCAGACGAATAAATATCGCTTTGTTACTGGCGATTTTTTGGAATATTTGAGGCTGTATAGCGCATTGTTAAAGCCTAGAGACAATTCACGAAACTTTAGTTTAATATTAACCATAGACTCATCATAGACTCTATGGGCACAGGCTGTTGCAAAGAAAAATAATAATTATAAAATGTCTTTGAATTAAAATGCAAATAAATAGACGAATAGAAATCCTTTTGCTGTCTTATGCAATACGACACGTTATGTTTGTGAAAGAATATATCAAAGTAAATTGAAGATGTAGTGGGACTGGAATGTATGTTCCGTATGTCATGATGGTGTAACGCACCAGGTGTATTGCCATTTGAAATTAACAAAACGCTAATTGGAAAAGTTTTTTAACTGGAGCTTATCACGTTTGTGGTCTAACAGGCATCAGCTTGCAGCGAGTACTTAAATAATAACAGTCACTTTGAAGCTTCATGCAACACACAAACACACCAAATTAGTCGTTACCCCTAATTTGAGTTCAATTTACTAGCATTACTTTCTAGATGTCTTTTTTTTTCAGTGTGTAATTTATTAAATGTTGTACTTTAATGTTTTTGTTTGGCTTTTATGAAAATACGAAACTTCTCTTGTCTACTCAACGAGTACGTGTTTTAATAATTGTTTTCAGTAAAAGCCAAATAAAAATAGTCTAATTCTTCTGCAGGTGCATTAAATCTGAATTTCTTAGTGATTTGTCACTTTCTAAACTTCCCGACGCTGATTTAAAAGTATACCTACCTAGTTCGTGAGATCATACCGAACTGTCTTATAGTAAGTTTACCTCTACAGACATGTGATTTTTGGGCCAATGCTTTAGAAGCAGTGCAAACAACTATGGCAACTTCGGTGTATAAGGATCCTTTAAACTAGAGTCTATGAAGCGAAGTTTTTTCGACTTCGGAATTCTTCTACTGACTACTGACGCTATAATTAGTCCCTGAGAGAGTTTTAGTGCTTAAAACAAGATGGCTTGACATCAAAGCGAATATTTTTGCAAGTACAAACAAACAAGCATAACTTGAAAAATCATGTTTTTTTTTTTAAATAACGTTTTCGCGTAGCATCAACGATTAGTTATTACATATTATAGCAGTCTGTATCTCGTCGTTAAAGTCGTAAGCCTTCCGCACGTTACGTACTTTTTTTTCATTTATAATATTATTGTCACAGACCATGTTAAATTTAAAAAGGTATTGTATATACGAGGCGCGCATGTATAAGTATAAAATTGTGTATTATTACGGACCGATTTTAAAATTGTGTACTCTCTCAACGCTGAGGTTTTAATTGTTTCGCAAAATCTCGAAAATGAAACGAACTATTTGTTTTTTTTTATCTTGTTCGTAAATGTCATGACGAAACCTCGTATGAAAATACAGTGTTTACGCGTCGAACCCAACTTGTCATTTCAACACAAGTATTGGTCCAAAAATCACGGCGTATTCCGAAGAGAACTTGAACGGAAATCGGCCCCGGCGTGTTTGCAGCAAGGCCGCGTCGCCGCTCTCCTCGCAGACGCTCCCGCAAACGAAGGGCGCGCCACTGAATAGGGCCGTGGATACTTGTGACGCGGTCAGGCTCGGCTTTTACAATAGGTTTGTTATTGGTGCCGGGAATTGACTGTCAATTGTTTTGTGAAAGTCTGATTGCTTTTCGATCTCAAGCGAACCTATGCACACCGCAATGCTTGAATATGTATCTACCGTATCTAGTATTAAACTAAATCCATGTATTATGCAAAGTACACGCGTTTTGGAAACGTCGGCAATCGCACAGAACGCAGTCATATGTTAGAGAAATCAGAGGCTATCCCCGTCTTTTTCTATCATAATGGCAGCGTCCTGTGTGTTTGTCGGCACTGGCCAAATGTGTGGAGTGTGGACTAGGCATTATACTTAGTTCGTAGCGCGAAGGTTTCGAACCAGAGCCAATGACTTTGGTTTGTTGTTTACATATGGTTGCAGAAGCTTTTTCATATCCATAGTATTTTGTTTTATTCGGTTTTTGTTGAAGTGTTCGTTGGCGTACAAGTCACTATCACTGGTAGCAAATAACTGATGGAGGTTCGACTCGAGAACAATCAGCAGTTCTTAATCTTTTTTGATACCAAAAATAGCCGGGAGTAATATTTTAGCGTTTTAAAACAAGAGCTTCCCCTGTCCCGTTTGTACCTAATATGTCTAATGTCATCTGGCTTGGTACCTCTCAAATAATAAATATTTACCTACTACTTTTAGGGTAGTTACCTTCAGCTTCGGAATCGCTACACTTTAACCTTTTAACCACATATGTCTTACAAATACCTAGGAAAACACGCATGGCGATGGCGTATTAGAAACCTATATCACAGTCAATTAGTTCAAAATGGGGACTATCGTTTCTTTGCTCACCAGTTGGCGCCACTGTTGACTAAGGTCCAGAGGTATAGCTGTCAAAGGCGACTATAAGATCGGCGCCGAAGCAAAGTTTTAAATCTTGAATGTCATTAAATTTATTAATTATAAATAACTATCATCATATCGAGTAGCTATGCCGCAATGTTGTGCAGTTCCGTTTTGTTCGAAAAAAAAACAGCTTTCAAAGCGTTCCCATTCATCGCCAAATAAATCATATTTCCGAGAATTCACGAAGGAGATCACTTTTCAACAGGTAAATGAAAGAAATTATAGTTTATGTCGCGAAGCCCGCCAAAACCAGTGAAAAGTGAATGTTTTCGGACCTCACGCGACACTAGCGCCTTTAGTGAACATGGTCAAAGAATATATTTTTGTATTTTTTATTAACATAGAATTCTTAGGACTTTAAAATGTCGATTAGACTTGAACCATGTTTTTTTAATTATATCAAATTGAGGGTTCAGATACCCCTGACGGTTAATGGGTTTATTTCTCTGAGAGTTAAGGGCATTAGCATGTTGGTAGAACTAAATTAGTATTAAGCAGTCAATTCTCGACATCCATTTTCTCTATCTATTTCTAGCCCTAGCACAATTTGCAGTAATTTACGATTGTCGTAGGCTTGTGCTCTATCACTTCTGTTCTACACAGTTTAGTTTAGAATGTCACGGAAGCTCTTATGCTGCGACAAAGTGACGTCACTGCTGTTTGTGTTGACCTCCTGCCGCCCAATGTCCTAAATAAACGACAACTGTCAAAGTAAAATTTGAATTTTACCTGAATAACACTAGATTTGAACCAACAACCAAAATTTAACTTTGGGCGGCAGGAGGCTATCCTATAGTTTTAGTTCCGTACTATATTTAGCTATAGAAGAAGTTTTTTTATGCTTTTATGGAATTGTCTCCTTGTTAAAATACTATTTCATTTATTTTCTTTATTACTTGTGTTTAGTCGCCGTCAGATTTTTATATCTGAGCGTACAGTCGGGCATAAATATCGATACAGCCATCATGTCAATTATATGTCACTGACCTTATTGACCTTATAAGATGTATAGATGTTTTTGACATTTTGGTAACGTACATATATATATGCCCTTGACTGTCCTATATGCTTAAAAGTACAATATATACTCTTGGCAACAAGATTGTTTTGACATATTTTGTAATGACCTTAATGTGCTCTAATATGTCTGAAGGCGATTGTACATTGGAATAGGCAGGATGCATTTAATAATATGTTTTTATGTAAATACGCTGGAAACTTTTTCTTAGACTAGCCTACCCTACTTATTTACCTTAGTTAGTTCTGTTACTACTAAATACCAGATTCTTAGAACACCCGAGCCTTATCACAACACTTGACAACCTCGCATGGCATGACATGAACATTGAACCTGTGAGTAGATTATTTCTATAGAAATATCCATATTTTAGTTTAGTTAGGAACTTACTTCCTTGTACTGCAATCTCATTTATTTGTTAACCGTACTTGGATTTTTGTTGCGCCTCGTTTTAACATGACTAACAACCGTAACACTGTTGTAACACTACACTAATAACTTTAATAAAAACTAATTATCTATGCACCATGTAGATAATATTTTTTTTATTATTAAATGCGTAATTGTAATTAAAAACGACTTGCTTTTATTCATTTAAAAATAACGATAACACTAGCAGAATATTACCTTGTCCATGTAATTAATATTTATTTGTAAATAAGACATTTTAAATTGAAAATAGTTTAATTAGGTTTTCGTATATTATTATAAAATATATTATATTATTCCTACCTAATTTAAAAGCTGGATAACTCCTTTTAGGACATATAAGTCTAACGTGGTAAGTAAGACTGAGAAAAACTGCATGTCAGAGATTTTTATTATCAACATTGCATAGTAATTTGCCTCTCCAAAAATAAGCTATATTATTCCCAAGATTTACACTTTCTTATTACCTGGAAACAATAGCAGACCGCTACCCGCACCGCCATACCCAGGGGCGTAAATATTTTGGACAATCACCATTTGCAAATGGAACGTATATAGTCGCTATTAAAGTTAATCATTACGCTCAGTCCGGCAACAATTCATAATTTCCCACACCTCTATTACCACAGCTAACCTGCAATTGTTTCGTTAGCAACAACATGACGGCGTCAAAGGCTTTGTCGAATTCAGCGCCCGGCGCCATCAACCTGGACCATAGTACTGTGAAGTTCGACAATGAGATCAAGAAAGCTCGACATTCTATCACCACACATACGGGCCTAAAGGTGCGTATCTGAGGCGCTACACCGAAATTCTATTTTCAAAGTTCGTATCGTATCGTTCCTCACTCAAATGAACGACAATTAGTGTGAGCGGGACGGCACGAAACGAAATTCGGGAATCGAATTTTGGAATATAAGGTCTGCATTTCGCATTGGTCACACCAGTGATAATGGTGTTGCCAAGTTAGGATACATACATACATACATAAATCACGTCTCTATCCCTTACGGGGTAGACAGAGCCTAAGGGAGCAAGACCTAAAGGCCACGTTTAGCATGATTGTGGGCGTATAGGTGGAAAGGGGAATCAAAATAGTGATGGGTTGCAATCCGCATCGCCTATAACATGATTCCTAAGATTTTCGCCCATTCCCTCGATGGGCTTTTACCATATGCGCGGGAAGAGAAGCAACTGGTATGTACATTCTATGTTTATCCTTTGCTCCCAGACTAGCATGGAAGCTTTAAGTTGTACTTGTCCAGAAATATAGATATTTAAAGCGTTAGTTATCTGACAAATATTATATTAGAAACATCATAAAGGGCGATGAAAAGCCCACAATCATGCTAAGCATCGCCTTTGGGTATTGTTAACCTAGGCTCTGTCTACCCCGTAAGGGATAAATACGTAATTTATGTAGTGACCCTAGCGCCACCTAGTTGGCCTCTACATAACTACTACGATGCACGAGTAGCTAGCGCCAGTTCTAATGACAGCTGTCGCATCATTCTACATCCCGCTAACAAAGTTTCTCAATGCGGCTACTATCTCTTCCTTTGGACTTCGGTCCCCAGGCATAACATCTGCCTGAAGAGAGATCTCTCTATTGATCTCTCTATTGGCACTCCCCACATTTATATATGTGTAAAGTTACATTGTTCGTTTATTCCGTTGTGGCAGCTCCAGCGCGGCAGCATAGCGACGTCGAACCCGTCGGCGGACTCGCTGCTGGACGACGAGGACCCGGACTCGCCGGCGGACGCGTGCCGCTCGCTCTCCTGCCTCACCGACTCCACCGACCACTCCGCGCCCGTCAACTTCGACATGAGCAACCGGGTAACGCCATCATAATAATATAACAATAGTACATTACTGTCTAGGCCAGGAAGAAGGCAATTGCTGGCTGAGTATTGGTTTGAACGGACGAGCTTGCGAGTCCGTTTAATAATACGAAGCCAGCAATGCTATTCTGGCCTAGGCAAGTATAGTGGTTTTCTCAAATATCGAAAAAGAAAACAACAACAAAAATATATGAAAATGTAATTGACATAAATTATTAATTATTTTTGCTTGGCCGCCTTTTTATATCAATGGCATTTGAAGAGAGTATTTTTCTACCCAGAACATCTAAAGCTATTTCAGATACAGATAAACACGTTGTCGTACTAGCTTTTTTTTAATTTGGTGTTTTAAGTCTTGTGACTTTATTTTTTATAGTGGTGATTTCCATTTTTAAAAAGTTAATAACTAAACAGTAATGGAATTTGTTTGCAACATTACTAAGTTTTTATGAATAAGTAAATAGTTATTTATGTTGCTGGTGCATAATGAGATCTTCGCTTCGTTTCATAAAACCGCACTCGTGTTTTAATACCTAAATATATTATACAGTCGCATACATCCATCGAAATATACATCGAAACAGATGAAACGACAGACAATTATACTTCTTAAATTCTAAGACAACAGACATAGAGATTTTGTTATTTAAGATATTCGAAGTTTGATTTTAATTAGAGTATCGATATTGATATTTTTATGTAAACATAAGACAACCACAGATACAGGTTTCTTAATTTAGGCCGTTTGCTAATCGTTCCTGAACATACTGTAGGGAAGTTATGATGTAGATGTAGATAAATAAATAAATCATCGGACAAGCTCTATTTATACTTTGAAATTCGTACTGCGCCTTTTAGTTCACGCTAAGTCATTAATACACTCCTAAAATTAATCCGGAATACTTCGGTAGGCACTTGGCTACACATACACTCACACAAGTGTCAATGTTTTTCAGGATTTTTTAATTGTGGTTGACAAAAGTTTTCGTAAATTGGTGTATGTTCAAAGTGTACAATGTCAAAGGGATGATTTAATTTTGATCCAAAATTACGATGAAAAACCTTTACAGGAGTGTCCTATTAAACTACCCCAACCACCTGCTGAAATTTGCCAGAATAATTCTAAAACACCATGTATAAGAGTGAAAAGAGCGGTGACACAAATCCTACTATCCTACTAATATTATAAATGTGAAAGTTTGTGAGAATGTTTGGATGTTTGTTACTCTTTCACGCCAGAACGGCTGGACAGATCTGAATGAAATTTGGAACATAGATAGATTATAGTCTGGAATAACACATAGGCTACTTTTTATCCCGGAAAATTGCGTAATTCCCGCGGGATAGCGATAAACGAATTCTATGCAGACGAAGTGGCGGGCACAGCTAGTATATTATAAATATGTAATGTTACTTATTGGTTTTATATAAACTTGCAACGTATGTATGTATGTTTGTCCGGATATAATCTTGCGACTCGATTTTGAAGCAGATATTTTCTTGAAATTTGGTTTACATAATGTAGGATGGATGACAATGCAAGTACAGTCAAAAAGTACAGTTAGCGAAAAAGCTTTTATCTAAAATGCAATTTTTAGCTTAGGTAATATTGTTTCAGGCGAAACTCCCTCGCGGCATCGACAACATCCGCCCCCACATAGAGCAGGTGGACAACGTGCCGCTGCTGGTGTCGCTGTTCACGGACTGCTCGCCGCGCTCTGTCCACATGATGATAGAGATCATGCAGGTATACATAAATTACCGAAAGCGTGTAATTGCTTATGTAGCGGTGTTGGTGTTGTGAGTTTATAGGCGTTCTATATTTGAAATTTCCCTTTTCCCATACGAAATAATATTAGTGTCAAACTCTTAATAAGTAAGTAAGTAAGTAAATGCTTTATTGTACAAATATAAAGAAACAGAGACAAATCACAAAAAAATACGTTGGTACTGTTGTTTTTATTATCCCTGCGTTTATCCTGTCTATTTGTTTCCGCCACCTACTTAAACTGTCTCCAACTTATTTAGCTTTTTGGATGTCTGGAAGAGATCGCTATTAAGCGATAAGACCGCCTATTGTCTACATTGTTCTTTGTTTCTGTATTGTTTTGTGGTGTTCAATAAAGAGTATTTGTATTGTATTGTATTGTAAATGCATTAAATATATGCACAAAGGCGAACTTATCCCTATAAGGGATTTCTACCAGATAACCTTTGAGTAAATGAGAGGAGCACTAAGCGAGGGGCCGACAAAGAGTGAGTTTAAAATATCCATATAGAGAAAGCCACAATAGAGTGTACATCTCAAAATACAACAAACATAAATAAACTACTAAATATCATTACACACATGCATACATACACACTACATACAATTTGAGTACACACTCACAGCCCTCCTTGAACGACGCCACGCAATATTGCTTACGTTGTGCGTATAATTTAACGGTTGATTTTGTTGTATTCCCACAATTTTCAAAATAATTCTCTCCGGGCCCGTGCGACTGTAAGTTAAACATGCAAGGCATTATGAATATATTTTTTGCTATGGATCTGTTGGTTTGTTATGGAATTTTTGGATTTGTAGTGCTATGTCACGCACACTTTAATTAAATGTTTGTCTTTCAGGATTACGGTGAGGTGGTCTGCGTGATGGGTTCCGCAGCTAACTGTCTCAACATGGAGATTTTCATGAAAGCCGATGCCAGGTACATTGCGTGTCAACCCTGTTTCTACTTACAGCTGTTTTGTTACCAACTATTATCTCTATTGCATCGAAAACCAAATAAAGTTAACACAAATCATAGATATGTAGTATAGTAAATAATAGATCGGGAACGAACGAGAAAGAGCGATATTTTTCTAACTTGCTGTGAGCTCAAAGGAATGCTTCTTTTTCTTGAATCGCGCAAATAGCTGTCAAATTTTTCGGTCTCGTCTCAGTTGTTTCAACGCCGGTCTACTTTAACAAAGTTAGTGTATATATTATATATCTATGGTTTAAATTATGTTTGTTCAATCTAAAAATTATAGCATAGCGGTGGAGCCTCTTTACCCTGTGCTGTGCCAGAAAATGCCGCCGTACCAGGTGCCAGAAGGCTGCATGGGACCTATAGACCTGGCGAGGACGCTTAACTCTGTGCCTTGCTCTTTATCGGTGAGAACTATGAACATCCCACTCACCTGAAGGTCTCTTGTTTAATATAATACGATAAATAATGTTCTATGAAAGGACAATTTTATTCTTTGTAAACGAATGCTTGAAAATGTGTTTTATATTTCGCACGCTGCCCTTGACAAATAGTTACTAAACAAATGGCGAAACCAGCCGTTTAACAAGCACTGCAGCCAAAAGGTGGGTCAATTGTTTCCTTACTTGCATTCGGTTTTTTGACACCTGGGGTCTTACCATGGCATCTTAGTGAGATTCAATTCCGAGTCAGTTTAAATTCGCTCGCTGTCAGATCCATACTAAAAATGACAGCTGAAATCTGAACTAAGGAATTGAATCGCATTAAGACGTCATGGTAAGGCTCCTGTACGTTTTCTTCGCAAGGATAAGTTTAAACGAACAAAAAATTTACCTTGCTACTCCGCTAAATTGTTTCTTTTTTTTTTTTTTTTGTTCGTTGAAATGGACCTCCGCAAAGTACGCCTGATTCAATAAAATAGGATAAGTTTAGCTGTTTACAATTTCAAGGATATATAAGTACATATAGTTATTTACAATTTTGGTTAGACTGGTTCTTCCGAACGTCATTTTTTTCTGATCTCACGTATTTTCGGTTGAAATGTGCCGATGACGGTAGTTTCTTTGTAATTTAATTACCGCGAGGAGTATAGTGAGTGTCGGCGGCACAGATGGCGCGCGACGCGGACGTGTCGCTGTTCACGCTGATCACGATGTCGCGGCACTTCACAGCGAGCCTGTGGAACTCCACGCAGTTCTGGATGTGCGGCGTCTGCTTCATCGCCGTGCTGCAGGCGAGTACCACTCGTGTGTTGTACGTAGGTGCACTTCCCGTGGCTCGCTGCCGACTAATCCTAAACGTACCTAAATTCGTCGTTTAAAACCGCTTCTTGGCTTTCGTCAATAAATGGTGGCGGTATGATTTTGGTCGACGAAGAACTGGAAAAATATCTACTTTTGTGTAACTGTAAGAGATCTGACAGAAAAAGCGTGGCCATAAATTTCCATCAAACATTTTTTTTATACAAAAAGCACAGACATTTGTGCTAGTCGTGCAGCAGGGATGTTGCGGAGCTTCGACTCCGGTTCCGTTAAGTCGGAACTTCCTATTATTATTACACCTTCGGTTCCGACTTCGGCTCCGACACTTTTAAATCGAAGGTTTTAATCGGAGGTCGAAGAATAACATAGCGGCGGCGGCCTGTGTCGACTGTTATGAACAGGTTCATACATGTCGCGCGGGGAATCCCCCCGACTCCCACTACGTGCACTCTATCGTCAATTATCCGACCCTGCCTCCAACTCCGATTCCGACTCCGATAAAGCAAATTTAAAAACTCCGACTCCGCCTTCGATTCCGATAAAACTACCTCCGTTACATCCCTGTCGTGCAGGTAACCGCCAAGTGAGGAGGCCTAGAGTTTAGAAGTGTGTTGTGTTTCCAGGTGGGGTCGCTGTACGCGTTCTTGCCGATGGTGTTGAGCGTGGGAGGCGCCGCGCTAGCCAGCGGCGCCGCGGCTCTGCTTGGCACGGCGCTGGCCTTCGCGCCCGTCGACCCCGGCGTCATGCAGCGCGCCTCGCCGCGCCCCCAGCTGACACACCCCGCGCAGGTGCGTGTGTGTGTGTGCCGTGTGTGTGCGGGCCGTGGCTCGACATGTAAAAGAGCCCTTAGCGGCCTATTTGCAAAATAAAATTCTGAATCTTTGAATCAATAATCATATTCTCGCTTACCCCAGATGATCCTCTTCGTGTTCTGGTGCTACGCGTGCAAGTTCCTGCCCTCCGTGATCTCCATACTGGTCCTCTACGGGTTTACACTGCGCGCCTTCTGCGAGCAGATCGCCGCGGCCACCAACGCGACCGCGTGCTGGATCGTGTATCCCGTGAACGTGGGCAACTATTCTGAGGCGCACGATTTGTCCCAGAAGAGTTGGCACGGCTGGGGCGACGACTTTTACGACGGGTTCTACTTGGCCCAGCATATCACGCTCGCGCTCATTACTTTGCATTTAAGTAAGTGCCACAATAGTACATTACTGCCGAGGTCTGGAAAGTTGGGTATTGCCTGATGAGGTGGTTTGCAAGCCGAGCAACGCGAGTCAGGCAATTCGTTTCCGTCGAGGAATGTATAGTGCTTTTCTCGAAACAATATGAGGAAAAAAATAAGTAATGAAATAAAACAATGAAAACAAATAGATTCAATCACGTAACAGAACACAATTTTGCCGCCTTCTAAAATTTTTTTTCAAATCAGACATTATAAACAGAAAATTTAATAAAACTTACACACGCACTGCGATGAAAACCGAGCGGATGGCCTGGCTGTATGGAATTATAAGACCAGCATTATTACAAGCAATTATACTAGGTTCTGTCTACCCCGTAAGGGATAAAATCTGTACTTTAATGTTATATATAAAATTCTTGTGTCACAATGTTCGTTCCCGTACTCCTCCGAAACGGCTTTACCGATTCTTACCAAATTTTATATGCGTATTCAGTAGGTCTGAGAATCGGCTACTATCTATTTTTCATATTGAAATTTAGAAGAAAAAAAAACGGGAGCGAAGCCGCGGGCAACAGCTAGTAATTCAATATATTTTTTGTTTGTTTCAGTTGTAATATCTTTATCATTTGTTCATCGTCAATCTTCCATTTGGCAGAGGTGTTTTTGGAGTAACAAAGTGTGGTCTGTCGCGATTCTAGTCATGTGAGTACCTATTCTCAATTCCTATCAATGTTAACGCCTTTGTAAACAAACCATTTTCGCCTAAATTCCCATACGCCTGCTCACCCGGCTTTACAAAAGCGCAAATCGGAAAAAAAAACTTGCTCTATTCTCTAGCCTCCCATTAACCCACAGAATAGTGGGGCAGGCGGTGATAAGCTTGTCGATGCTGAGTGGCAGCTACGGGTCGTGCGAGCCGTGGGCGCTGTGCGCGCTGCGCCTGGCCGTGCCGTGGCGGCTGGCCGCCGGCTACGCCGCCTCGCTCGTCGCCGTGTTCGCCCTCAACGAGCTCATCAAGTGGCAGGAGATCAAGTCAGCATTTATCTAATCCCTCTTAGCTTTTTTATCGATTGGCGCCTACAATTCTAAATTTATTCGCGTCGTTACTACTCGATGACGGTGTACAAAAATACTATCTGCAGTATTTTTAGTAGTAACGCATTTAAATTTCTTATTTAGACGTTTAACCTTTTCGCACGTGCAGTGTAAAATACACCTTCATTTGAAAAGATAAAGTTGATAGTTGTGAGTAACATTAGAGCTGCTTGGCGATGAAAAGGTTAAGTTAGACCCACAAGATGGGTCAATTAGCGACATCCACCTAAATACAGGTCCGCGAATGCACGGCTACAGGATGACAATTATGAAGAGGTTACCAACCCGATAATTGGCTACCACTAAAATTATCTACCAGTTCTGTTACTATTATGCACCGAATGGCCCGGTAGCGTCTCCAATACTAAATCGTCAGGTTAACCGGCTACAATGGATAGAAGTACAAAAGCATAGATCTATCAGTCCCCACCTACAGGACGATGCCGATACCAGCAGCCATTATGTACATACGCAATACTGATAAGTATAGGCCGACCGCTTAACTGAGTCCTCGCCCGAGTACAGAGGCGCAGGGTAGGACAACAAAGGGGACAGAGAACGGTGCGGGTAGCGCGCCTGCCGCCCGCACCTCTCTCGGCCCCCTTTGTCGCCTACCCCGCGCCCCTGTGCCATACCATCATGTGCTTCTATTTAAAATTAAACGTTAGCTGTGTAAGTGTCTACAGTGCATTTAAAGGGCATTTACAGGGTATTTATCTTTGCAGGGCTGACGAGCGCAATCAAAGGCGGGCTCGCCTGGACTTTGGAACGAAACTAGGCATGAATTCGCCATTCTAGTCAATTACGCTATACATTTTTTTGAACGTTTTCGTGCGTTTTTATCGGGTTCAAGCCGACCGCGCAGTATCGCAAGGTTGACTCTTGTGTAATGGACGAGACCAATACCTTAATGTTGCTAGGTCGGAATCGAGCCATCTTTTGAAGAGACCCACGGGTCGAACGAATCACCATTTAACTAGTTTTAAGTTAAGGAAAAGTGACATTGTACTTATTTAACTATTTATATTAAACTCTATTTTGTACTTACTGTTTTACAGTACTCAGTTTTTGATAAACACAGTATATTATTAAATATTGAAAAATATCTTTATTATTTATTCAATGAAACCACCATGGAAACAAATACATCGTTTATTTAGGCTAAGTAATTTGTGATGTACATTATACACAGCAGTCATCTTTACAACGCCAATCTGTTTTGTTCAGGCCACTATTTGAGGTCATTGTTAACTTCTTTAACACTACACTAACAATTACATGATTAATACAAATCAACACTAATTACACATACATCATTTGTTAATAACAATTTTTATTTGCATTCTCCAATATCGGCCTATGCTATTGTTAATTACTAAACACTTGTACTTATAGGTAAGTAAATGAACAGGTTGCCAGTACTAGGAGTCATCTGGTAAATCTAATATTTGAGTGACAAAGGAACAGACATCTGTCTCCTTTAGACTGTGCTCTTGGCAGAATGGGTGAGCTAAGAGTGTGTCATAGTTGGGCCTCTGCTTGAAGTTTTTCTGTAAGCATTGCGTGATCATGTCCTCGAAGTCTGGTGAGAACTGTCCACTCGGGAGCCTGGGAGGGTCATCTTTGACCACTTGTTTTAACTGCTCAAATGGTGTTCCCCAAGTGTTATATGGAAACTTGCCAGTGGACAGCTCTATCATAGATATACCTAAAGACCAAACATCACTGCGGATGTCGTACTGGCCCGGGTTGCCCGTTGGGTCAATCCTCTCTGGAGCCATATAGGGCTTGCAGCCTGCATCAATTGTCTTTGCCACGGAGTCAACAAGATAACCAGAAATACCAAAATCACACATTTTCACCTCACCTTCTCTGTTGATCAGGATGTTTGATGGTTTGACATCTCTATGAATGACCTTCAGCTTGGAATGGAGGTAGTGCAGTGCACTTACAACTGAGAATGCAATTTTGCCAAGGATGTTCTCAGGTATTGTCTGGTTATTTTTATAGACTTTTGTGTAGAATTTATCGAGGCTCATGTCCATCACCTCCATGCAAATCCAGACATCACCCTCCCGGAACATGGCTCCATAGAAGTGCACTGTGTAGGGACACGCACTGGCTCTCATTGACACATCAAGATCCATCAGAAGACGCTTCAGTTCTTGTGACTGTGTGTTCAAAGAAGCTGTGATTCTCTGAAAAAAGTTTAATTTTGTTTGATAAACAAAAATAAGTATGTACCTACACAAATTATGTAACAAGTATATTATAAATTATGTGATGTATGCAATGAATGTGATAGTGAAATCTAATCTGCCCTGTTGATACATATAATGCAGGTATATGTATATGATTATTTTTGGTTATCAAGCAATTACAGTCATACCACAAAATTGAAACACCTCCTAGACATGCCTAAAAATACACTTTTTGTGAACTAACATAATGTTAAACACTGTTTAACAATTGTATACTTACATTATTGTGAAGTTTTTACAAATTGCTCCATTTTCAACCCAGTTTAAAACAGGTGACTTTTCATGTAGTGTTTGACACTGGCCAAATAGCAGAATAAATTTGCAAGGAGGTTACTAAAAACAAAACTAAATGACCTTGAAAGTTTACCTTGACAGCCATGGTAGTGTTGCTAGGCCGGTGCAGCATCTTCTCTACGATGCCATACGCGCCGCGACCTAGGTCGCAGATCTTCACCAAGTCGTCTGCGTGCACAGTGAACGTTTTATCTCCCACCGTAATGGTTGTCTGCTTATCCAAATTTCTCGGAGCGGCCCTACAAATGCGTAAACATAACCTTAATAAGTTACAAATCGCAAGACACGTAACAGATTAGTCAAAATAAGTTTATTTCTATAAGACCAGTAGGAAATGTACGTAGGTACGTCTGCACTTACACGGTCACTTGCTCCGCCTGTGGCTTGAAGTTGAAGCCCGGTGGTGGCGGTTTTCTTCTCCCAGACATATTGCTACGTGTTTATCAGTAAATCGGCTAACGTATATTAGCTTATATACGACCTAAACTGACGAGTACACTGGAAAGCGTCCCGTGATCGTAGGCGCTGGATCAGCCTTATTACACGTATAACTTCACTTTTATCATGTCAATCACTTCATTGGTTTAATGAAAAATGTAACACTATGCTTAAATTAAATAAATTTACAAAATAATATTTAAAAATATCTCAAAATATTCCTTTAAAGCACAGTACCTCTACATGACAGTACGTACCTAAAATTTTGACATTTGATGGCAAGTGTTGCTACTGTTGATATTTGCCGCCCACTCCACTATTCATGAATGGTGGTAGTGAGCTAACAGACTTAAAAATGAAAAAAAATTGTAGTAACACCTGCGAAGATGGTTTTTCGACTTACATCTTAAAAAA
Source organism: Pandemis corylana (assembly GCA_949127965.1). Lineage (NCBI taxonomy): Eukaryota > Metazoa > Arthropoda > Insecta > Lepidoptera > Tortricidae > Pandemis > Pandemis corylana. The sequence goes on along the minus strand of OX421857.1, from coordinate 12,229,016 downwards.
TACAGAAATTAGTAGGTTGTACTGTAATATCTATATTTGTATATATCTTGTATTTTTTTCTATTTGTATATATCTTGTTTTTTTGAAGTTCAGTTTTGTAAGACTCCAATGCTTGCTTGCGAGAAATTTGAACTCGATTGTATCCAAAATACCAAATAAAACTTTTTAGTGCCTAGCTGAAAGTTATTCAATTTCTTGAAATAATTACACGGGATCCCTTCATTAGTGGGTATTTAACAGATTTTTGTCACAAATTTGAGAAATTCAGCAGGCAGCCGTGTGATACGTCGCGCCAAATTTCAAACAACCTTGCCTAACTCGTAGACTTACGAACCGCGGTGGGTGATCCTCGAACTAACTTTAAAGCCAAGCATGCAAAAAACGCGGTAAAGCACACCCGTTAATTACACCTTTCAAAACGACGTTGTCCAAGTGAAACAAAAATGTAAGTATTCCCATGGTTTCCATTTAATACTATTATTTACTTACAATCACATAAGAGATACAGGTACAAGTACAAGGTACAGTTGCGATCAGTTACATCGGTAGTAATTACGGCGGCTGCACCGTACAGTGTCCATTAATAATGATTCATTGTTTATTTATCATATAAAAATTAGAGTTAAATAAAAATAATCATACTCAACATTTTACCAGCTTAAGTTACATTAAAAAAAATATATGTAAATCTTCGTCTGATGTATCCTATTGCTACTTAGACGAAAATTTTACTGCTCGGACGGCAAGTTTCGCTTTTTTCATGGCTTCCTCCTTTAACCTGTGCCTTTTTTCTTTTTCCGCAAGGCCAACGACAACATCGTGTTGCAATGCATTCTTAACTCCAGCTTTAGCAAATAGTTTGCTTAAGACATAATCGTCATCATTACGATGTTTTTCATTATCCCTCTTGGTTTTTTTCTTTTTGATTTTTTTAACAGCTATTAAGTTGTCTATTTCAGGATATACAATATCTGGGGAATGTCTCTTACGTTTTGATTTGTGGTGTTTATCAGGCTTTTTATTTGTGTCGTCTAAATTAATTTCGGATATATTTTCAGGTGGTTTCACTGATATCTGATCTTGTGTATTCTTTTGTTCAGCATTATTTTGGGCACCACTAAGAATGATTGTTGATTTTTCAACAGCGTTGTTTATGTCATCAACATTCTGCATGATTTCAATATCATCATCACCATCACCAGATAGTTCACCTTCCTCTGTTTCTGTCTTTTGTTTTTGAAGTGCTTCCTTAAGTAAATTTTCTTCATAATCTTTTTTTGAATGAAGATTAATAATATCTAGCTCTGATAATACATTTTCAAATGGAACATTCGTCACTTTATCATCAATTAAATTTATTTCAGGTTCATTATGTTCTGGCGGATTTAAAATAAGATCACGTTTTTTTTTGTATTTTTCTCGTGGATCTTCTTTATCTTCAGAAATCTTAAGATTTGATTTACTATTCATCATTATTTGTCTGCTTATTTCCCTAGCTCTCCTCCTCATTTCCTGTAGTTTTCTTTGTGAAAATGAGTCTCTTTCATTTGTAGATGTTTGATTGTGTTTTTCTTTACCTTTATCATGAATACTAACTTTAGTATGTTTAAAAAGAGATGCAGTTTCAGTGTCGCCTTCACAGTTTGGCTCCTCGTAATTAAACAAACCCTGTAGTGTACTAGTTGTTAAGACATTCTTCTGGTTAGGATCTATTAATATTTTATTACTTAGGAAATGTTTGAATATTTGTCTCTGATATATTTTTTCTTCTATTGTGCCCCCTGATAAAAGCCTGTATACTGTAACATTCCTTAATTGGCCAATCCTCCAAGCCCTTTCTTTGGCTTGGCTGTCAGTAGCTGGATTCCAGTCTGGATCATATATTACCACCCTATCAGCTCCAGTTAAATTTACACCAAGACCCCCAACTCTTGTTGTTGCCAGAAACACAAGGTACTCCGAATTTTCATTAAATGTTTTGATTAAATTTTGTCTTAGACCAACACTCACTGTGCCGTCCATCTTCAAGTATTTATAGCCTTGGTTTTGCAGGTACTGCTCTAGCAGACACAACATTGCTCGAGACTGCGAGAATATTAAAGCTCTGTGGCCTTGCTTTTGCCAAATCTTTAATAGTGAATGTACTACAGTCATTTTACCAGACCTTTTCCAGGAACCAAAAGATTCTTCATCAATTTCTTGGCATTCTTCTTGAGCTTCATAAAGGTATAGATCAGGATGGTTGCAAATTTTTCTTAGAGTTGATAAAGCAACTAGTACTCGGGCTCTCAGTGGATCCCCATACCTGCTTTCTTTATCAAGAATACTTCTAACTGTTCCACTTGTGAGGTATCCCATGTACAGATCTCTTTGTTCTTGACTCATTGCACAAAACAAAACTTGTTCATTTTTTTCAGGTAGTTTTATATGTTCTTGTACTTCGGCTTTAGTTCTTCGTAACATGTATGGGGTGATCATGTTCTTTAACGCTGTTGCAATTTCAAATGCTGTAGCTTCTTGAAACTCTGTAGCATTAGCATACCCTCCCTGAGTTATTGGCTGAGCAAAGTGCTCCATGAAAGCATTGTAAGTACCAAGAAGTCCAGGCCGCATGAAGTCAAATAGTGACCAGAGCTCTTGTAAACTGTTCTGCATGGGGGATCCTGTTATCAATATCTTGTGTGGTGTTTGAAATTTCTTTACTAATTTACTGACTTGGGTATCAGGGTTTCTGATTTTGTGACCTTCGTCTAATATCAGATAGTGCCATTTTCTCGCCATCAAGTCTTTACTATATTTTACAACACCAGCATATGTAATCAACATGATGCCATGGGAGTCATGAATATCTCTGATAAGTTTATTGTGATTTCCAGCATGAGAACCAGAATGATGCAGCACTGCAACTCTCAGATATGGACACCAGTAATGGAAATGTGTCACCCATTGATATATGACAGTAGAGGGCGCCACAATGATAGATGGGCCTAAGCCACCCCAACTGCCAGACTCTGTCTTGGAAAGTCCAGCAAGGAAAGCAATTATCTGAACTGTCTTCCCCAAACCCATTTCATCACCGAGCAGGCCACCGGATTGTACTTGATGCAGTTCCCAAAGCCACTTTATTCCAATCTTCTGATATTTATACAACTGCCTCCAAATATAACAAGGGATATTGAGGCCATTTTGTAATTGATGCATTTTATGTACATCTTCATTGCCATCAATAATATAGTGTATATCTGCAGAACGTGATTCTCCTTCATACTTTCCTGCACCAGCAGCAGCTAAGTCTTTCTTCCAGTTCTCTATTCTCTCTTTGTATAAACGTGTGTCACCATCATCAATTATTTTTTTCAGATTGTGCTTTGAGCGTGATGCAGTTGGGAATGCAGTGATGTTGAGAGTAGGTACTTCTAAATGATCTTCATCATCGGAAGGAATATAGTCACTGCCTTCCTCAGAATCTCGGGCCCCAGATGTGCCAGGGGTTTCGGCTGTTAATGCACTATTTTCTTTTGGATCATCTTTAGAATTCTTCTTTATGAAAGTTTTATCCTGTTTTTTAGATATCAGGTCTGCAGCTGCTTTGCTTTTCTCAGACACACCAGTTTTCTTAGAACTTCTGACATCACATCTTTGTTTAGCAAGCGCAAGTTGAGTTTCAAGATACTTATTTATGTCAACCATTATTTCTGTAAAATTAGATCACGACTGTGGTAAATTATCTTAAGTTGTAGGGGTTTCATTCACCCCCCATTCTGGTGGCAGTCGGGATAGTAACAAAATTGTCAACAACCCAGCCTTAAGACAGTCACGACACTTCGCTCTGCGCGTGGCTCGTGTTGTACTCTTCCTTTTCCTCTTCTGGCTAGGCAAAACTAACTAGACTAAAGGCTGAAGTCAGCTAATGAACTAAAGTGAAATCATTTATCAAAACAGAAGCAAGTTGCAACTCGCTTAGCTAAGATTTTTTTAACTGATCTACAGGAGTTACGGTTACGGCAAAAAACGCCTAATTGCTACTGTCATTTTTACAATTCCTACAATTTATCCGATATGCACTAAAATAATACTAAAATTGGAGCACATAAAACTAATTAAAACGACTTCTTCTATCTATAATCTTTGTAATACACGTTGAACTATTAATTAAATATTATATAATCAAAATTAATTAATTACATATTATGTTCAGTGATGATAAGCCTACTAAGGTTAAAAAAAGTGCGTGAAATGAGATGGTTTGTTCGGTTTTTGGTAATTTTACTTGTACTTCAAGTTTGAAGTGTCAAAAAGTAGTTTACCCTCGCCTCCTCTCGCCTCGATCGTACAGGAGCACGATTTTAATAAAGTTCAATTTTCCTGACATTAATTTTAATATTTATAATATTACACGCTCTTCTGCGTTTTTACCCTGCGCCACGGTGTAGTAACAAAAAAAAAATACACATTGACATTGACATTTGACAGTACTAAAGTAAAAATAGGCATGCAGGCCATGCAGGCAGGCAGAGGCAGTGTGAATGTGAAAAAGAATTTGTAATTTCACCACATGTGTAACGTTATTTTATTTTAAAATTGTTCTTGCTTTAAGACTTTTGTTATAGGTTTTTGAGAACTTCGTTATAGGTTACTACGTTTTGCTGACTAGAGTTTATGGTGAGTTAAGTCCCATTTAATAGTAACGATAACTAAGATAACTCTTAACCTCAAAATATTAATAAACAAACTTCATTTAGATGCAGAAAGCTAAGAGAAAAGCTGATGAAGGTGACACTTCTACCCCTAAAAAGAAGAAGGTTCAATTCACTGAAGCTGATAATGTTAAAAAATCGAATATTACCGGCGAGAAAAAACCTAAAAAACCATACAATGCAGTTGACAAAAAGGGCATTAAAAATCCGGCCAAGAAAGATTTTACAAAAGGAAAACCTGGGGTCGCCAATAAAAAGTTTAATAAATTTGATAAGAGTAAGGGAAATTTTTCAAAGGGAAAAACATTTGGGAAAGATAAAGGTGGAAATCAGACCACTGGTGAGAAGCCACAATGGGCAGAGATGAAGAAAGAGAAGAAGCAGTTGCGTCTAGTGCGGCGCAAAGCTAAGACTTCCGCGGAGGTGTTTGAGGTGGCTAACAAAGCCAAGTTGTTGGCAGCTCAGATCCAGAGGTGAGTTGTTATGAACATGAAAGAGCAATAAAATTAAAAAGGAACAGGAATAAGCAATTTGATGTTTATTGTAGTCTAGACCAAATACCATTAAATACCTGTCTTTAGTTTCCTGTAGCCTACATTACATACATTTTTTTTTCAGGAAAGTTGTAAAGCCAGATTTTAAAAAGAGTTCATGCAAGGAACTTCACCTTTTACTTAAGGGCCAGTATAAGTCAATAGCACTTACTCACGACTTAAGTAGAGTCATTCAAGTGCTGCTTAAGCACAGTGAAGAAGGTATAAGGAATGAAATAACAGAAGAGCTTCTGGACCTCATGGTGCCCATGGTCCAATCCAAATATGGTCAACATGCTGTGAAACGCATACTGAAATATGGGTCAGATGCTATCCGCCATAAGGTCATGAATAAGTTCCTGGGACACATAGTCTCACTGGCCACCCACACAGTCAGTGCCCCAGTACTGGACTTTGCTTATGGTGAGTTTGCAAGCAAGAAAGAGAAGTTGCATATGCAGCAAGAATTCTATGGGGACATATACAAAAATGTAAGTTTCAGTCTTAGTTTTATTTAAGAGCACCTTTCTGGCCTAGCCCTAGGTAACCTTAAGGAAATGGTGCCTCACCTATGCACACAAAAAAATAGTGTTTAACAAACATATTGGATATTGGCAGCATTATATTTACCGCACTGTGAAATTCATCAGCATAAGTTTATAACATAAACTTATTTGAGATACTGTCATTTTGTGTAGCAGCTTGTGAAGCTATAATTATTGTATTACAGACCAAGGATGACAAAGTGAAAACCCTCACTGACACATACAAGGACAGTCCAGAGATGAAGACTGCCATTCTCCAGTCCTGCAAGGCTAATATACAGAGAATCTTGGACAAGAATCTTCATGATGGAGAGTATGTATGAAACATGAAAAGGAGAAAACTTTACTTATTTTTCATAAATATATTTGTGCATTATTTGATCCTTTATATCCTTTCAGATTGCTGCATTCTGTCCTTTATGACTATATCCGCGCCTGTAGCACAGAAGAGCGTGTGGAACTGGTGAGCACACTCGGCCCACTCATAGTACCGCTCAGCAACAGTCTGCCTGGAGCCAATACTGCCAGCATGTGTGTCTGGCAAGGAACTAACAAAGACAAGAAGGTACATTCATCCTAATTAAACAATGAACTTCATTAGTTGAATTGTGTGCGTTTTTTAGTCATGTGTTCCATTAACATATTTTAAGTGCATAACATTTTATGAATGAGGAGCTAAGTCTCTTTCATGATTTTTGTTTTTCCAGGCAATACTGAAAGTAGTGAAAGAGCATGCAGTAGCTCTGGCAAAGCACAAGACAGGTTACCGTCTGCTTCTGACAATCTTTGACTCAGTGGATGATACAGTGCTAGTGCGTAAGGCTATCGTCTCTACGCTGCAAGCTAGCTTCCGAGAACTGGCTAAAGATCACTGGGGGAATATGGTATGTATGCAACATATTCAAGCGTTTTGCTATTTGCAATTGAAATAAATCCATAAAATGGTACAATGTTCTTTACTTGGAGACAACAGAATCAAAAGGGAAATAACCACATGAATTACTCATGTTAATGGTAATTAATAAATAATCTATATCAAATTATTTCATTCTCCAGACACTTCACTGGCTTGTCAAGCCCAAAGACCCAGGGTCTTTCCATCCTAGCCTTATCAAGTTCTTAGAAGAAGGCTTCAAGAGCGGGACTTCCAAAAAGGACGCGGAACTAAGGGTGACGGAACTGCGGGAGGCGATCCTGCCGACACTCGCGCAGGACATAGCAGCCGACCCACAATTCTGGATCAGTGACAAAAGTATCATGTTACTAGCTGTAGCAGTGGTGTCAGTAGGTAAGAGTACATGTAGCGTCATCCAGTCATTGACTTGATTCCATTTAATACGCCTAAGATTTTTAAACATGTTTATTTAGATTACTACTTTTTTTAAATACTAGCTTCTGTCCGCGACTTCGTCTGCGAATTACACATATAAACCTTCCTATCGAGTCACTCTATCTATAAAAAAAAACCGCATGAAAATCCGTTGCGTAGTTTTAAAGATTTACGCATACATAGGGACAGACAGGCAGACAGCGGAAAGCTATTTTGTTTTATACTATGTAGTGAAATTAATTTTAATTTCACTACATAACTAGTATGATGCACGAGTAGCTAGCACCAGGATATAACTTCACTCTCTTCCTCTAGTCGTTCAGACTTCGGTCCCCAGGCATAACATCTGCTTAGAGAGATCTCTTTATTGAGTTATTTGCCTACATACTATTAGATAATAATATATCTGTTCCATTCCAACTGCATGGGTTTGAGGTTTTTTTCTTATAAATATTCGTGTTTTTCAGATTCTAATGAAGAAATCGTGAAGGCGCTAGCGCAGGCGATTTGCCGGCCGGATTGGACGATCTCGCGCGACGGCAAGGACCTCTTGGCGATAGAGGACGCTGGCATGCACATGTGCCTCAAAAAACTGGCAGCGCTGGACCAGGGCAAGGAGGGGGCTACGCTAGGAGAAGCCGTTTGCGGCCTGCTAGATGATGAGACGGTAGGTGTTTTATGTGTTTATTTTTGTACCAAGTGGCAAGGCAATGAACGTTTTCGATCGGTTTCGAGGGAAAATCTGTAACTATGATAAGTAATATTTATCTAAGTTATGCTGTACAAAATTAGTTTCTCAGTTTGTTCTGATTTTGCAAAAAGAAAACTGTAATTTCAGACTTCTCTGTCGAACAAAGTCAAAGGCTCTGTCAAAGTAAATCAGATGTTTTCTTGTGATAATTGAGTTACTTGCACAGTATGGAAAAGACTAAAGAAAGAAAGATGCTAAACGTGGCCTTTAGGTCTAGTTACCTTAGGCTCTGTCTACCCCATAGTGATAAAGACGTGAATGTATGTAATATGTATGTATGGAAATAATGTTTAAAAATTTACAAGATATTTGTGTTTCTGAATTATTAATTTCCGTTAATGTAGTGACCTCAAATCAAGTCAATGGCAGTGAAAAGGTTAACAGTACAGTCCACGAGCTCCTAGAACAACATTCAGGTATCGGGTACCAAATGCCAACTCAAGTATCAAATCTATAAGAGCGAGTGAGACAGCAAGACGGACCCAAGTCTTTTTAAATACTATCACTCTGTATCTTCCTTCACAGATTCAAGTGTGGCTGCCTACAAATAGGGGTTGCTTCTTCCTGCTGAAGCTTATCGAAAGCAATAGCGATAAAGTTGCAAATAAACTGAGGAAGAAACTCAAACCCCATACAGATCTACTCAAGCAGCAGAAGACAGAGGGCGCTAAACTACTCTTACAGAATGTTCAGAAAAAATAAACATGTCTAGTTTACACAACCGTTTTTATTTCACAAAATCTGGGGGCACGGTAGTGCTCCCGACATCACTTATTTATGATATATTTATTGTATATCCACACCAGGCTACTACGAAATTCGGTTTTCTAAGTTCGTATCATACCGCCCCCCTCACTCCCAAATTGGTGAGCGGAACGGCACAAAACGAACTTCAAAAACTAATTTTAGAATCTATGGCCATTTAACACTAAATCTTGTGTTCTGTACAAATTATTATTATTATTATTTATTTATTTTATTTATTATTATTGGGAAACAAACAGCTTAAAATTAAAACTTAAGTTATAGACAAATTCAGTTGACGCATCAGCCAAAACAGTCTCCACCTGTAGTTAATTCTGAATGAAATCTTATGCTCAAAGATTTAAAAAAAACATAAAGTAATAGTACCTAGTTATTAATTACTAACAAACATACTAGGTATGATTCTTGTGAGAAACAAAGAAGCAGAAATGATGCCCTAACATCAAATAATCAATTACTTATTTTAAATACTAAATATGAACTTACTATAAATACAGTTGGGTTTTACTTATGAATATTTTTAACTGCGGACACAAACTCATTTAATTTCATGTGAAAAACGTCAACACATGAGTATTTCTTGTTGTAACTGGAACATGCTCGTATCAAAAATATAATGATTATTAATAATAAAATTATAATGATTATTATTATAAACACAGAATCAGAAGTCCAGATATACATGTGGCAGTATCGAGACGCGCAGCATAATTATAATTACAGTTATTCATTTAAAATCTACATAATCAAGTGTTGGCTGATATGAATCTGTAGTCTGGCAAGAATCATGACACCATAACTTGGACCAACACCTCAATGGTAGCACCACTTATGCGTTTTATCTTAATCAGATCACTAGCAGACCTGATATTGTCCTGCCCATTGCTTAGAATCCGATCGCACACCACCTACTTGGTTTAATTGTGAATCTAAACTATCCAGCAACCGTCAATAAAAAAAATTAAAAAAAGTAGTCTAGGAATAAAATGAGTTCCTTTAGCTACCACAACATGCATAGTGAACTCTTCTCCCATCGAGTTACGACCTGGGTGTCTTTAAGAGGCGAGTGTACAATTTTCTGCAGGGCCGACAACGCACTCGCATCGCGTAAAGCGCTGCGGGTGTCTATGGACAGTGGTGATCATTTAACATCAGGTGGCCCACTAGTTTGTTTGTCTGGCCTCTCTAACATAAAAAAAAAATACCAGATTGCTACAATAGAATCTGGTGTTTTTTGGGTTTTCTCTCTAGTATTCTCTCTCTTTCTGGGAATTAGTGGTGGTAAGGGTGAGGCGTTGATGTTTGTTTTCGTTAGGGTTATCAGCATTTCGTCCAAACCTTGCTAATCGGTTCATCGCCAACATTTTTAACTACCTTTATTGTTTCTTTTAGTATTTGCGTCTGAATTTCTTCTATTGGCCTAAAACAAAAACACATATTTAAAATGGTTAGTTTTGTTATTGTAATTACAACTAAAATAAACTTTATTGCTCTTACTAACTAATAGCTTTTTTTTTGCAATCTGCAATCAACCTCCTCATTCATAATCAGATAGTCTGTCTTTCATTTTGCATTCAAAAGGGTGTACTGCCGTTTGGCAAATTATTTTTCCCAAATATCACTTCCCAAACAACTTATCGCAATATTTACATTTTCCAAGTGAACCTTTAGCAAAGTTACATTTAGCATTTAGTTCATTTGGTCAAACTATCATTTGGCAAATTATCACTTCGTCAAGATTTTATTAAGCAAATGTTTTGTTTTGTCATAAGTTATATTCCAAAAATAAAATTCCCAAATATGACACTTTGCATGGTATACCTACTTATAGCAAAAATCTGGCAAATGATAATTATTTTACCTCATTAATCATTGACTAATTGATATAATGGGATAAAAGCCAGGACCAAGAAGAAGAATCATTGACTAATTAAAGAAATGAAAGCAGGTTAGGTTCGGTCGGAACTGCGATCCCCACAGACTAGAACTGCTTCCAGAAAAGTAGGTTAGGTTAGGTTAGAACTGCGACCCCCACAGAAAAGAACTGCTACCAGAACAGTAGGTTAGGTTAGGTTAGAACTGCGACCCCCACAGAAAAGAACTGCTACCAGAATAGTACCGAAAGTGGGTTAAGCTTAAAATACTAGCTTTTTCGAAATCCAAAATGCAGATTTTTGGTGCAATGTTTAAGTTGTGCTCTTAACGAAATATAATCATACCCTAAATTTGCCAAACAATATTTTGGAAAAAATATGTTATGCGAAACGATACATTTGACCACATGAAATTTGGTAAAATGAAACATGACCAAGTAATTATCTGGTAAACAATAATTTGCCAAAAAAAATATTTGCCAACTGTTATTTTGCTAAAAGATATTTTGCCTTATGATTTTTTGGGAAATGAAAATTTGCGTAAAATAGTTTGCGAAGTGATGCTTTGGGGAACATTCTTTGCCAAACATTAGTAATCCATTCAAAAGGTATTCCAACACTCAACTTCAAAAGAGATTCCTTCTCTAGTGTTTTTGATCCAACTGCAATATCTACAACTTTATAAACTATACAAATTTAAAAAAGATACCTTCTTGCATCCAAAACAGTCCAGTGGTCTTCCTTTAGCTGATCATACATTTCTGATACCTTCTTTTGTAAGCTAAGGACTTCATACCTTAAAACAAACATTTAAGAATAAGTTAAGACTAAAATTTACATAGTTCTTGTTGACTTCATCAATGAGCAAAATTAACCATATTTTTTATAATTAAATAATACTGTACCTCTCCTGTCCGAAGCCATTTCTCTGCACTATATTCTCCATGGGCATTGTGAGGAAGAATACTTTGTCCGGCTTAGGCAAACCAGAGTCAGAGCCCTTGCACCAGTTGATGTCCAGCCCTGAATTAGTTGAGGGTATTTAAGTTGAAGATGAAGTTTTAAACAGAAAAGTATTGTAAGTGTATTTAATGCAAGACTCCAGTGTTGGGCACCCGAAGGTGCCTGCTACTATACTTTTCTAAAATAAATCCACTTTAAAGCATTTTTAGCTGTTTAATAGAAAGTGACACCGTGACGTAAAAACATAGTACACTGACAAACACAAAACAAAATCGAAAAGGTATAAAAAAGAATAAAAACAATATAAACCATAAAAAGGCTGGCTGTCGCCAACTTGGCGCCCCGCGGTGCAAAGCACCAGTATGCTATTGCTAGGCAGTAGGTAGAGGCACCAGTTTTCTAGCTGGAAGGCGCAAAATTCCGCCTTTTCTTACCAAGTCAACAAATCGTATTGAACCGGGATACACGGCAGTTACTCTGCCTCGTGGCCATGTCCCTCTGGAAAAGGATCCATCGGCGATAAAAAAACCAAGATCCCCGGCCTTCAACTGAGTCACTGGATAGGGAGGTGTGTATCGACATAATCTCTTTAATGTCATAATAGCCGAATTCGTGAAGCTTGCTATGATCTCCAAATGTATCACTCGAACAATTAAACAGGTGAACAGAGGCATAGCGTCTATCATGACTTCTACCAGTACCGACCGAAATAATCACGGCCGACATTTGTGAAGGGTGTTAGATGATGAGAAAGTCTCGCTTCAGGAAGGTCTCTAGTCAAAGGTGTCAGCGGAAGAGCCTTCTTCATTTGATTTTGATTCGTTGAAATACTATTTTATAATTCATATATAATTTATTCTGGTACAGCTTACAAACATGACAACCAATAACAAACATAGACAATCTCTTCAATCTCCTCAATCTCCTCTTATTGGCAACACCTCCTCAACACAATCAGCTAATGCATAATACTCTGCATGCGTAGAAGCTCTTTCTAAACTTTTTATCTCTGACTGTATAGCTTTCTTCCATTTTACTGATTCAGAACTATTTATTGCCCCTTCATATTTTCTGGTACATTTGCATCACACATGTTTACATAAATTACGTAGTCTTTATATTCTCTGGCAATTTTCTTGTTCTTTGTGGTCTTCCATGTTCAATCACTTCCGTCTGTTCTTCAGATTCACCTGAGTCTCGCATATCCTCAGCGTCTTCAAATACTTCATCATTATCATCTTCATTATTTAGAATCAGTCTAGCAGTCTCTTCTATAAACGTTACGTGTCTTGTTTCAGTCACTTTATTCTCCACTAATATTTTATATCCTGTATCTGTATATCCCGCTAAAATACCTTTAACACCTTTTGGATTTAGTTTTGACGTTCTTTTTACTTCAGGAATTCTCACAATAACCTTACTTCCAATTATTCTCATTTTGGATACATCTGGCTGTCTTCCAGTAAATATTTCGTAAGGCGTTTTCTTTATGTCTGTATTTGTTAACAATCTGTTTCCTATGTACACTGCAGTCTCCACTAAAATTGGCCAATATCTTTTATCTACCTTCGCTTCCGAAATTAAGCACCTCGCTCTATCCATTACGCTTCTGTTAAATCTCTCTGCAACACCATTTAATTCGTGAGTATACGCAGGACACGGATTTATATATATCCCTTTATTTTTCGCCAATCTGTAAAAATCTTTATTTATATATTCTCTTCCTCTATCACATCGTAGTTCTTTTATTCTCTTCCCTGTTAGGTTTTCAACTAAATTCATGTATGCTTCAAAACACTAACACTTCACTTTTATGTTTAATACAATGCACCTTCACAATCCTACTAAAATCATCAATAAAAGAAACAAAATAACGTTCACCTTCAACACCTTTAGGATTCAACGGTCCATTCACATCTGTATGCAATATCTCTAAAATATCATTTGCACGATGCCGATTATTTTCAAAAGGTAAATTATACATTTTATTCGTTAAACAAATCTCACACTGTATGAACTCATTATCAATCCTTTCTGGTAAACCATGTAATACCTTCTGTTGGCACATTTTATTCAAATTCATAAAGTTAGTATGTCCAAGAATTCTTTGCCACTTTTCTTTTTCAGTCATTTTATTACTTGTGTATGATTTTACAACTGTATCACCTATTTTTCCATTCAATATGAACAACTTATTTTTCCTCTCAGCGATAGCTAATAACTCATTACTAGACCCATTAAAAATTTTAGCTCCATTATTGTTAAAAATTACATAACCATTATAACTCGTTATCGAAGATACACTCAATAAGTTTCGTTTCATACTCGGTACATAATATACATTTATAATCGTTGTTTTCACCCATTTACCGTTCACATAAAAGTACATTAAAATATTTCCCATCTTATTAGCTTTTAATGAAAAACCATCTCCTACTTTAATATCAATCGGGTTTTCCAAATTTCTACACTCGATAAAATAGTCATCACTGTTTACTATATGGTCAGAACACCCACTATCTAATAACCATGTCAAATTATCTCTATTAGAATAATCTTCACTCACCGGATATCTCGCAGAAGTCATCACCTCGACATTAAAAAACTCTTCTTCCCTCGTATTATCCTGGGGTGTATTATAATTACATTCTCGCCTCGTACCTCGTGCTGTACCTGAAAAATTACCTCTACCTCTTGCCATCATTCTCATATTTCCTCTGGTTCCTCTATAATTCTGTCCTCTCCAGTAGTAATTTCTTGTCATGTTACTATTTCCTCTAAAATTGTAGTTTCCTCGCCATCTTGGCATATTTCGATCTTTTTCTTCGTTCCTTGGACAATCTCTTTGGTAATGTCCGGGCTCATTACATCCATAGCATCTCATTCTCAACTGTGACATTTTCTTTTGTATATTAAAAGTTTCAATTCCTTTAGTCTCATTTTCCTCCTTTTTCTTGTAGTTCAATAATAGCTTTGACTTAACATATTCAACCGACTTGTCCTTCGCTAGCAATGCATCACCATTATCTACTAAATGCGCGTAACTTTCTGGTAAGCATAACAATAAATAATTCAATTTGTCATCTTTAGTCATCTCTTCTCCAGTATTTTTTAATTCGTTCACATTCTTTTCAAATTCGTTCAAAAATTCTACAGGGTTATCTCCATCCGCCATTTTCAATTTCAATAATTTTCGTTTGCACAACAACTTATTTGCGGTCGACTGTACTTGATATATTGTATCAAATTTTTTAATCATCTTCCATGCACTCGTTTCCGATATAATAATTTCTAGCTGACTGTCCGTGACACTCGTGACAATATAATTCTTTGCCTTCAAATCCATTTTCATCCATTCATTTTCCTTAATATTTTCCGGTCTTATCTCATTTGCTATTACCTCATAACATCCCTTCATTTCCAATAGTAGTTTCAGTCTAAATCTCCATTTATCGTAATTATTTCCGTCAAATATTTTCATAGAACAATCTTCCGTTACGTTCGCCATACTTCAAAAATATCTTCTCACCTTATTTCTTTAAACTAAATTATTCCGCCGTCAGTCTTACAGTCTTCAGTCCATTTTATTTTTCCAACGCTCTGCTACCATGTTGAAATACTATTTTATAATCCTTATTATTTTTAAAGTATAAATAATACACTGTTTTTAAGATAACGTGTTTTTATTGGAATGCTTCCGAGTCCATCGCTAGCTCGCTTGATAGAAGACAATGACAGTAACACAACTTTATTTTTTATAACACAATAGAGAACCTTGATACAAAGGATCTATTCAACACCCTCTCCTAATTTTATATCAGACAAAAATATCAAATTATTGACTAATCAATGTTAAACAAATAATTAACTATACTTCTTAAGAAAAAAAGAAAACTTTGACAGTATCGCTTCTGTTCATTTTTACTCTATGTTCTACAAATCTTCAAAATGGCAATGTTGCCTCTGCAACTAAATAATCTTTGAACTATAACAAACATACTATAAGTATTCAGTAGATTTTTTTTCAATTTAACATAGAATACTGTTCTTATGTTTTGTAAATTTTATTTTATCTAAAGCCTTTGTTAGTATGTCCGCTGTTTGATTTTCAGATGTGCAATATTCTATGTTAAATCCTTTATTGTTATATACCTCATGGATATAATGATATCTAACGTCTATGTGTTTCGACCGCTTATTAAATATACCGGTTTTTATCAGTTGAATCGCGCTCTGGTTATCAATTTTAAAACACATAGGGATATTAATGTTGAGATCAAGAAGCATGGATTTCAAAAACATAGCCTCTTTACAACATTCTGCTGCCGAGATGAATTCAGCTTCAGTTGAAGACAAAGCGACGATGGACTGTCTTCGTGAGCACCACGCTATTGGTCCATTTCCAAATTTTATCACGTAGCCTGAAGTACTACGACGAGTCTTTTGGTCCCCTGCGTAGTCCGAGTCACAGAAAGCTGTCAGGTAAAATTTGGCTACATTCTTGTCGTAGTATACACCCTCTCCTAAGGTGCCTGCCAAGTATCTAAAAATCCTTTTCAAGGCAACTACATTTTTAATTTCAGGGTTTTCTATGTGTCGGCTAGCCATGCCGACAGCGTAAGCAATATCAGGGCGTGTTTTAGTCGACAGGTATAATAGGCTTCCAACAGCTTCTCTATATGGAAACTTTATCTTTTCTTCCTGTGTCTCGACATCTTCTTTGTTGTTTTGACAAGGTGTCTGTACAGGCTTACAATTTTCCATATTGTACTTTTTCAACATAAGCTCAGTGTACGCTGTCTGTGTCAAATGCAGGCCCTTACCGTCGTCTTTTATTTCAATTCCCAAGTATGATCCTGGTTTCTCGCAAATTTTAATTTCAAATTGTTCATTTATTTTCTTAAGAACTGCTAGTACGTCTACCTGTCTTGGTCCAATTATTAATCCGTCATCCACATGGACTGCTATTATTATAGAAGAGTCTTTATTTTTAAGTATGCAGGGCTCATTTTTTACTTGTATAAAGCCAATGTTCGACATTGCTTTAAGAAACTTTTCATTCCATCTTCTTGGAGATTGTCTCAGTCCATATAATGACTTTATCAACTGGCAAACTTTGCCCTTCTCTTTATTCACTCCACGTGGTATTTTCATGAATATTTTCTCTTCATCTCTGAGTTCCCCATTGAGAAAAGCTGTTTTGACGTCAAACGTCATAAACGCACAATTTTTGGCTGCTGCCAAAGCAAATAATGTTTTTATTGCGGATTGGGATGCTACAGGACTATATATTTCATCAAAATCTACGTCGTTTTGTTCATTTCCTCTCACTACCAATCTTGCTTTGTATGTACCATTATCTTTGATACGAAACACCCATCTATTGGTTAGAATTTTATGTCCTTTAGCTTTTTCTTCGTCTACTATTTTCCAAACATTATTTTCTTTCAATGAATTTAGTTCTTCTTCAATAGCTTTTTCCCAATGTTCTTTTTCTGGTGTTTTCATGACTTCATTATATGAAAGTAGAACATAGTCATTGTATCGCGACGGCATTTTTATTTTTCTTCTGCTTCTTATTGGTATTTCTTCATCTTGACTACTTTCCGTTTCTGATGTAGGACTTTCGTAGATACTTTCTTGTTCTGATTCAACTCTTTCTTCACGTTCTATATTTTCAGCTTCAGCCTCTTGACTACCAAGATCTATAGATGTTGTTTCTCGTGCTTGGTTCAATATTTCTTCTACATTTTCTTGGTTTTGTATACCATTTTCTTCTAGGGTTTCTCCTTCAAACATCATGTCTAAGTAGTCACGTCTAGGTTTTTGCATTTTAGCTGAAACTTGTCCCGTAAATATGACATCACGTGCCACATTTACTTTTTGTTTTATTTTATCCCACAGTCTATATCCATTGTTTGTATATCCAATCATTATATACTTATGGGTTCTAGAATCTAATTTTTTTAACGGTGTCAAAACTTTCGCATAAGCTTCTGTACCAAATTCTTGTATATTGGACATATTCGGTTTTGTTTTGTTCCACAGCTCGTAAGGCGTCACATTGTTAATGGACTCGCTAGGTAATCGATTTATGAGATAAACAGCACAATATAGAGCTTCACCCCACATGTTTTTGGGCATATTTCCATTGTAGAGAAGTGATCTTATTTTTTCAGCCACAGTCCTATTCAGCCGCTCTGCTTTTCCATTCAGCTGTGGTGAATAAGGTACGGTGTAGTCCAATTTTATTCCTTTTTTAGTGCACCAGTTTTTAAATTCACTAGAAGAATATTCCCCGCCATTGTCACATCTTATTATCGATACCTTATGGTTTTTTTCCCTTTCGGATTCTTCAACATAGTTTTTAATGTGATGTGGTACTTCATATTTGTTTTTTAAGGGATACACTTTTGTATAGTGACTGAAATCGTCAATCACCGTGAGAAAATATCGTTTAAAATCCCATGTAGCCACTTCTATTGGTCCACACACATCTGTGTGTATTATTTGGAGTACGCGTTCTGCTCTTTTTCTCTGAGTTTTAAAAGGAAGTCTGGTCTGCTTTGCTTGGATACAAATTTCACAGTTGGCTAATTTTATTTCCTCTTCTTTACTTATTTTATCTATTTTTATATTATTTGCCACCTTTGGCATATTCTTTAATGTGGTTAAGCACGGATGACCTAATTTTCTATGCCATGAAGTAGCAGAGTCATCATTTTCTTTTTTACCCAGTAAAGTCTTCTCTTCTTTTCCTTTCGGTAGCTCAAGTGTAAACAATCCTGAAGATTCCTGAAATCCTTTAATTGTCTTACCCTGGCTACTGATCTCAACATTATTACCCTTAAATAAGACTTCACCGCCATTTTTGGTAATTTCTGAAACTGAGAGTAAATTATGAGTCAGGTCCGGAACACAAAGAACGTTTTTAATGGTACAATTTTCGCCTAAAAAATCTCCTTCACAATTTGCTTTAAGACTACAGTCTTTTTGAGCTGTGCCAATCTTGGAAGTTTTTGCTCTTAGGTTGGACAGTACTTTGTTGTTGTTCACCATGTGAACTGTGCAACCAGAGTCTACAACAAAACTTTCCAAATTGTCACTATTATTTTCATTAGCTAAAAGAGCCACATTATTTTTCTTTCTAAAAAAACAATTACTTTCTTTGTGATTGGTTTTCTTACAAATCTTACAACATGTTTTACAGTTTTTGGCAATATGACCGGGTTTTTTACATAGAAAGCATATAATGTTACCTTCTTTTGACGAAGAAGCCTTTAAAGCTACCTGAACACAGTCCGTCTGGTTTCTTCTTTCTTCTTCTTTTATCAGCCTGACTTTCAGATTTTTCAAATTTCTTTCTATAGATGGTGTGCTCTCCCAAGCTGTAATAAAGTTCTGAAATTTTTCACCGAGGCTAGTTAAAATTTTTGATTCTATCATATTTTCATCCAAGTTGACATTCAATTGTTTCAACCTGAAAGATAAATTTTCAATTTCCGATAAATTTTCTTCCATATTAATTTCAGGTTTAATTTTGAAGTTGTAGAAATCTTGCAATAGGCTCATTTTCCTCCTTTCTTCGGAGCCTTCGAATTGGTTGCAGATTTTATTAAACATCTCCGCAGAAGTTTGACATTCAAGTAATTGAGACATATGTCTTTTGTTGATGCTTCTTATGATATAGAATTTCGCTTTCGCGTCTTTCTCGTCAAATGAATCGGAGTTTTGGTCTGTTCGTTTAATTTCGCCGTTTATAATTTTCTTTAAGCCTTTTGCGTCCAATAATATATTCATTTGAAATTTCCACATTTGAAAAGTATCCGGATCTGTCAATTCTATACTCATTTTTTCGTCCGACATTTTCGTTATTTTCTTAATCACTTTTTACCTTTATTTTAATTTTTAAGCGCCGTTATTATTCATTATTTATACTTTACGTTAGCCCATAACCTTTTAAAGTATAAATAATACACTGTTTTTAAGATAACGTGTTTTTATTGGAATGCTTCCGAGTCCATCGCTAGCTCGCTTGATAGAAGACAATGACAGTAACACAACTTTATTTTTTATAACACAATAGAGAACCTTGATACAAAGGATCTATTCAACAATTATTATAAATGCGAAAGTAACTCTCTGTCTGTCTGTCTGTTACCTTTTCACGCTTAAACCGCTGGGCCGATTTAGTTGAAATTTGGTATACAGAGAGTTTGAGTCCCGGGAAAGGACATAGGATAGTTTTTATCCCGGAAAATTGCGTAGTTCCCGCGGCACACATACACACATAGCACAGCCCAAACCACTGGACTTAGAGACTTGAAACTTTGCACATAGATACCTTATACAATGTAGGCATCCACTAAGGAAGGATTTTTGGAAATTCCCACAGGATAAGGAAAAAACGGGAATTATATATTCGATTCTAAGTGACGCTATCTCAGTAACTATAATAACTAGACTCTTCAAATTTGGATCAAAAGTAGGTGATTACAAAACTAATTAACTAATTTCAGGATGTTTGGAAATTCCCACGGGATAAGGAAAAAAACGGGATTTATATATTCAGTTCTTACGGGAACGGGAAAAACGGGAACAGGCAGAAAGTTGAAATTTGTCACGTAGGTTTATTCGGGAGTGTAGGGGAACACTAAGAAAGGATTTTCCGAAACGCCCACAGGGACGAGAAAAAACGGGATTTTACGTTTCCAGACTTAAAATCCCGAAAGAAAGAAGAAGAAAGAGACTTAACATTTATAACGTGTGTTTCTTTAAAGGCTTTAAGTGTACTCCGAAAGCACTCCCCAAAATTTCCACGGGAACGGGGAAAAACTTATTTTTTCGTTTTACACCTTAGCGCGTACGAAGTCGCGGGCAAAAGCTATTTAGGGTATATTTTAAGACAGCCCTATAGGTTAGGTTATGTTTGTTTTATAAAAATCCTGCAATATTTACAGTTTCAGAAAAATTAAGGCAGCGGGGCAATGCGGGGGCTTGCTTGCATGCTTGCGTGCTTACTTGCATGCATGCTTGCTTGCACGCTTGCTTGCATGCTTGCTTGCCTGCTTGCATGCCTGCTTGCATACTTACATGCTTGCATGCATGCTTGAAAGCTTGCAGGTTCGCTTGCTTGCTTGCTTGCATGCCTGCTTGCATACTTACATGCTTGCTTGAAAGCTTGCAGGTTCGCTTGCTTGCTTGCTTGCCTGCTTTAATGCATGCTTGCTTGCACGCTTGCTTGGCATGCTTACTTGCATGCTCACTGCGTGCTTGCTTGCACGCTTGCATGTCATGCTTTCATGCATTCTCGCTGAGTGCTTGCTTGCACGCTTGCTTGCATGTTTGCTTGCCTGCTTGCATGCCTGCTTGCATGCCTGCCTGCATACTTACATGCTTGCTTGAAAGCTTGCAGGTTCGCTTGCTTGCATGCCTGCTTGCATGCCTGCTTGCATACTTACATGCTTGCTTGAAAGCTTGCAGTTTCGCTTGCTTGCTTGTTTGATTGCTTGCTTCTTTGAAATGCTCATGGTTCACGCGTGCGAAGCCGCGGGCAAAAGCTAGTTCATATATAATTTATTCTGGTACAGCTTACAAACATGACACACATGACAACCAATAACAAACATAGACAATCTCAACTAAACTAGGTACCATATAAAGAGGTGCTACATCACAATATTCTAACAAAAAGAAATAACATTTTGCAAGTTTCTTCACAGATGGCCTCAGTTGGACCGCATAGAATATGCACCTGTTGGTTTACTACCGTCTTGTTGTTTGCATACAGGTAGTTATGTCTAAGTTAGACAAAGCGCAAACATTGCAAATGTCGAAAGATTTGTCGCTGTGTTTACCTTTAATGTTTAAATTTACAAATGACACGTCCGTATTTTTGCAAAGTCCGCCTATGCAATTTACTCTAATATGACCTTCGGGTCCTACAGCTCCGATCTGTTGCGCTACTTTTGCATCTACTATAGTAGCCGTTGAGCCGTCATCTAGCAGTGCATATACCTCCGCAGACCCGAGTGGTCCACTGACTGTTACCGGGATCACTTTCAGCAACGGGTGACAACGACCACTAGATAGTTGGGAAGGCGTATGTGCAACGACCTCGTCAGAACTTAGGTTAGCGGCGCCATCGTTCATGTCGAGGGCGCTAGAACAGAGTCTGCGCCTGTGGTCAGCGAAACATGGTTGGTCTGCTTAGACAAATGAAGCAGAGTATGGTGACTAAATTTACGGTTGCAGATGGGTTCCTTGCAATCAGCTTTACACGTTTTGTAAAAATAACCACCTTTGTTCAAACATTTCCTACAAAATTTATTTTCAATAACCCATTGCCATCCATCGTCAACATGAAGCAACTGAAACTCCCTACACTCAGCTAAGTCATGGTAGTCTTTTTGACAGAATCTACAAAAGAACTTCGGCTTTTTTACGGTAGGTGGCGCTGATTGCTGAAGAGTTCTTAGATTGCTGCAAAGAATTAATGTTAGTTCCTAAAGTCAGGTAATTCTCAAAGAATTCTCCTTCGTCGTCATAAGTACAGGCCGCGTGAATTTCTTCTTTAAATTTAGGTCGATCTGACAGTGACGTTTTTATGTCAGGAATAAAACCAAACTTTGAATGAATTTCAGTTTCGTGCGAAAGAAAATAGGATATAAGTTAGAGCCTGTTTTTGGTATGACTACGAAGAAATGCGTAATCTGCCCATCGAGCCCGCAAAAGCGAGCTTAGCTTTCCTATAATGGTGTTAGCAAGTTCCGGAGAGGCCAAATATTCTAACTGGTTGAGCGCGCGGATGGTTTCTACGCACCTGCGAACTCGACAAGCGAACTGGCACAGATCCCTGCCCCCGTCAACACTAAATAGTTTAGGCAAAGCTTTAATCTGGGCTATTTCGTGCAGGATTATGTGCTCGGGACGACCGAACCTAGCCTCCAAGCTAGCTAGGTTTTCTAAAGGAGAAAAACTAGGTTCTGTGAATTCAAAAGTTCTTTTAAATAGTAGCCAGTCGTGAATACGCCCATCAAAGAAAGGAAGCTTTAGGTCACTCACCCGCGGCGACTGCTGCTTCGATGCGGCCAGGCTCGTGATAGCTTCAGCTAATTGTTGAATATCAGTAGGTGTACCCTGACTATGGCTAGTTTTATTAGGGTTGTTACATAGTTCACGTTTAATGTGTAAAATAAATAAATAAATAAATATCTTGGGACAAATTACACCAATTGACCCAGCCCCAAACTAAGCAAAGCTTGTACTATGGATACCAGGCAACGGATAAACATACTTATATAGTGTAGATAAATACATACTTAAATACATACAACATCCATGACTCGGGCACAAACATTCGTATTCATCGTACAACTGTCTGCCCCTACCGGGATTCGAACCCAGGACCTCTAGCTTCATAGTCAGGGTCGCTAACCACTAGGCTATCCGGTCGTACCTAAATGCTGTGCATTTTCGTAAGATTGTTCCCACGTAGGTAGAGGCTCGGCAGACCTAAGTCCAGCAGGTGGTGGCGGCTCCTGCCACACGGTAGCCGCGGCGGTAACACGTTTCGTTACCTCAATAGGCTGCGGCGACGCAAAGTGTGGCAGGTTATTTATAGGATGCGATGGAGGTGTAACCGTAGTAGCAGTGCCGGGCATTAGTACTCACTGGGGTACCGGCACTGACGGCAAATGTACACACAGCAAAGCTATTCGGTAAGCAGGATAGATACGGCGCGAGCGTGCGTAGGTGCTTACCTGATTATATTGCCGTGTGCACACTCCTCAACATCATTATTAGGCCTTGGCACCTGAAAATTAGGAACAGTCTCAGTACTCGAGTCTACCCAATCAGCTGTCCTACTATACCGACTACTAGAGCGGTTGTGCGCTTCGATGTTAGCCAGCTCCGCTTTTAGTAGCAAATCAGCAGCTGCTCTCTCCTTCTCCACTGCGGCGCGCTCCAGCTCGGCAATGCGGCGCGCGTGCTCAGCCTGCGCGGCAAGCTTCTGCGCTACCACGGTTGCACTGGAGCGGCTCGAGCGAGCAGAGCGACCCGTGGTGGATGACTGTTGTGTCAAACGTGGCGGGTCGGGCGGCTGTGCCGACGACATTGGAGCACTCGGCTCTACGGCGTTAGCGGCTGGCTCTACTATTTTATTAACGGCGCTTTTGCTTCTTGTAAACATTTCGATGTAGGGAAAAGAAGTTTAGTGGGACGCAACAGCAGAAAAAATTATAGTAGGTACGGCACAAATCAGAATAAATATATATAACCAGTTTAATACTCACATTGAAGGACCATTTGTTGGGCACCCGAAGCTGCCTGCTACTATACTTTTCTAAAATAAATCCACTTTAAAGCATTTCTAGCTGTTTATTAGCAAGTGAAAAGGCCGTGGTAGCCTAGTGGTTTGACCTGTGGCCTCTCAAGCAGAGCGTCGTGGGTTCAAATCCCGGGCGCGCACCTCTGAGTTTTTCGGAATTTATGTGCGAAAATTACATTTGAAATTTGCCATGAGCTTTTCGGTGAAGGAAAACATCGTGAGGAAACCTTGCACACATCTGCGAAGAAATTCAATGGTGTGTGTTAAGTTCCCAATCCGCACTGGGCGCGCGTGGGAACTATAGCCCAAACCCTCCAATACACGGAGGAGGCCTATGCCATGAGGCACGCCGAATTACGCGACGATTTAATAATAAAACAACAACAAAAAAAAAATGAAATTGTAGCGAATTCGGAATAAAAAGGCTATATTATTATTATTATTAATAGCAAGTGACACAGTAAAGTAAAATCAAAAACTGACATACTAATAGCCTAAGATCCCGCTATACAATGACCTTCACCACGATGTTTATTTGATGAAACGTATTTTATATTTAATTTAATATATCAATAAATATATTGCATATGGGTTGCCTATAATATTTTAGTCCAGGGTATGTTTATTTAATAATTAAAAAAATTATTTTTTTGTAAACATTTCACCGGTTTGATTATTAGATAAATTTTATACCAATCGAAAGTATGAAGCCCATAGAATATGCAAACGTTAGGTTGCCTATTCTTTTCCGGTCACAACTATCGGGTTGCCAGGTATAAACAGGTAAATCTATACCTACTAGCATTTTGGAACGGTCTGATTATTGAATTAAAGTTAAATAAAATTAAAGATTATTTTATTATGAGCACGGTGGTATAGGGTTGCCTGCAAAAAATCAGTCCCGAATTCCGGTTGTCGAATTTTGAAAAGTAAAATATTTTCTGCGACTGAATGTGTGCGACTGAGTGGTCCCAACCAACCATCCCATGCGATAGAAGAGGACACAGCATAGGTAGCAGCTGTTTGAAGTCCGTCTATTTAAAGAAAGAGAGTGTGCATGCTATTTGTTCTTGAAAATGAAAAGGGTAGCGATAGCCTCGTATGCTGTGCATCATTTTGGAATAGATGAATAGGTGGTAGGGCCTTGTGCAAGGTCCGTCCGGATCGCTACCACCATCTTACTCGCTAATCCTGCCGCTAAGTAGCAGTGCTTGCACTGCTGTTCCGGTGTGGAGAGTAAGACAGCCGGGGAAATTACGGGCACAAGAGGCATTTCATCTTTAGTCCTTTAGGTTGGCAACGCATCTGCAATCCCTCCAGGGCTGCGGGTGTCTATGGGCAGTGGTGATCACTTACCATCAGGTGACCCACTTGCTCGTTTGCCTTCCTATTCATAAAAAAAAAAAAAAAAAAAATTGTCGCTGTAGTTACAATTGAAAAAACGTGCTTCTATTTATTGTTGGAAAAAATGGCAAAAAAGTGTTTTTTGTGTGATTTTGATGATGATATAATTGATTTTAATGATGAAACTTTTATAAACTGGGTATTAAAGTTATGGGATGGTTGGTTGGGACCTCTCAGTCGCACACATTCAGTCGCAACAATATTTTACTTTTCAAAATTCGACAACCGGAATTCGGGACTGATTTTTCGCAGGCAACCCTATGCCACCGTGCTCATAATAAAATAATCTTTAATTTTATTTAACTTTAATTCAATAATCAGACCGTTCCAAAATGCTAGTAGGTATAGATTTACCTGTTTATACCTGGCAACCCGATAGTTGTGACCGGAAAAGAATAGGCAACCTAACGTTTGCATATTCTATGGGCTTCATACTTTCGATTGGTATAAAATTTATCTAATAATCAAACTGGTGAAATGTTTAAAAAAAAAACATTTTTTTAATTATTAATTAAACATACCCTGGACTAAAATATTTTAGGCAACCCATATGCAATATATTTATTGATATATTAAATTAAATATAAAATACGTTTCATCAAATAAACATCTCGGTGAAGGTCGTTGTATAGCAGGATCTTAGGCTATAAAACAAAATCGAAAAGGTATAAAAAAGAATAAAAAACAATAAAAACCATAAAAAGGCTAGCTGTCGCCAACAACTAAGATTAGGTCAAAAATTCTATGGAAACCAAACTATTTAAGATATCATCAATGTCTGTGCTGCCTGTGCACTTGTGAGAAGAACATGGGGCACTTGCACAGCAGAAGCATAGATTTGTTACTCAAAGGAAGAGTGTAAGATGGTAGCCAACCTTTTGCAGCAGAAAATGCCACTCCAGAATAACAATATCTGTCCACAATGACACTTGTCCCTGATTCCAGGATGGGTATCAGCTCTCTCATTTTTTCCCAGCGGTTGGCCGAGAATAAGAGGTGGATTACTTCATCCGGCTGTTCTTCCTAAAAGGAGATTAATATGAAGTGTGTTAAAAAAAGTTACCTAAGGCCTCACTATAGCCTATTTTAGCATGTGGCACAATTATTGTATCTCTTAATTTTTTTTCATGTTATTATATATATGCTCTAAATATCACCTCTGAGAGTTTGCTAATAAGCAATAAAGTATTCTACTGCTCATAGCATGTAAATGTTCTCTATTTTTCTTTTTCTGTGTTGTTGATGCAGTATTTAAGGAGTCATTGTATTGTAAGTACCATAAATATAAAAGGGATGGTTAACTAATTGTAGTTATTTCCTTAACAAGTGGTGCAACAGAAAGTATGCAATTTATAACACTGATATATGTGATAACAATAAAAATGCTTTTTTCATACAGATTTTGTACAGAATCTTTTCTTTAGTTTACCTACTTCGTAAAAGTGAAAATGATGGTTAATTTGTCGCTCCCGAAATTTAAGCAAAATAATAATAATAATTAGACAATACCTTAGACAAAAGATAATTATTAATAACTTTTCCAATTCCAGTCTGTCGCTCCGGGAAGTTTGTGTATTTTGCTTTAAACTGTTTCTTCAATAGGTTGTGAACTGTAAAAAGTTTTAGTTAAATTAGCACAAATTCATCATTAATAATTAATCAAAAAATAATAAAACAGATAAAAAAAGACATGTATAAATATTTCTAACTTACCTAATGCATGGCATTGTGTAGACTTCCCTGTCCTGTCTAGTCCTTCAATAACAATCAGAGCTCCTCTTTTTATTTTCATGGTTAAAAATGTAAATAGTTCACTGTAACTGCTGTTTATTTGACTAACATGTAATTACATCCAGGGGCGCCGACTTTTAGAAAACCTCGTGGGTGCTCATGCTTATTTGATGACTCGAAAACGGGTCGTTATGTAATGAAAAAACACCTATCCCTAAAAGGCGCTTACTGATCTGTTTCGTGAAGTCTATTCTCAGGGGTGCTCGGCACCCACTGTTTATTTCTCATGGGTGCTCGAGCCCCCGAGCACCCACGGAGTCGGCGCCCCTGATTACATCGGCACAAAATATTCGTGGCTTTATTGAAATCTAGTGTTAACAAAATCTTTTCGCATTTACTTTTGGTATATTATTTGTAAACATACGTTTATGTAACTATTTACTGACGTTATTGTCACACTCGTATTTATTTATATAAATTCCGTGTTGTATTGTAGGTTACAGGATAAGAGGTAAAGTTAAGTTTTGTTAGGTTTAGGTTATATTATTACAGTTACACTTCGACAAACACGAATTCCCTTCCCGGTAATTTAATTTTTGACAGTTGTTATTAACGGGTGCGTTCCACTAAGCGTTCACAACGATCACGCTCACGACCGCAGTTTCTCCCGTTCCACTTGCTTGTGAGCGTTACTGTCGTAAACTCAAGTAGAATGGATTATAGAGCGTTATGAGCGTGGAGGTAAATAATACAAATAGCGAGTTAGTAAAAAGAAAGCAAAAGATTTAAGAGGTTAGGTTATAACCTGTAAGCCTTGAAAATAAACTTAATTAATTATTGTTTAAATCGATTTATATTGAAAAAAAATAAAATTTAATTTTTATATTTAATATGAGTGGTGTGTTTAATTAATTTACGTTCAAATGTAATTAAAATGTCTTTTACGGCGGCACTTGGATACGGTCGCCATTTTTGATACTTTGAGTTTTGAAAATACTGCTAATTTTTTCAACGATCACTTCGACCCACCTTTTTAAATGGGTCGTCGTGAGCTTCGCGTGAGCGTAAGTCATGACGTCATAAGTGACGTTTTCGCCGCAACCACAACGACCGCGGTCGTTATGTGGAACGACAAAAGGAGCATTTTGATCGTTGTGGGCGCTTAGTGGAACGCACCCTATCTATGGGTGTCAAAAAGTCACGAGGAATGTGTCACTTTGAGAACAAAGTGGCAGAATAAATAGGAATTTATTCAGAATAATTATAAAGAATTACAATTTAAAATTAAATGAAATTGTCATTTACAGCGTGAATAATATACGGCTTGGTATGGACGGACTAGTAAAATACGAATTTGTTAGAATAACCTTTTTAGAGTTTTGTCTATGGCAGTTTTTAAGAAAAAGATTATATTTTAAATATGTCTCTCTCAAAATGTCTTTAATGCGTTACTCGATTAAACTATAATTTACAAAAATGTTATTTAATTACTAGGGTAAAGATCAATTCTTTACATTACAACCGATAGAAGATCTTATTCTGGTTTTGTGAGTAGGCTTGGTAGTTGTGTTGTAAATTGGCATAGCCACAAACAACAAAAATGTTGCTTGCTCCAGTACAGAGGCTGAATACTACGCTCTTGGAAATGCTGTTAAAGAGGCAAAATTTATAAGAAACTTTTTATTAGTTGGATTGTGGGAATGAATCACAGCATTATCCTATTATCATTTATAATGATAATCATAGCACCCTTAAAATGGTGGAGAACGAATGTTTTCGTAGAACGAAACATATAGATGTTCATCATTTTATACAGGAGTGTGTTGAACGCAAAATAATTTGTTTAGCTTACAAGCCCTCGGCTGAATTAGAGGCAGATCTTTTTACGAAAGCCTTACCTAAGGTAAAACATAATTTCTTTGTGAAGTGCTTAAATTTATCTTAAACTTCTAATGTTTTTTTTGTGTACTTTCACACATAGTTTATATACTCTATTTCTGTTTAAAATTGTGAAACATTATGATTGCTTCGAGTAAGGGGCAGTGTTAGAATAACCTTTTTAGAGTTTTGTCTATGGCAGTTTTTAAGAACAAGATTATAAAATGTCTTTAATGTGTTACTCGATTAAACTATAATTTACAAAAATGTTATTTAATTACTAGGGTAAAGATCAATTCTTTACAGAATTGATAATTCGTGGAGTACACAGGAATCAACTGTGGGCACTAATTATCGGGAAAAATTGATATTCTATTCTACTGTTTATTTCAAGTCGTAGATTGGTCGCAGCCTCCTTTTAGATATCTATATTTGGCATGGCAATACAGCAAGTGTCGCTCTTAACTTGACATTTAACCGCTCTGACTTAACCGGAAGTGCTATGTGTAGGTAGTGCACAAGCGTAAAGCGTAAATTACACCGCGTCGCGCGGCGGTAGGTACAGTAGTGTGCGGGTTATTGTATTGTATTCGTCATTTTCATTGTTCGACTATAGCAAAATTTAATGTTATTATATTTGTCATAATTGTATTACATTTACCATGAAAAAAGGGTACAAAGTGGCTGACGTGAATAGAGAAAAAAAAATTGGTGTAGCCGCAGAAAATCTGCAAGAACTAATTGAAAAATCATGCAAAAAGCTCGGGGTAATATTTTCCTTTCTTTACTGTATTGTTTTTATTGATATGTGCGATGTGTATTGAAGAAATGTTGATTTTAATTATAACACTTTATTTATCCTTGAATTGCGTAGCCTTGGCCCACATGCGGAGCTACCTTGACCTAATTTCGCTGGCGGTTTATAGTTCAATGTCAGATGCGCGGAGTGCCGGCTGTACGTGGCGGAGGACGGCACGCAGGTAGCCGACGACGACTACCTCGGCACGCTGCCGCCGCAGACGCTCTTCGTACTGCTCAAGGACGATGAGAAAATGGTAACTGGTATGTTTTACACTTAATACAAAATGTGCAACTGCGGGAAAAATAAGATTACCTACCATTAAAAAACTTAACATATTTTTACATACTTGTATTACCATTAAAAATAAACATCAAAATGACAGTGGAAAATAATAATTTATATTGCTAAGATTAAGTTATGGTTAAAATGTGACTGAACAATTGTGAAATGTGAATTGAAACTGTTTGAATAGGCACCTACCCTATGCATATTTCTTATGGAATAGGTGAAGCTGAAACATCTAAATTTAAATGTTGCAATGTGTTTATCCATTTTGTCATTACCATATCTAAAACCGTATAGTTAATTAAGTTAAGATAATGGTTGATTGGTACATTTTCCTTGTTGCCAGACTTTGACCACTACTACAGCTTAATTCGATCAACAAAAAAGGACTACATTGACACCGGCTTGGCTGCTAAAGAATTCCTTACCACTAACATCAAAGAAAAGTTCAAGGTTTTCCAAAAGTACATCACTGCTGCAGACGACGCGCGCACCATGCTTAGTGAGCGCGCACAGGATCCGACGTGGTTTGAAGGTATTGTATTACCATTCCTGCTGAAAGGTGTCTCCTACATTGGCTATCAATTAGGTTACAGAAAAAAATATATGTACCTATAGCTGAAGCAAATTCAAACAGCATAATTGCACCTCTTCTTCAATCTAAGTTCATTGCAGGCAACTTAAATTAATTTACAGGGCTGGAGCCTTCAGAAAAGAACAAAGAGAACTCTATGTCCAGGCGCGTCAAAGACAGAATGCGCGGCTACTTCTATAAAACTAAAAGCGCGCTGCAGACATCAGACCTGTACACACATTCCAAAAATAATCACGGCAAGAAACTTATTGACCAGTTCCTCGCGGATCTGAAGAAATTGCTTGAGAGTAGCAAGTATAATGTTGACTATTTCAACAGAAAAGCTGATAAAAAACTGCGCCTCTGCAATGAGAGGGGAGCCTTTGAGTGTGGAGGCTTGTGGAACAGCAACAATTGCACATACAACAGTGAGCATGTCATAAATCCCTACAGAAGTCGCGAAGAGCGCATCATATTCCAAACATGGAATCTAGATCATAAGATCGAATTGTCACGCTCTATTATACCAAAGATCCTGAGCGCTATCGAAGCTGTATACAATGGACACATCATCTGCCTGCTCTGCGAGAACAACTCTAGCCAAGGCGGGCTCGAAACCGACAGATATTATTTACAAATATTCACTCGTGACAACTTGAAGTTGGTACACATCGTCTGCCATTACAAAGGCAGGCATGAAGCTGAGTCGGGCGTGTACACCTTGTGCCAAAAGTGCAGCAAACAGAGCATCAAACATAATTAAACCAAATGCAATACACATAATGTAAAGCATTTCCAAAATATAAATAATAAAGGTTCATTTGTTCATTCACATTACACTATGAACAAAGAATCAACGTAATTCTTTGAATACTCTAGAATGACTGTGCCCGTCTGTAGCAGGGCCCAGCTCTAGCATGGTGTAATGTGAGTCATCCGATCCTTAATACTGCAGTGCAGTATAGTTGGCATTTACCAGTCAAACTGGGCTAACTGAGTTAGCGTGACCCAATACAACTGGAGGGGCTTTATTATAATAATTGACCAGTAGTATTATTTCTTATTCTTATGGTACAACTATGACGAGAAAGAATAATAGTATTGATTCTCGAGGTACAGCACAGCTCAGTTTGAGTAATCAAAATATACATATTTTTCGCTATATTTCTGCTATACGATTTATAAATCTCGTGCTCGACCTGTGATAGGTAAATGCAATTTGTGAGGAATGGTTATACATATAGAGTGAGTTACGACTGAGACGTCTGTTTATTTTATTAAGTAGCCAAAGGTTATTGCTCTACATTTAACGTTGGTTATATTGAGTAGCTAATTGTAATGAACTTTATTATATGTAATGCGTTATTGAGACGAATTTAATCGTAGTGGTAGTTGACCCTGCGTAGCGAATAGTCTGCGGGCTACTGCCTAGACCTATCTGCGACGACTCCTTAAGTTGAGAGGTTCCAGGGCAAGGGTAACTATTTTGATTTTAAATCAATTTAGCAAACACTGATGTAGGGGCATCCTGAAGTAGTTATACTGAAGATTGCTGTCGTCATTACATCTTAAATAGTTGAGAGCATTTTTCTATTCCTTCATTGATCTCCTACCCTTCGAATAGATTAGAAATAAGACTTACTTGTATTTTTACTTGTATATTATTACTTGTATTTTTATTAACATTTTATTATAGATTATTTTTACAATTATGAAGTGATGTTCCACTATATTTACTGGTTGTGTATTGTTCTATGTATAAAATGGTCTTGTTTAAATAGAATATGCGGTCAATCACTTAATTGTAGTTGAGGTGTGCCCAACATGTTTTAGACCGATCTGGTCCTGCAATGTCAAGGCAAGGTCCATTATATTCTATTTTAATGTCAGTAGTTTTATACTTACTGCAAATTGTCTTATTCAAAAAATATCAAGTAATTTTCAGAACTTTCTTGAGTATTATACATGTTAAAAAATGTACTTATAACTATGAGCATGCACCATAATAACCTCATTGTTAAATACAGGGTTCTAGCTAGCCGCAACCAATTCACGGAAACACGCACGAAGGAATAAGTCAAGCGGTCATTTCTGAACAGTAACTTTACAACGTTCAAATGACTTGAC
The DNA here is from genome assembly GCA_949127965.1 of Pandemis corylana. Lineage (NCBI taxonomy): Eukaryota > Metazoa > Arthropoda > Insecta > Lepidoptera > Tortricidae > Pandemis > Pandemis corylana. The sequence continues at coordinate 12,196,426 of OX421857.1, read as the reverse complement.
TGAAGTGGGATAAAACGATCGAATTTGTATTAGGCCTGTCGTTTTCTAGAGCTACGTGGTAACAACGCGATACTGCGCGAAAACACCATGTAGCTCTATTGCACAATAGCCCTTAGATAGCTTTTAGGAAAGTTGGTGAATTAATCTGTCCACAAATTATTAATTTATCTTGAAATACTTGTTAAAATTTTAAAAATATGGTTATGTCAAAACACGTTGTGTAGACTTTTAGTTTATCATAATATTTGTAATAAATGTGTAGATATCACAATGTTCAATTATGAAATAAATTGGATGAAGAAAGACGTGTCACGAGAAGGTATCGGTTCGTATAGGTTTTTTGAAAAGTAAATAAAAACATAAATAAACTAAATCTTAAAATCAACCATTTCACAAAACAAAATATCAGTAATTTGTAAGCCTCATTTCAGATGTTTTTTTCCTTGGGGTGTTAGCACTGCGCAGGGTGACCACACTCAGGGGCGTGCAGTGGGTTCTGACAGAGGGTAAGCATATTGACAACAAAACCCGTATTGTGTATGCTTACAAACAAGCACTGCTTATATGCCTGTAAGGGATGAACGCGTCTGACCACACTTCACCCTTTGGGCTACACTCGAGTTAAACTTGAAAAAGATAGGCTGGGAGATGGTGACAGAAATTTTCTGGTCATTTGTACCAGTATGGCGGTTCAGGGATGTTTTTTTATCGACTATCGGAAAATACAAGAATTTATGTGGAACCAATCGTTCGACACTCGTTATTTGTCCGACACGTTCGATTAACGCCCACGCGTTTGGGCCGCCGGTGACCATCATTTTCCTTTTTGTTATTAGTTATTACGCAGTAAGACCCCTGAAAAACCGCCATACTGGTACAAATGCCCGGAAAAATTCTGTCACCGTCTCTCGGCCTGAGAGGCCGATGATCAAACTTAGCACCTCAGGCGACCACGGAATTGAAGCATCCTCATAGTATCATAAATAATAACATCTTAATAATGTAGTGTGAATATTATTATACCAGAAAATTCTATTTTGTGACAAACCTGTATACTAATTAGGAGTACAATAGTGTAATAGCAATATTATTGGTAAGAGTAATGTTAGATGATGCCTGCTTGATATTAAATATCAAACATTATTTATACAAAAAAAACCACTTAAAAGCAATCTTTTTTCCGACGGTACTTGATCATTTGCATGTACAAAATCTCAAGTCAAATTAATTTGTAAGTGCATTGTGACATACCTATTTGCCTTCGCTGAGCGTCTATTTCTATTCTATGATAGTAGAACTACCAGAAGTAGTAGGTAGCCGTACTACTGCTACCATTAGCTACTATTTTACACAGTAATATCGAAGCAGGCATCATACGTGTTGAGTAGCAATAATGTCAATAATATATTACGTAGAAAATTGTTGAGAGTAGACGCTTCCAGTATAGCTTTATAGAGTCGCTGTCGTGCTTGTGTTAGCCGCGATACTAATGTTCTCGATATACAGTATTATACCTTCTCCTCTAGTAAGTAACTTAAAAGGTTTTACCATGCTGAAGAATTTCTTAAATCATCAGCCGTTACAGCGTATCAGATATTTTTGAGCGCTTTTTTCTATAAATAATGTAGCAGCCAGGTCCTGAGTGAGTTACTAGTTCGTTTATCACGAGGCTCAAAATCAAACCGAAAATGGGTGTCGCGAGGCTCTCTCGGAACCCGGCTTACCATTGAGTACTTAAATAACAAAATTATGAAATTATTCAATCAGTTATCAATTAATTGAAATGAGCTATTAACAGAATTAAGACAAATTGTTAATGGTTGATACTCAATAGAGCGCCAATAGGGGTACCTCACACCGCAGATTGCCAAACTAAAAACAGAAAGACTAGTTGATGTTTAGAGAGACAAGTTTATAAATAAAAATGCCAAATTTTTATTTAAATAGATAGATACTAAAGTACAACATAGTGCCAAAATTTCGTTAATTTGTGTTGTACATTATGAGAAGGGATCTGATTTGCATTTTTAGTATTTAAGTGGTAACTAAATGAAAAAATGAGAATATTGGTAAAGCCTTGAATCTATTCCTACTATATTTATGACATGATCATCTGGAGCGTATGTGTCGTGTGTTAGTGAACTCAGATATAATTAGTCCAAAGTTTATTGTTGAAGGAATAAATATTTAACATACATATTGTTTATTGTTTTTTAATATTAAATATACTTAAACCAGACTAAAAACACTAAAAGGTTTTTTTTAAGTTAGAAAAGTAAATTTAAATATCTGTTATTAGAACATGAAGCATGAAAATAATTTTTCATCTCACTTCAATATTCAATTTTTGCGTATGGGAATAGATGAAGTAATATTAGACAACATAAGTAATAATAATCTTATTTAATTGAACAAATCATACCTTAGCGCGTTAACAAGTTCTTATAAGCTATTATCTCCTCTTGCGACCGCCTGCCTTCTTCCCTGGGTTCCTTTGACCTTTACCAGCCTTAGGCTTCTTGGCTGTGAACTTAGTGGGGTTTCCAGCACCTTTACCTTTGCGTGGCCTGCCTTTTGGCTTCTCACTCTTCTTTTCTTCTGATCTCCTGGTTATTGAAATAAATAGTATTAAATATAAAATAGTAAGAAAGCTTCTAATAGACATGAAAACTTACGAGTCATTTTTGGTGCCAAACTTATGAATTTCTAGGTACCGAATTTACTTTGCCTAAGGCCTAAAGTGGTCACGCACCAGAGATAACCCAACCCTGTCCTTTGTTTTAAGTCTATTTTTATTTATCTTACGACTCCCAATCATGCTCAAAAATTGTCGAAAGCAAGTCTGCACGACGCGCCTATTGAGCAGAGTTTTGGTTGTTGTGTTTCGGCCGCGGTTTGATATCGTCACGCAATGTCAGAGTTTGGAGAAAAACTGTCATAATGAAATGACAGCAGATCCACTCTTAAAAATGATGGCGTGTCGTATTTCAGGTAAGTGTTCCTTTAAAGTTACGAAATTGCATAACTATCTTGATATTTTTTAGGTTTTTGATAAAAATTTAGATTTCAATTGCTAAATTAAAATATTCTCGCTGTTCGTATGTCTCTTTGCATCGTAATCTCAAACTCTTGAGAACAAAAGAGACAGTCTAGCTTCAGCGGAGGCGCGTCGGAACAAGAAAGCTGTGGAGTTAAATCGTATCTGTATAAATTGATGTATACACACAAACAATACATACACAACACCGTTCGGACGTTTCTTGAGGAATTTTTGCTAGCGATTGGGAGTCTAGTTGTTTTATTGTGCGTCAGTGATCTTTGCTAGAATATTCTTCTGTTGCCATGATCAGAAGTCAGTATCTAAGCAATATAACAGTAAGTACTTACTGCACTTGCTCGGTATGAATTTGTTTTGCAACAGCTTTGTCCATGTCAATCTTGGGCCGTTTGTTCAGTATGCTGTCCAGGAGATTGAGATTGTTTTCCCGCTCCACTTTAGCAGTGGGTATGGGTAGCTTCCTCTTTCGGTCCTTGCCTGGGATGAGCTCGTGGACTCCCTTGCCGCGCGCATCCTTCTCCTTCGGAAGTCTATCTTGGAACTTGCCCAAGGAAGCTGTGGAAGCCCTAGCCACAGTTGCCGCTGTTGATAACTAAAATTTTGAGAAAATTTTGATGTTTTATTCCATTATAATACAAACCAAACTCAACAAGTGAATATGGTATTGTAACACCATGATAGTTACTTATTCTGATTACGACAGGTAAATAAATAAATCTTCATAATTAGATCTTTGTGTTGTAAAGTTTAACTTTGAGATTACATATATCTCAAAAACGCAGCAGAGTAACAACAATTGTTCACTTAAAGATATTCTTAAATCTCAAGGAAAGAAGCTTATGAAGCTAATAATTAAGGTAGGTACCTATATTAGCAAAAAAAAATTACCTGATTAGCAGAGGCCTTATCAGATGTGACTGGCAACCCAACCCTGGGTATTTTGACTTTTTTGGCCCGGGCAATGTTTTTAAGCCTTTGCAGCTCATTTTTGGCTACTTTCTCAGACTTAGCTTCAGCTTTTTTCTCATACATATCTGTCATAGGATCTAGATTTTGAGGCACTTCTATTAACCAATTCTTCTCTTTTTCTGCAGCTGCCTTTTTGAATCTAAAATTATAAAATAAAAACATCATTTAAATCAATACAAACCCAGGAGAAATACTAACATAATCCATGTTCACTTATTCAGATCATGACCAATTAATCAATCTTATCCATGTTGTCTCATAAAATGTAATGATTGATTAGAGCAGGCAATTCACAATTTGCTATGCTTATTCAGTTTTAGAGAAAGTAATTTTATTATCTTCTATATAAATAAAAATGCATCACCAAAATGTATGTATATGCATAACTTTCAAATGACTGCACCAAATTGCAATTTTTAATATCACTATCCCACGGGAACATTTTAACATAACCTAAGTACCACAGTTAGTGTAGTAGTAACAGTACCATCTTTGTAGTCCTTGATAAGACAAAGGATTGGTGGAATGGTTCCTCATTTCAAAAAAGCCAATGATTTGATAGGCACCTAACAAAAACAATACATACCCATAAAGTGGCACCCATTTCTGCAGCTGCTCGTCCCACTCTAGTTTATCCTTCTTCTTTTTTGTGATGCCTTTGGCCTTGGCGAATTCTTGCCACTTTGTGAGGGGTCGAGGTTTGGGCACAGGCTTGGCTCTAGGCAACACAGTAGTTGGCTCTGGCAACTTGACTACAATAGCTTCCTCTACTCTCTCAGTAGGTAGCTCCCAGATCTTGTTCAATAGAAGCTGTGTATTATCACGAGACAGTGATAGCAGATATTCCTCACGAGCCTTTTCTGAACTGTAAAGTTAAGTAATATTATTGATTAATAAGGTTGGGTAAAAGAACAGGTAATTTTCTATAGTTATTAAATAAAATTAACACATGTAAAACTTACTTTAATCGTTTTGTGTCCAAATCATTGGAATCAAAGGCAAGAAGAGTACCAATGTCTAATTCCAAATCCAAGTGTTTTTCGACAGTGATTGGCTTGTATTTCTCTGCTTTCTTCTGCTCTCTATCTAATATTTCATTAACTATATCCATTTTTAAGTTTAAATTTTGCACATCACACTGTATACAAATCAAAAAGGATTTCTAACCTATACGTTTGCAAAGTTTTGACAGTTACTGACACACGTGTGGTGAGGCCGGTGAGGGCGAGACTGAGGGGCGAGAGGTGCGATTGGGCCGTTTGAGCTTATATGAAACACGCATTCCAAGCGAGCTAGCACTTCCGGTAGTCCAATAGTTAACATAAAAGTAATAACTTGTAATTTTTAGATTTGTATCAATAGCGTGTGTTATATTATGTATGAGATGTGTATTCGAAATGGATAAAATTCGTTATTATTGTTACAATGTCCCGTTTCCTTTGCTTATTGCCAGGGATGAAGAAAATAAAAAAGGAGGCTGTCAGTTGGCTTGGCTTGGCTCCTTGGCTGTCAGGTCAATTGCTGTCATAACAAGAGGTTATTTGGGGTGCGAGTCGGGTTACCTCCACGTGTGATCAAGAGCTGCGGTTCGTTTTTGGATCCGTCCGAGGGGAAGTGCAGTGCTTGTTCCGGTGCACCCTGGGCACCGGATAATGATTTCCTGGCGGTCTCCGAGGGATATCATTATCCGTTGGCTAAGAGCCCGACAGGGGGGGGGGGGGGTCTTATGACCATGTTCTACCGTACAACGTTGCCGACATTTTTGTCACAAGATTTTTGAATACTGTATTTATTACCTTGACATTGGCGAAATCATCGCATGGTTCGATGGGGCCATATTAGAAAAGAAGAAGAAGAGGTTATTTTTGTTTGGCTGGAGCATTGGAGTTTATTTTATGTAATTCCGAATAACTTCAGTGTTTTATAACTTAAAAATAAAAATAACATGACAGCTGATACGGAAAAAGTGTATAGTTTTAAAACAGAAAACAAATTTATCGCCAAAAGTGGATGTAAGAAACGTATGTGGAGGTCCCTCAAACAAATACTAACAGCGGAGCGGAGTTTACCGTGGCCCAATGACATCGTTTTGTGTAAGTAAATACGACAGTTATTCCTTATTTATAATTTTGGTGGAATCACCAAACACAAACTTTATATCCCATTAGCAGATGTAGTGGCTGAATAGCCTTTTAACAGTCTTTTGTTTATTTTCAGATTATTCTATCAATGCTCCACCAACGTTTAAACCGACCAAGAAGTACTCTGATATCTCGGGCTTACCTGCTCCATACATAGACCGACATTCAAAACTCTATTACAGCAATGCAGAAGAATTTGCAACAGTCAGGAGTTTACCAATGGATATCACAGCGGGTTACTTGCAACTGAGAGGAGCAAATACTATTGTGGGATAAGGATGTGCCAAAGTAGCAATTTACAAGAAATCGTTTATGACTATAATGACTTTTCAAGTGATGTTTTTGACCAGATGTTAATTTTTACTGAATTAATTTACGAAAAGATCTATTAGTTCTGCAACTTTAAATTGTAGTTCTTGAAATCTCATACTAGTATTGTTCTGAATAATATGTATTAAATATTAAATGGAGAAAATAGTTATCAAACAAATAAGATGAAGCTTTAATTCATCTCATTTAGTAGAGAAACTACAAGAACTTTTCACTTAGATTGTAATAAAAAGTGTCCCAGCATTCCAAACACAGTGTATTAGTCTGCAGATGGCATTAAATGTTTCTTATGTGCTAATGCTAACTTAGTTTCTGTTCGGGTTGTTTTGTTTCCTACTGCCTAAGCCCACTATTGCAGCTCTGCAGTTTAATATGACTGCCTACTAATTACACAATGAAGTTTGGTTTTCATATAAAATTCTTTATAACAGTCTGATACAATGACTTCGCTTACAGTGACATATCGTTTATTATGACCCATTTTTAATAAATTATGATTGGTTACAATGACCGACATAATGCTTAACGCCTTCTGCAATGGTCGGCAGGGCACTTGACGCCCGACGATGTTCGCTTGGTTTAGTTTTGAAATGAAAAATATGCATTCCTACATGATCGTACTTATTACATACATTTTTTTTTTAAGTTTAATATGCTATGTTTCTCTATTATAAAATAAATATTTATATAAAATAAATATTTACCTAAAAAAACAGGACGTTGTCTATTTTCTCAAAATGCTTTGTATGACGTGTTTATATGTAACACCGTTTTTCTAGTATCTCGAATAGTTTTTGAAGAAAATTTTGACAGTCCTCGAAAAGCTGTCAGTGTCACGCAACAATGTATGTCAGTCAGATGTCAAGTCAACGCGTACAAATCGTCAACACGTGTAGGGACACTGATCAATTTTCGTGAATTGTTCAATAAAAAAGTACTGCAGAAGTAAAGATCAACGGAAAAATGTCTTCCTCATTCTTCTTAAAAGGCAAGTCTAGACAAGTTCAAAAAAGGAAAGGTGATAAAATAAAGAAAGTTAAGCCAAAAAGACCAGACCCTTCTAACCTAGAAAATGGCAACGATTCTTCCGGTAGTGATTTGGATATAAAGAAGTTTTCTGACGCAGAAGATTCAGAAAGTGATCAAGAGACGGCGGAACAAAAGAAATTACGGCTAGCCAAGAAGTATCTAGAGGAAATAGAGAAAGAAGAAGCAAAGCGCGCCGAGCTTAAAGAAGTTGACGAAGACGCGATTGGAAAGCGGTTACAGAGGGACTACTTGGAACAGAAGGGTAAATTACGTGTCGAAGTAGCAGACACTTATGTTGCACCCAGTGCAGATGATACTAGACTTATTCGCGCTAAGGAGCACCGGCTACCGCTGACGTGTGTATGTGTGAGCAGCGACGGAAGCTTCGCGTTCACAGGTAGTAAATGCGGGACCATAATAAAATGGAGTATAAAAGAAAAACGAAAACTTGGCAGTTTGACTTTTAAAACACATTCCAAGTTCATCAATGGCAGTGTTTCAGCAGTAGCTCTATCTACAGATGTCAAATACCTTGCCACCTCTGATGAGTCAAAAGATGTTCAAGTGTGGGATCCTAGTACACTTAAACATATCCATACATTTAGGGGTCATAAGGATAAGATTACTGGGCTAGTTTTTAGAAGAAACACTCATGAATTGTATTCAGCTAGCAAAGACAGATCTATAAAAATTTGGTCATTAGATGAAATGGCTTATGTTGAGAGTTTGTTTGGGCATCAGTCTGCTATAACATCCATAGATGCTCTGACAAGAGAAAGAGCTATATCTGCAGGTGGGAGGGATGCCTCTGTCAGAATATGGAAAATTGTAGAAGAATCACAACTCATTTTCAATGGACCAGTAGGTAGCCTGGATGAAGTGAAGCTTTTGGACGAAGAGCATTTTATATCTGGCAGTGACAATGGGTCTCTGTGCGTCTGGAGTGTGTTGAAAAAGAAGCCATTGTGTACTGTAGTAGAGGCACATGGCTCTGAAAACAATGTGCCTCGATGGATCACTAGTATAGCAACGCTGTTAAACTCTGATGTTTTTGCATCTGGCTCATATGACAACAACATTAAGCTGTGGAAAGTCAGTGACGCCTACAGAAAAGTGTTGCCAATGTTCAGTGTTGAAATTAATGGCTTTGTGAATTCTATGCAATTCACCAGTGATGGCACTCAGTTGTATGCAGCAGTGGGCCAAGAACATAAAGCAGGACGGTGGTTTAAAGTATGCAGTGCAAAGAATGGAGTGCTAGTTGTCAATTTTAAGAATAAGTCATAGTATTTTATAAAAGAAATATACAACATTTTGTTTAAGTTGTATTTTACTTCCTTCCCAATTCCTCCCTCTTGCAGGAATGGTACATAATTAATATCTTAAATTCAATGTGAGTGGACTACATCCTGTGGCGTCATTTCATTATCAGTAGTATTTGTTAAGTGAGGATAAACTGCAAGTCAGCTTTGATAAAAATACTCTTGACAACTTTATTTTTTTATAAACAACCGGGTTCGATTCCCGAGCTGAGTACAGGGTTTTTTAAATGTATGAATGCATTTTTCTTGTTATTAAAATCGATGACATGGTTCCTAAGAACAGATCTTCGTATGTCTTATAGTTTCAGACTTTCTACTAACCAATTTCAATGAGACATCCTGTATAGGAGCGCCGTTATTGCCCATTTTAAGTTTCAAGTGACGTGGGAGGTGGTGGTGATCTTGCACACTTTAAACAGTGATAGAGCTCCTACGGGAAGGAGTATAAGCCCACCTAACAGGCTAACTTCCAATGGATTCTAAGAATGCAACAGTACTTGATCCTAGTACCTTAACCCTTTGTATACTTAAGTAATGCTATCTTTTTGTATTTTTATTTAAATCAGCAGAATTTGTGCATACCTATTAAAAAAATATGAGAATGCAGTACTTTTTTTAGCCCCTACATAAGAGTGGTTAAAACAGTTTAACTTTTCTCGGAGGGGTTTCTTTTCGGGAATTGAAACAAATTATTCACGTAACTATATTTATTTACGACAATAAACCTACATACAGAATCCAAATCCAGGTGTATTCCACATCGTCGATGTAGATCTTCTTTCTTGAACTTCCAAGTATCTTGAACTAAGTTTAACTAAACGTAAAATTTCGCGATCTGTAAAACTATTCTGAAATTGACTATGTACTAAAAGTAAAGGTGTAATGTACTTTTTTCACGTAACAGCGGGCAGGGTGGGCGATGTCCTGTTAAGAGAAATAAACCTAGACGCGCGTATCTGCAAATCACAGCAATCAGCACAGGAAACTGCCACAGCAAACAGGCCAGCGGGCAGCACCGGCCTGCCAAACAAATGCATACGTTAGTCCGCTCTCAAACTGCTGCCGCATCTAGATGTTTTACTAATTTTATTATTTGAAGTGTTAGTTCTTTATTTAATTATAATCGGTCAGAGAGGTGTGATTCGCATATTTAGTAATAAAAAAAGTAATTATTGGACCACAGATGGCAATTCTACTTGTTTTAGTGAGATCGTAATAATGTCAGGATAAGGGCGTGGCTTTCCGCAGACTTTGTCTGTACCTATGTAATGCGTGTCTGGATTTTTGGTCAATAAATATAAAAGTTTACTCATAACTTATGAACGGCAACAACAGCAATTCAGCAGTTGTCAGCAATCAGCAAACCCCCCCTCCCCGGCCCGCTCGCCCGCGCACCCCGCGCTCTCCACTCCCTGAGCATACCAATACAGGAATTAATATTGTCGCATATAATTAATACAATCATATTTTATACACTAGTAGTCAACCAAAGTAGTATGCCGTGAGTGTTCAATCTTGAACTGTTTTACTGCTAGTATTTCGCTCCTTTACGCGCGAGTACTTGATTAGACGGACACGTCATGTTAAGTATTCTTTACATGGTTTTACAGTATTCTAATATACTCTGTGGGCATTGGGCATAATACTGAGGTGCTGTAACAATATTTAAATGATGTATGCCTTACAAAAAAAAAGATAGAATCTGCATTTAATTTGTTACAATTCCGTTACCACACATCATGAAGGTGTCCCAAATTAGTCCCAATTTAGCCCATAATGCTCATGGGTTGAACATGATCTCCTGGATAATTGAATTTTAACCTGAAATACATCTAAGGACCATTATGGTCACACCTAATTGGTGATTAATTACACAAACTGATCAATTCATTTTATACATTTGTAAACACATATTTAAAACCACTTAAAAGTATTTTTTTGAGAACCACACATTACCCAAGGATTTATTTTTAGGGTATCTTGTTAGGGTTTTGATTTGACAAAGTTAAAATAATGCAATTCAACAGAATATTCGCCTTATCAATATCATGAAAAGAAGCTATGTAATTGAAAAAGGGATATTATTTGATGTTTAGAAAACTACTCATTATCACAATAATACAGAGCGAAAATATAAAAGAAAAAAAAAGACAAAATCATTAAGACTTAAATGATTAAAACTAAGTTTAAAAACTTAAAAGATAATTTGTTACGTTAAAGTTTGCCACTATGTTGATCATAGTTAGGTCTGTTGATGGCTTAAGTGTAAGTGAGAGTTAGTACCTTGGCCGAAGAGTGCGCTCGATAGCAGGCACAGCTTCAGCTCTAAACTGGTACTCTCAACCTGTAACAAAAATGTCTAAAATAAATAAGAGTCTTACCTTTAAATACCTACTGCATAAGTATTTTGAAACTTTTTAAGACTTATCATCCTGCAGTTATAGAATAAAATGTAAAGCTTTATAACTTACTCAGCACTTCAATGCCTGGAGCGGGACCTAGAGTGGCTGCGGCTGCGGGAGCGGCCGCGTGAGCTCTTGGAGTCCGAGCGGGAGCGGGAGCGAGAGCGGCTGCGAGAGCGCGAGTACGAGCGCTTGCGCGACCGTGAACGCGACCTGGAGCGGCGGCGGGAGCGAGAGCCCGAACGCGAGTTGCTAAAACAAACAATTAAGTATACATTACTTGTACATAAAATGTACACCAACCAAGCCAAATTCGTTCATGAAAATGGATCCTGGACAACTGTTCCCTCCTTCTCGGCTCATATTTAACAAGGTGTATTATTTTCTCATGACTATCCATCCATTATTTGCTATCGCATTAGGCCTCTAGGCCTACCGTATCTATACTCGTTCATCATTGCAGTGTTCAAATGGATGAAAAAGTCACCAGATTTGAAGCTAATTAGTGCAAGTTTTAATCAGTCGTTCGTTACCCGTGGTCCACCTGGTTTTCAGCACGTTTCTCTGGGTATTTTGCCTATAATTTTGCTTCAGGCAAATGAAGATACCTCTAACTTAACCTACCTATTTTAGTATTAAAATAATAATGTGATTCAAAATAATGGCAGCATTTCTTCCAGGTGGACCATGAATAATGCCATGTTTTAATGAGTAACTAGTCACATAACACTGATGGAGGCGTCATTGGGTTACCCGGGTTACACCTATAGCATCCACCCCATGGAACAATAAATAAAATGCAAGTTCCATATACCATGTGGGAATAAAAAATAAAAGTACCTATCTAGCCACAGAAGTTAAGACTGTGTTTGTGGTCATTCAGTGAATGAGATTTGGTACTGTTTTTAGAGGAAGAGTACTAAATCACCCATTTGTCTATTTAATATGATACATCCTCGCATTTCTCTGCTAATATTTTCGCTAACTAAGAGATATTACTTCGAATATCCTGTGACCAAGTTGAGCAAAATGAACCCACAATTCATACCATCTTTTTCTCAAAGCAATTGAGGCCAATTTTCAACCTTCTGTAATTTTGCACTGGCTAAAGCTAAATTTTCAGTGTTAAATAGGGACTAATATGAATTAGACAAATTCTCTCAGTAATATCCTGTACCTGTCAGCTATTTTAGTTAGTACCAGGGGTGTCCATAGAACTCAATTTATATTAGCTTGCTTATTTTAAAAGGAGGAATCCCAAAACTTTTTTTAATACAAGAACTGTGTTGCGAGACATGCATCTTTTTACAAGTAATGTTTTTGATGGGTTTAATTTTGTATGTATAAAATATTTTATTGAAGCATGAACTTGTTAGGTCTGAAACCTGGAAAGCTGTTTGCATACAAATCGTAATCAATAATTAGTCAAAAATAACTGCTTTAATCATTAATGTAATACGCATTGATTATATCTAGAAAAGATATGAATCAAATTAAGTAGGCACTACGTAAATCGCATGTGTCCATTAGTCTAAAAACAACACAATGAAATTAAGTAACTGACATCACAGTAAGTTTTCCGGTCGAGACATTGTAGGTACGTACCTGCGGCGACGATCGTAGCGACTCCTGTACGGCGATGAAGGGCGGCCGTAGCGCGCCATCTGCACGCGCAGCTCCCTGCCGTCCAACATACGCCCATCCAGGGAATCCAAAGCCTCTTCCGCGTCGCGGCGATCATAGAATCTACACAAACAACCAAAGCAAGGTTAAAAAGAAGCGTGGTTGCCGGTATAGGTAGAGCAATGAAAGTTTAATCAAAATATTACCTGACAAAAGCGAATCCTCTGCTCTCTCTTGTATACCGATCTCTGGGAATATAAATATCGCCGACTTCACCACACCTTTCGAAAACTCGGCGTAAATCTTCAGGGGTTGTTCGATATGTAAGATTATCCACTTTTAACGACACCATGCCGTCAATACGCGGCGGAGGTCTCCCGTAGCTCATCTTGAAAAGGTTTTATTTGCACTAGTAATATAAAAAGATGTTATTTGCTGCTAATAATTCAAAATTGCGCTTCGCTAAAATGGCGTCTTGCATGCACACGACACCATAAGTCCACTGACTCAATAAAAATGGCGTCGGCTCGGCTGGCTGTCGGCTTGCTTAGCGTAGATCGCTTGCTTGCGTCGCTATCGCTATCGCTGAGGACAGTGTTGCCAGAAAATAATTTCGAAAACCATCATGCCAACGTAAAAAACTGCGAATTCACTCAATCCCAAAATAGTACTGGAAAATATGCTGTTAGAGGGCACTATTTAGCACTATATTATATTCTGAGCACTGTCCAAGTACTTCTGCTAAAGTAGACGACTAAATTCATTCACAAATCTTAAAGCAGGTAACTTTTTTAGAATTGTTTAATCAATAACTAAATATGGTAAAAAAAAACTGGTTTTCTCAATTGGAAATGTTATGAATTAAACCATCAATTAAAGGAATTCATATTTGAGTAGCAACATTGTTCCGAGGAAACGGAAGTAGTGTTGCTATATTGTTTCATTCACGATTTAGGAAATCGTGGTATTTATTTATAGTACAGGATGCGTTCTCAAATTAAAACCGTACGTTACACACAACACAGATTTTAGTTTTTCTGTAACCATGCCAACGCAATATTTTGTTTACGCTATTATTTCTGCTATTTAGGCAATGCGTTTTAAATTGGGGTAATCACGGGGTAGCCGAAAATTGTTACAGTATATATTGATCATGTCGGATTTGGCTAAAAAAGGGATTAAGTTAGTGAGGAACAAAAAGCTTCTTCCTGATTTAAGTAAGGAAGGAGAGCTAACAAAAGAAATTGTTTTATCAACAAGGGAAAAACATGGAGTTCCTGTTGGATCCCGTTTATTTTCCCATCATACGTTAGCAAGCGTGAGGAAACTGAGCTTTTATCACCCATTTTTGTAAGTTTTATTGTATAATTTTACACGTTCCTAATACATACATACATAAAATACGTCTTTGTTCCTTACGGGGTAGAGAGAGCCCAAGGCAACAAGACGTAAAGGCCACTGTTTAGTATGATTGTGGGCGTATAGGTGGATAGGAAAGAGAATCAAAATAGTGATGGGTTACTAGCCACATGGCCTATGACATGATTCCTAAGAATTTCGCCCATTCTCACGATGGCTTTTATCATCTGCATTCCTAATAAATTATCGAATTTCTAACTTCAGAGTAGGTGTCACGGCATTTTCAATAAAACCTTTCCACATTTCTAAGACTATCAATATATTTTTACAAATCGTACTGTGCAGTACCTTTTTTTTTAACGAAGAGGAAATATTTATGGATGCCCTAGGCACGGGGATGCCTAGGGTTATGTGGGACTCCCCCCGGAGGAGTACACCCGAACTAAAAACTCCGGCGTTGCCTCAATCCGGTGTGACGGGGACGCAGTGGGATGCCACTAGGGTTTTACCACAAACGCCCCCCGGTGGCCCCGGCTTTCGCCAGGATCGCACCAAGAAGTGGAGGGCCCGTACGCTGGGCTCGTAATCCCTTAGACAATGAGACCGTGCAATGCAGGTAGGTAATGCCCCGTTACCGTTCCCGCTGGCCTCAAGGGAAAGGGCGAGCGGTGAGCACCGAGTTCGCCTTTTCCCCCCTTGTCTACGCAAGGAGCAGTTGCACGTTGAAACGAGGTCAACGTGAGTCCGCCCCCAGAACCTCTTACGAAGTTCTCCCGAGGAATAGTGCCCAACGACGGCCTCGCCGCCGCCGTTGCTTCCTCCTTGGGGCTTATGGCGCATCCGGGTATGCCTCCCATCAGCTTCCCCTCACCCCGCGAACCCTCATAAGAGGTACAACATTCCTTCAGGGAGCCACCCCCTTCGGAATCTCGTACCCCTTCCCCTCTTTCAGGGCGTGAGGCGCATCCGGGATAGGTGCAATACTGCCGCACTTTTCGCCACCTTCAGGCCATGTGGGGTCACGGCGGGAGGGGCTACTTAGTGGGCAGCTGCAGAGCTAACCCCATCAGCTTCCCCGCACCCTGAACCTCGAATGCCCGAAGGCCCCGCCGAAGCGCCGCCACATCCCAAGTATCCTCTGCTATGCCCCTAGAGCCCAGAGGGATACTGGGAGCAGCACTCAGGGTGCCAATAAGCGTTACCCCCCCCCCCCCCCCCCCCCGTGAGGCCAAGAGCCTCTGATAGAAGGGAACTGTAACGCTAGAGCTCTCGGGGAGGTTTCCGACATCGCACCCCACCGTACAGTACCTACCGTGGGTGGATACTGACGCGAGTCGAAGCAAAACTGAAGTTAGCGAGCCACATTACCCGCTTACCAACTAATAACGTTTTTCTATACGAATGTGTAATACCTACACCCCACCATTTTTCGTCTTACTGGGCTTTACTATTTCTGACAATACGTAGGCAAGTCAAGTAGGGAGGTAATAATACGTTGATATGGCATACATTTAGAAAATTGCATGTTATTTTCCTCAGCTTACCAGAGGACAGTTTAGACTTGGTGCTAACATCGACTTATAACCAGTCGACAGAGAGGTTTGCCGACAAGGAGGACCTCTATATTCAGCCAGAGACAATCGGCTGCGAGACCTGGCGAAGGCTTAGGAATGCGTACCACAAATGTCCGGTTCCTCGAATTCCAATGGTAATTATAATATACTTGGTGCTTAATTAGGTAATATTGGCAATATGTTTATAGGGCCATTTCTTTTTACAAGTGTTTAGTTAACTTGCAGTGTTAGTGTGTATTAAGTATTAAGTGTGACGGGCATAAAACGGACTTCGAATTTTTACCTAGGCCTGCAGACTCGTGTTAATAAAAAATGTGTGTAATTTTCAGGGTCACCCGATGAAGCGCGGCGGCGTCACCGAGCACAAGTCGCCGTTTAGCGTGAAGCTGATGAACTCGGGCGTGCACTCCTCGCAGACCAACCCTGGCTTCAGCCGGCAGCCGGCGGGCGGCGCCATCTTCTTCTACTAAAACTAGCACGTCTGGGACCCTGAGACTTAAGCTAGGCTAACTACCATTTAATTAACTTGTGTCGCAAGCGCAAAGCGTTAATAGCAAGTAAATTAAGTATACAAAAAAACCATTGGTGCCCCTTGTTTAACTTACTCGCTGAAGTAATGACGATATAGGTACTTAAGTAACTTTTTTTGTACCTTTGTAGCTATATTGGATTATTAAGAAAGATACAATACCTCAGTAAAATGATAATGATTAGTGATAAAACTGGTACCTGCCTACAATTATATCTGATCAAGTAAGCTAATTAACTTGACTAATGAACGAATTGTAAGTTCTTCGCGAAAATGCCTTTGATTATAACACGAATGGTATGATTTTTCTGTCGCCCCGGTTCGTAAGTAGCTATATTTACCACCAGATAGTACGCGAGAATTTAAACTTCCTGACTAGGGGAAGACGTAAAATTGTGTACATTCCTCGGGCGGTGAAAAAGAAAGCCTCAGGTCGCATGTTCATCGTACTCGCCCTAGGCTCGTGCGACAAGTCACACTTTGTCGGTCCCTCGTTTAATGCTCCTCTCATCTACTCAAAGGTTCACTGGTAGAGATCCCTTATAGGGATAAGTTCGCCTTTGTGCATATATTAATGTTATTTTTATTTTTTTGTGAATTGTATCTGTTTCTTTAAATTTGTACAATAAAGTATTTACTAACTACTTACTTACTTACATACAAGTTCCTGCAATCTGACATAATGTCAATATGTCAGTGACATTCTTTATTTCACCACCCTCGGGGTGTAATGTACCAGGTATTACCAGTTATCAATTATTTATTATCATTATCATAATTAACCGTAACTTGCGCTTGATAATTAGGGCTGAGTCATGCCAAACAAGTTTAAAATTCTTATCGGCCCTGAGTTCTTTGTCTGTCAGTAATGCACTAATGCATTGCTGCATATTTTTTTATTACGTATCTAACTTGCATATTACTGGTTTCTGAATATTGGGATTTATCTTTCCCTTCATACTTACCTACTAATTAGATGCTTTATGTGCATGACTGCTAGGCTTGCTAGTATAATGTAGTTAGGTACCTAAGTAGGTAGGAACTTAGCCAACGACCGTTTTTTGGTCTGATAGTCTGAAATGTATACTACTTAATGAAAATAGTGTCTTTGATAAAACTGTGTAGGTACTTACCTAGATAATTATTATGTGTAGGGGAATGTAATATAGTTTTCTTTTAAAGTTTGAAATGGAAAATTCGTTTTATATGTTGCGATCGTCTTGTGTGAAGAATTATGCTCAATTATACATTTTCTTGTACATATTGCTTTGTTATTTTGTTTTCCTTTGCGCCGCCTGCAAGTGAGCCACTCATACTACTACAATTTCACATAAAATAATAGAAAACAAATGAAAGAGGAATTATATATATTTTCATATGAAGTCTTGTTACCTTAGGCTCTGTCTACCCCGTAAGGGATAAAGACGTGATTTGTGTATGTATGTATGTCATATGAAGTTAAGTACCTAACTACCTATACACAAATCACGTCTATTGCCCTTACGGGGTAGTACAATAGTACCTATATTACCTAGAAAATGCTACATGTAATTTAATTTTAGTTTAATTTTTACCCTTTTGTAGAAGCTAAGTATAAAGAACCGCGTCCAAATCGGTTCACCCATTTAAGAGCTACTGTGCCACAGATAAACGCACACATACACATTTAGCGGTCAAATGTATCTATATAGCATCCCTCTTTTTGGGTCAGGGCTAAAATTACCGTAAAAAGATGAACATTACTGTCCTTTTTGTACCCTAACACGAATCTGCATAACCAGAATCCCAGAATCTGTCCCTTAAACCAAACGAAGGAACATTACAGTATTAGACTGCCCCCTGGGGTAGTGCCGAGGGTATGGTGGGTCTGAAGGGAGATGTTGTATGTGTATGTTGGTATATACAAACTGTACTAGATGATTATTAGACTAAGGTGTAATCTTATCTGTGACACTTGAATAAAGATGGCTGACTGATCAAGTCTTGTTTTACTACATAAATCCTGATTATAAATGCAATCATAACATGGCGCTGCGGACGAAGTAAGAAATAAGAAAAAGAAAAATTAAAAGAAGAGAAACTAAGAAAGGTACAGTGCAATTGATAATATTAAATATTGGTTGATGCAACATGTCGCCGCCTCTCGATCTCGAGGGCATGCCGGGATTAAAACCCCCAGAAAAATTACGACAGCATACTGCTGAAGAATTTAAAAAATGGAAACAAAGATTTGAAATTTATCAAATAGCCAGCGGTGCTAGTAACAAACCTGACAAGGTGCAAATTGCATTGTTGTTACACTGCATGGGGGAAGAATGTATTGACATATATAATTCATTCAATCCGACTGGATCAGAAACGTATGCTGAGATAATTGGTTTGTTTACAAAGCATTTTATACCTGTTGAAAATGAGAGTGTAAATTCGCATTTATTTTTCACGAGAAATCAATTGGAAAATGAAACTTTTGATTCATATGTCACGGAGCTAAAAAAGCTAGCGAAAAACTGTGATTTTGATAACCTCACAGACAGACTCATAAAAGATAGAATCGTGGCAGGGATTTCAGACAAGAGATTAAAAGACAGACTTCTAAGAGAAACAGACTTAACATTGAATAAAACCATAGCAATTTGTAAAGCAGCCGAGTTAGCCACAGAACAAATAAAAAGAATAGAAAGAAATGTCAAGACAGAAGTACAAGTTATTAAGAAGACACAAGATTTAAGACCGACTACAAGACAATATGAGGACAGACCTGCTACTAGATATGAGGCTGGTCCGAGTACAAGAAGGAATGAGAATTTCAGTAGCGGACGAGGCAGAGGAAGAGGCCGTGGTTCAGCAGGATATGGAACAGCGAGGGGACCAGGCAGGATGCATGCAGAGTGCTCCAGGTGCGGCTTCTCACATGACAAGAATAAGTGTCCAGCATATGGCAAGAAATGTGACAGGTGTGGGAAGATTGGACATTTTATGAAGAAGTGTTTTTGGAACAAGGTCAGTACGGTACAAGCAGAAGTGTATAACAGACAAAAAAGTGACTTAGGTGAGTTAAATGTTTCTCAACTTAATGTTTCAAGTATAACTAAAGAAAAGAGTTGGTATGAAAATGTAAATTTTGTGGAAAAAAATAAAAATATTAAATTTAAAATTGATACAGGGGCGCAATGTAATGTGATACCAAGAAAAATATGTTATGACATGGGTTTTCATAAATTTGAAAACAGTAATTTAGTGTTGACTAATTACAATGGAAACAAAATTGGTACTGTGGGCCAAATTGACATTAAATGTAAAATTAAAAATAAAGAGGAAATAATAAATTTTCAAATAAGTAAAGAGAATTGTGTACCAATTTTGGGTTTGCCTACCATTGAATTGTTGTGCCTTGTGAAAAGATGTGTGCATGAAAGTACAGTTAGCAAAAATTTTGAAAATGACTTGTTAAAAAATTATAAAGATGTGTTCACAGGCATAGGAGAGATAAAAAATTTTGAGTATCGGATTAAATTAAAAGATGGTGCAATAGGAAAAATAGAGCCATGTAGGCATGTTCCATTTAAATTGAAGGATAATTTGAAAAGTGAACTTGAGTATTTAGAGAAAAATGGGATAATTTCTAAAATAGAAACCCCTACAGATTTTGTAAGCTCGCTTGTAATGACCAGAAAACCAGATAAATCTTTAAGAATATGTTTAGATCCACAGTATTTAAATACTCAAATTCAGCGAGAACAAATGCAAATACCTACATTAGAGGAGATAACAGCAAAATTGAAAGGTAGTAAATATTTTAGTACTTTAGATGCTAATAAAGGATTTTTTCAGATAGCTTTGTCGGATGAAAGCAAGGAATTGACAACATTTAATACTCCATTTGGGAGGTATTATTTTAATAGATTACCTTTTGGTTTGTGCTCGAGTCCAGAAGTGTTTCAGAGAGTATTTAGTAGTATATTTAAAGATATACCAAATGTTGAGATTTATATTGACGATATTCTTATACATGCAAAAACAGAGAAGGAACATAATGACATATTAAAGGCAGTATTAGATAGAGCTAGAGAATTTGGTGTAAAATTTAATGTAAAGAAGTGTAATTTTAATAAAAAAGAGGTAAAATATTTAGGCCACATACTCACAATGGAAGGTATTCAGATAGACAAGGATAGAGTAAAAGCAATAATTGAAATGAAAGAGCCAAATAATCATAAAGAGTTGTTACGTTTCTTGGGCCTTATAAATTATATTTCCAGATTTATACCTAATGTGTCAGAGGAGACAGCACCTCTCCGTCAGTTGAATAAAAAAGATGTACCATTTATATGGGCAGAGACACAGCAAAAAGCTTATGACAGAATTAAAAGATTAATTAGTGAACCACCTGTACTTGCATATTTTGAAATTGATAAACCAATAACATTAAGTGTAGATGCATCTAAGGATGGTCTAGGTTGTGTTATCTTACAGGAAGGTCAACCCATTGCATATGGTTCCAGAGCATTGACTAATGCTGAAAAAATGTATAGTCAGATAGAAAAAGAAAGTTTAGCTATACTGTATGGGTGTACTAAGTTTTATCAATATGTATATGGACAAGAATTTATTGTGGAGTCTGACCACAAACCACTAGTTTCAATTTTTGCTAAACCATTAAATAAATGTCCAGCTAGGTTACAAAAAATTAAAATGGCTTTACAACCCTTTGCTTTTAAAGTAATTTATAAACCTGGTAAAGAATTATTGGTAGCAGATCATTTAAGTCGCTCTTTCTTAAATGACACCACACAAACATATGAATTAGATGTTGAGGCTCATGTAGCAATGGTAGTAGATAGTATGCAAATCACAGATCAGAAAATAAAAGAATTAATACAGGAAACAAGTCAGGATAAAGAATTACAGAGTGTGTTAAAATACATATATAATGGGTGGCCAGAAAATAAATGTGAAACAGATAAAAATGCAAAAACATATTATAGTTATAGAGATGAGCTAAATGAGTATAAAGGATTAATATTTAAAGGGGAACAGTTAATAATACCTAAAAGCAAAAGGTCAGAAATACTTGAGAAAATCCATTATGCTCATTTAGGCATAGAGAAATGCAAATCAATGGCTAGAAAGACAGTTTTTTGGCCTAATATGTCAAAAGAAATAGAAGATTTGGTACAGAATTGTGATGCATGTAAAAGTTTTCAGAATAATAATAGAAAAGAACCATTGATTAATAAAGAAATACCAGAAAGGCCTTGGCAAGTAGTTGCCACAGATATTTTCTTTTTATATGGAGAGCCTTATATACTATTAGTGGATGCATACAGTAAATACGTAGAGATAAATAAATTACAAGATTTATATGCTACATCAATAATTGATTGTTTAAAAGATAACTTTGCACGGCATGGTTTGCCTGATATACTATACTCAGACTCAGGATCTCAATTTACTGGCTATGAATTCAAAAAATTCAATAAGATATGGCATTTTGAACACAAAATTGTAAGCCCTAAGCATCATCAAGGTAATGGATTAGCAGAACGTTACATACAGACAACAAAACAAATGTTAAAAAAAATAATATACTCAAACAGGGATATTCAATTAGGTTTACTTATGTATAGAAATACTCCTGTTTTAGATGGAGAAAAGACACCTTGTGAATTATTATATAATAGAAAAGTTAAAAACTTGTTGCCTTATGTAGAAAATCCTATAAATAATTGTGTCAATAACAAGTACAATAATTATGAACATAAGAATAAGCTCAAATTAAAGCAAATGTATCAGAAAAATTATTATGATAGGAAGGTCAGATCTTTACCGGAGTTGAATGAGGGAGATATTGTAAAAATACCGGATGAGACTAATAAGAGACCACATCAGAGTGGAATCATTGTGGGTAGAGCTGAGGGTCCAAGATCTTATAATATTGTTAATGAGAATGGAGATAATATTAAGAGAAATAGATATATGTTGATTAAGGGAGGAAAGTATAATGTAAGGGAGAAAATAATGGATGATATAATTGATGATTGTATAAACTTAAATAATAATAGTAACATGTCAGGAGATGTTGTAGTACCAGTTTCAGATGATAACATAGAGACTGAATATGTAACTAGGTCAGGTAGAGTAAGTAAAAAACCATCTCATCTTAAAGATTTTGTATTTCAGTAAAAACTTAATTTGTATAACATCTTGATTTAATTAATAAGATTAACATATACTTGGTTGAAGGGAAGGATGTTGTATGTGTATGTTGGTATATACAAACTGTACTAGATGATTATTAGACTAAGGTGTAATCTTATCTGTGACACTTGAATAAAGATGGCTGACTGATCAAGTCTTGTTTTACTACATAAATCCTGATTATAAATACAATCATAACAGGAGATTTGCCTACAGGACGACGAGCACGTGTGTCGCGCGCGATAGACTACCCGTGTTTTCTTTACTGTTCGTTTTATTTACAAAGTGACGGATAGTCTATCTCGTGCGCGACATAGCTCTTACGCGCTCTATGTTAGCCGTGCTGAATAAATGATAACAATTCATGAAGATAGTTTGACGTTGTCGAGATACTGGCTACTAATACAGGCAATTAGTAGCCATTACAAAACAGACAATTTAAAAGAGATATAGAACAATCAAACTGACAGAAGAATAAAAATACAATTGTTCAACATCTTTTTCTAATTATAGGGTATAGAAATAATCGATCACAAACGAATATTAATAAACGATGTAACCTTTTGGTTGGTAATTCAAATAATTCTTTACCGTTTAAAAGTTTTGGATGGATTTTCTGGATTTCCTCGGTAAAGTATTCAGTCATTGAATGACATTGCAACATTTCAAAGTAGTTCGAAGAGCGTCTAATTAATACAAAGTGTTTACATACAGATTTGCAAACAAATGGCAAGAAATCAGATCGAATGCGTTCTTGGTACTTGTACGAACAGTACAAGTCCCTAGAGAAGCACCAGCTCGACGCGGCAGAGAAGCTTAAGAATCGGTCTTACCAGGAGCGGCTGCTGCACCGGGAGCTGGCCGAGCGGCGCGCACGGCGCCGCCTCTATCAGCGTGGGCCCGCCGGCCTCTGCGAGGCGCGCTGCGGCACTCGCGACGACTCTACCCACCTCAGCACCACCACCATTGAAGACTTTTACGAAACCTTCTGCGAACTCCAGGATGAGTTTCGAACCGCGGACCCGGTATCCGACGGTGAAGACAGTGAGTCGGACGCGGAATTGGAGAAAGCGTACATGGAGAACTTTCCCCGTCCAGGCGAGCTCCGTAAGGAGACGTCTTGCACTGAAACCAGCCACAGCGTTACCGAAAATGCTGCGTCCAGGAAATTGCTTGCAGAGAAGTTGGAGGCCGTGCAGAGAAACATTGCTGAGAATATTAACTTGCAACTAGACACTGTAAAAGAAAATATGCTGTCCCTTGAGAAGTATGCGATGCCCGATGGGGATAAGATGTCTGAAGAGGAGCTCAGTGTGCTGTCTCTGGAAGTAACGAATCCCAAATCAGAGGCTCTTAATAAGAATGCTTCGTTACTGGACAACAGTATGTTCTCGATGTGGACTCGCATGGTGTCATTTGCCTATCAAGTGATACAGCTCAACCATGGTAAGACATGATATTGATGATTGTTTACCGGCTGCGCGACGGACATCCTCCTTTAATTACAGCGTCATGTGCTTTGCAGGTAACTGCTACTACGACTACAGCTCCCAGCTGATGACGGCGGTCCTGGCCTGCGACATCTTGCGACGCGGCATCAACCGCATGTGTAAGTGCTTCTGTCCGTAACGCACTTCTCCCAATAAAGGAACCTTACTCGTTATTTGTTTTCAGTTTGTGGCACTTTCCTGTGGATACTTTTTGCTGCTGCGGATTTACTATAACCATAGGTTGGTATTAAGCATGGCAAGTGCCAACCAAATTTTTAAAATGTTTGTTTGATTATAGTTGTAGTAATAGTAGGTACTTACAACATTCCTATAATAGACTTCAGGCTTATTTCCATTTGCTTTGAGTCCGATCCGATGGCTGTTGAAATCAAGTACCTACTTATTTACTGCATCTTTTAACCAAGCTTTAGGCGACAAAATTAATGTACGGTACGAGTTTTTAGTATACCTATCTACTTATCTAATTGGTAAATCAGTAGTCCTTTATTTGGCTAAGGGTTCATTGACGTGTGATTGGTTGTTCGATTAATATAATGGATGTAATCATTTAATTTTAGGTAATATTTTGCAGCCCTACGTATCGCCGATAAAATTGTGTACTGACTCAGATGGTTGTGCCGTCACTATTAGCTATAAAAATACGAAAAGGAAAAAGTGTCTTGCGTTAAAAAAAAACAGGAAATCGTCCCAGCACATGGTAGTATTGAAGTTTAAGTTATACCACTAAGTACAGCCGACGTACTTTTACGTAGCTTTTAAACTTATGGAATCTATTGCAGATAAATTCAAGTGTTCGTAAAGCGTTTGTATCGAGGCGCTCTGGTGGGAAATGCTATTCAGATCATGTTTGGCGCCATCACTCCAAATATTCTGTGGGAAACGTACAGAATGAGTGGAAATATCGGAGAGGGAGTGAGCCGTGGCGCGAAATGCAGAGGCATTCGAGCAGGTCCTCTGGCAGCTTCTGGCCGCGGGACCTCGACAGCGACGAGCGCGACAGTCGCTGCCACTGCTGTTGCCACAAGAAAGTTTTGAACCCCATGTTGAAGCTCGTGCAGTACCTCGACGATATGTTGAAGTCTGATGTCCACGACTTTATTGATAGATAAATTGTTTGTTGATTATACTATGCCTAAAATACTAAGTTTTAATTGAAGGAACTCTTTTCAAAGTTGGTTTTAAGT
The DNA here is from genome assembly GCA_949127965.1 of Pandemis corylana. NCBI lineage: Eukaryota > Metazoa > Arthropoda > Insecta > Lepidoptera > Tortricidae > Pandemis > Pandemis corylana. The sequence goes on along the minus strand of OX421857.1, from coordinate 12,171,197 downwards.
AAGTATAGATATTTTGGGTAGGTATACAGTCGCCATCGAGTAGCGGGCGAGGTGCTTAAATGTTTCGGAGTAGCATTAAATTTCAATAAATTCGTTACACTAGAGAAGTTAATAACATCAGTATTGCATATTCTCAGTAGGTACCAGGAATTCCTTTGTAAATTCTAAATAGTAGAAATGGTATGGTAGAAACAGTGGGAAAACGAATGCCGCACGGAGGGCAACCTAAGGCTAAGCACAACAAATTGTCGCACGACAAAAAATCGTGGTGCGCGCTTAGCCTTAAACATTGGAAATAGCTGACTTTCCACAAAGATAAGATTCCTTTATTTTTGAAAAGCGAACAAATATGCATCGATGGATTTTTGTAAAAAAGTGTAGGCACCTTAATCGGGAATCGGAACTAGGTAACAAAAGCAATGTTTATATAATAAAACTGCGATATAACAAATACTTAACACTTTAATACACGTGCCACCCTGTACAGTGGCAAATATTCGTTACAATACAATAACTACATTTAATGGAGTCACAAAACTTTCATAAGAACACATCCCCTTCACCACTGATAAAAGTATTAGAATATTAGAACTGGGTATACCAAAGGTTATACCCTCAACACCCCCTGGGTATACCCTCAATATTCAAGTTCATTGAGCTTATTATGCGATAGTCTTTGAAAAAAGCTGAGAGTGATACAGTCAGCGTCATATAGTTTGAACCATCCAAGTCGGCCAAATAGTTCAGTACACCATAGAAATAGTGTGGTGTGCCGAACTTTTTGGTCACTTCGCATGTTTCATATTATATGACGGTGACTGTACACTTATAGAGATGCAGTCGCGGTGTGATATAGGTAGGTAGATAAAATTTACACTAGGGTAGCCACAACATACACAGTAGGCTTATTACCTAACTCGCTCGCAATCGCCATCGTGTTCATTTCGACAATTCTTGTATGAATGTGACAGCTAGCTGATTCCGATGCCAATTGTCAGCCCATACATGAACTGTCAAATAGACACGATGGCGATTACGAGCGAGTTAGGTAATAAGCCTACTGGAAGTATAAATAGCTGATAATCGTGTTAGCCACGGGGCTAACATTACGAGTCTTAAATGGTCGATCAAATACGCAAGCTGGTCATTTTGATTTTGATTTATCAGGACTCGTCAGCAGCTTTCGCTGGTCATTGTGCCATTGTATGTAGAAACAGCTTTTAGAGACGTAAATGGGTTAAGCGGTCAGTTTACAGATGTACAGCGCGGGGATCCAATACGAGCAAAGAATTAAACCAGACAGGGTTTAGTGGCGTAATCATTAATTAACGGCATATTTTAAGTTACACTTCAATTCAATTCAAATTTAGGAAAAAGTGGCTCCATCAACTTTTTGATGATTCTGCCAATGTCGAGGTTGGATAAGACACGGCAAGTAGGTGGACGTCTTGTTCAATAATCTGCCAGTTTTCGGTGGGATAACTACCAGTTACTATTTGCAATGAAGATACATATGGTTTCAACAACTAATCGACATACATAAAAAAAAAGCCTGTAATGTAACTGTCAAAACAGGATATTCAATGTCGATTTTTTGACAGTTACGTCATGTTTGCGTTACATTGCTGCACGGTATTTTTTTTTAAAACAGATAAATAACTGTCAACGAGCCTTACTTAACATTAATATTGACTTTGCATTGCGGGCTGAATTATTTTGTATGGCAGATTTTGACGAATACTTCTAACTTCTAAGGTCCTGTACTAACCACCATTTAAATATTTGCTCGTATTGGATTTACACGCTGTATTTTGTGGGCTAAGAAAGTATGCATCACGATCAGATATAGCTGAAAGTACTGCGCTGAAATTGAACTGTTATGCAACAATAATCATAGTGTTTGTTTATTCATATTATGCCTCTATTACTCACACGAACCGACGAACTACGTAAACTTCAGGAATATCTACACGGTGAAAACACAATACCTTGAAAACAGATTAACATAATTCCACCAAACAAAGCTATGAACTATTTTGCTTAAACTCGCTAACTAACGGAAAATAAGTCGTTTGACGTTACACTGGGTTACGAAGACAGATAGACGCTTTAATCTCAATCTCACCCTGCTTGATATTTGGGTGCAATACCTACTAACAGCAACATGATATACATTTTGCCGCATGGTTAAATACTAAAAAAACTACATAGAACCGTATTTTTTTCAAACCTGCGAGCTCAATTTAACGACGCGTCACTTAAGTGGATAGCTAACTTTGGCGTTGGCTAAGTATCTATATCAAATGTACCTAATTTAGACAAGCAAAGCTAAAGCGCAAGAAGAGAGGCTCAACTCATGAAAAATATAAAGTGAAAAATGTTTAAGTAGTCATTTATAATTTGTAAACAAGCAACATTGTATAAAGTAGACGAAGGCTTCGACAAAATAATCGCAGCTTGAAAATGAACATTTCTCTTGTGAGATATAGAACACAATGTCGATATCTCATCACGCTAGTTATCTCTATTATTATAATATTTTATATTAAGCGTGCTAACGGACGCGGCCATCTTGCGGCCATCCATTACAAATATAATTAAAGATGAAGCTGACCACACAGAGTTGATTTGGGGGATTGTTACCTGAACCTTGCAAAAATTCAGGGCATTATTTTAATGGATTGAAATAAACTATTCCATTGCATGGTCTTTTTAAACCTGTCCGATGCTATAAGGAATGGGATACTGATGTAATCACGATGTACTTAGTGCTATCAATCCCAATGGAGTTTACTTTGCGTGGACTAGAATTTAAAGACGGCATGCGGCTTCGAATGATCCTATTCTATTGCTTTAATTTTAGTTTTTACCTGCGTAAAAGACGGGAAGCGAATAACCTGTTATTTGTATTGCCAGCTTTATCTGTAATTAGAGGCATCTCGCCAGTGACATTAACTATCGATACGAGTAAACACGGGGATCCTATCGACAAACTCGCCGCCTCAGGCAGCCCCTTAATAATTATACAAAATTGACCTCCCTTTCCATTAATCTTGGTCCTTTGACAAAAACTGTTCAAAATTGGCTATAAAATAAATATTTTGAAGTCACAACCGGTAAAAAATAACTAGAAACCTTACAGTATGGATTATTTTAGTAATGACAACGGTCCTTTTGTCGCTGCGCTGAGTACAAATAAAAATAAGAATAAATTGTCAGAAGTACTGAGTTTATTGGAAAGGCAACATGTAACAGGGAAGTAGAAAACTAACTGCAATTTATATCCTCTCGTTTTTGATACATCCGATTATTTATATCTTGATCTAAAATAATTTATTCAATTGTGCAGACAATTATGTTTTATTAAAGCATGCTCTGTTGAAACTTTATTATACGACAAGGAAGGCAAGTGAGTATTTTCAAAACAAAAATATAACCATAGCTAATTTTATACGACATAAATAATGTGAGAATTTTTTGAACCATCTTAAAATTTTCATTTACTGGCCATTTACATATTCTCATTGCCGTATGGTTTTGGTTATCAGAAAGCATTTTTTGAGGTTCAGCCCTGGAAAGAAAACTGTACAGTAAGCAGCACGGATGCTTGAAAATGAAATAGATGCAACAGAAACAAGCTTAGTTGAAAATTATAACGATCATTCTTTTTCATCCCACCTATTCGAAAATCGACGATTGGTTCGCACATAAGTGCGAGCAAAGTAGGTCTTTTCCCCATTACACTTTCACAGAGGGCAGAAATGAGATTTGAATTTGGAACATGAACACCAATAGGTGTTCCGCGAGTTCCGCGACACGACCAAAGAGGTCGAACGCTGATATTGTATGAATAAAGTTACTGGCAGGCAAAGGTTGGGTCGAATGACGCGTCGTTGTGCGCTATCTGAATTAAAAAAAAAAGAAGTAAAAAGGCGCAAACGTCCACCAAAACGAAACGGAAACCACGTCCGATCTTTGATTCAGTATTATAAATTATTTGAAGCAAAAAATGAGTTCATCAAGCAGCGAAAGTAGAAGTTGTACACCTGAATGTGTTAAAAATGATGCCCAAAATGTGATACACAATCTTCTACCGACTAAATCGCGGGAATTTTTTTTTTCTTATAGGGGGAGATGAAAAGTATAGTGTATCACACAGAAGCAAAATATTATTTCCTTGGGTGAATTACTCCGAATCCCTCGCTACGTTCACGATTCTACTTTAGAATCCCTCGCTGCGCTGGATTCGAAATAGCACCCTCGTCGTAAAAATTTCACTTTGCTCCCTCGTGATACAATCTACTATATAGTTAGTTATTTTAGTCTGAAATAGAAGCTCGAAACTCAAAAATCATTTTCTGATACACATACCACCATTCAAAAGTTCTCGATGCCACGTCAAATAACAAAGACGAAGGCGACCCGTTGCTACACATACATACATAAATCACGTCTTTATCCCTTACGGGGTAGACAGAGCCTAAGGTAACTAGACCTAAAGACCACGTTTAGCATGATTGTGATGAGTGGGCGTATGGATCTTCGCAGTTTATTTTCAGATAAGCCTTGCTTGCGTGTGCGTAGTGGCATTGCAAATGCTATGGCCCGGCGAAGAATATGCATCATTAAATTCTATGGTTAGTGAAATGAATTAGAAAATCGCTCGCCGCGCCGCTTGTCACCCACATTAGTAAGTGGGTTGTTTAAGCGGGTGTGTCGTTCGCTAGTTGTCAGGCGGGTTGTCGAAGTAGTCGATCTTAGGCGGGTCATCGGCCTTCTTCTGCGCCCGCGCCGCCCACGCGTTGGTCGACGTCAGAGTGGCCCAACCGCTTCCGGATCTGCCGGGGACAAGTTAATACACACATAATAACATGGTGGCACCCCACTTGGCGTTGAGTGTTCGCCGCGTTTGTCTAAATTAAATATTCGTATGAAGTCCAAACACCACAAACACGACATCCACACTTGCGATGCCAACAGAAAATATATCAAATAAGCAAATATGTTTGCGGTTCAAAATCAATTGAATTTACTGGCGATGAGCGGCAGCAGCATATTTTTATGTATCCTGTCATTACATGTACAGTCAAGTGTAATAATATGTATCTAGACAAAGTTTCAAAAATAAGTACCATACGCTCTTACGCCAGCGTAATAAGGTCGTGGGACATATTTTTGAGAAGTTCCTATCGATACTTATTTTTGCACTTGACCGTACATACAAACAATCCTACTAATATTATTAATGTGAAAGTTTGTGAGTATGGATGTTTAGATGTTTGTTACTCTTTCACGCCAGAACGGCTGGACGGATCTGGATAAAATTTGGAACATAGATAGATTATAGTCTGGAATAACACATAGGCTACTTTTTATCCCGGAAAATTGCGTAATTCCTGCGGGATAGCGATAAACGAATTCTATGCAGACGGAGTTGCGGGCAACAGCTAGTATGTAAATACAAAGTTGTTAAAAAGCCATGGAAGAGTCTGAGCGAGCCAGCCATGTGTTTGCGTCCTTTGATGTGTGACCAAAAATCGACGGAAACGCGTGATTGCCTATTTGCGTGTTTGGCTTATTCGTGCAAATATGGCAAATATAGACGAATAAATCCTCCTCACACTGTCATTTCTGGCCGAAGGCAAATACACGAACACGCAACGCCAAATGGAGAATTATAAATGTATTTAATTTAAGTAAAATTAAAGTATTGTAGTAGCTTAATGTATTTTATTTCGAAAAAATGACTTTCTGCCAAGTTGTTTGCCGCGCATTCTTCTTGGCTATGATGGTGTTTTCGAATGCGCTGGTAGTTTCAAAAAATACATGTAAAAGAGCCCTTGGAGGCCAATTTGCAAAAATAAATCTTGAATTTTAAAAGTAGGTTCCCACATAAAAGAGTAGAAATTCAATAAAGGCGCCGTCGCATTCTACGCATATTTTGAAGTAAAAAGATTGAAAATGGCAACAATTTTGCACGGAAGTATATTATTATTCGCCTTTAATTTGTTTCCTGGTCTTTTATGTGGCGTAGAAGCATGAGCGTCTCACTTGCTGGCGGCGGCGGGCGCGGCGGGCGCGGCGCTGGCGGGCGCCCGCAACACCGGCCCCGGCACCTTGCGCTTGCCGGCCTCGCGCGCCAGCACTTCCAGCACGCTCATCGCCGGCAGCCACGACTGAAACAACACGTTTAACTATAAATCACCAGCTCTATTTTATTACTATCTTAGTCAACTAGGTACTTATTTAACTAATAGTAGGTGAGCCCACGTAGCTAAATCGGGATTTACTCGAGCGTCAGAGACACCCATTGGGTTGCGAAGCTTAGAAGAAAAAAATGACATATAATATATACCTTTTCATCGGTGGGGGGAGCGACTATAGATTTTCAAAAATGTAAAAAAAAAAACTGTTGCATGGACATACTCGAGCGCGTCAGATATTGATAGCATCCATGTCCTATGTATTTTTGAAAATGTACGCATGTTAATCTTTTTGTTTCCATGATGGGGGTAGTCGTACTTACGTACGTTACGGGTTGAGTTGAAAATGAAAAAAAAAATTAATCGAGCGCGTCAGATTTTCTAAAGGGGTTGTTAAATAAACCTAAAAAAAGCTCTTGTATAATAATCTGACGATTTGGATGTGACGCAAACTTGCGGCCATTATTAGAATGTGCAATAAAAATTCGCCATTTTGAAATACTCGAGTGCGTCAGATTAAGATATATATGGTTCATCTTAATGCCCTAGACGTGCTGTCTAATAATCTGACGATTATCTAGAGGGATTCGCGTAATCTGACAAATTAAAAAAATATATCACTTGTTTCTAATCATTGAACTTAATTAATTGAAAATTAACTGAAGAAATAGCATGCAAATAAAAAAGTGCATGTTTTTTAAGTATAATACTTGTATTTTTAAGAAAATAATTATAAAAATATTTTTTTGGCGTATTTACATACATACACATACACAGATCACGTCTTTATCTCTTACGGGGTAGACAGAGCCTAAGGTAACAGGTACCTACAGGCCACATTTAGCAAGATTGTGGGCGTATAGGTGGAAAATGGAATCAAAATAGTGATCGGTTGCTAGCCTCATCGCCTAAAACATGTTTCCTATGATTTTCGCCCATTCCCTCGATGGGCTTTTACCATCTGCGCGGGTAGACAAGCAACTGGTACATTCTATGTTTTTTCCTTGCTCCCAGACCAGCATGGAAGTTATTTATTAATAGGCGTATAAGGCGTATTTTATTTTAATTATCATCACGGACTAAGAGAGTAATAGATAGAGTAAGAGTGAGAGAGGAATAGAAACGCGGAGAGGGGGAATACAGGCATCGCATAGAGTTGCACGCATTAAACTTAATCGATTATTATTTCTTACTTCGGTTTATGGAAATCATCAGATTATGTATTTTTCGTTATCCTTGAATTATTTCCTTCAAAATAAAATAAAAATTAGCCACGCTTGAGAAAGTCGAGATGACATTTTTTTTTACAAGTTTGTAACCCTCCTACTTCTCTACGTCACTCGAAAATTGTCAGATTAGTGGAATATACACTTTTTAGCATGTAATTGACTCACCGTACCTTAATCTGACGCGCCCGTGAATTTCTGATGATCAATTTTTTTTTACTAATCTGATCCTTTATCCTTGACAGGCGGCCATATATATGGGGCTCATATTTGGTGGAGGTACTTTACCGGGTACAAGGTATCTCCCTGTATGTTAATCTTCCGCGTTTTAGTAACTCCCGAAATCGGAAGTGGCTGGTGCATAATCAGACGCGTTCATCCCTTACAGGCATAGAAGCAGTGCTTGTAAGCATACGTAAATGTGCCCGACACGCTTCGTACCAATACGGATTTTGTTGGCAATATGCCTACCCTCTGTCAAAATCCACTGCACTCCCCTGTGCATAATGAGAGGCATTAAAACACGAGTGCGGTTTTATGAAACGAAAGAAAGTGAGTTTTACACAAACATCACACGAGTGTTGCCTAATTATGAACAGTAAACATTAATATACGGCCACAGATACAAGTTTCTTAATCCAAATGACCTATGGGTATCAGTTCTGGACATACTATAGGGAAGTTATAAGATGTGTCACCTTTTCCTTGTCGGCGGTGGCGACAACGTTCCGGTTGGGCTCTGCGTCATAGGCGACGGACTCGCAGCCGAACTGCTCGCACAGCTCGTGTATGAACTGTCGCTTTTGCCAGTTCATCGACGGGAAAGAGTGCGCGCGCGTCTTCTGTTTCGACTGCAAGTAAAACACAGTTGATGGCGTTTAAAATGAAAAAAAGTGACTATCAGTTTAGAATTTCTTAAAGAGAAGATCTAATGATATTTAGGGCGTTATGAGTGGTATACTAAAGTGAGGCTGAGTGTGTATTACGGCGAGCAGTGAAGGGTCGCTAGATTAAAACACTTGCCTACCGCTGTCTACCCTGGCTGGATACTATCGATTGTATTTATGTATTATTAAAAACCAATTGATTTGATAATATCGATAATGTATTCATCGTCAAGGCTATACATATATCGATAATATTGTAAATTACCAGTGTTTGTGTGTGTGTGAGTGCGCTACCTTCTTGGCGAGCTGCACCAGCTCGGTGAGGCGCTCGTGCACCTGGCGCGCGAAGCCCGGCTCGCGCGCGGCCGTGGCGCGCACGTGGTCGCTGTACCGCGGCGCCAGCTTGGCCGACACGTCGGGGTTGCGGATCTGCAGCGCCAGCGCGAGCCGCCGCGTGCGCGCCTCCACGCGGCACTCGTCGTCGCACTCCAGCCTGACACACCACATACGATAGTGATCGACCACTTTTATGCAGCTACAGTCTTAGTACGTGGTCTCTCAGAATTCTTACGGAACAATTTTAAGAGACCCACCCTGTGGCCATTGCGTTTGTATACTGGGAGCGATGGTGCACGATGGCGAGTACTTTCCAGTGGAAAAATTATCGCGGCGGTGTAACGCTGGCCTAGCATGGCCCGTTATGTACCAGGGCCATTAATAAATAGTAGGAGAGCCCACGATGCTAAATCGGGATTTACTCGAGCGTCATAGAGACCTGTTGGGTTGCGAAGCTTAGATAGCATATAATAATATATCTTTTCATCGGTGGGAGGAGCAGCTATACATTTTCAAAAATCTAAAATAAATCTGTTACATGGACATCCTCGAACGCGTCAGATATTGATAGCATATTTTAAAAAATGTACGTATGTTAATCTGATTGTTTCCATTGTGGGTGTTGTCATACGTAAGGGTTGAAAATTAAAAAAAAAAATTAATCGAGCGCGTCAGATTTTATTAGAGTATAGCAAGCTAATACCAGTAAAAGGGTAAGAATTCTTTAAACGACTTTTAATTTGATATATTTAGCTGGTAGTTCAAACTGATATAACATAACAAAATCTTCTAAAACAAACCATAGACGAATCTAGTTATAATAAATAAACATTAACCTCTTTGATGTAAAATACAATCCTAACACTCCCACAATTTTTACATCAACTAAAAGGAAAAAAACAATATGTACTCCCCTCTAATACAAACACATAAAGAAACAACAATAGAGTCAGTTATGACAGAAAGAAGCCTCCCACAATTAAGTTATACTAATATGTCAATAAACATAAAACCCGGTTTCTATTAACAGAGAACTTTTGACAAGGTAGGGCTTTTGTTAAGAAATCAGCTAACTGATTAGAGCTTTCAACATATTGTATTGTTAACGTTCCTTGCTCTACTTTTTCTCTAATAAACTTGTACCTTACGTCAATGTGTTTTGATCTCTGATGATATACTGGATTGCAAATTAATCTTATTGCGGCTTGGTTATCTACAAAAAGATTAATAGAATTTTGAGACTCTCCTAACTCGTACAGGAACTGTTTGAGCCACAAGAGTTCCTTAGTGGCATCGCAAGCAGCCATGAACTCAGCCTCCATGGTGGACAGTGCAATGGTTTGCTGTTTTCGGCTTGTCCACGTTATTGGTCCGTTATTCATTAAAAACAGATAACCGGTTGTTGACTTCCTAGTCTCTATGTCACTAGCATAATCAGAGTCAGAGTAGCCAACTACATTAGCACTATCTTTATATTCTATGCCAAAATGCCTCGTTCCAATTAGATATTTAACTATGTGCTTTACTGCTTTAACATGGTTAGAGTTGGGGTTGTTAACATACCGACAGACTAAATTTACGGCAAACGAGATATCCGGCCGCGATACTAAAGCCAGAAACAACAAAGACCCAACCGCCTCCCTATAAGGAAAACTGACAGACTCTTCCTCTTCCCCAACCGAACTTGTCAACACAGCATTGCAATCTATTGGTGTAGAGCAGGCACTGGCATCAGACATGTTGAACTTTTTTATAATCTGATCGACATAATTAGTTTGACTAACAAAGATAGACTTATCCGTTTTTCTTATCTCTAGCCCTACATAACAGTTCAAGTCTAAAACTTTAATTTCAAAAGTTGTTTTAAGTGCGTTAATAACCACATCGAGGGTATCACGATTTGACGCAAATATAAGGCCATCATCAACATACAGTATTAACAAAACCCTCTCATTATTAAGATGACTGCTAAATACACAACTGTCAGAGTCTAACTGCACAAACCCAAACGATTTCAAAAAACCTGTAAACTTAATGTTCCAACACCGAGGCGCTTGTTTGAGTCCGTACAGAGACTTGTTAAGTTTGCATACTTTACCATCATCAGCAACTACTCCCTTTGGAACCTCCATCACAATATCTTCGTCAAGGTCACCATACAAGAACGCCGTCTTGACATCAAACTGTATTATTTCGTAATTATATTTGGCAGCCAAGCTCAACAAGATTCTGATTGAATCGTACCTAGTTGTTGGTGCAAACGTTTCTACATAATCAACGTCTTTAACTTGACTGAAACCTCTAGCGCATAGTCGTGCCTTATACTTTTCTATTTTACCAGCTTTCTTCTTCTTAATTTTGAAAATCCACTTTGAAGTAACTGGTTTCTTATCAGTTTTATCAACGATGGTCCACGTATTATTCTGATCATGAGCTTTAAGCTCCTCTTTTATTGCAGCTAGCCATTTACTAGACTCCTGGCATTTGATAGCCTCCTCATAAGTGGATGGTTCATAGGATTCAACCAAATTAACCTCATAATTTACGGGCACTCTCGGTCTAAGAGTCATCGTGGAGGTACTTGGCGCACCGCTCACTGTTCTAGGAGGTTCATAAGTTATGTCATTGTCATCACTACTTATACTTTCATAACTAGTGTCACCTTCTGCTTGTGACTGCGAAATTGATGACTCGCCTGACGGCAAAATTTGCTCTGGTGTCATATCTCTGGTAGATTCATCGATCTCGATTGAGACAGGTTTCTTGCTGAAACAGGAAGTCTCACTAGCTTCATCAAAAGTTACATCACGAGAAATCCTCACTTTATTTGAGTCTGGGTCAAACATCCTATAATTTTTATTTTCGTAGCCCACTAAAATCATTTTCTGACTTTTCTTCTGCCATTTTGTTCTACATGCGTCTGGAACATGAACATATCCACATGAACCAAATATCTTCAAATGTTGAACACTTGGTTTCTCACCAGACCAGATCTCAATTGGTGAAACATTCGGGGTCTGGCTGGAAGACGTTCTGTTCAACAGATACACCGCACAGCCGACAGCTTCTGCCCACAACTTCATGGGCAAACTGCGTCCATAAAGCATTGTACGAGCACTTTCGACAATCGTACGTAGCTCTCTCTCTGCTCGTCCGTTTTGCTGTGGCGTGTATGGGGCAGTACATTCATGCACAATTCCATTTTCGTTTAAATACTGTTTAAAATCGTTATTAACGTACTCGGTACCGTTATCAGTGTGTAAGGTGCCAACATTATGGCCAAACTTATTCAGTACAAGGGCGTTAAACGTCTTAAAATGATCTAGTACCTCACTTTTGTGCCTCATAAAGCAGACATACAGATAACTTGACGATGCATCTTTAAATAAGACAAAATACTTCATACCTTGCACCGAGGACTCACTCATGGGCCCGCAGACGTCGCTGTAGACCAGGTCCCCTGGGCCAAGCTTACCGCGAAGGGAAATGTGAAACGGAATACGGGTTTGCTTTCCATACATGCAGGCTTCACAAACAAAGTCTTCTACATCAGTCTCGTCGCACTGAAGCTGTCCATTTTTAATCATATTCTTAATTTCTTTCAAATTTAAATGGCCAAGTCTTTCATGCCAAACCTTCAAACTTCCTTCTGAAGTTCGCACCGTATTACAACTAGCACTGATGACCGTTTTAAAGTTCATTTCATAAAGATTATTCGACTTTTGCGTTGCGGTTAGAACCACGGTATCGTTTTTGTAAATAAGTGCAGAAATATTCTTCTTTAGGATCACAAATCCTAAACGCATGGCGGCTCCTTCAGAGAACAGATTTCTGCGAAGCTCTGGCACATACAGAACTTCATTCAAAACATTGGTCTCCCATTGTTCATTAAGACACTTCTTTATCAGGACTGTGCCAATGCCATTCACTTTCAGTTCAACTTGATTCCCTAATTTGACCATTCTGCTATAATCACTGCTGTATTCTTGCAGGTTTAGGAAGAAATCCTTTCTATACGTCATGTGTACCGACGCGCCGCTGTCTAGTAACCACACATCATCGTTGTAATCAGCAGCAGCACAGGCACTATCAACAACAGGGAACGCCACCATGTTACTCTTGTCATGATTAGGATTGAGAGCAGGTCTCGGTCCTGACTTCCTCGCCCGACAGTCTCTGGCAAAATGTCCGCGCTTGTTACAATTGTAGCAAACAAAGCGCTGCCGTGTATTCATAGCATCATTCTGCTTCTCCTGGGCTGCCACGAGGGCCACTTCGTTCTGATCTTCAGCTGTCAGACTGGCTTCTTCATCCATGAGTCGAGCAGTAAGGTTGTGGATTGTTTGGTGCGTTTTATCAAGCGACATCCACGCCTGTCTTAAGGAACGGTACTTAGATGGTAGTGTACTGATAATTTTAGTAATGATAGCAGTCTCACTAATTGTTTCACCGCTATCTTTAAGCTGCTGTGCTAGGCTCTCGACTTTGGAAATATGCTGCGCTACGCCGTCTGACGGACTCATCTTATAGTTATAGAACCTCTCGTGAACCAACATTTTATTGAACTCAGACTTTTGCTCGTAAATCGACTCTAGCTTCTCCATGATTTCCTTCGCATTTTCGCAATTTTCTACGAGCGCAATTTGTCTATAATCCATCGCGGATGTTATAATAAACATAGCGGTTCCGTCGTTCTTCTTCCACTCCTCACTGACTTTTTCATCTTTCGGTTTCTCTTTGCTGATGTCAATCCCTTTTGCGCGCAAAGCGCATTTAATTTGAAACTTCCACTGACGAAAATTATTTCCATCAAAACGCTCTACATTCATTTTCAATCCTGAAACTTCCATTTTTCACTTTTGACAGGATAAAATTTTCACTTTACATTTCACTTAATTTTATACCGAGATAAATATACTTCACTGCTCTTTACCACTTTTATTGATGCTGGGCCCATAACCTATTAGAGTATAGCAAGCTAATACCAGTAAAAGGGTAAGAATTCTTTAAACGACTTTTAATTTGATATATTTAGCTGGTAGTTCAAACTGATATAACATAACAAAATCTTCTAAAACAAACCATAGACGAATCTAGTTATAATAAATAAACATTAACCTCTTTGATGTAAAATACAATCCTAACAGATTTTCTAAAGGGGTTGTTAAATAAACCTAAAAAAAAGCTCTTGTATAATAATCTGACGATTTGGATGTGACGCAAACTTGCGGCCATTATTAGAATGTGCAAAAAAAATTCGCCATTTAGAAATATTCGAGCGCGTCAGATTAAGATATATTTGGTTCATCTTTATGCCCTAGACGTGCTCTCATAATCTGACGATTATCTGGTGGGATTCGCCTAATCTGACAATAAAAATATACATGATTAACTTAATTAGTTGAAAAAGCTCAGAAAATAGCACGTATATATTTTTTGGTAGAATACTTGTATTTATAAGAAAATAATAATTACATTTTTTTATTGAGTATTTTTTTTATTATCTTAATCGGCAGAAACATGACAGCTGTCAGAATTAGAGTATAGCTGGATGCATTCAATTTTATCGATGAATTTTTGTTAATTCGGCTTGTGGAAATCGTCACATTATATATTTTTCGTAATCCTAGAATTATTCCCTTCAAAATAAATACAAATTTAACCAAGCTCGAGAATTTCGAGATGACGTTTTTTTTACAACTTTGTAGCCCTCCCCCTTTTTTACGTCACTCAATTTGTCAGATTAGTGGAATATACACGTTTTAGCATGTACCTAACTAACTCTCTACCTTAATCTGACGCGCTCGAGAATTTCATTATGATCAATTTTTTTTACTAATCTGATCCTTTAGCTTTAATGGGTGGCCATATATATGGGGCTCATATTTGGTGGAAGTACTTAACCGGGTACAAGGTATACCCCTGTATATTAATCTGCCGCGCTTTAGTAAATCCCGAAATCCCCGCTTGGGCTCTCCTACTATAGGGCTTTGGCCAGCGGTCGCCGTTACTGATAGATATTCATCATCTTCGTAGAGCGGTTAAATAGCAAGACACGCAGTGTATGTGAAAATCTTTCACGACGCGAAAACGAGGACCGACCGAATCGATTCAGTAGCTGTTCTGGAACGCGACGCCGATCTTTAGACGGGATTTTTTTACCAATGCGGTCACATCAAGTTCTTTTTATTGAAAATTTAGCTCTCAGTACACCTCTGGCTAATGAAAATGACAAGTGGTCGCTTATTATCGGAAGGTGTAAGACAATGTCGAAATGCACGAAGTACTCACGTTTTCAGCATAGAAGTGGGACGAACTTCGGACAAGTCGACGGAACCACCTTCCTGCATCTTCGCAGCTGCCAGCACGCTCATTATTCTGGTTCAATCGGACACGACATTAGATTTAGTAATAAGTAGTGATAAAGTTAAATAAGTATAGTAGTAGTAGTATGGTATTATAGTACTTTCATGCGGGTCCGGGAGCAAAGAAAAGGCAATGTACCAGTCACTTCTCTTCCTGCGCAGATGGATAAAGCGCATCGAGAGAACGGGCGATGTGGCTAACAAGCAACCCATCACGTTTTCTTCTCACGTTTACTTACCGCCCTAGGGTTTCATCGCAAGAAAAAAGCCCGAGGGATTTATATGGGGCGTTACGGCCAAGTCAACCTGTATTTTTTGATACCGTTTACGAGCAAGTGTGATGAAAAGATACTAACGGTACAGACGCGACAGGGCGATTGCGGAAAGGCGAGCGGGGAAGCGGGCCGCCTTCTAGCGAGGTGCAATGGTGCAAACTTATAGTCCGAGAGCTGGCACCAATTTTTGGGTAGGCAGGACTGGTCTAATGTATGTACTGACTTGGCATGGTCCCTGGCGTTGTCGGCGCAGGTGCGCTCGGCGGCGCGGCGGCCGCACGGGCACGTGGCGCGCACCAGCTTGCGGCACGGCGCCGCGCTGGGGCAGCCGCCGCCGCCCGAGTGGCACGGCGCCGCGCACGCGTGCCCGCAGCTCGGACGCTTCTCCAAGCACGGCTGCGTGCATCTGCCCACACAACCACTGTTAAACGCTACAGTATATACTCCGCAGGCGCACTCCTGGCACACCGAGAGGACGACTTCAGAACATTAAGTTAGCAAGGAAACGGCTATGCCTGCTGACTGTGCCTCACAGCGAAGCCCCTAGTCATAGAATCTCGTTGCGTCATTCATTCGCTCGAATTAGATTCATAAAATTAGAGATATATGATTGATAGATAGATTGAGTGAATTTTAACTACGTAACAAGACTATTACCTTATAGTCAGCAAAAAATATCGTCTAGTACTTACTTGCCGGCGTCACAGGGTCCTTTATGACAGATCTTTGGGCAGCTGTGTTTGCCGCAGGGCAGCGGTTTTCCGCACGGCAGACCGCATGAAAATTCCTCTTGCGAACACGGAATCGTCTTGCGTTCCTGGAGATGACATATCAATATGAGCTACACGTGTGCAGCGAAGTCGCGTCTTAATGTTGCCTGGTAATCCCTCGAGCATTGGCTCGCGTCACAGCCATGCACAATAGCGGTATGGGCCCTAGCCACCGGAGAGCCATGGTGACGTCGCATATTGACATATACGGAAGCCAACTTGGTGACGGTTTGGCAACGTCAAATTTGTATAGGATATGACGACGTCCTCATGGTGTTCCACTAAGTCAGGGGCCCTCTCTATGTGTCTGTCTAAGTAATGTTCGATTTGAGACGCGTGGTTTATTGACCTCGAGAGTCAATGTTCAATGAATGCCGCCCGATACGGAGACACGGCTTAACATTCTTATATTGTAGTGTGAAATATTTCGAAACGTAAGTCTGGTGTTCGTGTTCCCACTGTTCCCAGTGCTGACCTCGTGCTGGCCGTGGCAGCGCTTGGCGGTGAGCACGACGCAGGGCGGGCAGTCGCCCTCGTGGCAGGCGTGGTGCGGGGGGTGCGGGCAGGAGCGCGGGCGGCGGCAGGGCGCGGAGCAGGCGGGCCGCTTGGCCCCGCACGGCACGGGCGGCAGGATCACTTCCGCCCCGCACTCGCACGTCAGCTCCTCGAAACCTGACAAACGAGTTCATAACGCTTGTAATCGTGGCTTAAGCGTGGACACGAGGTGTCTTCACATTATTCTTGACGTTTTTAGCAGACGGTAGGGTTAGTTTGAACAAGGCAGTGTGGCGCGTGTACTGACTGGCCCTCGTGCAGGGCGCGCAGTGGCCGGTGTGGCAGAACTGCTCGCAGCGGTGCAGCTGGCAGGCCAGCAGGCGGCCGCACACCACGCCGCAGCGGTGCGTGGCCGCGGCGCAGCACGCCGCGCGGCAGCGGTGACGCCCGCACGACAACTTCTGCACACACACATATACATACATAATAATCACGCCTTTGTAATAAGACACACCGAAAGAGTAGCGATACTTTAGGAGCGTTCAAGTATTACGTAACGCAACTATTGAAGATTTTTGACCCCCCCCTCCCGCCCTTGTAACGCACCGTAACGTTTTTCTGTACCCCCCCCCCCCCCTCCCCCTCTAAACGTTACGTAACACTCAAGTGACCATTTTTACCCAAAAGTGGCAAAATTTATGTTGCGCAAAGTACAAGACAGTCGCTATAATATCCTTGTTATAGTTTTAATCGCCTTTACGGTAATAATACTAAATTAAACAAGAGATGTTTAACCCGCAATACATGCGTATTTTGTTAACTTGGCAGTTTTAATTCCATATTTTTTTATTTAAAAAAAGAAAACGTTACGTAACGTGTTGTAAGAAAGACCCCCCCCCCCCGCCTCTGTAACGCATCGTAACGTTTTACGATACCACCCCTCCCCTCCAAATTGCGTTACGTATTACTTGAACGCCCCCTTTCTGGTTTCAAGTTTTTTTCATTCGATACTTTAATGCAATACTTAAATTATTTATTTCTTCAGAGAGTTTATGAAATCACTCAGTGTGCACTCCTGGCACAGGCGACCGATCGATCTCGAGAAACTTAAAACCGTAGCGCGTCTCCCATCGTCCTTCTGACTGACCTTTTAAGCTAAGCGCATTAACAATCAAAATAATGGATGCCGTTGTTCCTCTCACACGTATGTAGGACTGACCTTGTTGCATTTCTTCTGGCAGAACACGTTGTCCAGCATCTGGGGTAGATCAGCGCAGGGCACCTCGCGGCTGGAGTGTCCGCAGCGGCACGGCAGCAGCGTCTTGTCGGGGCACACGGGGCACGGGCCTGTTGCACACGATACTAGTCAAATAATCACGTGATTTGTGACATTTCGGGATATCTACCTTTTGTGCACACTGAAAAGTAATGTGATTTTTTATTCTAGGTCCACTTTTGTGTTGTTGTGAACGAGAAGTATGTCCGTTTCAGCTTGGTAAAAATGCTCTAACTGGTCAGTTCTCCGGCTGTTACGTTCTCATCTACCAGTTGCATTTCTTAGCCGACTCTCGGGAAGTTTTGTGAACAGGTTCGTTAATTATGTTTTTTTTAATTCCGTCTTTTTGATAATTTCCAAAGCCAAGGGTTAAAATTAAAAAAAAAAAAAACCGTCAAAAAAAATTAAATCAATAATTTGTCTGATAATTTTATTCGTCTGATAAACTTCCTGAGCTCTAAAGCTAATTTATTTTAGTTTCGGATAAACTACACAAGTACACAACTCGGTATTCATTTAGACCTCAAATTTATTGTAGCTGAATTTTACAACCACGCATAGCTCCCATTAAAAAAAAATATTTTTGAAGAAATGTATTAAGTACTTAGGTATTCATTTAGACACGAACGTGGCAAGCCCAATAAAAAGCTTGTATAAAATATGTGTTCGAATATAATCTGACCTTCATGACAGTCGAGCTTGCAGAAGTGCTTGTCGCCGGCGGGCCCGCAGGACAGCGGCTTGGCGCAGATGTTGCCGCACAGCGGGACCGGGTCCGTGCACGCCTTGCGCGCATTAGGGTCCAGCCTGCACACACAAAAACACAGTAAGCCAAGTTACAGGCCCGGCACACGCACGGCGGCGCGTGGCACAGCTCGCGGCACACGTGCGCGCCGCACGCCAGCACACGCGGCACGACACGCGCTAGAGACACGGCGACTCACTTGGTGCGGCCGCACGGGCACGTGGGCACGGCAGCAGGCAGCAGGCGGCAGCGCGCGCACGGCGGCGCGTGGCACAGCTCGCGGCACACGTGCGCGCCGCACGCCAGCACACGCGAGCACTCCGCGCCGCAAGACCACGCCGTGGTGCCGCCGCTCTCCGCCGTGCACGGCACCGAGCGGGACTTCGCCGCCGGACAGTGGCACACTGCAACCAAACAACGCGCCATCGTGAACAGACTGGACCAGGGAATCCAGAAAACGTTCTGCCAACTTTGCCTTTATCACCTCGCTACGAGTCGAAGTCACTACTTCTAGTACCTTCTTACCAACTGCACATATACCTCCCTCCGACGTGCAGCTGACACGGCTCCTGGGCGGTCACTCACCCTGGTCGACGCTGCTGCTGCAGGGCGCGCAGGGCCCCTCGTGGCAGAGCTGGCTGCAGTCGTGCGCGGCGCAGGCCAGGCGCCGCGCGCACACGCGCCCGCACAGCTGCGCCAGCTTGCTGCTGCACAGCACAGAGCGCGTCTCCGCGCCGCAACCGCATTTCCTGGACACCAATTAAGGCTTAGCACGCACTGCGGTTTTTAAAAAGCTGTTCCGCTACCGCAAAAAATGTAACGTACGGCATTCTTTATAAGCGCACGCACTTGCGATTTATTTCAGTGACTGATTTTAAAAACGCAACTTGCTACATTTTGATTCGCCGTTTGCAACCGCGCGTTTTTATGTATCCCATACTTCATGTACGGCAGCGCCCCCACTGCGGTTCGTAAAAAGCGGTTTTTTCGTCAGTTCGGCTCAGAGAGCGGAGCAGTGAGTGTTGTGCGCTGCATTATGTCGTCGGAGTCCGAAAATTGGCGGACGTTTAATATTTTTTTTATTTCTTAAAACTAAGGCCACAACACATACTGCTCAGAGGAAATCCATTGTCATACTGAACGTGAAAACCGCGGAAACGCAACCGCAGTGCGAGTTCCTCCGCGGTTCGGCGTTTTCGGCCAGACCGCAACCGCAAGAAAAAAACCGCAGTGCGTGCTAAGCCTAAAGATAGAGGGGCAGATATTGGCCATCGCGTTATCAAGAAAAAATCCGGGCAGGACATATGCATCGCCGGGTGATGGAGCGTGTTTTTGTAGTGGCGACCTCGCTCAAAAAGAGGAAAGAGCGGGCTCCCAGCAAAATGATCACACAACATATCGATCGCTGGTCCAATCTGGAGTAACGGACCCAGTGGAGGAAAATTAAAGAGGCGTATGCACAACAGCATTAGGAAGGGCACTTTCCATTTGCATCGATTTTTAGGTCAACATACTCATATCCAACTTACAAAAAGCCGGTAAGTTTATAGAGCCAACGTCACAGTATGCTGTCTTACCTGGTGACGGTGGCCTGGCAGGGCGGGCAGGGCCCGGGGTGGCACGGCAGCGAGCACGGGTGCGGGCACGAGCGCGCGCGCTGGCACGCCTGCACAGGACAATACTCGTTTTCAACACATCCCGCTTGAACTTTATGTAGCGTGCGATAAGATAGAGTAGCTATTGTAGTTCGAAAAAAAGGAACCGCAATGGCTATTGAGTTATTTAACTACAAATAAATAAAATAGACAGATTTTTATTACATCTCAATGACACTTTATTAGACAGACTGGATGCATATCAACTTGCTGATTGCTACGACAAGAGCGCGGCACTGATGACAATTCTATAACACTCCCAACACTCGAAAATACTCCTGTCAAGTGATTAACCCCCGCCGCAAGGAGCTGTGTGCGTGTGTGTTGTGCGTGCGTGCGTGCATGCATGCGTGGGTGAGTGCATGCATGCGTAGGTGAGTGCATGCATGCATGGGTGAGTGCATGCATGCGTGGGTGCGTATGTGCGTGCGTGCGGCATCGTAGCTCTCGAACGGAGAGCGCTTTCGATGCGGTTTTTTTCATTCGAAAGCCAGTTACCTTGCGGTGGTTCTTAGCCATGTTTGGTAAAAATAGATCCAGCAGTTTGAAGAGTATCAGATGTTTTCCAAAATGATGCAAGGCATTTTTGGCATAAAATTGATTTTTTATTTATTTATAGAGGACTAGCTGTTGCCCGCAACTCCGTCTGCATAGAATTCGTTTATCGCTATCCCGCAGGAATTACGCAATTTTCCGGGATAAAAAGTAGCCTATGTGTTATTCCAGACTATAATCTATCTATGTTCCAAATTTCATCCAGATCTGTCCAGCCGTTCTGGCGTGAAAGAGTAACAAACATCCAAACATCCATACTCACAAACTTTCACATTTATAATATTAGTAGGATTATATTGCCCTCTAGTTGCGTGAGGGGTTTTTATAATTTTTGATTAACATTTATAACTGGTTACCTGTCCGCAGGTGTGCGCGCCGCTGGCCCCGCGCTGGTAGTCGGGCGAGCGCACGGCGCCGCACATGCAGCGGTACTCGCTGGGGATCTCCTCGCTCGTGTTCTGGCACGCCGGACAGCGCCATTTACCCTCTGCAACGACATATAGCATCGATCAGATGTAGGCGAAGTATCATGATAGTTTCTCCTGTTGGTGCCCATCCGGACCCCATCTAAAACTACTTGCTGACCAGCTTTACACCAAGGAGACGCCTAATTAAAGCGGATGTTATTGTTTCGCTCGGAGCAAAGTTTTGTTCGCAAAAGAAAACAATGGTTATCAAATAGTTATCCAACAAATTGTTATCTTAATTTTTAGCACTGAGATAACCTTTAACGCAATAAATAACTAAAACGTCCTGTACCTCGAACCTACGTGTTGCCCTATAAGATGATAATTAATTTTTCACACCTCTCATTCAGAAAAGTAAGCTTCGCTCCCTGTCGAGAGGGATCAAAGTGCAACTTTTCTGTTCAAGGCTTTTCTAAGTGTTTTTTTGCAAATGCAATTTTTCGAAGTTGATAATTGTAAAACCACGACATTTTCTATCCTGGTAACTCTTTAATTATATTAACAATTCTTTTTTCAAGTTTATTCATGTTCGGTGTGAAAAGTTGTATGAGCCACTAGGGAGCAAAATTATTTTTATCTTGGGCGGGCGTTAACACTTGAATCCCTCATTACGCTCTGGATTCTATTGTAGAATGTAGCGCCCTCGCCGTACTGCACAATTTACTTCACTTACTTACGATTTTGTAAAACCACCACTTGCCAATGTTGTATTATCAATTTTCTACTGCTTTTGTACGGTAATTTCACAGATGAAAATAAAAAAATCTGGTCATGAGCTGCAACGCGTAAACAGAATGTTACATGATATATCTTTAGGTGTACTCACCGATGATACTACTCATGGCCCACTTCCTGATACAGCGCAGATGCAACACATGGTAGCAGTTCCCGCAGGCCCACACCGCGTCCGTCTGCCGCACGCGCTCGCAGCACACCAGACACTCCAGCGTGCCCTTGTCCAGTTGCTCCGAGAGACGCTCCCGCTGGGTCAGCTCCGAGTTACCTGAGATATGAAAGCATTTTGAAAACAATTTCTACCTTGAAGATTTAGATTCCAAATCAATTACACTTATATTTATACTTATAAACAAAAACACAGAAAAAAATTGAATGTACCAGTTGCTTCTCTTCCCGCGCAGATGGTAAAAGCCCATCGAGGGTCTACCCCGCAAGGGATAAAGACGTGATTTATGTGTGTGTGTGTATTAAAATATATTAACTATGCAAAATTAAGTGGCTGAAAAAGAAGTTGACTCTGTGGTTTGAATGTACAAAAACAAAAATATATAACTAACCTCCTTGATCAATCTGTTTGTATCTATTCCTTGAAGGACTAAACATGGCTTCCGATCTAGATCCCTTTGAATACCGGTCGTCCTGGTGATCTAAATAGCCTTTAGCATATTGTTCATCGTCAGTTCTCTCTGCAGGCCTGACTCTTTGACTCCCAGCCCAGTTTCTGCTCCTTGCTGAGCTCTCACCTCTATCATTTCTTCCACTCCTGACATCTTGACTGCTCTTATTTACTGAACTATTGTAAAATGTTCGATTATCAGGCTCTTTATTCTTTAATTTCGAATTTTTTACTTGGCCCCTATTAGTCTCATAGTTACGATTATTTGAGTCATAGTTGCGGTTATTGTAATCATTACTACGGTTATTGTAATCACTGTCTCGCCCATTAAAATCGTTTCTACGATTATAATCAGGGTTGCGGCTTGCAGCTGCCGAATCGTTGTTGCGACTATTTGTCTCATAGTTGCGACTATTGGAATCGGGATTGCGACTACCGCCTTCATAGTAGCGATTACTAGAGTCATTGTTGCGCCTTCTATTGTCATAATTACGGCCGTTGCTATCGTAATTACGACTATTGGACTCATAATGCCGATTATCTGATTCCTGATTACGACTAGAGTAGTTTCTGTCATTGGAATCGTAATTACGCTCAGTATCATTGTTTCTGTAGTTAGGTTCATTATTCTGGTTATGACCATCATACTTGCGACTGCTGCCCTCATATTGGCGGCTGGAGTCGTTTCTGCGAGTATTGCGGCCATTTGATTCATTTTTTCGGCTACCTTGATCATAGTTACGGCTGTTAAACTCAGAATTTTGTTTTTTGGAGCCATAGCTATTAGTATTGGACTCGGAATCACCACCTTCAGGATCATTTGGACCGTTGTACTCATTACTTTGACCATGACTATTGGAGTCCCTGTTATTATTTACATTACTAATATTGTTACGGCTTTCATTGTTCCTTCTCCTGCGATCTTTTTCTGGTTTCTTTCTTGAATCTTGATCACTCCTACTTTCACTATTAATGTGTGAAGTATGAGACTGTTCTTTGTCTAGTTTTGTTTTTGATTCTTGATCATTTCTAAGTTTGTCATAACTTTGAGAACTACTAGGTTGAACAGACTGGTTTTCTCTCCAGTTTCTATCAGTATTGTTATCTTTCCTGGACTCTGACACTCCATTATATGCTATCGAGTCACCTGGAGTGCTTGTGTTTGAAGCTTCAGAATGACCTACTTGCGGCATCAATTTTGGCACAAATTCTGTAGCTGTCGGTGTAAGGTTGGATTTAAATACCATATGGTTGTTATAATTAGTCTCTGGAGCATTTCGGTCATGACTTTGTGCTGAGGCTTGGTAACTTTCTACCCCATTTATAGCATTTGAGCGAGGTGCATAGTAATTATTAGGATTCTGAGGTGATGGTGCAGTTTGGTATTCATACTGATTATTGGGGTAATTTTGATATTGAGCATTGTTGAAGGCGGTGGAACCGCCGGCGGCAGCATTGTTACCTTGCATCTGAGACAAAAACTCCTGGAAATTAACATACTGATTGTTTGGCTCATAGGTTGGTTGGGCACTAGGATAATATTGTTGGTTGGAATATTGGTTGCCTAATTCTTCATTCCATGTTCCCGAACCTTGGTATTGCTGGTTATAAGCGTAGGAATTGTTCCACTGAGACATGTTGATGACAATTACAAAGATTGTGAAATAATAAATACAGGGTGAATTGCAACCAAAAATTTAAAGTATTGTTGCGATGTTTTTTGGAATTTAAGATTTTACGACCACAGGCCGAAGCCTGAGGCCTCGGGGTTTGAGTGCTACCAAGTCTGAAACAAAAAAGAATACCAGTTCTTTAGCAACTATAGTGGTACTGAAATGATGAGTAACCACCTTGTTACTTTCGATAAGAAAGAAGGTTCGTGTGTACTTACCACTTGCTTGGTTTATTGAGCACTTCAATTTTTATATGAAAATCTATGAGTAGAAAAAAAATAAATGAAACAAATTGAATTTATTGCAAAAACTTAAGCGATATGACAAGATGATCGGAATCGGATGAGGGGTAGGAGGTCAACGTTGACGATTGCTTGACGTTGACAGAAAAAGAGTGTTTGAGTAACTTTTAAAACTGTCGATGAGTAACAAAATTTTATCTTAAAGTATTTCGCACATTGCCGTGCAAACTGACAAGGTTCGTATCTTAAGTTAGAGTGAATAACAAATAGTCGGGTCTTACTCTAACATCGTTACATCGACCATTGATGCGACAATACGGCAAGCGCATTATAAATTGAAATTTATGAATTTCGCCTTTGAATCAGAATATAATAGTGTGTATATTTATGTGTTTTGTGTGTATAAATATCTCCTAATATTTAAAAAATGTTCTTTGTGCATCGGCTCTTGTTTCTGATGTCCTACCAAACGTTTAAAGGATACTTAACTGAAAGAGATCTCTTAAGTGACAACGACTATAATAGACCGACCGCTTAAGCGAGTCCTCGCCCGCGCCGGTTACAGGGGCGCGGGGTAGGACGACAAAGGGGACTCATTTAAGCGGTCCGACTGTAGATTGTAAAACAGTTACTACCGTGTGTTTTATACGTTTTATATGTAGAAAATAAAGAGTTTGGACATGTAAGAAAAAGTAAAATCTACTGTGTATTACTTTTTCTCTAACTAATTATAATTTTAATAGTCCATACAAAATAAAATATTTATGCTTTCATTGTAAAGTTCGTGACTACTGCACTCACATAAGTACACTATCTACACCTAGTTGTTGCTTATACCGTAGAATAACACACGATGTAGCTAGTAAACGTGTTACTCATTTCATTAATGATGTATCGTGATAGTGACTAATTTTGTTCGTAAGTATTTGCAGTACTACAGTCACGCGATGTATTAAACTATTTGGATATAATGGATGCGGCGTAATCGCAACTCGAGCACCTATAGGTGATCGAAGGAGATGAATTACATACCTACCTACATTAGAAGTTAACTGGGAAGCCAAAGCACTTAAAAATATTATCTACACGTGTTTCTAATTAGTCGAAGAGTTACGCTTTGGAAAGAGACACGTTACCGTTGAGTTGAGCGATAAAGTGAATCGCGGCTACTCGTGATAGCCATCATGTGCGGTAGAATAGGTACGGTTGACAAAATGCAAGCGTTAAGTCGGTGACGCTAAATAGGATTCTATTCCACTCTTTTACGTAAAGTTAGCAGTTGTTGTTTCTGTAGCTACTGCCAATTAATGATTATTCACGTCAAAAATCATTGAATAGTAGATACATATATATTTCCTGATGGCAGGACCTCGTGCTGTATCCTGTTCCGGCGTGGAGGAAAGACAGCCATGTGAAATTACTGGCATAGGAGGCATTCTATCTTAGCCTTCTCGGTTGGCTACGCATCTGCAACCCTCTATAGTGTTGTGGGTGTCCATGGGTGGAGGTGCTCGCTTACCATCAGGAGTACCACTTGATTATTTGCTTTGCTTATCGTAATTTAAAAACAACTTAGTTTTTCGCACATTCATGTTATTTATCAGTAAAAAAGCTCGCAGAGTCGGTGCCGCCCAGCACCGCTACCCTATTGTGTCCGTGTAGGTCTCACCCGTATTTGCCAAACAATATCGGTGTAGCCTTGGCATATTTTCTTCGCTTGGAATTGTCTTAGTCTCAGTGTTGGCTCATACGTCGGCGTTCTGTGATGGTCCTGGTATGGGTTGCGTGCCGAGCACACAGAAGGTTCACGCGGAAACACCATCTCCTGTAAGTCACTCAATCTAGTAGAGAATTTTATTACTGTGTAGGTATCTTTTTTTTGTTGTTTTCTTTGGGATTTTGTTGCTCTTCTCGGAATAAGAGCGCTGATTAATGATTGTGACAAAAAAGGAAGTCACATCTGCATACAATATTAGGTAAGCTTTCGTTTTGTGAAAAGTGACAATGAAATAAATGAATAGTGCTCGTGAATCGGATATAGTCAAAAATAATATTTTAAACAGCAATCATCTATACATATAAAATTCAAAGTCCTGACTGACTGACTGACTGACTGACTGACTTAACTATATATCAACGCACAGCCCAAACCACTGGACTTAGAGACTTGAAATTTTGCACATAGATACCTTATACAATGTAGGCATACACTAAGGAAGGATTTTTGGAAATTCCCACGGGATAAGGAAAAAACGGGAATTATATATTCGACTCCGAGTGACGCTATCTCAATAACTATAATAACTAGACTCTTCAAATTTGATACAAAAGTAGGTGATTACAAAACAAAGAAACTCATTTCAGGATTTTTGGAAATTCCCACGGGATAAGGAAAAAAACGGGATTTATATATTCAGTTTAACGAAATCCTGTGAAATATAATTACTAGACTCTTCAAATTTGGCATAGAAGTAGGTGATTATAATAGTAAAATAATGTTTTAATGATTTTTGGAAATTCCCACGGGATAAGGAAAAAAACGGGATTTATATACATATTCAGTTCTACGGGATCGATTTTTCGTTTTACTGGTCGTATAAAACTGAAATTTGGCCTTCAAGTTCCCTTGGGGAGTGTAGGGGAGCACTAAAAAAAGGATTTCCCGAAATTCCCACGGGAACGGGAAAAACGGGACTTTTCGTTTTACTGGTTGCAGAAAGCTGAAATTCGGCACGTAGGTTGCTTCGGGAGTGCAGAGGAGCATTAAGAGAGTACTTTCCAAAATTCCCACGGGAACGGGAAAAATATTTGTTTACAAAGAAATACTGCGGTAGGCATAATATGGCTAGAAACTTGAAATTTGGCACACTTACACCTTGAGTATCCTAGAGGTGCACTAAGAAGGTATTTTTCGAAATTCCCACGGGATAGGGAAAAAACGGGATTTTTTGTTTTACTGGTCGTAGAAAGCTGAAATTTGGTAAGAGCCTTCCTTGATGAGTGCATGGGAGCACTAAGAAAGGATTTCCAGAAACTCCCACGAGAACAGGAAAAACGGGATTTTTCGTTTTACTGGTCGTAGAAAGATGAAATTTAGCATTTAGCTTCCTTAGGGAGTGTAAGTGAGCATTAACAAAGGATTTCCTAACATTTTTACGGGAACGGGAAAAACCGGGATTTTACGTTTTGACTTGACATAAAAAGTTGAAATTTGTCACGTAGGTTTATTCGGGAGTGTAGGTAGGGGAACACTAAAACGGGAAAAAACGGGATTTTACGTTTCCAAACGAAGCAGCGGAAGAAAGAGACTTAACATTTATAACGTGTGTTTCTTTAAAGGCTTTAAGTGTACTCCGAAAGCACTACCCAAAATTTTCACGGGAACGGAAAAAACTTATTTTTTCGTTTTACATCTTAGCGCGTACGAAGTCGCGGGCAAAAGCTATTTGGGGTAGGTATATTTTAGGATAGCCCTTTAGGTTAGGTTAGGTTTGTTTTATAAAAATCCTGCAATATTTACAGTTTCAGAAAAATTAAGGCAGCGGGGCAATGCGGGGGCTTGCTTGCATGCTTGATTGCATACTTGCTTTCATGCATGCTTGCATGCATGCATGCTTGCGTGCTTGCATGCCTGCTTGCATGCCTGCTTGCATGCCTGCTTGCATATTTACATGCTTGCAGGTTTGGGTGCTCGCTTGCTTGATTGCTAGCCTCTTTGAAATGCTCATGGTTCACGCGTGCGAAGCCGCGGGCAAAAGCTAGTTTTAGTATAAGTACTCAAAAGTGTGCCGGCAAAACAATTCTCAAAGTCGATTTGTTTCAGCGAAGTAGTAACTTCCTTTAATTCTTATTTCGCTTCTCTATTTAAGATGGCTTGGCAGCAGGCAGTCAAGGGGGAGACCCTGGTAGCGGCGCTGGCGCGGCTCGACGAGGAGATCGCCAGCAGCGAGCGGACGCACCCGGCAGCGCGGCTCGCTGTCGTCACCGCCGAGCTGGCGAGCATACAGCAGGTGAGAGCTGCTTGGCAGCCGGCATCCAGGGGTAAATACTAGGGCGGCGCTGGAGCAATCTACCCTCACAGCTACAGCAACTCAAGGCTAATGAAGCTAAAGAATGCTAACTCTACACCATAGAGCTACTGATGCACATTACACACCAAAGTCACCAGTCAAGAGTTGTCGTTGAGGAGCGTATCCAATTGTGAAGAAGGAAGCGCGTGTAACCATACTCTGGATTCCGGCCTGGATACCGTATTTACCCTGGCTTGATCAACTCCCAAAGCTTTCTCCAACAGGCAATAAAATACTTTTTAGCTCATTCTAAGAGCACTGCGGATGACAAAACTTGGGTTGAGAGACAACCAAGCAATCAGAGCTTCAGATGCATGTTACAATAGCCTTGCGACCACTTGGGGAAAAATAGACTGTAATTAAGGTCTAAAACCTCAGCCGCCGATGGTCGGACGACTCATAACCCGCATGCGCCGTATACCCAGACCACCGCTTCTTTTAACTAGACAAAT
Organism: Pandemis corylana; assembly: GCA_949127965.1. Taxonomy (NCBI): domain Eukaryota; kingdom Metazoa; phylum Arthropoda; class Insecta; order Lepidoptera; family Tortricidae; genus Pandemis; species Pandemis corylana. The sequence continues at coordinate 12,142,151 of OX421857.1, read as the reverse complement.
AATTAAGTAATAAAAAAATTAACGTCTTTTTTCTGACAGGAAATTAAAAGTTTTGAAGAGACTACTCCATCGTCAAGTAAAGATAACTACGCTAAAACTATTCATCAAGTGAGTACATTGATTAGGTAGGTACGTAATTATTAAATTATTTTATTGATTAGTTACTTAGTAACTGTTGACCCTTTTCATAGCAAAGTTTAAAATGTATTTTTTTTATTCAGATATTTGTGAGCTTGGATTTATATCGGCGTCCGATGCTGGCCTCAGAAAACGAAGATTTTGTGGCGAACGTCAATCGAAAGGTATTTTTATTCGTTCTTCATGTAGAAGTTTAGGTATTTCTGTAACCATGCTTATTTTGATCAGGAAATGCGTCGCTTGGAGCTGAGCTGGTTGCGCGTGCGGTCCTCCGAGCTGCAGCGCGAGCGCCGCACGTTGCACGCGCAGATACTACGAACACGCTCGCTCTACGCGCAGTTGCAACATCTCCTAGGTGAATTAATTTGCGTGAAAGTAAAAATATACAAAGAGATTTTTATACACTAAAGATAATTAATTTAATTGCGGATCGACCCACCGCCAATCGGATAGCCTAGGATTAGATAGAGGGCCTGACTACGGCGCTTTATGCCCCGGGTTCGATCTCTCGAGGTTATCTTATGAGGACATCAAAAATGAATTAATATTTATTATCCACGCGATCATATATTTCTTTTTCTTGCCTAACTCAAGTTGTCGTCGCAGTGGTTTGGTGAAATACTTTTTTACAAATTATATGACATTGTTACCCATTCGATTAATACATTAGCTCTATGTTCAGACAACGTGTGGGCCAACACGCTGCGGCCGGGCACGCCGCTGGAGGATGCGCTGAGTCGCGCGCGCGCGCTGCGCGACGCGCTGGCCGGCGTGAGCGCGCGCCTGCGCGCCGCCGCCGAGTACGCGCACGCGGCCGTGCGCCTGCTCGACGACGGCCTGCCCGCCTGGAAACTAAGCGCGGTCGGGAAGTCAGTATCAGAAATAATTCGGGGTTTTTGAGGAATTAGATTCTGAGTTTCGTGAGAATTCATTTAATGGAACGTATACAATACTACATTACAAGATTTGGCGGTCTGAGATTCGACCTTTAGCGGTCCACCTATTGCTGACCGTTTGATTAGACGGTCGATATTATCGTAAGACTGGTAATGTCCATATAAGATTGTGGATTTCAAAACAACCGGATTCGCTGTGATAGGTAGGTAGCATCAATGTTTCGGGTTGTGTCACGGACAAATTTGAGTTAAACGCTTCGATCAACAATACAACTAGATTCACGGTGATAGCTCTGAAAACGGCTCCGAGAAATAAGGCCACAAAATAAATTTGTGGCCTTATTTCTGACAGTATGCGCCAACCTCGGCCAATGTGAGGACGTGTCAAAATGTCACAATGTGCGTTCAAAAATTGCAAAAACAGCCACCGAAACACTAAGGTTTCGCGGAAGGAATATCTTTCTTTAAGTAAATACAAGTCAATATTTCATAAAGTACGTAAAGATTGGCAGTTTACATTTTAAAATCAATAATTTATTGTTTGGCTAATGTTCACCCACCATCTTGACAATAATCGGATGTTTTAGAACAAGAAATTCATGGAGTAGTTCTCGTTTTAAAATAAAATATATATTGCATTTTTTTGTAGATTTCCTAGTGATCTTTTTTGCTGTGCGGAATGGATAACTACTGTCGCGAGAGAAAGAGAAGAAGAACTTTACATGCCTTACAAAATTTCTGCTATAATGTTCGATTCATTTTGACAAATTCGACATAACTGGAAATAGCCAAAGGCGTAGATTACAGAAAAAGGCGATTCCCAAATTGCAGGTATACCTAGTTACATAGCAATGTTTAAAATAATATAAGATGAAGTATAGTGAGATGGAACAGAGGAGCTATCACTTATTAAAGAAGACGTAAAGCTTCAAGAAAAGTTCAAGCCGTACAATATTTATAACACACACACACACACAAATCACGTCTTTATCCCTTACGGGGTACACAGAGCCTAAGGTAACAGGTACCTACAGGCCACATTTAGCAAGATTGTGGGCGTCTAGGTGGAAAATCGAATCAAAATAGTGATGGGTTGCTAGCCTCATCGCCTATAACATGATTCCTATTATAATCCATACCCATAACCCATTCCCTCGACGACTTTCTGCTTGAGAGGCGGTAGGTCGAACAACTAGGCTACTACGGCTGTTGCCTGGCTGGGCCTGCGTGGGAATAATGACCCAATCCCTCTCGTTGTTAAAGGAAGCCTGTGCTCAGCAGTGGAACGTAGATGGGCTTAATTATTAAAATTAATGTTAATATTTGTATTTGTAAATATCTGTCAAATAAAAAAAAACCGAGTTATATACTTAATTGCGACTCCATTCCCCGTTCCTTAAATAGAATGACATCTTTTTGAAACGAAGGTAGTTCTTTTGTTTATCGAACGCTTTCGCTCGCTTGTGACGAAACGTCGTAAGTATTATATACAAATATAATTATTTGGATCTTTGTTGCTTAGACTTAAGGTTTATTTTACGTTAATAAAGAAGGTAAAACAGATATAGCTATAAGCATAAGCAACAGGGCCACTTTTTCGCTTTGCTTTTGTATGGGACCGTGAATCTAGTTGTATTGTTGATCGAAGGTTAAACGCTGTTAATTATAAGCACAGTCATCCGTGACAGTACATAAGCGTAACTAGGTAGGTAACTATTCAGAAACGGCTGGGAGCGCACGGCTGCGTGCGCGGACGCATGCCGCCTGCTGGTGCAAGCTCGCTGCTTGGAGCGCGGCGCGCGGCGCGTTCTCAGCGCGCCGGCCGCGCCGCGCGCCGCGCGCACGCTGCGGCTCGCGCTCGATTACGCCTTCACTGACACGCTACATGACTACAAGTGAGTATCGCCGGTCTACTCACGCATTCGAAATTCGAAGTAGGTATTATATATCGTCCCTCTCACTCTAAGTAAGTGGACGCTAGAGCGGAGCGACAGTGCGTCGGAACGTGTAGCGTTCGTGTGCAAACAAGTAGCTAAATGAATGTAAGTGAGCGTTTTCCAAAAAAAGTCCACATGAACCTTTTTTCAAGAATTTAACTATTTTGGGTTTTTGTTACTCAGAATCGTTTACTCTATCGATCATTATACAAGAAAAAAATGTTCCAAATTTCCATTCCAATGCGTCACTTTTTTTTAAATAGGCATGTAACACATTTTTTGTTGTATGAGAATCGATAGAGTAAACGATTCTGAGTAAGAAAAACCCAAAATATTCAAATTCTGGAATAAATGTATGTGGACTTTTTTTTAGAAAATGCTCAAGTAACAGTGCACGCTGCATAAAGCCCTTTGCCGCTGGCCGCCCCGCTGGACACGAGCCGCTCAGGCCTTCCACTTATACCATTTCAAGCTCTAATAGGTATCAGTATGAGCCATCAGGTGACCCGTCTGCTCGTTTGCCCCCTCTTATATTAAAAAACAAAAAAAATGAGCGTGATGGCACCATTCAAACTTCAGATTTCGAATTCGGGAGTACGATATCAGTTCAATTTCAATATAGCAGTTTTATAAATGGGTTACGATCTCGGGTTACAATATGTAGAATTTTTCAAATGGGTTTTGGTTTTCAGGTATCAGAGAGCGACCGAGATATTCGTTCAGTTCAAGGAAGCACTCGTACAACTAATCAACTCTATCCATCAGGTATGTATTTATATATAGTTAAAATCCGCCACCTTATTTAGCTTTTTGTAAACTGTCTCCAACTTATTTAGCTTTTTGGTTGTCTGGAAGAGATCGCTATTAAGCGATAAGACCGCCTATTGTCTACTTTGTTCTTTGTTTCTGTATTGTTTTGTACTGATTTGTGGTGTTCAATAAAGAGTATTTGTATTGTATTGTATTGTAAAATAAGTACAGTGCTGCATACAACCTTGTACTGAAATTTTAAACAAGTAGGCAAGTGGGCAAGTTTTCAATAAGTTTCAAGTAGTAAATTATGTGTTAAGTAGGTAGTTTTTTATATGACTATCCATTGGGGAACTAGAAAGTATGACATGCGTTGCGTGGTATTTAAGAAAACAAACATTTGGGCGTTTTCCAAAAAAAGTCCATGTGATCACTTTTTCCAGAATTTAACTATTTTGGGTTTCTCTTACTCGGAATCGTTTACCCTATCGATCCTTATACAAGAAAAAATGTGTCCCAAAATGTCCATTCCAGTTCGTCACTTTTTTTTCATATAGATAGGTATGTATGGAACGTGACGTATTGTAAAAAATCCTTAGTAAAATGTGGGACACATTTTTTCTTGTATGAGAATCGATAGGGTAAGCGATTCTGAGTAAGAAAAACACAAAATATTCAAATTTTGGAAATAATGTACATGTGGACTTTTTTTAGGAAACGCTCATTTCTTCCTTGATAACATAGACATGTCAGTATTGGCAATCAAAAGTCAATTTTACTCCATGCGACAGCTTAACACGCACCATCACTATTTATTGTTGTTATACAATACCGAACATACTTTGTAATGTTTAAATCATCTAAAAATCTATTAAACCGGAACACAATACAATGTTTACAAAGAAGGACAAAGACACAGGAAATCCCGATATTTATCAATGGTAAAGCGATAAATGTTCCGAGTTATTTCACGATAATGCAAGCCCTGCGCAGGGAGCGCGTCGCCATCCCAAGCTTCTGCTACCACGACCGGCTGTCCATCGCCGGCAACTGCCGCATGTGCCTCGTGCACGTCGAGGGCATGTTCAAGCCGCAGATCGCCTGCGCCATGCCCTGCATGAAGGGCATGAAGATAAGAACCAACTCTGAAATCACTCTAAAAGCTCAAGAAAGCGTTCTAGAATTCATTCTCGCTGATCATCCCCTCGATTGCCCTATTTGTGATCAAGGCGGGGAATGCGACCTGCAAGACCTATCGATGAAGTTCGGAAATGATCGTACCCGGTTTACCGATATACATTTTGAGGGCAAAAGAGCTGTAGAAAACAAAAGGCTAGGACCGTTTATAAATTGCGAAATGAACCGTTGCATTCATTGCACGAGATGTATACGGTTCGCATCACAGGTTTGCGGCATGGACGTGCTCGGCACGAGCGGCCGAGGACATGACATGCTCGTCGGCACCTATGTGGATAAGATGTTTCTCTCAGAGCTCTCCGGTAATATTATTGATTTATGTCCCGTCGGGGCCCTAACTTCTGTCCCTTACAGATTTAAAGCTAGACCTTGGGAAGTAAAGAGAACTAATTCGATCGATGTGACCGACGCAACCGGCACTAATATTGTTATAAATAGTAGATTTGATAGAGTTATCAGAATCTTGCCCCGGGAACACGACGAAATCAATCAAGAATGGCTTTCAGACAAAGGTCGTTGGGCTGTCGACTCTGTTGAAATGCAGAGATTAGTGACACCGATGTTTAGGTCGCAAAATCGCCTTTGTCCCACTGAATGGGAGTGCGGCTTGGCTCTTGCTGCAAATTTACTCGAATCCGCAGAAGGCGATAGTATAATGGCTGTAGCGGGTCCACATACCAGTGTGGAAACTTTAGTAACTGCTAAAGATCTTGTTAATATACTCGGAAGCGAACACACTTATGTGTCGCGAGGCTTAAGTTACTCGGTAAGTGGCACCGATTTACGAGCAGCATATTCGTTAAATGTTAAGATGAGTGACATTTGTAAAGCAGATAAAATAATCTTAGTTGGCACTAATCCACGCTTTGAAGCTCCCGTATTGAACGCATGGATTCGGCAAGCATATAGAAGTAACGACTGCGATATTTATGTAGTCGGGCCTATTTGTGATTATAACTACCACGTGACGTATCTGGGAGCGGATGGAGCGGCCTTGTCTAAAGTTAGTGAAACTTTGAAAGGTGCAAAAAAGCCATTAATATTTGTGGGAGTAGCTTTGCTAGATACTAGTGCAGCTGCAGAAATGATGACTTTCCTAATAAAAAGTACCAGCACCTTCCAGGGTAAAGATGGGCACGTTTTAAATGTCATTACTAGAGAGGCAAGTTTTGCGGGAGCTTTAGAAGCAGGTTGGAAACCAGGTGCAGTTGCGGCCTTGGAAGCGTGTAATCCCTCTGTACTGATTTGTCTTGGAGCTGACGAGATATTCTATGATTGGGAGCCTCCAGCAAGTTGTTCCATTATCTACATAGGTTTTCAAGGTGACCGCGGCGCTGAGCACGCACAAGTGGTGCTCCCAGGCAGCGCGTACACGGAGGCTGGAGGGTTGTACCTGAATATGGAGTGTAGATCCCAGCATGCGCTGCCGGCGGTGTCCCCGCCCGGTAAAGCGCGAGTCGACTGGAAAATCATTAGGGCTCTGGCGGAATTTAGGGGAATCTGCATGACGTATAGCGATTTGGCTACGTTGCACTTAAGGATGGGACAAATAAGCCCTAACTTCAATTGTTTGGGGACCTATCAGGAGAAATTATTCGGTGACTTGATTGGACAAATACTGAAAAAAAAGTCGGGAGGGCAATGCGTGAATGTCGACGTCGAAATGAAGACGCTACAGGACTACTACTGCGCCGATGTGTTCACTTCTAATTCACCTTCTATGGCAAAGGCTCAACATGCATATACCAAATTTTTGGGGAGTGCTTACAATAAAATTTAATTGCGCTTAGTTTCAATGCTAACCAATGTGTTTTAATTAATGAACATGACGTGATTTTAAATAAATGTTTTTATTTTGAACAACATCTTATACAGTGGCGTAACTATAGGGTGGCAGGAGTGGCAAAATGCCACGGGCCCCTAGCTCTACGGGGCCCCGAACTGGCTTGGTTTAAAGCACAGAAGGGACGCTAATGCTGATGCTGACTGAGGAAGGAGCCCCATCTGACAAATTTGGCACGGGCCCCAGACGTTATAGTTACGCCACTGATCTTCTTCTTCTTCTCTACTTAATGGCGGCCGTAAGGATGGGCCAATGTCAGTGATCTTATACTTTAGTCAACATCTTATGTCACTAGAGTCAGTTAGTAATAAATAAACTTCGCCAATTTCGATAGCACCGATAAATTAAGTTCTGGATATGGAGATCGAAGAGCCAGCAGTTTCCTCGCACAGCCAATTAGTATTGGCGATTCAGCGAGGTATTACTGCTAGCATATTTGGTTCTATGCCGCATCTAGTTTAGTTGTTTTTTCTTGTATGTTTATCTGTAGTTGATTACCTACTTAAATTGTTTAAATAATAGTAGATTATTTAACAAGGGGCTAAAACAAGCCATAATGACACGAGATGTTTAGTTAGCCACCCAAGCTCATAGAACGAGGGTGGCTACAGTTACGAGTGTCATTATGGTTGTCTCGGTGAACGAATATAACTGGTTGTCTAGTTAGTTGTGTTGTCAAATACTCTACTTTTCACTTTGAATGCGGAACAAACGACGTTCTCTACAAAATTACAATAAAACGTCTCGTGTCATTATGACTTGTTTTAGTCCCTTGTTGAACAATCTACTATTTATTTCTGCGTCATTATTTTGAGCACACATTACAGGTCCTTCTGAACAACTTGGAGAACTTGGCGTTGGCGACAAAGGACGTTGCTAAGCAACGGCGAGAACTGCGAGCGGCGCGCGTCAATGCCATCGCTAGCAAAGGACTCGCTGAGCTACGGTATGAGCCAGCATCGTTCAGCGGTGTAAAGGCCCGCCGGTAGAATATAATAAAATTTACGTCTAAAGCCGGGAACTCACCTGCGACCTGTAACCGAACTGTAGCACGTAACCAAAACCTCAATGTAGACGTGGTTCGCGAGCTATACGTCCACTTTAGGGAATTTGGTTACTAAAACGAGCAACAGATGACGAGTAGATACTCGGTTTAAGCACTAACAACAGTGACGTAGCTATAACGTTTGGGACCTGTGACAAATTTATCAGGTGCTTCCTCAATATAAAGGAGAGCATCATCGTCCCTTCAGTGCTCTAGACCAAGCCAGGGGTGCCGTAGAGCTAGAGGGCCCGTGGCATTTTGCCAGCCCTGCCACCCTGTAGTTACGCCACTGAGTAACAAATCGACTTTTGATGAAGAAGTCGATTAGTATTTTTAGCACTGATTAAGTACTGCAATGCTCTGATTAACATACTACGTATTTATAAGTATTTTTGATTTAAAATAAAAGTAGCATTTATCAAAACACAATCAAATTTTATTAAATATCAAATATTGTATTGTCTAACACGATTCCTTAACTATCATGTTTCACATCAATATCTTGTAATGGCATAGGTACGTACCTAATGATATACGGTTACAAATACGGTACACGATTCACAGGGCGGAAAGTATAGTACAGTGACAAGAATAGAAAAGTAGATGCGGCGAATCTCTTTAAACAAAATACAGCTTTATAAAAATAAAGTTTACATTAAGTATATGATATTGTCGTAAAGGAACAAGACGTAGCTAACAATTTGTACCCGTAAGCAAGTAATATTAGATTTCAGTAGTTTCACGTTACATCTTTATTATGGTAACTTATTCATTATTTGGAAATTAAAAATGTCTTTACGTTAAGATACTCTTAGATTCGCTGAGACAATACGACACCGAAGAAGAGTTGGAACGGAAACGTGGTGAAGGAAGTCGACGAAGAACACACTCACATTATAAATACCCGTCACAATACATGGGTTTAAATGCAAAATCTACAAAAAAAGTGTTATACACGATTATTATCTCGAAACTGTATGATCAGGTTAATATTACATCTTAAAATCTATTCATAAATTAGTTAGGTATTTGTGCGCCAAAGCTCTACTTGCATGATATCTTAAGCGTATGACAGAGGATGATCTTCTGCAATAGACTCGAATGTATCAATATCAATACAAGTCGCAAGTACACGGGACCCTAGCTATCAGTCGCTTGCAGAAGACTGGCTGATTTACGACGACTATTAATTTAACACTGATATGTGGTATGATGTGTCACGTCTTACTTGGTCTACAGGACAATCTAATCAAATCTCCAGCAAACCATGGGCGCACGTTTCTCGGCGGCAGCGTTGGATTTGTAGGTTGTTTCTATAACCGCCGATTTACCTCCTAATACCCCGCCCACACCAAAGCAGGTGACGCGGCCGGGATACACCGCCCACTTGGTCGCGTCCCTCAAACCATAGGTCACTTACAATACCAATATAAACACCTACATACGATGGAGCTGTTAGTCGTGCTAACAGGTCTAATCCCTTGAAGTCACGATGGCTTCAGTCTTCCCGGGCAGGCCGAGGCCAGGCTCTGCACTAACAGCTGGCCACCACCGCAGCAAACTACTCACGAATACATATTGTCAATCCAGAAGCCCGACCGATCGTCACTCGGCAGGTAATCGTTATGCGTGGAAAAGTTATCAAAACCGTCTAAATTAGCATATACGTCGTAAAAACTTGGAAGCACTCCTGCGGACAGACTGTTGCTGGCTATAGTTGATATATACCAAATATATTACTAACACGTTACATATACTGTCAATACTCAGTGTTAATAATTAATGTAGAGTAGACAACTACAAAACTATTGTGTAGTTGATATGGTGTTGTTACGGAATTCTCAAGTAATTCGCAATATAATGTACCTAAACATAAAGTAGAAAGGAGATGCAAAATAACAATCAACGTTTGACGTACCCTATTCTTTGGTGAAGCAAAAAGTAAACTTAACAAGTATAATGTACAGAGACATTTAAAACGTTAGATATTTAAACAGATAACAGAAGTCGTAATACAAGTCCACCATAGAGTGAAGGGCCTGGTGCGCTGCGCCAGGGCTGCGAAGTCACAAAACACCGACTCCTTGTGGCCTTACACCTTGGTCACGGTCTTCAGCTTCCGGCTCCGGAGACATCTGTCGACAAAAATATCGTTAAAACTCAAGTTATTTCATTCTCTCCTCGAAATTCTCACAATTCAGCGGAAACTTACAATTTGTTCCATCTATGGAGCAAATGGAAATGACTCAATTAATTGATGTGCACGTTCAGTCGAACAACATCTTGTACTCTCTTATGAATGCCAGTCTGATAAGCGAGCATATGCTGGGCCATGAGTTTTGATAACCCACAGTGGCGTAACTATAACGTCTGGGCCCGTGGCAAATTCGTCAGATGGGCTCCTTCCTCAATATAAAGAAGTGCATCATCGTCCTTTCTGTGCTCTAAACCAAGCCAGTTCGGGCCCCCCTAGAGTTAGGGGCACCTGGCATTTTGCCACCCCTGCCACCCTATAGTTACGCCACTGTAACCCAGCAGGTAAGTAACTGAATAATATTAAGTTTTACCTGATAAGTCCGCGGTACAGCATAAACCCGCCGTAGAAGCTAAGCACGATAGTCGCCGTCCAAACCACAGCCAGCAATGAGCTGCTGCCCTCTGTAAATGGTACAATTCTATTGTTAAGTATTTGATGATTTAACTTAGATCAACATAATGCTAGGTAGATGGCAGTCACCATCAGATATATCGGAGTTGTCTTGGTGTTGAAATAAGTGAAACACGACAGTACCTGCTGCCAGTCGTTTAAGTGCGTGTTCTGAATCTTTGGCACCTAGACAGTTTCAATGTATCTAATGGCACTCGTAACAGACTTACTCGTTTAGAGAAATAACGTATTTTTATCCATACCGTGTCTAAAGGTACCTCATGAGTGTATGTATAAGATAGAAATTTGTGATAGGGCACACTTAAAGGTCAGCCACTCCCTATGTACATTGCCCAAAGAGAATATAATCATTACATTATCGCTTCTGCCACCCTTTTTTTGGTGGATATCAAGCCAACCATTTGCGCGGGAAGAGAAGCAACTGGTACATTCTATGTTTTTTCTTTGCTCCCAGACCAGCATGGAAGTATAGTATGGGCGAAAATCATAGGAATCATGTTATAGGCGATGTGGCTAACTAGCCGCCACTATTACCCATCACTATTTTGATTCCGCTTTCCACCTCTACGCCCTCAGTGTCTTGTTAAACGTGGCCTGTAGGTCTTGTTACCTTAGGCTCTGTCTACCCCGTAAGGGATAAAGACGCGATTTGTGTATGTGTGTGTGTGTATGTATCAAGCAAAGGCTATCCCTCCAGGAAACGGGATCAACTGGCATAAAGACTGGCCCCACTCAAATAGCCCCGCTGAAGAGTTTCTACTTACCGATGTATCCGTCGTGGTAGTGGTCGGGGTCTGCCCAGGCGCGGCGCGGCGCGTCGTCGCGCGGCTCCAGCGCCACCAGGTCAGTCTCTTCGCCGGCGGAACAGTTCGCCCACTCGATCGTTACGTATCTGCGAACACACCGGCTGCTACAAACTGGTCCTACTTCTTACTAACATGTATTAACAATTACAAAGTTTGGATGTGGGCCCGTCTCCGACAGTGAGTGTGTGGTGGTCACCACCTCTCCGGCTAACCTGGAGGGCGTGCGGCAGGCCTGGCGCGGCGGCACGAGCAGCTGCCGCGAGCGCGAGCGCGCGCCGCCGCGGCACGGGCCCCACGCGCCCCACGGGCCCGGCTGACCCGTCTCCGACTCCTTGCAACCGCACTCCACTTCGCACGTCTCCTCCTGTCATAATATAAAATTGTATCAGTATTAGGACAGCTTCAGTCTTCCGGGGGTCCACCAGAGATGTGCTACGCTACGTTGCTACTTGCTATTGATGTGTTTGATATCCACCAATCATAAGTATTCTTTAGTGCACATACTATAGGTACCACTGGTAATTATTTTGGATCGCTCTGCCGATGACAGATATATGTATATATCTATAAGCTCCACAGATAGGAACACACTAGTGTTGTAACATCTCAACACTCTTGACTATTAGGGCTGCATAGCTTAGCATTAGTGGAAACTGTTACAATTTCGCTGCGTAGCTTTCCCATGCTCGCAGCAAAGCTGTATAGCACATCTGGTGGAAAAGCACCTTCCATACCTGGTAGTGCAGCGGCGGCGCCACGATGCGGCCGGGCAGCGCGGGCGCGCACCGCCACGGCGGCAGCGCGGCGCCGTCGTCGCCCGCGCCCGCCAGCACCCCCCATACCTGGTAGTGCAGCGGCGGCGCCACGATGCGGCCGGGCAGCGCGGGCGCGCACCGCCACGGCGGCAGCGCGGCGCCGTCGTCGCCCGCGCCCGCCAGCACCCCCCATACCTGGTAGTGCAGCGGCGGCGCCACGATGCGGCCGGGCAGCGCGGGCGCGCACCGCCACGGCGGCAGCGCGGCGCCGTCGTCGCCCGCGCCCGCCAGCACCCCCCATACCTGGTAGTGCAGCGGCGGCGCCACGATGCGGCCGGGCAGCGCGGGCGCGCACCGCCACGGCGGCAGCGCGGCGCCGTCGTCGCCCGCGCCCGCCAGCACCCCCCATACCTGGTAGTGCAGCGGCGGCGCCACGATGCGGCCGGGCAGCGCGGGCGCGCACCGCCACGGCGGCAGCGCGGCGCCGTCGTCGCCCGCGCCCGCCAGCACCCCCCATACCTGGTAGTGCAGCGGCGGCGCCACGATGCGGCCGGGCAGCGCGGGCGCGCACCGCCACGGCGGCAGCGCGGCGCCGTCGTCGCCCGCGCCCGCCAGCACCCCCCATACCTGGTAGTGCAGCGGCGGCGCCACGATGCGGCCGGGCAGCGCGGGCGCGCACCGCCACGGCGGCAGCGCGGCGCCGTCGTCGCCCGCGCCCGCCAGCACCCCCCATACCTGGTAGTGCAGCGGCGGCGCCACGATGCGGCCGGGCAGCGCGGGCGCGCACCGCCACGGCGGCAGCGCGGCGCCGTCGTCGCCCGCGCCCGCCAGCACCCCCCATACCTGGTAGTGCAGCGGCGGCGCCACGATGCGGCCGGGCAGCGCGGGCGCGCACCGCCACGGCGGCAGCGCGGCGCCGTCGTCGCCCGCGCCCGCCAGCACCCCCCATACCTGGTAGTGCAGCGGCGGCGCCACGATGCGGCCGGGCAGCGCGGGCGCGCACCGCCACGGCGGCAGCGCGGCGCCGTCGTCGCCCGCGCCCGCCAGCACCCCCCATACCTGGTAGTGCAGCGGCGGCGCCACGATGCGGCCGGGCAGCGCGGGCGCGCACCGCCACGGCGGCAGCGCGGCGCCGTCGTCGCCCGCGCCCGCCAGCACCCCCCATACCTGGTAGTGCAGCGGCGGCGCCACGATGCGGCCGGGCAGCGCGGGCGCGCACCGCCACGGCGGCAGCGCGGCGCCGTCGTCGCCCGCGCCCGCCAGCACCCCCCATACCTGGTAGTGCAGCGGCGGCGCCACGATGCGGCCGGGCAGCGCGGGCGCGCACCGCCACGGCGGCAGCGCGGCGCCGTCGTCGCCCGCGCCCGCCAGCACCCCCCATACCTGGTAGTGCAGCGGCGGCGCCACGATGCGGCCGGGCAGCGCGGGCGCGCACCGCCACGGCGGCAGCGCGGCGCCGTCGTCGCCCGCGCCCGCCAGCACCCCCCATACCTGGTAGTGCAGCGGCGGCGCCACGATGCGGCCGGGCAGCGCGGGCGCGCACCGCCACGGCGGCAGCGCGGCGCCGTCGTCGCCCGCGCCCGCCAGCACCCCCCATACCTGGTAGTGCAGCGGCGGCGCCACGATGCGGCCGGGCAGCGCGGGCGCGCACCGCCACGGCGGCAGCGCGGCGCCGTCGTCGCCCGCGCCCGCCAGCACCCCCCATACCTGGTAGTGCAGCGGCGGCGCCACGATGCGGCCGGGCAGCGCGGGCGCGCACCGCCACGGCGGCAGCGCGGCGCCGTCGTCGCCCGCGCCCGCCAGCACCCCCCATACCTGGTAGTGCAGCGGCGGCGCCACGATGCGGCCGGGCAGCGCGGGCGCGCACCGCCACGGCGGCAGCGCGGCGCCGTCGTCGCCCGCGCCCGCCAGCACCCCCCATACCTGGTAGTGCAGCGGCGGCGCCACGATGCGGCCGGGCAGCGCGGGCGCGCACCGCCACGGCGGCAGCGCGGCGCCGTCGTCGCCCGCGCCCGCCAGCTCGCAGCGCACGCTCGAGATCTTCACGCCCCAGCCGCACGCGCCCGCCGCTTCTTGTCCTGACCACGTCTGCGCAATACATTAGCACAAAATTAGAGCATGAACGAGTGTCGGACACTGGAACCGATTGGCGAATTTCCATTCGCCACTACTCGTGTAGTTAAGGTGAATAAGATGGCAACGTATACGTGTTTTTACGCGGGCGAGGCATACCTTTCAATACAACGTCTCTCAGACTTTACACCCCTGAAAAGATTTTATTATTTAAATTTTCACTTTGAACATCGATCAATGTATGAATTAAAAAATCCTGAAAGACATTTACAGGGCTATTTAGTCAAACTAACCCAACCACCTGTTAAAATATTTTGGAACAATTTTAAGACTATGTTTCAAAAAAAATTATCACCCATTGGGATGTCATGGTGATGTCGTCAACGTACCTATGTGCAAATTGTCGCAGATGTCAATACAAAAACGCGAGGCGCAAACGAAAATGTTCGAGGTGCCACCATGGCAACCCATGAACTTTTACAGCAAAGGCCTGAGCTAGCACTCACCTGAACATGGCAGCCGAGCACGGGGCGCGCCACGAGCCGCAGGCAGGGCTCGCGCGGGCACGGCGCGCGCTGCTCCGTCGGCGGGCACGCGCGCCCCGGCCACACCGCTGCTGTCAGCCGCTGCCTGTTCACACAACACTAAACCTTGAGACCTAGTATATGTATAGACGAGACAGTGCTTTCGGTCGAATACTAGGTGCGTATAAACATCGCGCCGAATGCTTGGTCACCAACGCTTGACCGTGAAAGCTGCGTGACAGTAGCTCGAACCCCATTTTATTGTCTCGCAGTTTTCATGGTTAAGCGTTTACGACTGAGCACTCGGCACAATGTTTATACGCACCTAGTACTCGTCGTACGTCGTAGTAGGTCGAGTACTGTCTCGCCAGTATGTTAGGTAGTTGTGCTCAAGGCTAAGCTAATACAGCGGCGAGGAAATCGGTACTCGGCCGAGAAAGTAGGTTGGGTAGTGGGCATTCGGTCTAGTAAATAAAACAAGGTCCGAGTGACTCGCTCGTCATTTTGCTGAACCGAGTTCTTATCACAAAGTACACACGAACCGAGCACTTGGCCAAGGGCACCCACTGTATTCGATCCGTGTGATTAAGGCATAAGTCTGATGGTAAACCATGTACACACAAGTATCTATTGACTGTTGCTTAGAGTAGCAAATATCCCTGGCATCCTTAACAATGCAAAGGCAAAACAAGCGTAGAGTTTTATAATTATGGGTGTAAAGTGTAAGCCCTGCAGTTACCGGACGCGGCGCATGTGCCTGGTGGAGGAGGCGTCGCCGCACGCGCAGGCCGAGGCGTCCCACGCGCTCCACGCGCCCGGCTCGCAGTCCACGCCGCACGGCACGTAGCACCACGACTCGCGCGCCTCCGTCGATGTCGTGTTCTGCATCAAGCATATAACATGGGATCCACTTACAGCTTAATCATTAACATTATCGCGACAAAATTTTGTTTGCTCGATTGTAAGTACAAAGGGAAGGATGGCGTGTAATGTGTATTGAAAGAGATCTACACTCAGCATTGGGTAGTTAACGTTTGAAAAAGAGACTTTAAGAGAGAACTCTTTCTTTAAGAGAGAGGGAGAAGCACGCAGAATGCGTAATCACAACATTCTAAGTGTTCCAACGCAAGGCCAGCGCTGGCAGCCAAGCCAGCATTTGCTGAGTTGGGACTATTTCAAAACAATTAGTTCCTTCTGGTTATTTTTTGAGCCGGACCAATAATCGATATCATTGGTTTAATCATGTATTATGGCTAGTTAAGCAATCCTTCATCACACACCCATTCATTTTAAGATGTGTTTTTATATATATAAGAGGGGCAAACGAGCAGACGGGTCACCTGATGGAAAGTAATACCATTGCCCAGGGGCACCTGCAAGACTTGGGGAATCACAGGTGCGTTGCCGGCCCTTTCAAGAACAGGAAGGCTCGTTTTTTAAAGATCCCTAAATTGTACCGCTCAGGGAATGTTGCAGCAGAATGTGTTCAGAATTAGAAGTACTTACAGGGCAGAAAGTATCGTTCACAAACATGCCATCACTCCGCAGACAACGAACGGATCTCCTCTTCGTCCCTTCCCCGCAGGGTGAGCCGCCTAGGAAAAGAAACATGTGATTTACGAACGTATCAAGACAAATAAGTTCAAGGCGATCCGATCCAAAGATAAAATAAACAGGTGGGTACCTAACGGCTGGCAGTCGTCCCAGGGCGCCACGTGCCAGGAGTAGGTGTGCGGCGCGCAGGGCTCGGCGTCCACCAGCGGGGGGCACGGCGCGCCGCCCTCCGCCGCCGGCCGCAGCAGCACGCGCGTGCGGTCGCGCCGCCCGCCCCACTTCGTCTGAACAACAACATTCATAAACCACAGATCTAATACTTGTTTTTATAATGCTATATTAAACGGTTAGGAAACATTCTTCCATGCTGGTCTGGGAGCAAAGAAAAAACATAGAATGTACCGGTTGCTTCTCTACCCGCGCAGATGGTAAAAGACCATCGAGGGAATGGGCGAAACTTATAGGAATCATGTTATAGGCGATGAGGCTAGCAACCCATCACTATTTTGATTCCATTTTCCACCTATAGATACACCCTCAATCTTGCTAATTGTGGCCTGTAGGTACCTACCTGTTACCTTAGGCTCTGTCTACCCCGTAAGGGATAAAGACGTGATTTGTGTATGTATGTGTATGTAGGGAACATGGATGCGTATCGCAGCGAATCCGCTTGTTTTTAAATCATACCAGTATTTATCTAATGATTCGATTCTAATCCATGACGATCTTAGATACTCAGGGGACGTCCGCTGCTTGAGCTTGACATAGGCGTCCCCAAGGGTACCGTAACTATCGGTTTAATGCTACCCGCCGCCAATAGCTTCCCGCGATCATTACCAGATCGCATATCTAGAGGAATTAATCAATAGAATGGTAATACGGACCGTACAATTAACTAGAAATGTGCCTCATTTTCATCTAGTAATACTACTAAGATTTAATGTAGGAATTACTAGGTATTCTATACGATTGAGTGACTAAATGAGATGACAGTTTTTTTCAATAGTTAAAAAAGACCTATAAATAAATATCTACTAGGTACGGTCAGTTTAAATATAGTAACAGTTTTGTTCAAACAAGGTTGAAGTTGTTGAATCTAACGCTAGCCATCAAGGCTTTTCTTAGTGTTAGTTTTACGAGAATCGCTGCCACTGTCTCTTCTGAGTTTTCTACATGAATGCAATTAATAAACAATTACATTTAAATATATTATTCTTAATAGAATTTACCACAATCTTCGGAAGCGTTGACTTGGACATCCCCTCTCCAGCCTCAGGCAGACGTCAATAAAACAGATGTCAACGCGACTAAAATCAGGTCGCTTGCCAACGATTTTGAATTGTTGACGTTAACCTTAAATGGTAATTGACACGGGAGGGGGGGAGTAAGTATAGTGAAAGGTAACCTGTTCGCAAGGGCTCCACTCGGACCAGCTGCTAACGACGCAGTCTCCAGGGCAGGGCGCGCGGCACGGCGCCTCGCGCGCCGGCGCGGGCCCGGCGCCCGCCACCTCGCACGTTGAGTCCTCCAAACTGTTGCCCTCGCCGTCCACGCAACTACGTACATAACATTAAATTTAAAAAATTATAAACTCCCATGCAATAATCGAGTACAACGTAAATAAATAATAATTCAATTCTGTGCCAAAAATGTCTTACATTATTTTGGAAAACAGCTGATACTATTCAAACTGCTGGACCGATTTATGTTAAAGTCTATGGTTTGTGACGTAGCAACAGTCTTTGAAATAGACATTGTCACTTGATAAAATAAAGTATTAACAGTATGCACATATATTCAGAGTTTCCTTAAAATAATAGGCAGAGCCCATCAAATAGCATTACTCTAACAATTATTACCAAACACCGCTAAGAACCACCGCAAGACAACTGGCTTTCGGACGACAAAAACCGCATCGAAAATGGCCCATCCGTTTGAGAACTACGATACGACAGACACAAACACATACACACAGACATCAACGTCAAACTTATAACACCCCTATTTGCGTCGAGTTTACAGGCGATTGAACGCACATGTGCGTCGGCGGCACCTGAAGAAGTCTCGGGTTTGGCAGAGTGGTGAAACAGGTGGCTTACGCGACGGTGCGGTTGATGATGGCGTGCCCGCAGAGCGCGCGTCGCGGCGCGCACGCGGCCCACTCGCCTCGCTCCCAGCGCGGCTCCGCGACCGCGCACGCCGCGCGCTGCAGCGTGGCGCCGCACTCGCGCCCGCCCGCAGAGCCCTCCTCTAACACCTCCCTGCACACAACATCCATCATTGCAACTTGTAATCCACGATCAGGAACATAGCGAGCACAGCCCCGCTAGCACGAGAGCGCACGAAAGTCGCGTCGCGCGCGAGTTGGACTACCCGTCTCTTTCTTGTTGGTACAGTAAGAAAAGGACGGGCAATCTATCTCGCGCGCGACGCGACTCTTGTGGGCTCTCGTGCTAGACGTGCAGGGTACTTTTCACACTTCGCATTCAGAAAGTAAGCTGCGCTGTCGAGAAGGATCAAAGTGCAACTTTTCTGTTCAAGGCTTTTCTAAGTGTTTTTT
This sequence comes from Pandemis corylana, assembly GCA_949127965.1. NCBI lineage: Eukaryota > Metazoa > Arthropoda > Insecta > Lepidoptera > Tortricidae > Pandemis > Pandemis corylana. The sequence continues at coordinate 12,123,405 of OX421857.1, read as the reverse complement.
TGCAAATGCAATTTTGTGAAGTTGATAATAGGAAAACCAAGCCATATTCTATGCTGGTAGCTCTTTAATTATGTTTAGAATTCGTTGTTCAAGTTTTTTAATGTTCGGTGTGAAAAGTTGTACGAGCCACTCGGGAGCAAAATTATTTTCATCTTGGGCGTTAACACTTGAATCCCTCATTACGCTCTGAATTCTTATGGGAGAATCCTTCGCTACATTCTGGATTCAATGTAGATACATCATTTCGCTCCCTTGTGACATAAATAACTACTTCTACTTGGGACAATCCTATGCTCTCCACCTCTTACCAGCAGCCGGGATTGTAATTCCCTTTCAACAGATGTCTGGTATGTTTCTTGTTTTCTTACGGTCGGCCAATTAAGTACGTAGAGTCATTTTTCATTCAGATTCTTATAAGAAGAATAGGTATATCACTAAAGTCCAAGTTCCAAGGGAACAGCTACGTCTTATGACGCAGCTACGACTTACGATTGGAGAGCGCTGAATGTTAACCTGATGGGTAGCTATCTAAGGATAGGTGAAAATCTTAAGCAAATGACCTGTTGTATGTAGTAGAGTACATAACTGATATGGGACTTAAGTCATTTTTCGAACTTGGAACGTCAATTTGTCTATTCGCACACGTTACTCGCACATACAACAGGACAGTTACTAAGGTTTTTCACCTATAGCACACTGATAGGCATGGATTAGACGCATAATATTATCGCATGATGTCAAACTATCCGGATTCACTGCGATATCGTGATATGTATCGCGACATGCGGGGATCACACCCCCTGTCCTGTGTATACTGTCTCTTTGGTTGTCTGGTAGATATCACTATTAAGCGATAAGACCCCCTATTGTCTACTTTGTTCTTTGTTTCTGTATTGTTTTGTACTGATTTGTGGTGTTCAACAGAGAGTATTTGTATTGTATTGTACACACACACAAATCACGTCTTTATCCCTTACGGGGTCGACAGAGCCTAAGGTAACAAGACCTAAAGGCCACGTTTAGCATGATTTTGGGCGTATAGATGGAAAGGGGAATCAAAATAGTGATGAGTTGCTAGCCGCATCACCCATAAAAGTCATGATTCCTATGCCCATTCCCTCGATGGGCTTCTACCATCAGCGCGGGAAGAGAAGCTACTGGTACGTTCTATGTTTTTTCTTTGCTCCCAGACCTGCATGGAAGCAATTATTATTAATTGTATTGTATAATATTGACCGTCTAAGCCATGCCATACCAGTTATAGAAATAACAGTGGCAGTAGCAGTGAGTGACCTGGTCCGGAAGCGGAAGGCGGCCCTGGAGCCGGGCTCGGCGGCGCAGGGCCCCCACTCGCCCCACGCGCCGGCGCCGCAGTCGCGCGCGCACCGCACCGAGCACGCGCCGCGCAGCAGCGACGGGAACTCCTCGTCGTACGTATACCCGTCTGTGGAAGCTTCGCGCACTCGGCTTGCTCCTATTTATTAACATATTTTTTCCATAAACCTGCCCTTACGTATAAGGTTACCGCCAGAAACTGGCCAGTACGAAAGCACAACAATTTGCATGGTGAGCCGAAAGGAGGAGAAAGAATAAAAATAGATGCTACACCACATTCTATCTCGGTGTGCATGATTACTGTGACCTAGGTTCCTCTCCTCTTTTTCTAACACAACTACATTTAGTAAAATCCAATGAAGATCATTTCAAGATAGCTCCAACACAGGGTTTGGCCCCTACTTTTCCCTTAAACTTTGTGGACTAATCTTTCTTACAACTTTAGGTTATGAACCCAGATATTGTGCAATATAAACGAAGCCATTGAATTGAAATGTGTAAATAGCTAAATAAATAGTGAACTAACCCGTAAGGGGGTGGAATTTTTTGCACACATCCATAGGAACATCTCGTCCACCGAACATGCAGCGGGCAGCTCTCAGCGCTCTTCCTTCTCCGCATTCCATGCTGAAATAAACGAACCAATCGGACCCTCATGAGTTTTAATACCATCAAGGGACATTCGACTTGGGGTAATACGTAAGTGCGAGTCATCAAATCTCACCCGGGAGGAAGAATGCAATCGGAATCAGCTGGCAGAAGTTCCAGGGAGACATTCTTGCAAATGCATGTTGGGATGTCTGGGTCCGATGCATCCAAGAATCTGAAATTAAATAACAATCGTAATAAGTACATCCTGGTCTTCCTACAATATTGTAAAATTTCCAATGTAAATGCTAAAGTACTTATGTACAGTACAGTAGAATATATGTTTCACCGACCTTATTGTTAATGGCAGAAAGGTGTATAGTTGTTTTTGACGGCTTGGTAATGTACATATATTTATGCCCTTTTCTGTACATATAAGTATGTGTTTGATATTATTTGAAGCTACAATGAGTCGCTTATATCCAGAATTGGAGTTACTAGAGTTTAAACTAAAGCGGCTTAAAGGGTCTGACGGATTTCAATGAAATTTGGTATCTGAAATAAAACATAAGCTACTTTTCATTTCTACCACGATTCACGACGATTTTTTGGTGTTCCTCAGGTCTTTTTTTAAACTCCTCCGGGAATTCAGAAAAATCCCTTGCTCAGTCGAGAGATGAAATTGTACACGGCTGTTCGTCACGCAACAGCTCGTGTTTACCTCAACGGGTCAGCGCAGACGCTGTCGCAGGTGAGGGGCGGCGGCACGCGCTCGCACGGCACGCGGCACGCCACCACGCTCTGCGGCACCAGCTGCCCGGCGCACGCGCCCGCCTCCACGCGGTGCGCCGCCGAGCCGCACCAGATGCCTGGACAAAAAAAAAAAAAACCGGTCAAATGCGAGTCGGACTCGCGCACCGAGGGTTCCGTATCATTATCTATAAATATATAAAATCAGTGTAAGCAGAGCCCTGCTCCAAAGCAAAATGTACGCAGTGTGGGGTTACTTTATATTGGTCACTGCTATATACAGACATACATACACATTTACGGTTTTCGCAATTATTCTTTAATCTGTGCTATAAGACCTACCTTCATACCAAATTTCAAAATTCTGCGTTCACGGGAACTACCTTGTAGGTTTTGATTCCCTTGAGAGTTGAAAATTTGCGGAAATTTGCGGCATAAACGGCTGTATCTTTTGATTGCGTTGGCTTAGAATTTTGATTTTTTCACAGCTCCAAGGGGCAGTAGACCTAAGTATTTGATATAAATTTCAGCTTGATACCTCCACGCGTTCCTGAGAAAAAGGGTCTTGACAGACGGACGGACGGACGGACAGACGGACAACAAAGTGATCCTATAAGGGTTCCGTTTTTTCCTTTTGAGGTACGGAACCCTAAAAATTAAAAAATTTAAACTGTTTATTTCGGAAAAAAAAAACACTACATTTTATACAGCAATATAACTACTTAATCCTTGATTTGTAGGATTGTTGAAGTTAATATTAATATTACACAGGTTAATAGACACAGTGGCTCACTCACTTCTTAACCTCGTAAGACCCAAAACAGTCTTAGGACGTCTATTGTTACGACCCAGTGTATTAATTTAAGGCACATGCCCAGACCTTTCTATTATTTCGTTTATAGAAATCAGCAGTAAATTAAAGCAGGAGCTTAGTACTCTTCTTCTTCTCTCCTTAATGGCGGCCGTAAGGCTTGGGCCAATGTCAGTTTAGCTTGGGAAGTGTGCGGTAAAAAATATAAAACAAAAGTCTTGTGACAAAATGTCGGCAACGTTGTACAGTCAAGTGTAATAATATGTATCTAGTCAAAGTTTCAAAAATAAGTACCATACACTCTTACGCCGCCGCCGGCGTAATAAAGTCGTGGGACATATTTTTGAGAAGCTCGTATCTGTTGTTGTATGGTAAGCTTTATAGCATTGTGTTTTAATATGGCAATACATAAGTTTACTATGGTTTCTAATTTTGATAAATTATACCTATGGTAATACTGACTGTCCTGTCAAGATGTCGGCTCTCTTCATTCGTTTTCCTCTTTCCGTGATGTACTGATAAAACTGTGTTTCGGCCTAAGTCTTAACTTATTCATTGATAATGTAATCATCCTATATTTTGGACATCATCGCTACCATGTACCGCTAAACAGAATCCGTTAATATACAAAGTGCTATGTGATTTGTTGGCCTACTTATTTTCCGCCTGCTGACCGCTCCCCGCTCTACACTGCAAACTACGCTCTGCTACAGGTTACGGGTCCAGACACATTATCAAATCCCCTGCAGAACAATCCAGAGGCTTCTACAATATATTTCGGGTGAGTGGTCAGTTTTGGCTTCGTGGCACGATGTCACATAACCTACAAGATGGCCAGGTGGCAACCGCACCATCGATGTTTGGCGGCAGCGGAGGCATGGTTGAAAAGCTTAATGGCGTTCAGAATTATAACGCTTGGAAATTTAGTATGCGGATGCTTTTAACATTGGATGGCCTTTGGAGTTGTGTTGAGGGACAGGACAGTGACACAGCACGTGATCAAAGGGCGCTTGCGCGCATATGTTTGTCGCTTCATACGTCCCTGTTTCAGTATGTTAGGAATGCAGCGACTGCTAAAGAGGCCTGGAAGAGCCTATCGGCTGTATTTGAAGACAAGGGACTGTACAGAAGAGTTCTTTTGATGCGGCAACTCCACAGAATTGAATTTTCAAAATTTTCTGGCATGACCGCCTACATTAACCAAGTGATGCTCCTGGTGCAGCAACTAGCGGACATTGGGAAGAATATAGAGGACACAGAGGTCGCAGAAATTTTGTTAAGTGGTTTACCGCAGGATTATGATGTGCTGGTGTCAAACATTGAAACTGCATGCATCAATGAGACATTGTCAAGCGAGGTGGTGCGCTCTCGTTTGCTGCAAGAGGAACATAGGAAGCTCCACAGTGACGGTGTTGAAGCTACTAGTATGGCATTTGTTACAAGAAAGAGACCTACGGTGATATGTCATTTTTGCAAGAAGCCGGGACACAAGAAGATAAACTGCTATGCCATGAAGAAGAGGAAGCAGACGGAGAAGCAAGATCATGTTTTTGTTGCTCGGGAGCCTTCGGCCGAGGTTTTTACTGCGCAACAGAAAGAATGGATAATAGACTCCGGATGTACTTCGCACATGTGCAATGACAGAGACTCTTTCAAAGACTTTAAGTCATGTTCTAGTGAAGTGTCTATTGCAAATAATGACCGACTTTCCTGTGTAGGTACTGGTAACATAAATATCCTTTTAAATAATACATGCCATGTTCTATCTGATGTAATGTTTGTTCCTCATCTCTCAGCCAACTTAGTATCAGTCAGCAGATTAACTGAGAAAGGGTTCACAGTTTTGTTTAACAAAGATAATTGCAATATTTGTTTTGAAAATAAAGTCATTGGTTCAGCTAAGAAGGTCAATAATATTTATAAGTTAAATATTGGTGTTGTTTTTGAAAAGGTTTTGCAGGTCAAGGGGCATTCTTCAGCCGCTCTGCATGAAGTGCAGAGGGATCAGAGTGCAATGCTTGCTAAGGTGCCAGCAGGTGTTTGGCACAAGAGACTTGGTCATTTGGGTCATGGAGGTATGAGTGCTCTGCAGAATGAGGGTCTGTTGCAGATGGACGATCTTGTGCAAGGACCGGCGTGTGTGCGCTGCCTGGAAGGAAAGCAAACCGCGGCTGCTTTTCCAGATCGACAGGTGAAGCGTGCTGCACGGCTGCTGGAGCTTATACACTCTGATGTTTGTGGGCCAATGTCTACTAGCAGTATGGGCGGTGCAAGATACCTTTTAACTTTCACCGATGACTTTTCGAGGAAAACTTTTGGTTACCTACTGAAGTATAAGTCTCAGGTAATGTCTTGTTTTATTGATTTTAAAGCATTAGTAGAAAAACAAACTGGTTTGTCTATTAAGTGTCTTAGATCTGATGGAGGTGGTGAATATTGTAGCAATAAATTCAGCACTTATTTAAAAAGTGAAGGAATAATTCACCAGACCACTGTACCATACTGTCCTCAACAGAATGGTGTTGCAGAACGCCTAAATAGAATTTTGATGGAAAAAGCACGGTGTATTTTGCTGGAATCTGGTCTTGGTAAGGAGCTCTGGGGGGAAGCAATAATGACAGCTATTTATCTTAAAAACAGATGCCCCACAAGAGCCTTGGCAGGATCTATTCCAGAGCAGGTTTGGACTCGATCTCCTATAGATCTTAGTCACCTGCGTGTGTTTGGATGTGTTGCATACACACTTATTCCAGAACAGAGGCGTACTTGCAAGTTGGATGCCAGATCTAAACTGTGTATTTTTGTAGGATACAGTGACACTTGTAAGGGATATAGACTTATGAACCCCTCAGATAATAAAATTATTTATTCACGGAATGTAGCATTTTTAGAGGATATGTTTTTAAAGGATATGAAGAGGATTATTAATGGAAATATTTTATACAATTTTAATGATAATTTTACACCCAATTTTATTTATACTAATAATTTAAATAATATCTGTGATACTACTGATAAGAACGATTTAAGTAGTAGTAATACTCCCAGGGTGAATGAGAGCATAGAGCCAAATTCTAATGATTTGTCTGTTGTTTCAGCATCGGATGCTGAATACTGTACTGGTGATGAAGAAGACGAGAGCTTGAGTTCCCGGCATGGTGCTCGGGCGTGTAGCAGTGCCTCGGATGCGGACGAGGTGTCTCGTGAAGGGGAAGAGGTGGTGTCTCGTCTAGGGCAGGACGTTCCTGTGACCGACACGTCACGCCCCGTGACTCGTCCAGATGTTTCTGGGACCGTCACTCCACGACCCGTCCGCAGTACTCGCTGTAAGGTCCCTTCAAGGTATGACAATTATGATATGTCTTTGTTAGCTCAGCTGGAGACTGAACCACTAACGTATGACGAGGCTATGTTTTCTCCAAGTAGTGAGGAATGGAAAAAGGCTATGCAAAAAGAGTATGACGCGCTCATTAAAAATGAAGTGTGGTCCTTAGTAGAGCGTCCTCGTGACGCGAATATCGTCAAGTGTAAGTGGGTGTTTAAGATAAAACAGGATATTATAGGCAAAGATAAATTTAAGGCGAGATTAGTTGCTCGTGGTTTCTCACAAAAGAGAGGTATAGATTATAATGACACATTCTCTCCAGTAGTGCGCCATAGCACTATGCGTATTTTGTTCTCCCTAGCTAATGACTTAAATATGGATATTGACCATGTTGATGTTGCAACAGCTTTTCTTAATAGTAAATTATACGAGACTATATATATGGAGCAGCCTGTAGGTTTTGCAAGTAATGATAGTAAAGTATGTCTGTTGCACAAAAGCATTTACGGCCTTAAACAGGCTAGTAGGATGTGGAACGAAACAGTACATCAATTGTTGACAAATAATGGCTTTATGCAAAGTAGATGTGAACCCTGTGTGTATGTAAACAATAGTAATAATTTATTGACAATAATCGCTTTGTATGTTGACGATCATTATATTTTTAGCAATGATTTAAAAACTAAGAATAGATTGTTTAAGCTTTTGGAACAACATTTTGAAATTAAGAACTTAGGACCTTTAAGAAATTGTCTGGGGATAAATGTAACACGTGACAGACAAAGAGGCACTTTAATGTTGGATCAAACTAACTATATCAAAGGATTATTGAGACGTTTTGGAATGGAAAACTGTAAAAGTGTGTCAACACCCATGGTAGTGAATTCGAAATTGTATAAACCAGAGTTAGACTGTTTAAATGATGAAACATATAAATTTAGAGAACTATTAGGATGTCTAATGTATTTATCAGTCTGTACTCGGCCAGACATTGCGTATGCGTGTAGTCAGTTAAGCCAGTTTAATAGTAACTTTGATAATACGCATTGGTTGGCAGCTAAACGCATTCTACGGTATTTGGCGGGAACGTTAAATTATGGTCTATGTTTTTATAGAACGCGTAATTTTAACATAACTGCTTTTACAGATGCGGATTGGGCAAATGACAGTGTGGACCGTAAGTCGTACACTGGCTACATGGTGAAGCTAGGTAGGAATAACATCAGCTGGGAGTCACGTAAACAGCGTTGTGTGGCTCTCTCTAGCACCGAGGCTGAGTACATAGTCATTAGTGATGTATGTAAGGAGTTGTGTTTTGTTAAGAATTTTATCTGTGAACTTATAGCCAATAATATTGATGTATTATTATATAATGATAACCAGAGTGCACAGAAACTCTTAGAAATTAGAGAATATTGCCATAAGAGAACAAAGCACATTGATCTCAGATATCACTATGTAAAAGATTTAATTCAGAAAGGTTTTGTTAAAATTAAGTACATGCCAACTAACGATATGGTTGCAGACATACTGACCAAGCCTTTGAGTTCTACTGGGCACCATAAGTTTTTAGATGGCATGAATATTGTGAGTATGTTGTGACTTAGATGTTATGTCAAAATTAGTTGAGTGTTTAGGCATGTCATGTTGTATGTGTCTTCTGTTATTGTTTTGTTTAACTAATTGTTGACTCTACCATTGCTATAGAGCTTAAGGGGAAGTGTTGTTGTATGGTAAGCTTTATAGCATTGTGTTTTAATATGGCAATACATAAGTTTACTATGGTTTCTAATTTTGATAAATTATACCTATGGTAATACTGACTGTCCTGTCAAGATGTCGGCTCTCTTCATTCGTTTTCCTCTTTCCGTGATGTACTGATAAAACTGTGTTTCGGCCTAAGTCTTAACTTATTCATTGATAATGTAATCATCCTATATTTTGGACATCATCGCTACCATGTACCGCTAAACAGAATCCGTTAATATACAAAGTGCTATGTGATTTGTTGGCCTACTTATTTTCCGCCTGCTGACCGCTCCCCGCTCTACACTGCAAACTACGCTCTGCTACAGTATCGACATTTATTTTTGCACTTGACAGTACGGTAATGGTCAAAGACCCCCTCCCCACCACCCTGTCGGGCTCTTAGCCAACGGTCAATGATATCCCTCAGAAAAGCTTAGTGAAATGAAATGAATGAATGAAAATGAAATGAAATGAAAATGAAATGAAAATGAAAATAAAAATTTATTTTTGCAAATTGGCCGCCAGGGGCTCTTTTACATGTCTTTTTGAAACTACCAGCACATTCGGAAAGACCATCATTGCCAAGAAGAATGCGCCGCAAGAAACTTGGCAGAAAGTCATTTTTTCAAAATAAAATACAGTAAAAATACTTAAGTTCTACTTAAATTAAATACATTTATAAAAGGGATTTATAAGGTCCCCGAGTCTTGAATTATATTAATCTATAAATAGTAGAGATGTATAAAGTCTCTACTTGTCAAAAATAAAAAACAAAGAAAAGAAAATAATAACAATAAGTTCAGTGGAGGTGTAAAACGCCTCTACCGTCAAATAAATTAATTGGCGATGTCTCCAATGTCGCAGGAAAATATATATATATAAAACAAAATTATGAAATATACATTTCATGTCAAGTAAGTGACCAATAAGCTTTTGGATTCCGAAGGCAAGCTTGCGTCTGCCGCCCCCAATGTTGGCAATGTACTCAGTGGGTTTTATTTTCAAAGTGACAAAGTCAATCAGACAGAGGAACAATGTAATCTGAATGTATCGCTTATAGCCAGGATGATCTATGATGAAAAGGTTCAACACTTTCAGTTATAAATTCGGTAAATGGTACAATATTTAGAGCAAGAGTTTTAACATTTATCGCATTAGCATCGCTGTTGTCCGGCGGTAGACACTTATCACTATCACACAATGAGGCGTGACATCTATGCCGTCGCTCACTGAAGATTTTTACAAACATACATATATCACGTCTTTATACCTTACGGGGTAGACAGAGCCTAAGGTAACAAAACCTTAAGGCCACGTTTAGCATGATTAAGGGCGTATAGGTGGAAAGGGAACTCAAAATAGTGATGGGTTGCTAGCCGCATCGCCTATAACATGATTCCTAAAACTCGCCCATTCCTTCGACGGGCTTTTACCGTCTGCGCGGGAAGAGAAGCAATTGGTAAATTCTATGTTTTTTCTTTACTCCTAGACCAGCATGGAAGAATTGAAGATGAAGATTTTTGATTAGTCTTAATGATTCATTAGTTAATGATTTAACTCGGTTTTGTCAAAGGGTTCTCCCTGACTTGATAAGTAAGTAACTGACTTCTGACGCGGTGTCCGGCGCCGCAGCGCGCGGCGGGCGGCAGGCGGCAGGTGCTCCACTCGCCGGCGACCCAGGCGGCGTCGCGCGCGCGGCACGAGCGCGCCACCGGGCACTCGCGCGACTCCTGCGTCGGCCCACAGTTGGGCCCGCCGTGGACTGTGCGGATGCGGGTCTGCTTGCCGGGGTCTGGACAAATATCACAAAGTTTTACGAACCTACTTAAGTACAGATGTAGTGTAAAATGATTTTCAATGACATTTTGTACAATGCTGCATTGAATACACGACTTTAATATTATGTCGCTAAAGTTGAAAACCGGATAAAATTCAACGAAATGTCATGGAAAAACTTTATGGGTTACACCTGTAAGTACTTATCTGTTTAAATTGTTTTTTACATCGGAATGTTGGTAAATGATGAATCACAAAATGCAGTGTTCAATTAAAAAAAAAATAGTTTCACCAGTCCCGGATGTGCTTATGGGTTAACTGTAATGGGTTAACGGAAAGTTAAATTTTAAACCATTTCCAAAAGTCGGTTTAACTTGAAATTTGCGGTTTTTACTACTTCAGGGTTCACTAGTACGACTTTCAATTATGATACAAGACAATGGCTGCATTATGACCATGCAATTATGCATAGTATTCAGCTCTAAAAAGGTTAATTTTCGGCAGTTGAAATAGACTCACCACAAGTGTTAGGGCAAAGCGTCCAAGGCATCCAGGCTTCTACCCGACAGCCACGTCGACAACGAATGGTACAGGCGCGCCGAGAAGCAGGCCGGCGGAGAGGGGCACATCTGTGATATACCTCTTGTTACAACCTAGCCAACTTTTATTGACGTTAAAGTTTAACTAGAAATTATTCTTACAAAGCCTCGCGGACGACATCGGCGTTGTTTTGAACGCACATCACGTCTCTGGACATCTCTCCTTCTTCTACGCAAGGCTCGTCCTCATCGCTCTCATTGAATGTTTCTCCGTCCTGCAAAAATTACGCTTTTGTTCTGGTTCTACTCTGATTTCGAGATCCTAAGAAAGACAGTACTACAAATGGGAGTGTTCATATCCTAAAGCCTTTAGCAAATATAATATATGTAACATTTCTTTATCCTGACTTTTTTTAGAAAAAAGACTATGACTACACTATAAAAGGCTACTGTTTAGGAGTTGCAGGTAACAACTAGTTCATGAACAGAATGTATAATATGTTAACATACAAGTAGGTCAGTGTAGTTGGTCTGCGGCATGAAGTCCTGCCGGCGGCGTTCGCACGGCCCCCACGGCGTGGCCAGCCACGAATACGTCGCGCACGCGTGCGTGTTGCACGGCTCGTGCTGGACCAGCTGCTCCTCGGATGGACACGGCCAGCCATCTGAAATTCAGAAGTGTTGGTAATCTTTCATCTTTCCATGAGTATAAGACGGAGAGGAAAGCAGATTGAGATCTCCAAAGAAAGACTGTGATGGCTTCCCCTCTTAGAGGTCATGTGCTAGGGTTACAGGTTAGGTTTATGGACCTGGATATGTAGACCGTGGTTCACATAAGCACTTAAGGATTAGCAAAACGAGTAGTCATGACTGCCACCTCCTGCTAATGTAATGAGTTTACACCTACCGCTGAACCGTTGTTTCACTAGACAGGCGGGTAGGAAAGAACATCCTGCGGGCTTTAGCGGGTAAGAGCTGATGTAAGAGCACCATATAACCCCATCAACTCCCTGTAGTGATGGGTTATCTGATCGTAGATTTTCCCTGAGAAAGCAGCTGTACGAATTTGAAGTTTTATCTCAGCTCAAGATCGTGATCTTTTACGTTGATAAGAAAGAGGAGATAGTTCGTTACAGAGTGTTCAGTGCGTCATTTCTTTCTACTGGTTTGTGCATTGTGGCCAACACGTTGGCCCAGCGCGACGGGCCATTGCAGGTTCTCATGAGCACTTACTGGGCGAGGCGTGGGCGAGTATGTGCCGGCGGCGCTGGCGCGAGGGCGGCGCGCGGCCGGCGGCGGCGCAGCGCGCGCTGCACGGCGCCCACGCGCCCCACGCCGACACCACGCAGTCGCCGGCGCACGCGATGCGGCAGCGCTCGCCGCGCGGCGGCGCGCCCGTGCTGCTGCACCAGGCGCGCTGAGCCTCCTTCTGCAGCCAAAACAATACCGAATAATGATTTGCCGTAGAATGAACTCGGAAACCACGACTATGCACGAAGCATAATTCGGTACCAGATCTAAAGATGGACTGGTTGGAATGAAGTAACAGTAGAGACCGCAACGGCGTCATCCGAGCAAAGCAGGAAATATTAACACACAGAAACTAGCGACCCGTCTTTGAATAACTTTAAAATTCTAGGAGCAAACCTTCCTCGATTCAAGAATCACTCGATCGATATCGATGAGAACCGCATTAAAATCCGTTGCGCAAAAACCTTCGCTTACACACGTACCTTCATATAGGTAGACGGCGTAGAGCGACTTTGTTTTATACTACAATAAAGTACGAACGAACGATCTAAAAATATCTCACTCCATCATGCCCCACGCATCTCAGCTCCCTCGTCCTCCGTCCCGGTCCGCAGGTGGTGTGCGGCTGGTTGAGCACGCAGGAGCCCCACGGCAGGGCCTTCCACGCGGCGCAGCGCGGCGCCGCGCAGGTCCGCTTCTCCTCGAGCGGCGGGCACGGCGCGCCGCCGCCTGACGCCGCTGACGTCACGCGGCGACGACGGACGCTGAAGCCTTTACAAACAATTCATTTATTAAGCATGCAGTTTTAGGAGCTGGGGTAAGCGCGGGTGGGGGAGAGAGAGAACTGGTGCACTCTCTTAACACTCCGGTTCCTAATTAAGTAGAACGTCTGGACTCGTTGTATCACCTCCGTTGCAGAAGTCCTTATCCCGTTGAAAATTCGCAAAATCTGTCTTTATTTCTTGCATAGGATGGAGCCTCTATGCACCATTTAAAATGTCTGGATTCAAGGGTTTGAGCTGAGCGTTGAGTAAGGATAGTCAGATGTAGGTACTAGGTGTACCCATTGTTGGTGTTTACAAGAAGGTGGCAGTTAGTTCTGCAGGTCTGTCATTGAAAAATGATATATCAATATGGAGCTCGTCACAAAGACTGTACCTGTAGTAGTCAGCTGCTGCACAGGGTACAGTGGGCATCCATCAGTGGGCTGGCAGGCACCCCATTCGCTCCACTCTCCTACTTCACAGTCACGTGGACAAGGCACCTGGATAGAAATGCTTGTTTTAGAATAATATGACACTGATTTGATATGGCATGAAATGTAGAGGCCGCCTTACACAAATGGACGCTGCCGATTTTTCTTTGAAACTACGCTCTTTTGCGTTAGCGGCTCCGTAGCATTTTGCTGGTTATTTCATGGTTCGAAGAGACCACAGCCCTAAGTGTTTCATACTCATTTCAACTTGACACCTCCGTGTGTTTAGCATATCATGTGTTATCATGCTAAACGTGGCCTTATGGTCTTGGTACCTTAGGCTTTGTCTACCTCGTAAAGGAAAATAACGTGATTTATGTATGTATGTATGTGTTTCAGAAAAAAAGAGATTCGAAGGATAGAGAGATGGACAACGAAGAAGTTATACTACAAAGTTTTCTGAAAATGGTGTACCTCGCAAGGCTGCACGAGGGTAGGTAGCGGCGCATGCGCGCACTGCACGGGATGCAGCGCTCGCCCGTCGGCGCGCACGCAGGTCGCCTCGCGGCGCTGCACGCCGCCGCCGCAGCTCGCCGCCGCGTCGCTCGCCAGGTCGTCCGAGTCGTCGTCGTAGATCGCGTCGTCGTCCGTTTCGTCGTTGTCGTCGTCGTTGGCTGTAGATGATGGGAGTCCCAAGTTTGTATATGACTCAAATCCTTAAATACACTTTGAAGGACAAAAACTAGGTAAGTAAAGAGAATGTTCTCAAAAAAATATCTTGAATGCAAATTAAATTCAAACTATCTGATTATGACTGATGTAGTCGGTTGCAGATTAGAAAAAAAAATCAAGGTCAAAATTACAAATCGTCGAAGATGGCACGAGTATGGGAATAGCTCCGAGCATAAAGTCACCAAAACATGTTAAGTACCTACATATTGTTCAACAATCTTCATATTTTGAACTAGGGTTAAGTGTATAGACATGAGTTTTTTATTCGTGTATCTATGTATATTTCGCTATTAAAAATCAAATAGAACAGTTCAGCTCAGCACGGCTACCACGAGAAGGCGCGAGAGCTATGTCGCGCGAGATAGACTACCTGTCTTTTTCTTACTATTCGTTCTAGAAGGAGATGGGAAGTCTATCTCGCACGCGATTCAGCTCTGGCGCGCTTTTGGTTGGTCGTGTTGGTAGAGTTTCTTACAAGGTGTAGGAGTGGCAGGCATCTCGACGGCCACGCGGCAGGGTCCCCAAGGTCCAGGTGTCCAGTGAGCTGTAGCCTCCAGGGAAGCCGGCCGAACTTCTTCTACCACGTCGCATTCTTTGCCATTACCTTTTTGACAAACACAGGTAAATTAGCAAGGAAACCGCAGCCGCAATAGAATACCTATGCAGTTACAGTGTAGACTTGGAGATATCTTTAAATTTTATCTCTTCCTAATCGCCGTGCTTCATCACCGCTAGCCACAAGCCTCTTGCTATCAGAAGACCAAGTTAGCCTAATCATGTGGATTCAGTAAGGTTGGGAAGCTTCACATGCTAAACATTAAACTTTTATTTACGTTCATGGCAGTTTGGAGCAGATTTCACCTCGGCGTTATTTTCTAAGGATCAGCTAAGCTGACAATAAAATTATTTCTGAAAAACTGCTAAAATTTATAGCTGAAATAGCTGAAATAGATGAAACATTACGCAATAGTGTCCCTAGGAATCAAAAAAGCAATCAAGCCATTCCGATTGGTCTTTGAACACTTGGTTCAATGTCTTTTATGTATGTATGAGTTAAAAAGTCAGTGATTATTATCACTTACAGTGCTCCTATTTTCTTAACGCCTCTCGGCATTTTTCATATTTCTGTGACTGACGTCTGAACTTAAGAAGTACGAAGTTTGCTGAGAGTCACCAAGCAACTAAAATCACTGTATATAAATAACAATTTAATGTGACTATCAGCCTCACGTGACTTTTATTCGAATTAAAAACGTCATCATGACTGGTAAAGCAATTTCTTGGTCTTTGATACTTAAATTTTAATAGCATACCGTGTGGCAGTCTCCTCAGGCGACGCGTGCGCACGAGCGCGCCGTCTGTGCGCGGTCGCCATGGCAACCACTCAGCCAATGAACAGTCCTCTCGCAGCACACATACTCGCGATGTGCCGATGCTGGCCAAAGCTGAGCCGCAGTACCTAGAAACATGGTTATTAGTTATTACAAAATGGAACGGGAAAAATGTAGTAAAACCTACTTCTTGTCAAGCCAGATTATAAAACTCTGAAACACGTGCGCCACCAAGTGTAGGTACAGTGGCTAAATTCTCTTTAGTAGGTACTATCAAACAGATTGATTCCTGACCCACCGTAGAGCGTTCTTACAGTAAACGTAACAATAAGGATTTTCCTTGCGCAAATTCAATGTAACGTCACTATGACATTTATTGTGAAAAGGTTCGACAGTGGATCTATTTTTTTTGGATGCTGGTGTGGAAGTAAAGAAAAACATAAAATGTACCAGTTGCTTCTCTTCTCGCGCTGATGGTTAAAGCCCATCGAGGGAATGGGCGAAAATCTTAGGAATCTTGTCA